>CM024676.1:1200000-1800000 GCA_014182725.1 Eucalyptus brandiana | reverse complement strand
AACACATTTTCTCTCTCTTCTCTTTTCTTCTTCTTTTCTTCTTCTTTTGTTCTTCTTTTTTTCTTCTTTTTCCTTTGGCCAGTCGCCGGCCTCGGCCATGGCCGGCGACCGGCCGTCGAGGGCCGGCGACGCTGTTGAGGGTCGGCGACCTCGCCGGAGCGTCGCCGGCCCCCGGCAAGGCCAAGCCTCGCCCGCGCGGCGAGGCCGAGCCGAGCCTTGGCCGGGCAAGCTCGGCCTCGCCGGGGCCGGCGAGCCTCGCCGTGGCCGGGCGAGGCCGTCGGCCTCGTCGGTCGATCGCCGGAGGCCGGGGACCGGCCAAAAGAAGAAAAAAATTAAAAAGAAAGGAAAAAATTAAAAATAAAATAAAAATATTAAAAAATTAAAAGAAACAAAAAAAAGAATAAAATTTACCAAACGTGTTTCTATTCATTTTTTATTCCCTAACAAACGTTACCAAACATGTTCTTTTTTGTTCAAAAACTGTTCCCCCCGCAACGTAAACACTTTTTTATTTATTCCACTGGAACAAAAAAGAACATAAACGTTACCATTCGCACCCTAAATATTTTCTCCAACAATAACTTTGTCACTTTTTCCCCATTTTGGCTGTAGCAAAATTTGCTTGGCGATAAGTTGCCTCCTTTAACTCCTTATCCCTTTCTAGACATGCAAAGACTCTGGCGATAAGTTATCCATTGTGCTAATGGTGCATTAAAATTAGGGATAAGTGGTTCCAAGTTTTATATATATTACATCTGAAATTTAGAACCTACTAGTTGGAACATGTTCCTCATTTTTTGGAACCTAGAACCTACCTTACATACCCTAGAAACTAAAAATTATCCTATCAGAGGTTCTAGGATTGGTTCTAAGGTCTACTTAGGTTTTACCTATATTATTGCTGTGAATTAAAACCTTTAATGATCACAACTTGTCGCTACAATTCACTGACCATAAAGACACATGAAAAATATGAACATTAATAAAGTAAAAAGTTTTAGTCATAAACTGGAAGCTCAGATTCGTGCTTCTAGATTATTTCCAGATTATACATTCATCATCAAACGTTATGAAATATCACAGGATCGCACGAAAATATAAACCAAGAAAAATGTTAAAACTTGTTTCGGGTTCTTGATTACAGGTTACAAGTTTCAGGTTCTAAGTTCCTCTAACTAAAAACATGGTATCTATCAGTCAAAACGGGTTTCTTATTTTTTGGAACCCTACCCTCCATACCTTAGAACCTAGAACCTATAGGTTTCCATTGGTCCGATTCTCAGGTTCTAGGTTCTTCCCTAAAATCATGCTCACCCCTAATTACAACCTGTTTGAGACTATATACTTAAGTGACATGGGTTTCAACGCTCGCAAGAGCAATAATGAAAGTCTTGCCTTTGGCATGGAATTGTCAAATCATCGACTTGTGCCATTGCTTGCGATAACCGTCGAAGAGAGTAATAGTAGCATAAGGGAAGATGAGCATATGACTTCAAGTTACAGAATGGGTAACCTATAGTCATGAATGTGAAAATTGTTTGTCGATTGATTGCGTCTCCTAAGCAAGCTGCGATGTCTGTTCACTTCTCTATGCCGATCTTTAGTTTTTCTATAGATTATATGTGTACATTCGCTCTTAACATTTCACATTTTCTCAAACAATGGATGGTATGCGATGAATCTAGGGGATCTCGTATTTGATCCTACCCTATCTTATCATTTCCAATAGTTTTCTTCATAACCATACAAATCTGAAGAGGAAAGTTGAATGCAAAGCCATTTACAAAGTGAGGAAGGTCTACAATCTCTCGAAAATTAGCTCCTCACAATGCCTTTTCCTCCTTTTTAGTACAGATCGTTCAGCTTTTAATTTCAGAGGATGCTTTAGTTTTAACAAACCGTTAGATGACCAGATTCAGAGTCATCTCTTTACCCTAACAAAAATTGAAAGTTACTACATTTTAACTAAAATCAAAAGCACTAGAACTTAAATGCTGGATCCATAGGGGATAAGAGTCATGGAGGAAAAAGAACAAAATTTGATAAGAAGGGACATTTTTTCCATGAAATTTCTTAGTATCTTTCGGATATGTGTCGTGGACCAAAAAGTTTTAAGCCCAACAAGCCAAAAGAATGGCCCAAGAGCCCAAACTAAAGCGTCGAAACTTCTAAAAGGCCCATAGCTCTAGAGATTTTCGAGGGTAATATAGTAAATATACATGTCTAGATATTTGTAGGGATAATATCTAGTTTTCCTTTAGGATCAAATTTCTACTGTTGTGACGCCCCCAACACGTTACTGCCAATGTAGAACTACTATACATAGTTAACTTTTTCGTTTTATTTTGCTTTCTCTTAAGCACGCGGAAGCATAAGGAACTAAAGTAATTCTTCGAGTACACGCGGACTTCTATAAACAAGGCAACTTCATTTATTTATATATATATATATATATATATCTGTCATGCGACAAATTGGGTACACTAGGGAATTCAAAAGGTCTAGTACTACTTACTATATCGGGCTATAAGTCGGTCACCTCATCCTAACCTAACTATACACGTGGTCGTCTAACCCTGGCCCTTGGCTCCATCAAAATCCTCCAAAAATTCAGCTACCCTCCTACCTCCCTTCTATGTAGCGAGGCTACCTCCGTCCGTCGCCTCTCAACAAATAGTGGACCCATTGTGCGCCCATTAATGCGAGCGTACATCCCGACGAACCTAAGCGTGACATGCCCTGTCAGAGGCCCTATAACAAGAACCATACAAGACTTGATCCAGATAAACACTATATCCAGGAAGCTTAGGTCTATGAACTCATCTTCTTCCCACGTGAAGTCCACTAGTACCCCATAACGGATCATAGGGGAGGCAAGTGGGATCGATATTTATATTGATTTAAAAAGATAAAGTGAACAACCAGTGAGCCTAAACCCAACAAGCAGAAGGTCCATCGGTCTATACTACATAAATCAATCACCATACTGACAAGGAAAGCTCCAATATAAAGTACAATAAATCATCAGTTTACCTAAGCACCCTTCAAAATAATGTAACAGATCAATATAAACAGTAGCTTTTCCAAATAGATAATTAGTAAATCAATTAAAAAGTATCAAGATCAAATCTTATAGGAATTCTTGCTACTTTCATCATCCAAGAAGCCCAGTTGCCCCTCGGACATCTCACATCCATCCGGCATCATGAGAACATCGGGGGATCATGTTACACCCCCAAGCATTTGGAGGAATCCAATTACCTCTCCAATCATCCTATTACAACTTGGGACATCGTTGTCCCAATGACCGACGGTAATCCTAGTCACACATCCATACCATAAAACAACAATTCCATAATTCAATTAAAAGTACATTGACGTTACTGTTATCCTAGGACTCAAATGTGAATCCACAAATCCTCAGTCAACTTTATTCCCGTGGCCCAGTATAAACTCACTTGTGCCTTTACAAGACGGATTGCAAGAAAGGTGCTACATCAAGTCTCTAAACTAATCCTATAAGGGCGTCCTACGCACCTCTAGAAGTTACAATAATTGTCTAGATAAATGGATTTCAAAAATTACGAAACTTTAATATAATGTAGACAAAGATCAAGAAGGACATATTCCATGGAGGACTTGAAGTCTGATTTAGCCCATACAGTTCTAAATAATTTTTATAATCCAGGCTCAAAAACAGTAAAAATTTCCAGAACATAATAGAACAGAAAAATACATATTTTGCAGCATAAATGTGATCGAAATGTCATGGAAATTTAATATGTGGTAGCCGAGGATATACTCTACAACTATCATGAAGGATGCGTGTTATAATTCTTGACTAAAAAATCTGTGGAAAAATGGAAAGCAGGAAGAGGTCAGTTCAGCGACCTCAAAAACAGATTTTGAACCCTGTAATTTTTTAGGTATATTTTTGTCGTGCGAAGTCCGAAGGTATATTTTTGTCGCGTGAAGTCCAAAAATTCTGAAATTAAAATATGTCGTAGAGCAGCCAATAATAGACAACTTTTGTGGAGAACAGCCCATGAAATTTGCATTGCATAAGTCGGCACAAAATTAGTAAAATCTTGGGGTCGGGCTAAACCGAACATTACATGTGTCCAGCACTAGGTTAATTCGAAATTTGAGCCAATGTGTCCAGCACTAGTTTAATTCGAAATTTCAGCCATTTCAATCCTCATACGTGCTAGATACCGACCGGCCACGTTCCTGCGACCCAACGATAAGCTCAACTACTTCAAACTCCACAATGTGCTTAGATAACGTGATCGAAACTTCTGATTAAATAAGAATCTAATTAATATTCATGAAGTTTCTAGGAAACTATCCTCGTCATATATAATCAATCAACATGGAATAGAACGGAGGATATCTACTTGTCTCGGATCCTCGATAAACTGTGGTCGCAACTCGATAGGGTCTCGGGAGTTCTGGCTGAGGTTTGTTCTCCGCCTGTTCAAAGCAAGCCGAGGGATGACACGGCTGGACACGGTGCCGGTGCAATTCAGCAGAGCGACAGCGAGCTGCTGGCCCGGTAGTCGACGGCTTGAGGGCCTTATCGGTCTTCTGCGGGCTAGCAACGAAGGAGACCGGAACTGCTGATCTTCGCTGCTTCTGGCTTGCTGGCTGCAACGGGGAGTGAAGAGAAGAAGCTGAAGATGGACTTGAGGGCAGAGAGCGGGCAGAGAGCTTTTTCTCTGTCTCCCTCTCGCGGTGATTGTTGACTCCGTATCACCTTGACGCGTTGTCGCCCACTTGCGGCAACAGATGGGAGCTAACGTTGGCTTCGTTAGTGGCCAACTCGGCAAGAGGGGGAACTGATAGTCGGTTGGGGGAGCGACGTGGCAGCATTCGAGGAGTAGGTGGCACTGATTTGATGACAGCGGGACTGAGTTGGCTCAGATTCGGTGGTTATGCAGTAGAGTTGTTCCGGTGATGACGGGGACGAGCTGAGGTGGTGAGTCCCCACGGTGGTGCTATTGGTACGGTCCAATGACGAGCACGATCACGTGGCGTGGCTCATTATTTTGTCAAGCGAAATTTCAGATGTCACAACTGTTAAATCAAAGGGAGATTCAACGGTTGAAATTAAAGGGGTACAAGTATAAATAGGGGTCTACTCCCCTCTCATTTGGCAATGCAAGAGTTGATATAAAATTACTCTTGGGGGCTCTTCTCTTTATAACTCTAATAGTATTTTCTTTTTGAGCGTGGGAGAGTAAGAGTGAAAGCTAATAAGGGTGACTTAGGCCATACAAGAAATTCGTGGTCTAAGTGCCGAGTAGTGATTTAAGATATCATCTCGTGACACGTGCACTTACCATCTCTAAGAAGGGATCACCTGTGTTGTCATATTTACCATCCATATTAAAGATAAAATAAGATTGGGCAAAAGAAGCCATACTAATAACAAAAGTGAAGACAGATGCATCCCCTCTCGTCCACCACCACAGATTACAAAGCCTGTCGATATTTAGAAGTTCCATCTATCTAATTGCCGCTTGGCTTCAGCCATGTCTTTCTGTGCCTTCTTCCTCCGGTAAAATATGGGACAATCCCGACTGCAAAAGTCATGATATCAATTACGTGAATGACAAACAAGCTATCTTAAATAGTATCGCAAGGAAACAAAGTAGAACCTTGTGCAAAGAACATCCTGATGAAGCGAACCCTGGCATTCTTGGCACTGTGTCCAAAGCTTTCCAAAAATCTCCTCAAGCTCGGAGACTGAAACCATTTTATGCAAGTAACCAAATTTACCAGCGTGCTATATATCCGACTAATGTCTAGGAAGAAAATATAGCATCAGCAGAGATGCCTACCTTGAGATACTGATTTACAATACAATTCAGCTTCCCTTCCCTTGCAGTGTGAACAAAGAGTTCCGTTTGTGTTGCTGGTATAGTGGACAGGAGCAATATAACTCAGGTTGGCACACAAGTTTGAAGACACATTTGCAAATTGACTTTTTATCCGTACAAAAGCCCGACAAAAAGAACTCTGCCACTTTCAGGTCCCAAAATATGATAAGGAAGCTCAAAAAAAAAAAAAAAAAAATCTTGACGATGCACTCACTGGTTGAACAAGAAAGATAAAGTACGCCATATGAAGTGAATAAATACTATAACTAGCATATGTGTGCAGCAAAATTGGAGGAACATTACCAAACTTCCTCATTCAATGGGCAATTCAAGAAAGATGAGACAGATTGCTCTGTGCATAACGTCAAACTATGTGTCAATCTTGAGTGGTTACAGCTGTCTCAGCATCACGTGGTGATGTTAAAGCTTGAAGGATCAGTCAGATCATTTTCCTCAAGTTGGGGAATACCAGTCCAAATATACAAAGTAAGTCATGAACGAAATCAAGCTTTTCATTAATTAAGTGTTCAATTAATTAAACTAAATTCAAGATCTCACAGATGTTACTGGTAGTCTAGCAGGAGAAATGCTGATTTAACTTTCCCAGTCATTCCTTTTTCTAATGTATAATTCTAGTCCATCATCCATGGAATAGCCCTAGAATATGATACTATCTTTGACACACAATTTTGCAAATGAACCAGGGGACTGTTTAAACAAGAGGAAAAAAAATAAAAAACCTTAAGGACAGAAGCCTACCATGTTTAACTAAACCATGAGATTTGAAACCAAAGGGCAAAGAAACCTAGATATCAATGAGATCTGAAATGAAAAATACAAGCACACAAAAAATTGTAGCATGAGAACTTAAATGCAATAAATACCTTATCAAAGCTTTGCAACCAATGCAAGTTAGTTGCTTCTTGGCAAATTTCATGATCCCACTGTTTGACGGAGTAGAGATGGAAATAGATCTCGTATGACTTCCCTGAAGAAGTTCCTTGCTAGCATTCTTCAAGATTGGTTCGAAGATTCTAAGAAGTGGCTGCAAAATTGAAACCCCTTGACCAGTGAATGAGAGATTTTCAGGATAAAATGCAGAATGACCAATAAAATTACCTTGCTAATTTGATTTTCTAGATAGTATTGAGGGTCAATTGGGATGTTGTTTTCTAGCACATAGATGGGATCCTCAGATTTTTCATAAGCCTGTTGTCACCAAGTTATTTTGAGAAAAATCGTACCATGAACAAAGATGCTGAAAGGAAGAAAGTAACCACTGATTACCTTGGCACCTTTTGCAGCTTTGATGATGACATAAGGTACTCTATCACCAACAGTTGGAGCAGTGGCAGCATCTCGCTGTCAAAGAACAATTAAACTCCAGAAATTCAATAGAGCAGGAAATGGATATATATCATGGAAAGTAGCATCTTAACTAGCCAAAGATGAATATGGATAGAGACACAAGGTCATTAATAGCTGTAAAGACAAGCTGATTTTATCGAAAAAAGACATTAACAATGTTGTCAATTTAAGAGGTGTTCTAGAGATCTAGGCAATCCCAGAACTTGACATAAAACAAAGCAGAGGGCAATCTAATTTCAAATAAGAGGAACACCATAGGTGATATCCTAAAGTCATGGTTCTTGCATTTTGTACTATGCACTTCCTTTAGGAGCTTCATTCAAAGAACAGTAATGTCAACCAAGCTAATCATTTGACAATATGAAAAAAAAAAAAGCCCAACAGTAGGAAGAGAGTTTAACTAACTCCTACCTTGATTAAAAGTGCTTAACAAACTCATCCATCTGTTCCTTGTCCATTTTCACTATCCTAATGGTGGCAAAAAAGACCAATAGAAATTCCCTTAAGTGGGAGCCTGATATTGTCCTTCTGGATAAGATGTACACACCAAACCAATTTTTCCTTTTAACTCAAGCACCTTAGGCAACTGGATCTGCACTTCAAGAAGAAGTGCAATTCCACAGACAACTGACAGTATCGAAGTTTGGTATGACAGATAAGAGGATAGATTCCCAAACAATCTAGGAGCTCACCTAACTAATGGGATCATGAAAAAGAACATAGGGTAGAAGTTCTTCAATAAAGTAGAGTATGAAAAAAGCCATAGAAATTATATTTGGCAGGCAAAGACTGTTGGGACTTCATGCTGTAAGTCCTCGACTATGCATGGATAAAGATATCATACATACAGGCTGTTGATAGTTTATTTAATTAGCAGAGAAAATTTCAATGCTAAAGCACCATGGGGCCCTGAGCATGATTGTTTATAAGAAAGGGATGCTATCAATTCGAGATCATTAAAGGTCATAAGGATGTTCTAGTGAAGTCCCTAATTTTTATAAAGGAACTGAATTTTACATCATGAAGAATTATGAAAGAATTATCATCAGCAATACAAGACCTTAAGAAAGAATTCTCATTGGGAAACATACACACGGAGGCAGTAGGCGGACTAACTGATGTTTTCTTTGTAAAAAGTGTGAAAGTGATAGTAAATCATCTGCACCAAAGCAATTCTCGACAACCTCCTATTCTCACCTTCAGATTGACTAAGTGACAGAAAAGACAGTTGAGGGATAGCCATGGGCAACTGACACGATCTCTCTACCCATATTTTGGATTCTTTGAAAGAGAGCAAGGAGCAAGAGAATCTTAAAAGGAATTGAAACATAGATGAATCTGTCCATATCTCAAATATTTACAGCTTATTAGCAAGTCCAACTGATGAATAAGGGATCACAAAGTAACAAGAGGAAAGAATCAAACAGTGCTAACCTTGCGCATGCGTTCAGCCAGCTCAACATGAGCTGCCTTTACATCATAATCATCTCCTGACTTTGTCAAACCCTGTGAAAATCTATGTAAGTAGGTAACTAAGTATGTGAATAAGGTTCCCAATGAAAGACAGAGAATTGGTATCTTATGGTCTGCAAAATCACTGGAGTTAAATGACATTGAGGTACTGTTATTCTTTTTCACCTTTGTAATAACTAAAAGGGACAAATCCACTCGATTCATGAGAAGGTCTGAAATAGTGTTCTTGACATACTGCACTGCCTTGGGAATGTCTCTGTCAATAAGTATTTTATGAAGACACTCAGTTACCAGGTTTTTCACCAGTAAGCAATTGTCTCTTCTGACAGTTTCGATGCCTGCCCATTGTACACAGTGACTAGTGTAAGTTTTATTAAACAGAAGAATGTAATCAAGTTAGGATTTATAATTTTACCTTTTGTATCCATTTTGTCAAATTTCTCTGGACTTGTCCAATAAAGGCCAGCATACCTCTTCTTGCTGATCAACAAATATGGATAGTAGACCTTCTCAAACTCTAGTTTGATGGGCTTAAGAAGCGGAAAAAAAGAGTATGTTAACATAAAACACTCAGAGAGACTCTCAAGAAATAGAAAAAAGAGAGAGTATGTTAACATGAAACATTGAGAGAGACTCTTCACATAATGCTAGCTAAGCTAATCATCATCAGCTGAAAGCCAATAATCAACAGTGAAGTCCTTCCAAATTGAAACCAATGGTCATGGCAAATAATTCCAAAGTGTGCATTGTCAATGTTCCTCACACGTTGGACAGCCAAATCAAAGCAGAAGTTAGTAAAAATTGCACAACTTGCCAGACTTCTTAACATTAAACCATATCTGTTGGTACAGACATTCTTTATAGTGGATAATTGCAGTTGGGAGCCAACAGCATCTAAATGTTTTATTAACTTTCTGATTACCATCTTCCCATAAAAAATGCCCTTCCTATGCCTAACTCCTTCCAGAAGCAGTTCCTTAAATAAAGATCATAAGCAACCATAGCCTACAAAAGCATATCATCAGAATATCAATAAAGGCCGCACGAAATGTTAGGAAAGTGGTCCCATAACCTTATATAATTCAGCCTTTGTTAAGTGCATCAACACCAATTCACTTGGGTCTATCTGATTGGTAAGGCGCAAAAGTGACTCACGTGCAAATCCTCATTGACTGAATTCGCTTGATTCACAATCTCTAATAAATGACTAAAGATCCAAGTATGGACATTGTTTTCTCCTATATCATCTTATGACAACAGTGGATTTTGGTCAATTAAGTCAAAATCGAATGCTAACGGTAGAAAAGGCTTATAAATGTGAGTCATAATCCCTGCATCTTATTGCATATATTTCACAACACTAATTACCAAAATCATATGATAAAACTAAGCACCATGGTTTGTACTCTTTGAATGGATATAAAATATCTGTCGAAGTGATAAGAGACTAAACGAACTATTCAAATTATTATCAGTATTATGTCCAGAAACGATTCATGTGCTTAGGTATATTTTTCAACTTCTTCATCTTTTGCTCCTTTAATATCTCTTAAGCTTGAAGTTAACCTGAAGCACCATTCAGGCAAAGATTCATCTCAAAAGAACTGCAGAATGGAACATTTCCTCAGTCGTTTGCAGTTTGCTTAAGATGGGACAGTTTCTTTCTTCATGTGAGAAATCATTGGTTCGACAGGACACTATCACTTAGTGGGCCGATTTCTTTCACCAGAGGATAAATCAAAACATAGAAATTTTGGACAGACGAGAGTCATTAGCTTGGAGAAATGAGGGTGAATTACCCTCCGGAGGATCGATTGTAGTTCTGATAGATTACAAAATCTCTTATTTTTGATAAGATAGAGCTTTTTAAGAGGAATACGGCAGCAAAAATCAATGAATATTCTACTGGAAAAAGGGACACATCAAAGCAAGCTACTAAACATATACATATCACTGTGAAGCTGTAAGGTCAATTATGTGAATATATTACCTTGATGAAAGTTCCGCTAATGTAATCAGCGGCTTCTCTTCCCAATTTCATTGCTTCTTCCACTGTAGGTACACCAAATTGCACCATTACTGAATCTGTGTCACCATAAATAATCTGATGACAGAATGCAATTCCATTAGGACATGAAGCATCGAAACTGCAAATAAATTTGCAGAAGATTATATAAATGGCGGTATGAACTATCGACCATTTAAGCCTTGGATTGTGAAAGTGTGCCTGTGTGTCATTGCACTGCGTGTGGTTGAGACATTCAAGGCCTCTAACAAGTCATTACTTTTTATCTTTTCAAATACTCTTTAGAAACTGACCAAAAAAAAAAAAATACTCTTTAGAATCTCTGGCTGCTTCATAGTAGAGACTGCAAATAAGAATTTATAAGGAGATGTAATATGCAATATGCATGATCCACTTCATGAAGTGCCGAGCTGGCTTTTATAAAATAAAATGGATTGCTTTAACATGAGTTGTTTCATTAGATTGAGGTTTTCCATAGATACTTCCAGATTGCCTTGTTGATCACCAGCTATATCACCAAGACAAATTGAGTAACTGCAGCTTCTTTTTTCGAAGTAGTTCGAGATAAGAGTAGCAAATTGCTCCAAATGTGAAGATCGAAGAAGGTTTGTCCAAAGAACTAATAATTCATGAGTTAAAAGAACTACCAATCAAGCTCCATCACCATCATGAAAAAGAAAGAAAGAGCTTCATAAAGCCCAAATCAGAGAGCAGTCACATTTTCAACATTTTAGACTCTTTCAAACCACTCAACACATGTGAAAATAAGTCTAAAAGATTAGTAGAAACGGTGGCCAATATATAAATCAAGATGCCACAGGGAATCCGTGGTAAAATGAAGATTGCAGGGTAACAGACAAATCTCTAAAATGAAGATGACAGATCTTTCTTATTTTTTATCAGAGACTTGAGTGAGAGAAACAGAATCTGCAGGTTCAAATCCTTCAAATATCACAGCTCTATCATCAAAATATCTAGAGAATCAAAAGAAAGTGCCAACTTAAGCATAAATGACAAATTTTCATTATGAGAAAATTGGAATCTCTACTGTAAATATCTAAGGGAAGTATTCCAGCTAGCATGCTAATATGCAAAAAATAAATAATAAATACTCTGTATACACCTCTGGCCAGCTTTATGATCAACCAGACAAAAAATAAAACAGAAAATATTGTAGATAACTACCTCCGCATTGTGTTCATACCCTCCAAGCACAGTAAATTTATCTTCAACAAGCTTTTTTGTGTGCTCAATCATCTGCCGACCTACATTTAAAAGATTCTCATACTTAATGAGTCAAAAGTTATTTATTTGAAACCTCAATGAACTATGTTATCAGAACCTCACCATAGCTTGTGACACTTGAAGATATCTCAAGGCAGGGTAACTGGCCAATAGTAGCTCCAGTAAACCCATATACAGAATTTGCACTAATCTGAAAAGTAATGCGAATCACAGGAGTCATTCTGCTGGCAGTTGTTATGATGGTTTGCATTACAATATATTGGAGATAAAAAAAAACAATTAAGTGAACCTTCAAAGCCAGCTGCCGACCATCAAGCACGGCTCTTTCAAGTGGATCCTTTGCCTCCTAATATAATCCAAAAAAAGAGTTGTTTACCAAAGGTCTGGCATCAAAGATGCATCTTAGTGCTTTTAGTATCTGGTAGACGTGATGCAAGATATAAATCATGTTCATGCAATGCTATCACTTCAAAACATGCCATGGTGTGGAGACGGTTGACATCCATAGTTTCCAGCTTAAGACTTAAAGCATGGAGATTGACTGAACAAGCTGGAATGGCAGTGCAGAAATACACTACTACAGTCACTGTAATTATTCAAAAACAAATGTAATTACCTTCAGGTCTGCCTTTGCTCTTTTACGAGCAGCCAGTAGTTCTTCAAGGATCTCTGGCAAGATTCCCTGCAAGGAATTTTTTTTTTTTCTTTATCATTTATCATCATGAAAATTATGCAATTCGGTTTTTAAAAATATTACAATAGTAAATTCAATTGGAATAAAGATTATCAACACTAATAGGTATAACCTTTTGCAGACTCGATTTGACAAATGTTTCACCAGACGGAGTTCTATTAACACACTCTGGTGGGAGGTTGAGCTTACGAACATCCTCAGGAGTAACCTTCAAACATAACAAAGAATAGTTTTATAGAATATAACAGTCACCACAAAATGCTTCTACCTCAGATGAAAATGAAATCTAATTTTCCTTATATCATTTTGTCTTAAAATAACTTAAAGGCATTATAAAGAGCCACAGCAAGAAGAATCACCAGCGTGCAATAGCACAAATTATAGGCCATCATTATTGATGGATACAGAGAAGCAAAATCCAACGTCGCAATTGGCTTTTCATAGAAACCTGCCTTGGCCTCCAGAACCTGAAAAATCATGGACCATCAAGAATTACGATTATTTTTGAATTGTCACAGGCTGCAAGCCACGTAAAGTTGGTTTTCCTAAAAATGCTCAGTGAGAGCAACATAACTATTAGTTAGTGAGAAAAGGGACTAATTGGCAGTATGCTAAAACTATCTGGCAGTTTTCAGGTAGATAAGTTTATAGGACTAACTCACTGTAGCACCCTCATATGTTCCTTGCTCGGATCCTGCCTGTTTCATATTTGGGATAACAAGGTTCTTCTGTTTTGCCTTCCTAAGAAGTTGGGAAAGAACCTGCGACAATGAATGGTAGGATTTTCTGACATCAGCAATGATCCCTGAAATGAAATAATCATCAATTTAAAACCCAAGAATATATGACCTTAATGCTCTGCCCCCGGGAAAGAAGAAAAGATATAGGAACGCCAGTGACCCTTGCCATCTCCACATAATTGTAAATGAACATCAGTTTATCCAGCAACCGCTGTGGGAGATAAGCATCCTGTGATCAAAAGAAATGTCATCCAATTGATGCATTAGTTGCAAGAAATGTCTCCTAAAGCAAAGCTATAGTCAAAAGGTAAATGGAGATAGATGGAAGTTTTCAAAAGTATCTACACCCTGACAGCAATCAAACCTCATCTAATTCTAGAGGACTGAAGGCAACACTTGAGAAAAAAACAAGTTAGGCAAAGCAATACACTCACATCAGGACAATCTATCAAATGCTCTAAAGCAATTTAACTGATTCAAATGTTACGTAATCCAGTCAAGCAATTTCTTAACAAGACCGTGCATCTACAGGACACTTCTAATGCGCATCATGGAAGCACTATGTTTCCACATAATTGCTGCTGGAACATAAACCAACAAACCATGATTTGACAAGCAACTGTTATAGGCTGTGACCACTGTTAATAAACAAAAAACAATGTATCAAAATGTACATCCAAATAGAGAAATGCACTACATCACACTAGATAAAGAAACAAATGGCAACAGCATTTGATTTGCCTGCAGCTGAGAAGCCTCAAGCTCCACACCCCCCTGCAGATTACTAACTAATTCTAGAATTATATCAAAACCATACTTACTACCCAGCCAATATAGAGGAACATCTATGTAGCAAGGGTATATACTGATAAGTAGAAGAAAACTTCCAAAGAATGTCTGTACCTTCAAACAATATACAGCAAGCCGCCTCCTCGTTTCCGCATTGCCATTTTGAAGATCTGATATAATTGAATGGTGAACATCCTCTTTCTGAATGAAAAGAAGTGGCATGAACTTGTATAAGATAGTATGACTACTTCCAAGAAAGTTATGAAGGGACAAAATGTTCAATATCAAAAATCACAGTTGATATATATTTTCTTGATTAACTTATGGAAAGCCAGATCCCTGGAAGAACAATTCTTCTAGAAGAACAATTCTTCAAATCCTACTAGTGGAAGCATCATATTGTGAATGAGATTGTCGATGCATCAAATATAATCTCTAGACTGAAACACAGTGCACTGGCAAATATTTTCTTCAACCATGTGTGTCACCAAAGCACGCAGATGAAAAGCATCGTCATTGGGACATGAGCTATGATAAGCTAATAAATATTGTGCTTCCTAGGTCACTGTATAAGGAGCTGATAATTGAAACAACCAAATCATCTAAATCTCTTGACCCCTCCTTATAAGAGTGAAGGGTTCAGTCAAACCCAATGAAAAATCTTTCCAATCATCAAAATACACATTAAATTAACTTCTAAATATGTGTAGCCTTCAATAATCATCTTCAAAGATGTGAGACTGGTACTTCTGAGGCCCTCAAGTGAAACTGTTGAAGAAGAAATCAGGTGAGGAGAAAATAATCCAGCTCCTTAGACTAACAATGCATTTATTAATGGCAAGCATTGACCAACTTATGGCAATTGCATTTTGTCGTCAGCTCATCAAACTATGAGAACAATGATCCAAGTCTTCCCTCATAATGAAGATGCTTGGCGAACCTTAAGTTATAGCATAAGGGAACTCAGATGTGAACTTGCAAAGCTGATACTACAATTCAACTTATCCCATCATCACTACAATTCACCTTATAACATTATCTTTAGAATATGTTATTCCTATGACATCTTGCCAGGATGCACACCATTTTCTGATGCCAAAACCAAAAAGAAGCCCCTCAAACTAAAGAAGACATTTCAATCACCAGTTACTACCAACTGCAAAAAAGTCACAGAAACTTTTCCTGCTAACCACAGAAACTAACTCGCATCTCAATCATGCACATGCCAAATGATAAAGACAGACACAATGGAAACAAATGTTGACCTAAACTTCAGCAAGAGATTGAAGCTCACCTGCTCAGAAAGGAAGTGTGCCGAAACAGAGTTCAATGAATAAGAACTTAGTTTATAATCTCGTTGCACAGCCTATCACAACAGAGAAAACTTCAGGTCATCCGTATATCTCTTCGGAAAAGAGCAAGGTACTCAGGTAAAACCTCTGGAAACCGTACCTGGAACAAGTCAAATTGGACCCTCCCTTCAATGGTGACTTCTTTACTTTCCCTTGTTCCATGCTGCCTGTGATACAAAGAAGCATTGATGAGCCACACTGGCTAGTGACATCAACTCATGCAGTACTGTCAAAAGTTCCGCAAATTTATATTGATAAGCCCAAGCAGTTAACTAAAAGCACATTGGAATACGTTCACATACACTACCTCAACTTAATTGTGCCAGCACATTTGTTTTGAAGTAGATCCAAGTCAATTCCCAGTGTCAAGAAGTAATAACTGTTGTTTCAACTGTTATTGACTTTTTCATGCTACTTGTGCACTAGGAGTGCTAGTTCGTTTGTTCACTAACTTGTCAAGTTGGATTTTTGGTTTTCTTGAGGGTCATATTTCTGGAACTTGCTTTGACCGTGGAACTAGGTACCGTTTGTCCGTGGAATTGACATTTCCAATATGTAACTATCAAGTCAAGTAGTAGCTGATCATTTGTTCCTCTATCCAGTTAGAACATTGGCAACTATATTGTGAAAATGAGGCATTCAAACTATCATTGACACTTAATACGAAAAGGACTATAATTTTTCTAGTACTATAAAATTAGATCTTTTGACTCAATTTTATAGAGACCAGACTGATGTAGTGGCTAACTTGATGTCAAGCCTTAATTACCTTGAGGAAAAAGTTGTATCTCTGACACGGACCCTGCTATTCCTCACACGGCCCAATATAGGAAATTCAGGAATGCCCAAAGCTTCAGCTCTCTGCATAATATGGAAACCAAATTATTGACGATAGGCACCATAGTGATATTTGATTTAGGAACTAGCATAAATCTACTCAGCTGCAAGTAACATATAAAGAATTTAAAAAATAAAAATAAAAAAAAAACCCTCAAATTTAACTCCCACTAGCCATGAAGCTGACCACTCCATCAATTTGGTCCAGCGTCCGAATGATAATGACAGAAAATTGAAACCTCATTTATTTTCTCAAATAGCAGGCATAGAAAATATAAGGTTGGTCACCAGCCAAGAGATCGCATGTATTGCAATTGCACCGCAATTTTAAACAACTATAAAGCAGGTTGGTGCACTAGCATGTTGTATCCAAAGTAGCAGGAAGAGGTCAATGACAGAGGAAAGGGAACCGAAAAATGCACTTTGACTTTAGAAGCTGCCAGGCTTACACTTCCTAAGGTACCTGTTCCATTTAAATAGAACAATAATAGCATAAAAAACCAGAACCCTAAGACCCAGTATCCTGGGTAAGATTGATACTCATATCCAGAACTGATTATCCATATAAAAAAGGTTTAAAGCATAGATATCCACAACAAAAAAACCATCATCTCTGCTAAGACGAGCCACTAGACTCATATTCAGCTATCAGAGGAGGACAATGGAATTATTATGTACTGAAAAACTCTAGGCCACTTATGGCCATCAATAGTTCCAAAGATTAACTGTCTCCAAGATGCATGTCCAAAGACTTGAGCAATCCTAACTGATCCATGCAGTAGTAAAGTTTAGCAGTGTCGGAGAAATCCAAGGGAGATGCACAAATATGGACATTGGAAATTCTCAATTTTACTAACCTCAATAAGATATGGCAAATCAAACTTGCAGATGTTATACCCTATTATAATATCGGGGTCGACTTCCCTGATTAAATCCTGCAACCAAACCGAGGCTTATTATAATGGCTAGACTTGCTAAAGAAAATCATATTATGTCCCAACACGAAAAATGAAATTAAAGAGCACATAACTTGCCTTACAAAGTGTAGTACTTGGGAGGTGTTTTATAAAAATGAATACAAAGACAACATATCTTGCCTTACCAAGTAAAGTACATGGCAGGTTTTTTTTTTATTTTAGGTGGGGAGGAATGAAATGATAGAAGCAAATAAACAACACCCTCTGACATTTGATAATTAACTGCAAGCAAAATCATCAATACAACATTACAATCATGAAGTCTAACTGCATCCAGCCAATCAAACGACCAACAGACAGGTGAGGATGCAGAGAACCCATAGAGATATAAAAAAAGCATACATGAAAAAAAAAATAACAGTTTCAGACATTCTTTGTAGATAATTAAGCTATACAATGCCATGACCAGCTAAACTGCTAAAGCAGTTCAAGCCATGCATAGATTTAGTATATAGACCTAAATCAAGATGACAAAATCCTTTTGCAATAAGAGAGAAAAGAATTATAGAGCAAGCCCAATACCCTCCAAGCTAGCAGGACTTCTCTTTCCGTGTCAAATGACATGACATCAACACCAACTATAGGAGAGCATGACTTCAGGGTCATCACATTTCGCACAAACGGCTGGCTCTCTCCCTGCAAGGTGACTAGATTGGCCACCTAAAAGACAAACAGTTTCCAGAAATAGACAAATAAGATGATTGCAATGACTAAGCCATTGTACTTTCAAAAGTTTTGCTGACTAGAGGGATAGACAATTTCAGACCTGGATGACAGGATCATGGTTAGGCTCTGGAAAATGACCTTTTCGACCAGCACACTCAATGTCAAAACTCAAAATACGGAAAGGAGCCATCTTAGAGAATTCACCTTCCAGGGAATGGCTAATGAGTTCAGAGTACCTGAGCAATTATGTTAAGTAAAACCACAACACAAGTATACACTCAACTCAAAGATTAAAATGAACTCTCCTCTTCCTTGAATAAGGCCCTGTTTGGTAATGTTCCTATTCCTCAATTTTTCTGTTATTTTGTTCCCTGAAACAGAAAAAGAACAAAAATCCGTTTGATAATATTAGCTAATTTTTCTATTTCCCGAAACAAACTAGTGGCCAGGGAATAGATTTGACATAGAAACAAGAAGTAGAAAAAACTTAATTCTTTGTTCCCAAGAACAATTTCTAAAACAGGTCATTTTCTTTTCTTTTTTCTTCTTCCTCTTCTAGCTGATCACCAGCCTCGAGGGAGCCTCACCCAGCCACTGCAAGGTCGGCTTCGCCTAGCCATGGCAAGGCCGTCCTTGCGTGGCCGGGTGAGGTCAACCCGATGATCGGCTAAAGAAGGATGGAGAACGAAGTGATAAAAAGTACAAATTCAAAAAAAAAAAAAAAATCTCAAAAAATTGTTAAAAAATTTTAAAAATTCCACGCCACAAAAAAATTGAGTATCGTACTAAATACATTCATGTTCTTTTTATGTTTTGGGGATAGAAATTTTATGTGGTTAGCAAATGTATTCGAATGCTTAGAAACTTGTCCACGAAATAGAAGTGGAAAAAATTATTTCCAAACAAAAGTTTTTCCTAAGAATAGAAATGTTACCAAACACACCCTAAGTGACCATACATGTCCAAGGATACAAGCAATCGAACTCCAACTGGCAATAAGACAACTTTTTGGCTGTCCTTCGGTACTTTCCAGCAGGTACTTCAATCCAATTGCCTCCAACAACATTGCGGTCAATCATAAAACGAAGTGCAAAAAGGATGTTGCTTTCATATGTCATGAAGCTCTTCATACCCAACCCATCAATCTGAATACCTCTGTCAAGAATGCCTGCCATTATGATATCTCTAATCAAGAGGAAGTACTACTTTGTATAAACATGCAAGTTTTCTACCCCAAATAAAGTTTTAATACAAAGTGATAATCTTCCGCAATCTGCACAAAGATGATTTCAAATGGAAACATGAGAAGAACCATGCATCGAGCCAATCATATCCCTCAAGTGTTTCTCAAACAAAACTTCAAATGGAAACATGAGAAGAAGAACCATGCATCCAGCCAAACATATTCCTCAAGTGTTTCTCAAACAAAACAAGTCTGATATGTTACCACGGCATGTGGTCACCATCGTTGGCAATGCAACCACAATCTTGAGAAAAGGATGAGAAGTTTGCTGCTGATAATACATAATACTTCTTTTCTGCACCATTTCTATTCGTCTAACGTACTTAGGCACTTTGCTATTCCTGTTTGCATCTCTCATCCTTCCCTGAGGAACATTTCTACATGAGTTTTCGAACCAAGTAAAAAAAAAAATAAGGCTATTTAATTAAAGAAGCAACTCGTCTTTGTCAAATGACAGAAGATACCTCGAGAACTTGATGAAAACGGGAAATATCATCTGGGCCCATTCCTGGAGGACAACTAATGTAGAAGTACGGCTCGAACCCATGAACATTGCAGCAAACACTATGCCCTACCAAATAAGGTTAGAAATAATTAACCCACTAGAGAATTCAGTGGAAGCTAAAAAAAAAGGATAAACATCAGAGAAACTGTCACTTGTTCAGGCTAATGAGATCTACGTGCCGTGTTTAACTGAGCAAACACAGCTGACTACTTACTCTTGCCCTGACAAAGACTAATTTCAACCAAAGAAATCGCCTTGAGTAGATGAGAAGCCATACTAACCTTCCCTCGTGACCCCGAAAATACGAATAATCGCGGCAGGCCCGGAACGATCAGGCAAGAGTTCCCTGTGGCTCTCCCCGATCACGTAATCGATCTCCAATTGCTGATAAACTGAAATCCCCAAAAACAGTCGAGCGAACAAGACGGAAATCACTTAAAACCCGAACAAATCCCTAGGGCCAAAAAACGATGCGGCGGAATTCAAAAGCCCGGCGGCACACAGAGAGGCGCTCACCAACGTTCTTCGACTGCGACAGGTAGCCGTCGGAGAGGGGAGGGCGGGCCCACTTGGCGAGGCGCGAGGCGAGGCCCTGGCGCTCCTCGATGTCGCGGAGGATGAGGTACTCCTCGTCGTGGTCGTCGTCGCCGCAGGGGATTAGGGTTTCGTCGAGGTAGACGTCCTCGTCGAGGAACTCCTCCTCGAGGGGCGGCCTCGGGGCCGGCTGCTGCGGCGGCGGCGGCGGCGCGGTGGCCTGGTGCTTCGGCGGGTGCGCCGCCGGGGAAGGGTGCGCCGCCGGGGGAGGGCGTTTCCTGGTGGAAGCGCTCATGGCGGCGACTCAGTGGAGATCTCGGTGAGTCGAGCGCGCGAGTTCGAGTTCGAGTTCACGGAGAGAGAGAGAGAGAAGGGGGGGAAGGTGGAGGAGGGAAAGATGAGATTCCCGCCAGTTTTGGTGGGGGAAAGGGAGCTGTCATGTCGTTCTAAATTTTCTTCCGTTGTTATCTCCTAGATAGCTATCATTTTTTGGAGAAAAAGAACATAAATGATTTTCGAACTTTAATCTAATATTCTATATTGAACATGTATTAAAAATTTATGAACCAAAATCCTACCCTTTTCCTCATCTTTCTCCTTTAGTATCTTTTGTTCATGTTGAAACTTTAAGATCTACCACAACTCTTTAGTTCATGTCGAAGTTTCGCGAAAATGGCTAAGGGTCAAAGCTCCTTCAATCTTTACATCAAGAGTCCATGAAAGTAGCGAGAGAGCTAAAGCTCATTTTCCTACGTAACTTTGTGGTTCACATTAAAGTTTCACTAGAGTAGCGATAGAATTGAAGAATTATGCTTTTCGAAATCGTGAAAGTAAATGATTATGTTTTCTCTTTCTTATTAGATTTGGCGTATATTAACTAACTTACCCTATCGATGTTGTTGTAACCCATTTACATTTCTTGTCATAGTCGAGCTTATAACTTTAGAATGCTGGAACAGACTCTTTTGTTATTTGGACCAACAGTATTCATGAATTGATTGATTGAGATTATCATCATTTGTTCATTTACGGTTTTTTTAGCTGGTGAATAGTGAGAGATTCTTCCTTCTTCCTTTTTTTTGTTTGTTTTATGATGGATGAAATTAGATAGATACAACCACCACCCGCAGCAGCGTAGCTAGATTAGACTCTCTTCCTCTCACGAAGTGGAGAAGTTCAAATCACAGAGGTGTTGCTCCCCCAAGGTTTGCTTGCCGGCCATCGGCTTACAGAGGGAACATTACTAATGGGTATTTTTTTGGTAAAAAATGCGAATTGCTTTACTATCTTAACGAGTTCGAGTACATAAAACGAGATTCTGAACACAATAAAACCCAATGGACTTGAGGGGGATTAGATAACTAATTTTGAGATAGGAATTCACATTTATGGGTTTTTGCAATCCAGTCCGTTATCTTATTTGAATCTCTGCTACAATGGGCCAAAGTCAGATTTTTTAAGCTCGTGATTAAGTTTTTGGCTTCACTGACAAGAGCTTCTGCTTCCAACATGAATTGATTTGTTCCTTGAAGAGTTCCTAAGGGTACCGCACAATCTGACTCAAGTAAAACGGCACCTTCCGTTCGTGCAGTCAGAAGAAGAAGAAATTTAGGATTTCAACCAAAGCCAAAGCTTCCGCTTGCTCAGTCGAGATCGTCCTCACCGACTACGCAAATCCATCCACCACTACTCCATTGCTGTCTCGAACGACATAGCCCATAGGTCGAGAAGTCGACCCCTCCACAAAAGAGCCGTCAATGTTGATTTTGAAGGCTTTATTAGATTTGGGCTTAAGGCCCTGTCCGCCCAAGCTGGGCTCAGAAAGCCCGGCCCACGGGAATAGGACCCGTGGAAAGAAGGGGGTATAAAAGGAGAGAGAGAGAGAGAGAAAAACATACCGTTTGATAAAAAGAAAAGGACGTACGTTTGTTCTCTCTCCCTCCCGTTTCCTTCAAAGCAAAACAGTGAAGCGCCAAGGCCAATTTGCTTCACCGGATCGAACAGAACCGGATTCTCTTCCTCTATCGGCGTCGGTGTTTAATCTGTGGCTAACAAGGTACGCTCGAATCCGTGGTGTGCTTTACGATCGGTGATACATGTTGTTTTCTTGGGCTTCGCTTCCGCATTGATTTAGGAGTTCGATTTAGTGTCGAATCCGGTGTTTCGGGGATCCGTTATTCCCAACATTGGTATCAGAGCCCTAGTTCACGTTTTTCCCGATCAATTCTGATGTTTTTGATTGATTTTTCGCAAAAACCACTCCGCCGTACGGATCGGGGCGAGCAATCCCGACACCCGAGCGTTCTTCGGCCATTTTTCCGAGTTTTCGTAAGTCGAAATCAAATTCTGAAGGCACTGGGTGAAAGGGCACGTCGAGACGAGTCCGACGAAGTGTCGTGCGCCGCCGGGAGACGCCGCACGCGCCCATACGCGCGGCCAGAAGGTGCTGCGCGTGGGCGCGACGCGCCCGGAAGCGCTGGCTTGCCCAGCGCGTGCGGCACACGCGCCGGTCGGCGAACCGGCACGTGCGCGCCGCCGCGGCGGGTGACCGGCACGCGCCGGCCGGGCCGACGCGTCGCCGACGTCATCATGACGTCACCCAACGGCCGAGAACCGGCCGGGTGACGTCATCGATAACGTCAGCGATGACGTCGGTTGGCCGGGCGACGACCCGACCCGCGAACCGACCCGACCCGACCCGACCCACTGACGATGGCACGCGCACGGCACGTGCCGCTAACGTCTGCGTGACGTCAGCCCGAGCACGCGCGTGGCACGTGCGTCGGTCCGCGCAAGCGGTCCGACCGGCCCGGCCGGTCCGTCCGGTCCGTCCGGTCCGACGACCGACGACCGTTGACCACCGTTGACCGTTGACCGACGACCGTTGACCGTTGACTTTGTCCGTTGACCGTTGACTTTGACCGTTGACAAAAAAAAAAAAAAAAAAAAGGGAAAAGAATGTGTTTCTTTTTCAATTAAGTCTATGAGGATCATATGTAATCCCTTATTTGTTCTGCATTTGTTGCGAACAATGCCTCCCGAGATTGCGCACACCTATTCGCGCGCGCCAATGACTGAAACAAAAGGAAAGGCCGTCTAAGTTGATAGGCGGACGGCGATCATCGATGGGAGAGTGGTGACTTAATTGATCACGTCCTTGAAGTCAACGGGAAAATTCAGCAGGTCATATGGAATGGTCGTCCTATGTCACAGTCAGAGATGGTGCGATTTTTCATAAGCACTCTTCCACCTGAATGGCAAGATGTGTTGAATCGCATATGGGATGTCAACGGAGAGTCACTTCCTATAAGAAAATTGTAATAGATTTTGTAAATGAATATTACTCGATTGTTACAAGGAAAAGATCAAGAAATTGAACAAAAGAGGATCTTTCCCGTTCGTGTCTTGTATGTGTTAGTTGTATTGGGCGATGTATGTTAAGTGTGCTTTGTGGACATATAATGTATTGTTTACTACCCGATTGTTATTGATGTAACAACTGATATGTTAGTTGTATTGATTGAAAGCATTATTGTTTTTATTGGATGTCTATTCTAGTTGCTTTCTATTATTCTTTGGTTCTTTGTGGGTAATTAGCTATGGGTAGTTATAGAAGTTTTTGTAACTTCATAGAATTTATTTTGCATAAGATAATTATATTAATGATAGTTTTAAGTTAGGATTTTTGGAGGATGATTGGAAATGTAGTGACCTTTTGATTCTAAAGCCTTACTTGAAATTATTCATTAATATGATGGGTCTATGCAAATAGGGATGCATAAATGATAGGCATTAATAATTCGTGCATATTTGTCGATTTGTTCGGATCAATGGCTTGACCACAAAGAGCATAGTTGCTTGAGCCGAACAAAGGTGAAAAGCTCAATGGTGACAACTATGAGATTTGGCAAATGAAAATCCAAGATGTCTTTGGAAGAGCAAGAAGCACTTGAGGCTCTTGTCATGACCATGGTAGAACCCGAAGAGGGAACCACCGAACAAAGACAAAAAAGGACAAAGAAGCTTTTTCGTGTGGAAAAGAATGAACTCTCTAGCTCGCATCACGTTGCTTTGAGCGGCATGGAAAATGACGTCATGCGAGAGTTTCGGCGTTTTGACAATGCCAAGGAAATGTGGGAGGCATTGGAAGCTAGATTTGGTCACACTTCGGTGACTAGACTGAGGCAGCTCACTATCAGGTTTGACTCTTATAAGAAGCCTCATGGTTAGACCATGAAGCAACATCTTAGAAAGATGTCAAACATGATAACTGAGCTGAGAGATGCTGGCCATGTCCTCACAGATGAGCAGCAAGTGCAAGCAGTGATTCGTTCCTTGCCTCAGAGTTGGGAGCATATGAAGGTGCACCTGACTCATAATGAAAATATTAAAACCTTTGAGGATGCAATGCGTCATCTTGAGCCGGAAGAGGACCGCTTTGTTGGCGGCTAAGCCGGATGCTGAACTTTATCATGCTTTGGTTCTAGCTCAAATGGAGCTTCGAGCTCAAGCGCAAGCGCCCTAGCCGGTTAGCTAAGGGGAAAGGCAAGGAAGAAGCTGGTCCTTCAGGGAAGAAACCCAAGTTTAACCAACATGATAGAGGAAAGCGTCCTCACATGAAGAAGCTAGCAAGGGTGAAATGCTACAACTGTGACAAGAAGGGTCACTATGCTCGCGACCGTCGTGAGCCAAAGAAGGTATGCACCCCTTGTACTTTTCGAACTTTGCTTATGTGTCAAGTTCTCGTGTTCTTAACGAGTCTAATCCTTTGTGGTGTGGATTCGGGAGCGACGGACCATGTAGCGAAGGATAGAGGATCCTTCGTGGAATTCCGACGAGTACCAACCGCAACTAAGTGGATCTATGTGGGAAACAACTCCAGCCGAAGTGAAAGGAATTGGCACATGCCAACTAAATATGCGTGGTGGACGCACTTTGTTCCTTCATGATGTGCTGTATGCTCCGGAGATTCGTCGGAATTTAGTGTCTGTATTAGTGTTGGTTAAATTAGGTTTTAATATGAACTTCTTTAGTAGATGTGTGAATTTGTTTTTGGAGACAAATTACTATGGTTGTGGTTATTTTCTAGATGGTTTTATTGTATTGGATATTGAGTATATTAATGCAAATGTTTGTTATTCCCTTATCACATCTCCTAATAAATATGATAATGATGTGAATGTGTGGCATGCTAGACTTGGTCACATTGGCCAACAACGTATGAATAGACTAGCCAAAGAGGGCTTGTTGGGCAATATTGAAAAAGTCGATTTGTCCATATGTAAGCATTGCCTAGAAGGGAAAACGACAAGGAAACCATTTGGGAAAAGTAAAAGAGCTAAATTTCCTCTGCATTTAATCCATTTTGATGTCTGTGGTCCAATGAATGTGAGAGGAAGGCATGGGGCTGTTTATTTCATCACCTTTATTGATGATTATACTCGATCCGGATATGTCTATTTGATTTCTCATAAGTCTGAGTAATAAGTTGTTTCAAAAGATTTATGAACCCGGTAGAAAATCAATTAGACAAGAAAATAAAAGCATTGAGATCCGATCGAGGTCGAGAATATTTATCCGATGAGTTCGAAAATTATGTGATGAAAAAGGAATAGAAAGACAGGTTGTCTATTCCATATACTCCTCAACAAAATGGTGTTGCGGAGAGAAGAAACAGAACCCTACTGGAATTGGTTAGGTCTATGATAGCGCATGCTAACTTACCAATCACCTTTTGGAGTGATGCATTGTTAACTGCTGCCTATATACTTAACCGGGTGCCTTCCAAATCGATTACTTCCACTCCATATGAGTTATGGACGGGTAGAAAACCGGACTTAAGTTTTCTTAAGCCATGGGGTTGTGCTGCCTATACACATGAGTCCTCTCACAAGTTTGGGAAATTAGGTCACAGAGGAAAGAAGAGTATTTTCATAAGATACTCGGAACACTCGAAAGGGTATGTGTTCATTGGTGAGCGGGAAAGTGGGAGTATAACTGAATTTGAATCACGAGATGTCACGTTCTTAGAGGATGAGTTTCCTAAGAAGGGCGAAATAGAGGAAGATCACTCCCTATTTGAGACCTTGGATCAAGATAATGATATTAGTGGAGTTCATCCAAGTGGGAGCATAAATGGGAATGATGTGCAAAGTGTACAATCTCTCATACGGCGAACAAGTCGCCAAAGTATTCCCCGTTGACGTTTTGACATTGAAGGGGAAACTTTTATGGTTACTTCACAAGATGAGGATGAGCCAAGAAATATCAATGAGGCTCTGAAGTGCCCTAGTAAGGAAAAATGGATTGATGCAATGGAAGAGGAAATGGAGTCAATGGAATCAAACCAAGTCTGGGAACTGGTTGATCTTCCAAAAGGACGCAGAGCTATTGGGAACAAATGGGTTCTCAAAATAAAGCGAAAGGCTGATGGCTCGATAGAAAGGCATAAGGCTCGCCTTGTGGCGAAGGGGTATAATCAACGGAAGGAATTGATTATGAAGATACGTTTTCTCCTGTAGTGAGATTTACCTCGATTCGCATTATTCTGGCAATAGTGGCTAGTTTGGATCTTGAGTTACATCAAATGGATGTAAAGACTGCTTTCCTCAATGGAGAATTAGAGGAAAAGATATATATGGAACAACTTGCTGGTTTCATAGTGAAAGGCCAAGAAGAAAAGGTATGTCGACTTTTGAGGTCGATATATGGCCTTAAGCAGTCATCAAGACAATGGTATATACGTTTTATAATGCCATAATGGCATATGATTTTACAATGATTGATGAGGATCATTGTGTATATATCAAGAGATCCAAGGATCAATTTGTGATCATATCATTATATGTTGATGATATACTAATTGCCTAAGCAATATGGAGTTGGTTAAAACCGTCAAGAGATGGTTGTCTTCTAACTTTGAGATGAAGGATATGGGTGAGGCTGCATACATTCTTGGAGTTAAGATTTCGAGAGATCGTTCGAAGAGATCGTTGTCTTTTTCGCAAGAAACCTATATAAATAAGGTTCTTGAACGATTTCGTATGCAAGACTGTAAACACATAGACACTCCTATTGCAAAAGGTGATGGATTGAGCCATAGACTGTGTCCAGGGACTCCACAAGAGAAGGAACAAATGAAACATGTTCCTTATGCTAGTGCTGTTGGGAGTTTGATGTATGCTATGATGTGTACAAGACCCGACATATGTTTTGCAGTTGGAATGGTGAGTAGATACCAATCCAACCCGGGTCCAAAGACATTGGAAAGCCGTGAAGAGAATACCGAGGTATTTGAAGGGGGCTGCGATTTCAAGTTGAATTACCAAGGAAAGGATCTCGCGACTTGAAGGCTATTCGGATGCCGATTGGGGAGGAGATTTAGATGAAAGGAAATCTACCTCTGGATTTGCTTTCTTACGAACAATGGCGCCATATCATGGAACAAGAAGAAGCAAACGTGTATAGCCTTGTCCACGATGGAAGCCGAGTTCGTGGCATTATCGCAATGGTACAAGAAGGAGTTTGGCTTAAGAGATTCTTGGATCATTTAGGTGTTATTGAGAAAGCCGCAAATCAATTATTGGTTAATTGTGATAGCCAAGCGCTTATAGCGTACACCAAAGATCCAAAATATCATGGCAAGACCAAACATATAGATACCAAGTATAACTTTGTGAAAGATATGGTTGCACGAAAGGATGTGAACTTACAGTACATATCTACGCATAGAATGGTAGCAGATCCTATGACAAAGCCAATATCTAGAGATGTGTTTTGTGGTCATGTAAAATCTCTAGGATTGCGTAGAGTCTGATGTACTGAATTGTAATTTCCCTAAGTTGTTCACATTTATGAGATTTTGTTTTTCATTGATTAATGCCTATGAATTTATGGGTGATCTTTATGCATCTTAATGCTCAGTGCATTACTTTTAAGTTGAGAAGTATGTCGGACAGATATAAGATTAGCCCACTCACACGGGTAATCGCCTCATTTCTTGTGTGATAAATAGAGATGAGACTGTTTTTAAGCTTATTATCTAGGTGATAATCGAGAGCTCAAGCTTAAAATACGTATGTCGCCTTAACTGAGTGTTAAGATGAGGACATAATATGTACTATGTCCGAAAGTAAAATAACCCACATATTTTACTTTATCTGTCTAAGATGCCAGATGTGAGTTCTGATGAATTTTGTGATTGAGTAGATACGTGAACTCAAGTTAAACATTGGGTATGTCTGAACTATCATCTGTACGGTATTGAAAAATGTAGACATACGCTCCATGGGAAAGGAGTTAATACCGTAATACGTATTTCATACTACGTATGCATGAAACGACCAATAAGAGTGGCAAAAAGTTTGATCTCAACTTTTATGACGTGTGAGACTCTTGAGGAAAAGAGTTCCTTAATTTTAAGTCCCCTCAGGACTCTTACTTATTCTCAAGATTTCTATTTAGTGTTTGCTATCTTAGGGTGTTGCCAATGGTCATGAGATGATTCGATCTAATGGGGCATTTCTAGAAAAGCAAGCTGGACTGAAATTGAGAGTTTGAAGGAAAGAGGAAGATCGATTTTGGAGAATCACATTGTGGTTTTGTATTCACCGGTCGACCAATTATGACTCGTCTTTGTGATAATTATAATTGTGAATACAATATAAATATATCATTATTTAAAAGAGATCAAGGGAGATATAAATATGATTGATCGATCTAGGGTACTGCATACTAAATCTATTCGGAGTGTGACGCCCATTATGAGCTGCTATATATTCCTAACAGATGTATAGCAACGAGCTCTCAAAGTATGCTGGTCGCACGGATTATTCACCAGTATGAATGTTGAAGAGAGGTAAAGAGAATCCTGTTCGGCCCACCTTGTGCGAGTGGGAGATGAAGGCTTTATTAGATTTGGGCTTAAGGCCCTGTCTGCCCAAGCTGGGCTCAGAAAGCCCGGCCCACGGGAATAGGGCCCGTGGAAAGAAGGGGGTATAAAAGGAGAGAGAGAGAGAAAAACATACCGTTTGATAAAAAGAAAAGGACGTACGTTTGTTCTCTCTCCCTCCCGTTTCCTTCAAAGCAAAACAGTGAAGCGCCAAGGCCAATTTGCTTCACCGGATCGAACAGGACCGGATTCTCTTCCTCTATCGGCGTCGGTGTTTAATCTGTGGCTAACAAGGTACGCTCGAATCCGTGGTGTGCTTTACAATCGGTGATACGTGTTGTTTTCTTGGGCTTGCTTCCGCATTGATTTAGGGGTTCGATTTAGTGTCGAATCCGGTGTTTCGGGGATCCGTTATTCCCAACAGATTTTAAGGGTACCTTCTTTTGGGCACTTCCAGATTTGAGGTGCGCTGGTGTTCTCTAGTCCAGATTCCTTGATTTTAGCCCAGTGGACAAGTAATTGATGCTCTGCCATGGCCGTTCGAATGAGGTACTGTGGCTCTGGCTTTTGCTTTCTAAATATGAAGTTACTCCTGTTTTTCTAAATTTGCCAAAGGACGCTGGTTAGAGAATCGAAACTCACCGAGGCACGACTGAGATTAGGTGACCAATCTCCATTAGGGCGAGGCCCCGAGGCATAATCGTCCAGTGATTGAGGGGGAAGGGGGAAGGGGGAAGAAGAGAGAAAAGAGGAAGAGAGGAGGAGGGGGGGGGGGGGTTGTTAAAGGAAGGACATGATTACGAGGGAGCGATGTCGCTAATTTTATGTTATATAGATACCCCTGCCTTAACTTCATGTCTGTATTTCGAAAACCTCCAGGGGAAACTTAGGTTATATGGCATCCTTTTCCATTCCCTTCTCTCTCTAGCATCCATATACTATTAAAACTCGAGCTACGAGTTCGAAAATTTCTCATACTTTTGATTGGTGAATTGTAAACAGGAGAATGATGTCCGGATTTATATCTCACTTATCAGAATACCGGGTGGAGGGCTCTTCAATTTCGTGTAAATTGATCGTGCTTCATGTTGCTGACCTTAGTTGTGAGCGGTATCTAATTGTAGGTTTTAGCTAGTTCTTGAGAAATTGCTTCATGAACTCCAGAGGTGTTTGATAACCTTTAAACTTTATAAGATTTAATGTGGTTAATGCTTTCAATAACCTCTAGCTACACAACTTAATTGATTGTTTAAGTAAAAAGAAAAAAAAAAACACTCTTTCAATGTCGTAAACCATGAATTTACTTAATTGGGTGAGTAATAATTTTCTTTTTTTTGGATAAAGTAAGAATATATTGAGCTTTCACCAAAACTATACAAAGCGAACCGGCACCAAAACTTACACTCATAACAACTTAGTCAAAACGACTGGAAGGGTGCCAACAAAACAAACAATAGTCGCCAAAACAAGGCAACAAGAAAACCAATCAGAACCAAAAAGGCAACCAGCCAACCAACAACGGCTGAAAGCAAAGGAAAAGGAACTCTAGGACAAGGAGAACCACCCGAGCAAAAGTAGCGACCAGCCAACTGCAACAGGGAACCACAACCAGCAAATGGAGCAGCAACCAGTCAACCAGCAACTAAATTATGTCACAACACACACCAACCAACAGCGAACACCAGCAATAGAAGTACTCGAGTATCAACCAGTAGCCGAGAAGCCAATCGAGCAATCCACACCGCATCCAGCAGCATACACCAACCAACTGAAGAAGCAGAGTGGCAAACGCCCACAGCAGCACCAGCAACCATGAAGCATAGGATTAAGGCTCCAAGACCTCAGAAGAGAAGATGTAGGGATCAAAACCCCAACTACGCTAGAGCCTCCTATTTCTTGGATTATCCACAACGTTTCTGAACGTTAAGGCCTTGTCCTTAACAACTTTAATGAGATGGTTTTTCATGGCCTGAACTGTTAAAGTTTGGTCCCTAAACAAAATACCTTTCTTGTTCTTCCAAATTATGTGGCACAGGGCACCAAAAGAGAAATGGGCGATGCAATGAAAGAAGTCCTTGCCTGAAAGAAACTTCATTGCCCATTGAAGATTCTCCGACCAAGACCTATTACGCCAAGGGAGGTTGCATCTAGTAGCCCAAAAGAAAAGCAAGGCTAGTTGAGATGTGACAACTAAAAAATAAATTATCGATGGAATCTGGTCTCAAATTGCAGAAGGCACACACCGCAACCTCTATCCTATCCTCCGATAAAAGAAGAACTTGGGTAGGAAGCCGGTTCTTGGTAATGAGCCATATATTGAATTGAAATCTCGGAGAGATCATATTGCACCAAATTAACGCAGCCCATGGAACCCTGTTCTTCTTTCTCCTAATGACCTCCCATGCCAAGTTAACCAAGAATAAACCGGAGGAGCTTTCCAGCCAGTTAAACCAGTCAAGGATCTAAGAAAGGATAGGGAGGGAGTGATCCCAAGACTCCAACACAATCTTGATGGACTAGCCAGCAGGGGAGAAAATGTCAGCCACCATCGCCTGCTTGGAAAAGCCGGAACTATAAATGAGAGAGTTCGAAAAAATGAGATTCAGAGGGCCTCTCGGGTGCCAGTGGTCAAACTAGAAGGACACTAATAGGCCATCCCCTATCCTCCAAAGGAAGGAAAGTTGGAACTCCCTCTTGAGTTGCAAGATCTTCTTCCAAGCTCATGAGCAGTAAGTTGGTTGGGTGAGTAATATTTATGTGGTAAAAACTCCAAACTTTCCAACATCATTTACTTTTGATGTTTAGTAAGAATCAATTAAAAATGTTATTTAATTTTCATTGGTTATCCAACAATTTTTTACTTTTATTAGGACTTCAACACTTAAGATTTAGCAATTAAGTTTCAATAATGGAAAATGAAATAAATAGTCCAAAGATTTTGACGTCCAAATATTTTCAACAAATGTGCATTGTCTTCTTGAAACTATAATTCATTCAATGTGGTTCTTGAACTACTGTTTAATATAGTCGATAAACATATATATATATATATATATTTCAAATCTAATCCCTTAACTTTCCATAAAAATAGTCAAAAGCTTTCATAATTAACTTCTAGATGACCAAACACAGTTTGATAAGCTTTTTAAAAAGCATATCTTGTTACTAAGTAACTTTCTTTTCAGGGGAAACCAAGATATTTGGTCGGGATAAGTAACCACAAGTATTATAATTTTTTTACGTCGCTCACTTGAGTATCGTAACTTTTTTTAAACCACTTGAATACCATAACATCTTAAAAAAAATTTTAATTTGAGTGCAATGGCTTTGAATTGATTACTTGAGTACCGTAACCTTTTTAAAAAGGTCACCCGAATGTCAAAAATCTAAAGTGGCATGGCATTTATGTTAAATGTTTTTAAAAAGTTATATCTTTCAAGTGATCAATTGAAAAATTTATGGCATTTAAGTGATTAAAAATAGAGTTATAATGCTCAAGCGAATGCCATATGAAAGTTATGACACTCGTTGCATTCCCTATTTAGTCTGTTGATGAACGGGCCATGTATCTTTTGCGAAATCACTAGCTTGATATACATGGGGAGTGCACCTCCGAGTAGCTAGTGTGGCCTACCTAGTTGTGGCATATAATGGAGAGATTTCCTAACTATTAGCATAATAAGGCTACAGTGGCAGGATTGTCAAGTTTGAATCTTCAAGAGTGTAGAGTAGCAAAATTTGAATACAAAGTGCTTATTTGATAACCCAACTTAGTACGAAAATTAAAGAGTTTAACATTTAATTAGTTTAAATCTGTTTGATAACCATAACTAACTATTAAGGTTCAGTTGAATTTAATGGGGGTATGAAGATGTTATCATTAATTTATCAAAGAAAAATGAATCGATTGCAATTAGAATATTACCAACAATATGGCGAAAACATACCAATAATGGTCACTGTTCCACGTAGTGCGAGAAAACAATAAACCTAGTTATGAGTTTTCTATTATTTATGTTGCACCGACACGTGACACGGACACACGACACGACACGTTATTTCTCAAAAATAAAAAATTCCGACACGCTAAAACACGTTGTATATTAAATACATATTTTTATTTTTAATTAATTTGAATCTAATTATTAATTAAAAAAGAACCTACGATGAATTTACACTAATCATTCAACACTTTCGATAAGATTCTAGATTTTCTTTTTATTTCATTGTCTCAAATTTACTTTTATTTTTCGAAATCCACCCCCAACCCCCTGCGCCCAAACTCCCTTTTTTCCCTCATCTCTTTCCCCACCCTCAAATTTTTTTCGCTTTTTTTTCCCTCCCCCATCACTTGACAGGCTATCAGCCCATCACTTCCCCCTCCCTCTAACACGCCAAGTCCCTTTTTTATTCTTTTATTTTCCTCCTCAAAAACCTAGCAGCGCCTTCTCCTCCTCCTCCTCACTGCACGACGCCTATCTCCGAAAGCATCAAGACGCGATCAAGAAAAGCACCAACATTCGCCAAAGGAGCGGAAAAGGGAGTAACCCAAAAAAGATTTCAGTGAAAAGGGATTAGAAAAGAAGGTGGAACGCGCGGTCCCTGTGCGCCGAGAGGTTGCACAATGCCGCGAACTCCTCCTCCTCCTCCTCCTCCTCCTCCCCCCTTGCTGCCGGCACCCCACTCGACGATGCCGCCCTCCCCCACGTGCACCTCCCTCGTGAAGTTCCTCCTCATGGCCCTCGCCTCAGTCTCTGCTCTTTCTCTAGCCGTCTCTCGTCGTCGCGGGCTCGCCTTCGCTCGCGGCGTCATCTCTGCTCCCTCACCCTTGCCTCCATCCTCCATTGTCTTTCGAACACGTGTGTCGAAACGTGTCGACAAAAGTTGACAAAGTGTCGACAAATCCGACATGCAGTCAACGCGTGTCCGAGTGTCCAACACACTCCAACACGTGTCGGACACGACACGGAAGCACGTGTAACGTGTCTGTGCAACATAGCTAATAAACAACTTTCAATTTCTACTCTTAGCACTCGAAACTATCAATACTTAAAATTCAGCACTAAGATTTTCAGCACCTACTTTTCAATTTTATGGAACGACCACCTAGATCGGGAGGCAACCCGCTATCGAACGAATCAATAGGAATGGACTTTGGTTATAGATCCCTTAGAGCCTAGGAATAATGTTTGATGCCTAGTTTATCCTTTCTGAAAAGCAACCCCTTCATTCCTGTTGCATGCACACTTCTTAAGAAAAGTCCTCGAGACTTATGATCCTTACGGGAGTGTTGCTAATAACAGATGTACGTGTAGATCAAATGAGATCATTTGACTAATTTAGTTATAAACTTTTTTTTGAGCAAATTCAATCATTAATTTTTGCAATTGTGTCAACTCAATCCATTTAGCCAATTTTGACAGGCCAATGTTGACATAAACACCAATTAGCACTCATTGTTTGGTTTGGCCGACATGAACACTTTTTAATAATATTTTTTTGAATTTTTAATTAAAAGCAAAAGAAGGAAGAAGATGAAAAAGAAAAAGAAAATAATTAACAAAAAATTTGGAATAAAATAAAATATTTTTAAAAATTGTCCATATTAGCATCAGTCGGACAATCGATGTTGGCCGACCAAAATTGGCCGGATGATTGAACTCGGAAATGGGGAACTAACACTTGCATCTCTCATTCTCTAAGAGAATTACCAAAAAAAAAAAAAAAATCCTAAACCTATTATACCTATGTCAATTTAATTATAATTTTTTTGGCTAATTCCGTCCTCAACTTTTTGCAATTGTACAAATTCAATCTATTTTGGCCAATTTTGGTTGACGAGTACTAATATGAACGCCTATTCGCTCTCGTTATTTGACTAGATGCGAAAACTTTTTAATAATATTTTAATTTTTTTTCGAATTTTTTTAATTAAAAGCAAAGGAAGGAAGAAGGGGGAAAGGTAAAAAAAAATTAATATGAAAATTCAAAAAAATAAAATATTTTTAAGAATTGTCAACATTAGCATCGGTCGGAAGATTAGTGCCAACTGGCCAAAATTGCCTTGATGATTGAATTGATATAATTGCAAATGGTTTAAGATTGAATTGATAAAATAAAATTATATGACTGAATTGGCATAATTACAATAAAGTAAAGTACTTTTTAAACTAATTTCCACCTTCCTCCCCTCCCAAGCATGGTGTAGATAGAGAAGCTGCTGCTAGTGAAGTTCATAGACTCCATCCAAATGCCGCCTATGACGGGCTAGCTTGCACACCTATCTGTGAATACTCTCCTAGTTTAGAGAGTCTAAAGACGGCTGGCTCTCTACCCTCTTCCTCCCCAACCATCCCCAATTCTCTCAAAAACCCTAACTTTCGACGTCGCAACAGTGCATGGAGTTTCCGATCTCGAGCAGTCAATCATAAAACGAAGTGCAAAAAGGATGTTGCTTTCATGTGTCACGAAGTTCTTCATTCCCAACCCGTCAATCTGATTGCCTCTGTCTCCGTCAAGAATGCCTGCCATTATGAAATATCTAAGCAACAGGAAGTGCTACTTTGTATAAACATGCAAGTTTTCTATCTCAAATAAAGTTTTAATATAAAGCGGTAGTCTCCGCAATCTGCACAAAAATGCTTTCAAATGGAAATATGAGAAGCAACATCTGTTAAAATATGTCTCAAGTTTAAGCCCGGAGCAAATTGCTGAATTTTGAAAATAAATTAGTTAACTTGCGGATAAGGAAATATTCCTATCATTCAAGCGGAGATTGGCAAGCAGAGATGCACTCATCAACTTCATTAGCCAAGAAAGGAAATATAAACTTGATTAAAGGAAGTTGGACTTCTTAATTTGACTTGGCTTGGGACTTTCTTCTTTGACCGAGGCGGTGCACGTACAAGCATATATATTCGTGGTTTGCATGAATATGGTGGTCAGCATCGTTGTTGATACGAGCATTGAAGCGCTGTTATTCTAGCGAGCGCTTGGCAGGTTTTCGTTCATGCAATTACATTCACGAAGAATTAGTGTTTGTAGCCAATTTAAATACTGTGGTAAGATTTGCGTGTAATTCCTCCTTTGTGAGATTGAGAGATTATTTTTGAGGAATTTCGGGGTTAAACACTGGGTGCGTTATTGGGTATAATTAGGGCTTGGAAAACACCGAGAGAGTGTTTGAGTGACTCAAGTGTGTAATCTCCTTGTATCGCTTGATCTATAGTGAAATTCGCTGCTGCTCTCCTCGTGAGCGTAGGTCTTTACAACTGAACTACGTAAATCCGGTATCCGATTTATTTTTCTTCTTCTATCTATATTACTATTTGATCGCTCGCCTTATCGCAACAAGTGGTATCAAAGCCAGGCTTGGATAAGTTGAAGCGAATTGATGGCGATAGAAGAAGTAAAAGTGAGAATCAACAGATTTGATGGGAATGATTTTAGTTTCTGGAAGATGCAAATTGAAGATTATTTTTACCAGATGAATCTGCACTTGCCTTTGTCTGGGAAGAAACCAGAGACGATGAAGCAAGCTGATTAAGATGTACTGGATAGACGAGCTATGGGTGTTATTCGGCTGACGTTGGCTCATAAAGTCGCGTTTAACATCTTGAAGGAGAAGACCACTGCTGATTTGATGCAAGCCCTATCGAATGTGTATGAGAAGCCCTCTGCGATCAACAAGGTCCGTTTGATACGACGTCTGTTTAATTTGAAGATAAGCGAAGGTGCATCGGTTGCAGATCATATCAATGAATTCAATGTGATTGTTAGTCAATTAAGTTCGGTTGAGATTGACTTTGAAGATGAGGTACGTGCTTTGATTCTGCTATTTTTTTTTTTTGGTAAGGTAAAAGGTATTATAGCTTCGAACAAATATACAAGAAAACTCGACCGGCTCCTAATCTTGCACTCTCGATACAATGCAGGGAGAGTGGAAGGGAGCACAATCAAGAAACAGGAAAAGAAGAACAACACGGACTAAACAAAGCAAGGACCGAAGGTCCAGGAGAGACAACAAAAAGCTAAGATTAGCAAAGACCCTCCGCTACCAGAAGAGAAGCCAACGCCCGAATACCGAAGAGGCAGGGTGTTGAAGGACGCCGATCTAAGCATGTTCTTGTCGATCGCTGAAGATAGCTGGGTGGAAGCCCCAACTCCACTGGAGACGTCTATTCCTCGAGATATCAGGGATATTAGAAAAACTTGTAGCTTTGTCCTTCACGCTTTTGATAATGTGATTTTTGATTGAAGTAAGGACGACCGACTCTCCACGAAAGATAATGGCATTCCTTTTCTTCCAAATGATATAGCACATAGCAGCAAAAGAATGCCGTGCTATAATGTGAAAAAAATCTTTGCCTTTGAGGAATCCCATAGCCCAAAGGAGGTTATCCTTCCAAGGCCTAGGACGCCAGGGAAGATTGCAGCGAGTGGCCTAAAATTAAGCGACGGAAGCCGTTAGATGGCAATCAAAAAATAAGTGGTCAGTGGAATCAGGGACCTCATTACAAAAAGCACAGGTGGTGTAGTCAATTCTACCATATGATAGAAGGAGTTCTTTGCGTGGGTAGACGATTTTTAGCAATCAACCGAGAGAATGAATTGGAACCCGAGAGTAATGTCGCCTGCCCAAATGAGAGAAGCCCAAGGAGTAGGGGGTCTCTTCCTTCTGAGGCGGTCCCATGCGGACCCAATGGTGAAGCGACCCGAAGGGTGCCATCTCCAGGAAAAGCAATCCGGAGAGGAGTTAGGCGCCGGAGAAGAGAGACCCCAGCTCAATAGAAGGAGGCGCGTGGAACAACCTAGGGGCGAAAGAAGATCCGCCACCACTGCATTTCCTAAAAGCTCGGATCTCCGGATGATTGGTTCCGGTAATAGGATGTGGAGAGGCCCTTTTGGATGCCAGTGGTCATACCACAGGGAAACTGAGAGGCCATTCCCAATTTTCCAAAGGAATGATAGGCGAGACTCGCTTCTTAATTGCAAAATCTTCTTCCAAGCCCAAGAACAAATCAGTGGGAGTGGTGGCAATCCAAAAGTTTTGCCACTTTAAGAAGTTGGAATGAATCCAACGACACCACGAGATACCTTGTCCGTGAAAAGGATCCGAGATATACTTCATCATGGCCGCTTTGTTACGCTCTCTTAATTTTCGGATGCCGAGACCACCTTCATTTTTTGGCAGACAAATGTCTTTCCAAGAGACCTTTGCCCCTCCCTTACCGAGATCAGCACCTTTCCATAAGAATTGGCGCAACACTTGTTCAATGTTGTTTAGGACCGATATTGGTAAGGTGAAAACACTCGACCAGAAAGCCTGAATTGAATGTAGGACTGATCTGATTAGTTGAAGTCTTCCAGCATAGGAGAGAAGGCGATGGGCCCAGGACTTGGCTCTAGAAGTAATTCGCTCAATCAAGGCAATACAGTCCGTCTTCCGAAGCCTGGAGGAAATAATAGGTACTCCAAGGTAACGCACCGGGAGTGAATCTTCATGAAATCCAAAGGCTAGCAATATGTAGTTGCGGATAGACGGAGAGCCTCCTGAAATGAAGACTTCGCTCTTGTTCTTGTTTGGAAGTAATCCACTCCAAGAGGAGAATAAGTCGAGTCCTTTCTTCAATAATGTGATCGAACCCCAATCTGCCCGGCTAAACAGAAAACATCATCTCGCGAAGAATAGGTGAGAAAGCCTAACTGGTTTGCATCGCCAGAAATACTTGAAATTTGCATGGGATGTGCGAGCACTCAATATTCCCGAAAATACCTCCATTACTAGGGTAAAGAGGTAAGGGGACATGAGGTCGCCTTGGCGAAGGCCCCTCCCGCTTGAGAAGAATCCGTGCAGCTCACCATTAATCGAGATTAAGTACTTGGGGGTCTGAACGCACACCATAATCAGCTTGATCATAAACTGAGGGAATCCAAAGGCTAAGAGTGTCAGCTGAAGGAAGTCCCAGTCGATAGTGTCGTAGGCCTTTTGGAAATCCACCTTAACAGCACATTTGGGGAGATAGGGTTGCAGGTGGAAGCCAGCAAAAAGTTCCTGGGCAATCAGAATATTATCTCTAATCCTCCTACCTTTTACAAAGGCATTCTGCGCCGGATCTACCACATCTCCCAAAACCGAGGCCAGGCAATTTGATAAGATTTTCGTGATGACCTTATAGATGGTATTGCAGCATGCGATTGGTCTGTAGTCCGTGACCGCACACGCATTTGGCACTTTTGGAACTAAGGTGAGGATAGTATTATTTACCTCCTTGAGGAGTTGCCCGGAGGAAAAAAATTCCTTGACCGCGTTGAGGACAGATGGGCTAACTATGTCCCAATTACTCTTGAAGAATTCCACTGTGAACCCATCAGGACCTAGGGCTTTACCTCTCGGGAGAGAGAAAAGCGTATCACAAATTTCCATATCAAGAATCGGCCTAGAAAGAGTACTGACATGGTCCATAGTCAAAGGCCTCCGGATGTAATCTGTAACCTCTTGTAAGGAGGGCTTAGACAGGGCTGAGTGAGGAGCAAGCAAGTTAGTGAAGAAGGAAACAAAGACCTGCGGAACCATAAGAGGGTCAGTGATCAATTCCCCCACCACATTTGTAACTGATAAAATCCTATTACGGAGCTCTCTCTTCTTGACCGAGAGGTGGAAAAATCTTGTATTACTAGCGCCTTCTTTAAGCCACCGAATTCTGACTTTTGCCTGTAGAAGGATTCTTCATCACGGCGCAAGTCCACGAAGTTACAGCGTCGTGTCTACTCGAGCTCAGCCAACTGTGGGTTCTGGGAATCAAGGACCAGTTCAGTCTGTACCAACTAAAGGCTCTCCCTAGCTTCCTCCGCTCTAGCCGAGATATTAGAGAAAGTGTCCCTGTTGAGTTGCTTAAGTTTACCCTTGAGCAATTTCAGCTTGAAAACTAGTATGTACATAGAAATACCCTGTATGTGTGAATCCCAAACCTGTTGCACAATAGAGGTAAAGTTTGGATGCTCCGACCAAAAGTCAAAGTATTTGAAGGGTCTTCGCCTAATCACAGGGTCAAGAATTTTGACCACCATGGGAGAGTGATCAGAAATGCCTGGATTGAGGAAGGATGCTTCAGAGAAAGAGAACTCAAAGTTCCATTTGGAATTTACCAAAACCCTATCGATTTTCCTCATTTTTCTAGCTTGGCCAGAAGATGTCGACCAAGTGAACCGAAGGCCTACAAATCTGAGATCCTCTAATTCTGACTGGGCCAGGCAATTGGCGAATTCATCAAAGTACGGGATCCAGGCATTAGAGCCCCCCATTCTATCAGATGGATCCTTTATGGCATTAAAATCTCCAGCAACAAGCCAAGGTGAATCCTGCAGAAGATTACTCATATGTAGGAGGTTTGTCCAAAGAGGACGACGTCGTAAGAATGAGTGTTCACCATACACAACTGAAAGACAACAACACTTTCCAGAGAGATTGATGGTTACCCACCCGTGGATAGCCTGGTCGGTGATGTCCATCGATTCAAATCTTATAAAGTCCGGGTTCCACCTAACCCATATCCGTCCCTTAGGAGAGTACTCATAATTTGCGACCCATTTCTAGCCAGTAAGCAAAGACGAGGACAAAGAATTGAAATCCGCTTCAGAGACTTTCGTCTCAACAAGACCAACAAAAGAAAGATTATATTTGGAAACTAACTTTCTAACTTCCGCCCGCTTTAACGGGTCATGAAGGCCCCTAATGTTCCATATTCCTATATACATGAAGAAAGAGAGAAGGTCACTTACCTCGTTTAGAGGCCTTTTTCTTCGCCGGCACGGACTTGGGATCCAAGGATGGGGCCGGGTCGGGGCGAAGTAACAGCAGCTTATCCTGGATAGTAGCCAAATCAGTCGCAGGAGAGGATGTTGGGGATGGGCATCCAACCGAAAGAAGGTCCTCATCTTCAATTCCAGTGTGCATGCTGGAGATTTCATCAGAGCATTCCGCTTGCTCATTTATGGCAGCCTGTTTCGATCTTGCTACCGAGGAACCTGTACGCGTAATGGAAGGAGCAAGGGGGATACCAATCGGCTTACGAGGGCATTGGAGGTGGGCCCGATTTCTGGACAGTCCCTTTCAATTTCAACGAGCCATCTTCAGAATGCTGGGCCAGGTTGGAGGAGGCTGCCTCTTTTGGGATCTTCTTCTTCTTAGTCATGACCTGTTGCCACGATGAGTCCACAGCAGGGGTCGGAAGAAGAGATTGGGAGTGAAGGTCTTTCTCCTGGTGGGGAGGACAATCGGAGGTAGCAGGCGCAACTCCAGGTGAGTGAGCAGCCAACAGTGCGTCTAGAGGAGCTGGGCGCTCGTCCGTTTGCATCAGTAAATCAGCAGGCCTAGTCGAGAATAATGGGTTGTCACGTGTCTTCTCTCCATTCTGAAGATACTGTGCAGGAGGGGAGCTAGGTCCAAGGGCGGAGGCGTTTCCATCATCTCGGGGGCTCTTGGGCAAAGGTTCAGCACTTGGCACCTTGCATTTGTGGCCGAAGACTCCGCATCCAACACAAGCCAACGGCTTCCACTCATATTCAACTTCAACGATGCACGATTCACCTTGCAAGACCACCTCAATGGAGTCACAGGGTTGTTGCCTCGTTGTGATCTCCACACAGACTCTTGCAAAAGCGAGCATATCTAGTTGCTCCGTTCTTAGGTCTACATAAAGGGGTTTCCCAACATAGCTCGCCACTTTACTGATTGCCTGAGCCGACCAAAGAGCGATTGGGAGGTTCTTCAACTTTACCCATACCGGAACCGAAGGAAGGGACTCTTTTCGGAAGTCCAAGTTTGGTCGCCATTGCTGTAGCACGATGGGAATCCTCGAAACAGACAAAGGCGGCCCCTCAAGGACCTTGCAGCGAAACTCCCTATCCGGGAGGTGGAAGAAAAATAATCCCTTGCCATTGGCCATCACTTTGGCTAAATTCGGCCCCCAAGCTCTCCTGAAGGCAGCTTCGGTTACCTTAAAGGGTATACGTCGGCCTATGTAACAGCCCACAAGACATTCCTGGAGCAAAGGGTCTGCAGCATCGATGTCTTCCTCGATCATTTGAAGGACGCTCGATCCTGGACATAAGTTGGGGGGCAGAAATCCAGATCATATCCCTTTGAGGCCGCCTTTGCAACCGCAACACTAGCCCAAGTCTGCAGGTTGGTCTTCCCCGCCACCCCATGTTGAGGACGCTTGTAGCCGGACCTAGTCTTACCATGCGGTCCAACTGTGGGATGATCATTGCGCATAAGGGATGAATCATCTTGTCCATCGGAGTTGGGCATCGGTCTCTTAGAAGCTGACCGCCAACGACTCCGGCCCCTCGACCGATTCGGTCTGGATGAGAGGTCCTGCTGAGTTTGCTTGTTCTTCAGACCAGCTGGGATCTGGTGGGTTTGATGCTTAGGAATCTGAGTATTAGGCTTAGAAGAAGAAGCTAATTGCCTCCCGGGCACCTCTGGCATGGCTCCCGCACCAAGGGAGTAGTCGGGCAGCTCCATGGAGGAGACAGGTAGAGGTCGACCTGCAGAATCTGTGTTCTCACTGCTATTCTCATTGCCTAATAGTTGAAATATTACTGTTACTGCTGTTAGTAATTCCTCTAGGTCAACAATTTTGATGTTTGATGGGATTCACAATTTAATTCTGAGCGAGGATATTCGTAGAAGAGAATCTGACGAATCTGTATCTATTGCTTTAATAGGTAAAAATAGATGAAGATTTGTAACACGTGTGGGTAAGAGTAGTACTAATATGAACAGACATAGTCAATCTAGGATTGCTAATATTATCTGTTGGAGCTGTGGCAAGAGGGGGCATTTTAGAAGAGATTGCCTTAAGCTGAAGAATGAGAAGGGTAAGGGAATTATAGTTGATTCTGCAGATAATGTTGTAGCTGTAGCAGATAATGTCGATTATGTCTTGTTTGTCACGAATGATTCATCGCTTGATGGATGTATTATGGATTCTGGTTGTTCCTTTCATGTAACACCAAATAGAAATTGGTTTATCACTTATCAGTGCACGGGTAGTGGTAAAGTCCAATTAGGGAACAACGCTGAGTGCAATGTTGTGGGTGTTGGTGATATTAAAATCAAAATGCATGATGGTATTGTGAGGACATTGACTGGAGTGATGCATGTTCTAGAATTGAAAAAGAACTTAATTTTTTTGAGTGCCTTAGATTCAGCTGGTTGCAAGTATTCTTCAAAAGGTGGAGTTCTAAAGGTTGTACGAGGTGCCTTGGTGATAATAAAATGAATCAAGCACGGAGGCTTGTATAAACTTCAAGGTGAGACAGTGACAAATTTCGTTGCGGAGACGTCGGATGCATCTATTTGATAGTCTTTTGACTGCTCAAGGAAGACCTAGGTGTTTGTGCCAAGGCACAAGTTTGATGCTGGTGTCAGGATCACGCAGTCAATAGCTTTGATCAAGAGGAAGACTGGTAAGTCGATCAAGCATGTGCGGACTGACAATAGCATGGAGTTCTGCTTGGAGCTAGCAAATAAATTCTGCATGAAAGAGGACATAGTGAAACACCGCACTAGTGCCAATAAATCGCAACAATTTGCAGAATTGACAAGCAGAACATTACTAGAGATGGCTTGAAAAATTATCTCTAGTGCTAGTATGACTAGGAGATTCCTAGTTAATGTGCTAAGTACGGTAAGCTACCTGATGAATAGATCCCCATCGACTGCTATTGAGAGGCAGACTTTTGAAGAAGTGTGGTCAGGTAACGTTGCTGGTTATTCTATTATTAGAATGCTTGGTTACCCGTGTTATTTTCGAGTGAGTGATGGTAAGCTCAATTGGAGGGCAATGTGCATATTCCATGGCTATGCACAAGGTGAGTGAGGCAATCAGTTGTGGTGTCTGGATATAAATTCACTTGTTGACAGTAGAGAAGTTAACCCTTGACAAGTCTTTGATACTTCTGGCTTAGAGTATTTGTGGCAGTGTTAATACGGATCTGAACGGTGTTCAGCTTGAGGTGGAGTTGCGACCAGTAACTCCTGAGGTAGCGAGTATGAGTACTAGTAAAGTAATCAACACAGATGGTGCTCATAGCGAGGTGAAGCCTATAGAGCCAATGGTTGCTGTAACTGCTGAAATTAACAAGGTACATATTCAATCTCCTGATAGATATGGATACAACAATGGTTTTTCTTTATATGCGGTTAAGGAGGTTGTGTCAAAAAATCCTTGCGAAGCAGTTAAAGGTGCATGTAGAGTTGGTATTCTAATGAGGTCTTCGGTTATGGCAAAGTTTAAGCAAGGCTTGGACTTGAATAATATCTCTGGCGGTTGAGCCCATTGGGGGCTATGGAAAAGTAGCGGCAGAGTTTGAATTTTTGTGAAGCGATTGCGACGTGGCTCAAACGTCGAGCCAATGTGGAGATTGTTAAAATATGTCTCGAGTTTAAGCCCAAAACGAATTGCTGAATTTTGAAAATAAATTAGTTAACTTGCGGATAAGGAAATATTCCTATCATTCAGGTGGAGATTGGCAAGTGGAGATGCACTCATCAACTTCATCAGCCAAGAAAGGAAATATAAACTTGATTAAAGGAAGTTTGATTAAAGGAAGTTGGACTTCCTAATTTGACTTGGCTTGGGACTTTCTTCTTTGACCGAGGCGGTGCACGTACAAGCATATATATTCGTGGTTTGCATGAATATGGTGGTCAACATTGTTGTTGATACGAGCATTGAAGTGCCGTTATTCTAGCGAGTGCTTGGCGGGTTTTCGTTCGTGCAATTACATTCGCGAAGAATTAGTGTTTGTAGCCGATTTAAATCTTGTGGTAAGATTTGCGTGTAATTCCTTCGTGAGATTGAGAGATTATTTTTGAGGAATTTTGGGGCTAAACACTGCGTGCATTATTGGGTGTAATTAGGGCTTGGGAAACACTGAGAGAGCGTTTGAGTAACTCAAATATGTAATCTCCTTGTATCGCTTGATCCATAGCGAAATTCGCTGCTACTCTCCCCGTAGACGTAGGTCTTTACAACTAAACCACGTAAATCTGGTGTTCGATTTATTTTCTTCTTCTATTGATATTATTGTTCGATCGCTCGCTTAATCGCAACAATATCCTTTTTTCCACTTTGTTTTATGATGGACTGCAATGTTGTTGGTGGCAATTGGAATGAAGTACCTCTTGGGAAGTACCGAAGGACAGCCATGTCTTATTGTCAGTTGGAGATCGATCGCTTGTATCCTTGGAAACGTATGGTGACTTAGGGTATGTTTGGTAATATTTATTATTTTGGGAATAATTTTTGTGAAGAATATATATTTTTTTAATTTCTATTATCTTGACGAGTTTCTCAAGTGTTTCTCAAACAAAACAGGCCTGATATGTTACCACGGCTTATGTGGTCACCATTGTTGGCAATGCAACCACGATCTTGAGAAAAGGATGAGAAGTTTGCTGCTGATGATACATAATACTTCTTTTCTGCGCCGTCTCTATACGTCTAACGTACTTAGGCACTTTGCCATTCCTGTTTGCATCTTCTCGTCGTTCCCTGAGGAACAGTTGTACATGAGTTTTCGAACCAAGAAAAAATAAGGCTATTTAATTAGAGAAGCAACTCGTCCTTGTCAAATGACAGAAGATACCACGAAAACTTGATGAAAAGGGGAAATATCGTCTGGGCTCATTCCTGGAGGACAACTAATGTAGAAGTACGGCTCGAACCCATGAACATTACAGCAAACACCATGCCCTACCGAATACGGTTAGAAATTACGAAGTATATTTTGTTACTAAGTAGCTTGATTTCTAAGGGACCATCAAGATATTTGATCGGGATAAATAACCACAAATGCCATAATTTTTGTACGGTGTTCATTTGATGTCATAATTTTTTGTTTTGACCACTTGAGCACTATTCCGTTTTCATCAAGTTCTTGAGGTATCAAGTTCATCAAGTTCACGACAAGACACACTGACACATCATTTCTCCAAAAATAGAGAATTCCGACACGTTCCGACAAGATATATATTAAATATATATTCATATAATAAATAAATAAATAATAATAAAAAGAGCATATAATTAATTTATACTAAAAATATTAATCCAACATTTGTTAATATCATTTATTATTTTAATTTGACAAAGATTGAATGAGAAATTCAAAAATTGCAAACACAAAAGAGTAAATTTGAAGGAACATGTCCTATTTTCTTACATTTGTCGAAAATTAATGAGATTTCTTATAGTCCTAGATAAAGTTCGGAGTTCATGATATAAATTGGCTTGAGCTCCTCTGCAAAATAAGGTTCGAGAAAAATGAAAATCCAGGACAAGAACTCTCAAAGTATGACCAAAAGAAAAGGAAATAACTAAATTCGCCATGGAAAATGTGACCAAAAGAGATAACTCGCACGTGACGCCCGCGAGAGGTGGAAAGAAGCAAAAAAAAGGAAAAAAAATCACAACTTTAACTTTGCAGGGGCAGCGGAGCGACGCCAGCGAAAAGAGGGGCGTTCCATCGTCACCCATGGGAATGTCAAAACTTATAAGTGAGAAGCTTGAGAGTGAAAATTTTCTTCTTTCCCCTTTATTTTTGTTATTTTCATTATTTTTTCATATATTTATATTTTGACCCCTTAAGTATTGAAAATTTTTAAAATTGACCCTGTGCGTGTTAGAGTCGCGTGTCGGAATTTTGGACTCGTATGTCAAAGCGTGTCAGAGTGTCGGACACGACATGAAGGCTTCCATAGAGTGTCGGTGCTTCTTAGACTATAACTTCTAAAAAATTGTTAATTTGAGTGCTATAACTTTGAATTGATAACTTTTTCAAAAACTGTCATCCAAGTGTTTGAAATTTGATATGGCATGACACTTATGGTAAACGTTTTTCAAAAAGTTATGGCATTCAAAAGTTATGGCACTAAGGTAATCAGAAAAAAAAAGTTATGGTACTTAAGTGATTGAAAAAAAGTTATAATATTTAAGTGAGTATCGTGTAAAAGTTATGACACTTGCGGTGTCATCTTCCCTATTTGGTCTATTGATAAACAGTCGTGTTTCTTTTGCAAAATCACTGGTTTGATATATGTTGGAAGTGCACCTCCGAATAGCTAGTGTGGCCTTACCTAGTCGTGGCATACATGATACGGAAAGATTTTCTTACTGCAAGCATAATGAGGCTATAGTAGCGGACTCGCCAAGCTTAGGCCTTCAGGTTGTGGTTAGTCCAAAGTAACAATATTTGGTTGCAAAGTGCTTGTGCAAAAATTAAAAAGTTTAATATTTAATGAGATTAAATATGTTTGATAACCATAACTAGCAATGACTATAAAGGTTCAACTGAATTAAAAAAAATCACTTAATGAGATAAATGAAGATGTTATACTTAATTTATTTTAGAAAAATGAGTTGATTGAAATTAGAAACTTACGAACTATATGGCTAAAACATACTAATAATGATCACTGCTCCATGTATGGCGAGAAATCAATAAACCTAGTCATGAGTTCTCAATTACTAATAAACAACTTCTGATTTCTACTTTCAGCACTCAAAATTATTAAAACTTAAAATTCAGTACTTAAATTTTCAGCACCTACTTTGTGATTTTAGGGAACGAGCACTTAGATCGGGAGGCAACGGCCAAATCAATAGAAACGGACTTTGGTCATAGATCCTTAAGAACCTAGGAATTACGTTTGATGCCAAGTTTATCCTTTCAGAAAAGCTCCCCTGCATTCCCGCCGCATGCACACTTCAAGAAAAAACACTCTACGAAAGAGACTTTTGATCCTTATGGAGGTGTTGCTGATTACACATACACATGCAAAGTCAAGAGCAACAGTTATCGGATGTAAGTAAAACCAGAAGATGAGGTCACTCAAGGACTGTTACGATCCTTTGGAGGCTATGCTTGAACAGCATAGAGAAGCTACTACTACTGAAGCTCACGCTCACAGAACGCCGCCTAAAATGAGCTTTAGCTCGCACGCCTATCTGTCAATGCTCTCCTAGTTCGGAGAATCTAGGGAAGGCTAGCTCTCTACCCTCTTCCTGCCCAACCATCTTCAACTCTCTTCAAACCCTAGCTTTCCACGTCACAAGGGTGCATGGAACTTTCAATCTTGAGCATGGATTAGTTGCTTTGTTTTTTTAGCCAATTCGATTTTCAACTTTTTGCAATTTTGTCAATTTAGTCTATTTGATCAATTTTGGCTGGGTAGTGTTCATATGGACACCATCCCGCGTTTGTTGTTTGAGCGGCATTGACGTGAACACTTTTTAATAATATTTTATTTTTGAAGTTTTAATTAAAAGCAAAAGAAGGAATAAGAGGAAAAAAGAAAATAATTAATAAAAAATTCAGAATAAAATAAGTGTTGATCAAACGATCGGTGCTGGTTGTCCAAAATTGACCGAATGACTGAATTTGGAAATGGGGAACTAACACTTGCTTCTCTCACCTCTGAGAGAATTACAAAAAAAATCCTAAATCTATTATAATTGTGCTAATTTAGTTATAATTTTTTTGGGTCAATTCAATCCTCAACTTTTCACAATTGTGCCAATTCAGTCAATTTGGCCCATTTTGACCAATCAATGCTGACGTGGATACCTATTGGCGCTCGTTATTTGGCCAACACTGACGTGAATAATTTTTAATAATTTTTTAAGTTTTTAATTTTTATTTAAAAGTAAAAGAAGGAAGAAGATGAAAAAAAGAAAAAGAAAATAATTAATAAGAAAATTCAGAAAAATAAACTTATTTTTAAAAATTGTCAACATTAGCGTATGTCGAATGGCTTGTGCTAGCTGGTCAGAATGGCTAGATGATTGAATTTGCATAACTGCAAAATGTTTATGATTTAATTGGTTAAAAAAAGTTTAGGATCAAATTGGCATAATTGTAATAAGTATGCTACTTTTTTTTAGCAATTTCTCACTTCCTCCCTTGCCAAGCATAGTGTAGATAGAGAAGCTGCTACTAGTGAAGTTCGTAGACTCCATCCAAGTGCCGCCCACGACGGGCTAAGCTTGCACACCTCTCTGTGAATACTCTCCTAGTTCAGAGACTCTAACAACGGCTGCTTCCCCCTACGCTCTTCCTCACCAGCCACCTCCAACTCTCTCAAAACAGTGCATAAACTTTTCAATCTTGAGAATGGACATGTTGCTTTTTTGCTGCGCGATGCCTATGGATGTTGCAACAGCGGCAGGGACAGAGGGGACCACGGAAATCGGTAAGCTTTCGCTTGGTTATATGCTGGATGAAATTAGATGAATGCCCTGTGCCTAAATGAGGTTACATGTACTTAGATGGAACAATATCAATGATATCCATGGAGACCAAAAAGGTAAATGTGTAATAAAAAGATAATATATCTTTTTTTGTTGATTTAGGAATGGATTGAAATGAAAAGATGTCCTATAATCAAGTAATAGTGTAATTATGAAAATTTATGAAGAAAATTGAAGACCTGATTTGATTTTGTTATGGAAAGTTGAGGGATTAGAATGAATAAATAAAAAATTTAAGAATTAAATTGAATATTTAAGAATAATTAAATGACCATATCAAACGAATTAAAAATCCAATGACAATATTACGCACCCAATCACATGTTAGGGACTTTTAATGTTGTTTTCTTTTTCACAATTCGTTTTTTTTTTTTTTAAAATTTCCAGTTGGATCAAACAAGTTGTCAATCTATATACAAAACTTAAATACTATCATTAATAATAGTGCATCTTTCCTCATGGATCCCATCAAATCTGATGATTTAATCTTCGTTTGATATAAACGGCAAATTCACCAAATAACTACTTGTGATCATTAATAATAGTGCATCTTTCATTGTGGGTCCTACCAAATTTGACGAATTAATTTTCATTTAACACAAACGGTGAATTCACCAAATTATTGCTCCTCAGTCCTCTCACTTTCAGGCAAACGATCTATAGATTTTATTGATAGAATACAAGCTATTTATTTCCCTCAAATACAAGTGCCTGCGTCATCATGTTTATTTTTCTGCAACGAAATCTTCTTGATAACCTATTTTCCTTTTGCGCAGCAAAATCTTCTTGCCTCGCCCCTTTCCGGAAAAAGAAAAAAATCAGAAAAAGCCAAAAAAAAGAAAAGAAAATCAAAATTTAGCCTCCTTCACCTATTTCGCGCACGTTCGGTACGGCATCGCACGTGCCACCTCCTGATAGAGAGAGTGAAAAGGAAGAAATTAAACGTTCTACACCGGCAGGTTTAACCTACGCCCGGCCTCACGGGGAATGGCCTGCGCCGGCATCCCCGGTCAAGTCAACCCACCCAGACCCTCCCATGATCGCATCGCAGCCGTGGAAAGCAACAACGCGGCGTGTCCTCCCCTCGACCGTCCGATCCGGTCTCGTGGGCCCGAACGGCCGTGGGCTCGAGCGCACGGGATCGCCGCCCCCCCTCGTGTTCCCAGGTTCGAGCCAAAAACACCTTCCCTGTTTTTTTTTTTTTTTTTGTTTTTTAAGGGGGAGGCCTGCAGGTGGAGGCGCAGCAGTCCCTTTCCCCCCGTCCGGCCCGTCCTCTTTTTCTCTCTCTAGAATTTCAAATTGAGGCTCCGAAGAGAGAGAAAGTAGAGAGAGAGAGAGGGGGGGATCGCTGCAGTGGCTGTTTGACTCCGATCTCGGCGATGGATCGGAGGAAGCTGCTCCTCCACGAGCGCGTCGAGGTGAGTTCTTCTCCCCGTCCAATCCTCTCCCCCCGCCGCCGCCGCCGCCGCGGCGCCGGTCGCCGGCGGCGAAGGGGCGGCGGAGGAGGCGGCCGCTGCTGCCCGCCGCGCGAGCGATTCAGGTCGTTAGGTCGCGTCTCGATCGGCCGGCGAGCTGCGGGCATTGTGCGAATCCTTGGCTTTTCCCCTCCCGGCGATTGCCTTTTCTTTTCTTGTTGGTCGCGTTGATCCGGGGGGAGACCGTGCCGTGCGTTTTCTGCCTGGCGATCGGTTGCCTTCTTTTGCTTGGTCTTGGAATCGCAATGCTAGTAGGGTCGTTGATTTGGTCGCGCGATTGCGGATGGCGATTCTTTGGAATTTACCGATTAGCCGACTAGCGCGCGACTGTTCGTGTTGCTTGTATGTGTAAAGCGTGTGAATTTTCGCCGTGGAGGAAACTGTGTAGCTGTTGTTCTTGTCAATCCCTGCCAATGACCAATAATTCCCGAATAATGTGGCGACAACCAATCTAAATAATGTTTACAAGAAATAAGTCCGGTCATGTTTGGATTTTGAGGATTCATTGGTATTACATTTGATTGATTCCATTTTCTTTTTTTAGCTCTGATAGCTATAGACGTAGTAGAGTCTAAATTTTAGCTAGGATGTCGAATTTATTAATGTCATTCCAGCTGGTGTTCTCCACTCGTCCTTTCTTCGTTTTTCAAAGTCAATTCTGACTTGGTTTACTGAGTGTTACCAATGTCTTAAGTTTATTGCGAACAGAAAAGAGTAATTTTGTTTGATTTATCATCTTGTGAATCGATGAAGCAATGGTAGAGCACAAATACATTCTGTTAGTGCCATAACCGATTCGGAAGGTGCTTCATCTATCTGATAACCTTGGAATTTATCTTGCCAAAGTTACCACAACACACTCTTCTCTCCCTCGTATGTAGTTTGATTAATGTATTCTGAGTAGAAACCGATAATGAATTGCTTAAAAAACTACAAAGTCTCGATATACATGAGCATTTGCACTAGAAATATACTAAGACAAGGTCTTCCATTGGCATGGGTACGATTGACCTTGTCCATGTATTGCATGTTTTGCAACTCTTTGGTTCTAAAAGATTTATAGAGCTCAAGCTAGTTGTATCTCGTACCAATAATGGGACTGCTATATCAAATTTGGCGAGCGATATTTGTATTTTAGACAAGCATGTTTTCAGTCTAAGCATAGATAAGAATCTATTAATTACATATTTTCTTTTGCTAATTTAATTAGCTCTCAACTTATACGTGCTGTTCTTGTAGATGCTAATTTAAACAAAAACCATGAGTTTTTCAGGTTCGCCAGTTTGAGAAAGGATTACAAGGGTCATGGCACCAGGGAAAGGTGGTAAGCATCTCAGATATGTGCAGAACAGTCAAGTATGATGAACTTTTGAGTGAGATGGGCAATGTCAAACTTATTGAGAGAATTCCGGTAACAGAGGCAATTGAGGGCCTTCACCGCCGCCGGCATGTTTCTACGACCTACCGCGGGCGTATCAGACCCCTTCCTTTGTCATCTCATGCAAATTCATGTGAAACAAAGTTAGGTTTTGGGGTGTGTGTTGATGCCTTTTTTAAGGATGCATGGTGGGAAGGTGTCATTTTTGACTGTAATGAAGATGCCTCAGAGAGGTCTGTGTATTTCCCCGATGAAGGTGATGAGCACAAATTTAATTTGAGTGACTTGCGCATGAGTCGCATTTGGGATGAATTCTCAGGCATCTGGACAGATCGTGGTGTCTGGGTATTTCTGGAGGTGGTAAAAGAGCTTGAAGTCAATATGCCCTCCTCCAATTATATCAAAAAGCTCTGGCTCCAGCTGCAGGCTAATTATGGGTTCATGAAAATGATTTCGGAGTGGACTTGTGGGGTTCGAAGTATGTGGAAGAAGTACCTACGGGACGCCGCCTATGAACTTGCAAGGGGATCAAGCATGAAGAGTCTTCCTCAGAAAAAAGTTGTGGTGTGCAGAGTTGGAAAGGAAAGACGAAAACTTAGAAGCAATTCTGATTTAATTGATTATTCTGTTGGGTTAAAGTATCAAAAGGAAACGAATGGTGTTACATCAGCTCCAAATGGAGGAGAATCCCTCCCCAGCAAACCCCAAAAGGAAATATATACTATGAAGTTGAGATCAAAATCCGGAAATCCTGACCACGCTGATGATGCTGTTGCTGATGGTAATGCTGCTTCTTCTGAAAGTTTATACAGCAGAAACCACATTGCAAATCTCAATCGGACTAATGTTAATATGGAAGTGGATTGTGCCAGAATCCCCTGCATTAATTCTGGTTTAAGTAGGAAAAGAGTAAATGCTTTTCATGGGCGTATCCATAAAAAACTGCTCAGGAAGGTAAGAATTAAAGAAAATCACATGTCAAAACCGGATGCTGATGATGACATTCATGGGCCGTCATGCAGTGAATCAAGGCAACATACTGTTGCAGTCCATACAAGATCTCATATGGAAAATAACCACTCGCCGAGCAAAAATTTAAAGAAGTTGAAGCAAGGTAAGCAGAAAGTTGGTATCTTCTTTCCCGAATGTGAACAAAAGCAGTTGAGCAGGGAGGCTTTTCTACTTGTTGGTATCAAAAGGAAGAGATCGGTTAGGAGAACTAAGAACTCTGTGGAGGCCCAGCATGCTGATGTTTGCTTAAAACCTTCATCAAACCAAGAGAGTACTGAGGCCTTCAGAGCAGACAGCGAGTTGTTTGCTAATCGCTGTCGGAATACTAGAGTATTTCAAAGCTTTGGAAAACGATTCAGGCTCAAAAATATGGTCTCTAGTCCCCAAAAGCGCAGAAGGAAGAGGGCGCATATTGCACGCCCTCAAAGCGACACCATATGCTTTATTTGTCATTACGCTGAAGATCTGATCCATTGCCACCGCTGCTTTTCCTCATATCATTTGGGTTGCCTCCAACTTAAGGTTTTTAACTTGCTTCATCGGCATTTTATTTTATAAACAGATTATGCTGCAGATTGTGTGCTAAAGCCTCTTTGCCTCCCTGTTATTGACAAATCCTTACTAAAGATTTTTCTTTCTCGTGCTAAATGTATTTCTTTTTGCATATCTTAAGTAAACCTTCAGGTAAAACTATTGAGTATTAATAAGAATTTCACAAAGGGAAAGCTATTTTACAAACACAAGATAGAGAGAAAGACTCATTGGCAAACATCTTTGTTAAGTTCGTCACACTTAATCAAATTAACAGATTTACAAAAATTGCCACTCAGTATGTTCCATTCCGAGTCTTTCCTAAAAGATCAGCAAGTGTACTGGACTGAAGATGTCTCTGAGGTTGTTCTGGATGTGCTCAGTTGAGAATATCAGAAGATGCCTTCTTGAATTCCCAGGCTCGCAATGCTTGCATTTGTTGTAGGGCATTGGATAATCCATTTTTTGTAGGGCATTGAATAATCCTTTAATCATCTTTGTAGTTCCTTTCCTACATAAATGTGATGGAATTCCCCTAAAATGTGGATATGAGTTTCCTTTCATAACTTTGATTTGTTTTATTGTCTAGGTTGTTCCAAATGAGAAATGGATTTGTCCATCTTGCTGTTGTGGTTTGTGTGGCGTGAGGGATTCCGTTAATGGCAATTGGCAAATGACTAATGCTTGCTTCCAGTGCACGCGCCAATGTAAGTTAGGCCTCTAGGATATATGTTGCAGTATTATTAGTGCTTCATGGTAACCCTCGTTGTTCTTTTCTATAGATCATGTGAATTGCTTGGACAAAGTGGGGTCATTATATCCTTCAAGCTATCCATCAGAGAGATTCTGCAGTAATGCTTGTTATAAGGTACCATGACTTTAGTATGTGCATTTTCCTGGTAGCAAACGAGATGAGTTGTTTCAGATAACTGACTCAACACTAGAAGGATGATAATCACTGAATGAATGCACCATTTATCATGGGATGCCTTAAATTCTTTCTGTCCCCCAGTTATGCTGTGAACTGAGAGTCTGTCATTTATATACCTGTCTTTTTTCTCTACCAGTTATACGTGCAACTTCATTTGCTTCTGGGAATATCAAATACCACTTCTGTGGATGGCTTGACCTGGACCCTGATCAGATCCATGAGAAATGATTGCAAAGCATGCAGCATCACAAGGAATTACAGCTCTTTGAAGATATCCCATGCTCTTAAGGTCATCAAAGAGAGTTTCCAGCCCATCACTGAGCTTCATACCAATAGGGATCTGATCAAAGACATTGTTTTCAACTCTGTGTAAGACTACCTGTTCTATTGTGTACAACACAAATGGATGAAGTAATTTCTACTTGCATTATAGCTATACAGTGCCAAGTGGTAGAGAAAACTGAAGCAGTTGTTGACATTATATTTGACCTTCATGATAACAAAAGTGTGAAAGATGTGTCATCCTTGATTCCTCTTGATCGTGATATTATATATTGTGATCTTGTTGAACAGATTAACTGTGGTTTGTGAAATGATCTCCAGATCATGTATCTGTTTTCTGTCGTTTTGCTGTATTTACATGCATATCAGCATGACATTTCTATAGAACTGCTTGGCATTGAAGTCATTTAGCTATCAACAAATATAAACCCAAGAACTATATCAAGAAAGATATGAGAATGAGACAAAGGATCTAGCTTGTTTGGTTCACCGATGCATTGGGCTCCTCTTGTTTTAACCACTGTAAATGCCACTTGTTTGTTAGAAAGCATAGAAAAACAATCTTTTGGAGGCCGAGTTTTTCAACTAATTTAAAATGCCACTTAAAAGTTTAATGAATTAGTTGCCTTAAAGTCAGGACAAAGGTATGCCTTATCAAAACGCAGAACTATAAGGGGCTTCTGATGTCATCTAGAAAGCAAGGTAACTTATACTGGATTATAGGTGTTCATTGTTGCCCCTATTTTGGCAAATATGCTTTTATGAACTGTGAGATGATTTTCTGGAGAGAGTTGCTCTAGCACATTTTTTATGAAGTTTGGTTGCAAAGAAATTGTGTCCATGACCTGGTAGGTTCTAATTGATTGCCCAATGAAATGAGATGCCCTCTTTTTAATAGTCTTGCAGATATTTGCTATTTTTCAATAAGAAGCTTCATGTTACTGAAAGGCTCATAAAGGGGAATCTGCATTGTATCTCCATTCTCCTGTGAAAATTTTTAGGACCTTATGTTACGGCAACTGCCACCTCGAGGTGGCATTGAGAGAGTTTTTTGTCATGGGTTGACCAAGGCCTTCCTAAATTGTTTTAGCAAAGATTTGTTGGTGTCTGAGATGCTTCTCCATCGGTAGCCAGAGTGCCTTCTTATCTTTTGTTTCTGGACCTTGCCTGTCAATACCAACTGTTTCCTTCATGTCGACAATTGTATTGGTTTTAGGGAAAAGATAATGATGGGTCAAATATTGAGTGGATCCATCACAACATTGGTAATGTGGGGTGATTTAGATATGTATATTGGTGGGGGTAAGATGATGCTGTAATAAGATATCAGTCCATGGTCAGTGTGTCTAAAATGGGTTGGTGAAACCATCCTTCAAGACCTTGAATATATGAATATCATCGAGAATGCAGAACTAGATAGGGCATTGATCTGCATAGGTCCCACAGCCAACTGCTTTTAATAGAAAAGGGTCAGTTTTCTATGCTTTATTTGCAGGGTTCTTTGGTACGTAAAATGACGTGTTTATAAAATATCATTCCGTGGATATTGAGTGTCTAAAATGTGTTAAGGAAACTGTGATTCAAGACCTTAAATATCTAAATATTGAAGATGCAGCACCATAGAGCACAGCAGCAAATGAACATCTGCATAGGCTAACATAGCCAACTTGTTGAGGGTCGGTTGTCTATGCAGTGTTCTCTGGATTTGGGGAAATTTCTGAGCCTTATCGTTTTTCTAGCTTAAGATATAGACATTGCAGTTCGACATGTTTATCATTATCACTGCACTTTATAAAAGGGTTCTTCGTAATTGTGATTTTCATGTTTAGGTGTGGACAAACAACTGAGATCTGTATTATCATGAGTAGTTGGATCACTTCGCTGTTTTCATCAAGTCAATTGGTTTTTCCTGGTCTTGTGCTTTGTGATGGTTGTGCTACATTGGGAAGAGCTAGGAGTAAGCTTTCTTATGTTAAAATTAGTTTTAGAGCTGGCTTATCTGGCTTGTCCGATCCATTTTTCTAACAAGGCCAGAAAAATGGAAAAAAGAAAAAAGAAGAGATGGAAAGGCTCTCTTTTATTCAGCTTTGTGATGAACTAACTGTCTCATACACCGCAAGTAATGTAAAGAAAACTGTAATGGGTTGCTTATTGTCTCTTTTGCTTTTACTTCACATTATTCTGTTGGTGCCTTTTCTCTTTCCCATGATCATCTTGATTGGCAGCATACTAGTACGGTAATTTGTTTGCCAATTATTTGGTGGATAGTGTGCATGAGTAAAAGTGCATTATTGTTTATTTTGCAGATCAAAGCTTAAACGGTTGGATTTTCGGGGTTTTTATCTCATGGTTTTGCAAAAAGGTGATGAAATCGCATCTGTGGCCATAGTGAGGTACATATTTTGGATAAGATATAGATTTCTTTTTCCAGTTCTTATTTTCTGTATGCGTTTTGTTGTTCACAGACTGTCTGAATGTATACCTAAAGCCTTTTGCATGTAATTCAGGATTCTAGGGCGGAGGCTGGCAGAGATGCCTCTCATTGCCACTTCTTTCCAATTTCGGCGACAGGGTATGTGTCGTGTTTTGATGAACGAGTTGGAGAAGGTACTTTCTAGTGGCTGCATCTTTTGGTATGCTTTCCAGCAGGAATGTTTATTCATAGATGAAGGAATAACTGGCTTGAACTTTCTTTTCGTTGCAGCTGCTTGTCCAGCTCGGTGTTGAGAGATTGATACTGCCAGCAGCGAGTCAAGTGCGGACAACATGGGAAGCATCCTTTGGATTTTCAGAGATGCCTGTTTCAGATAGGCAAGAGCTACTGGGTTATCCCCTCTTGGGCTTTCAGGGGACAACGATGATACAAAAATATCTTCGCCGTTCTATATGCAAAGCAACAAGGGGTATACATTTGAGAATTTTATCTATGCCTTCCCCTAACTAGTTTCGTCTAGTTAATTTCTTTACTTCATGTACCTTATGCTTCTACTTACGAATCTTGTTTTGGCTTCTGTAGCATCCCATGATACTGGGAGTACGGCCCTTTTATCTCTGGTATGTTTTTGCATTCATCATCTTTGACCGAACTGTTCAAGTTTTGACTATGTTCTATGGTGTGAAATGCAAGTTGGTCCTGATTGCTCCTTGATGCTGGCTTATGTATCTCCTTGAACCTGATTAAAGCTTCATGGCTAGTCATCAAGTTAAACTTTTGGTCGTCGTGCTATGTGTTGCAGGTAGCTGGATCCATGGACCAGAGCAGATTTTGCGGATTGTGTTACAAGCGCAAGCTTAGAGACAGGGGTTTCGGAAGAGAAAACAGAATGGGATCTTGCAACGGAGTGTTGCATCGGTACCAATTAGTCTATAAGCGGAGACGAATCTTAGCTGGCTGAGATTGAAGCATCGAAGATAGTTTCTTCTCTTGATCGGGGACATCCACACATTTTCTTTAGTTTCGTTTATAGAGCGTACAGATTCTTTTAATTCATTCCGCAGCTTTTTGCTGCGAATGCCAAAGTAGAATTGGGCAAAAGCTGAGTTTTTAGGTTTTTGTTCCGGTTGATCTGTGTGCTAACCCAAGCTCACTGAACATGTAAATTGGACTGAGAAAGTTAATGCAGATCAAGTTTTGAATTCCCTTCCTGTTCGCTCCTCGATAAACCTGTGCAGAACTTTGAGCAGCTTAATGCCTTTATAGTGTCTCGGCTCGGGAGTAGCCATGGATATTTAAGATGAGTCGATGAATGCATTGTACATGTATGTGTTGAAGAATGGCATGGACCTTTTTCAGACAACCTGAGTTATTTATGCATTGCCAATTCAAGATTGCTGGACCTTCCTCGATTGCCTTAATAGTCTTTTGAGCTTCGTACTATCGGGATTGTGTGCTAATCTATGCTGATGAAATTCGCCCCATCTACTGGGCCTAAGGATCGATGATCGACTGAGATTGCAGAACTTGTTCACTAGAGCCTTACTGTACCCAAATGCTGTAGAAGTGCCTACGCTTCTACGATCTTAAAGATTCACTTCACTTGCCAAATTATCAAATCTAGCAACTTCAACTGAATCGCCAACGAGTTTGAAAAAGACAACCATTTACTCATTTGACGTGAAGATCATGTACAACATAGCAACATTAAAGCTCTCCATTCCACTCAATAATTACCAAAGATTTTATGGGTTTATTAAAACCGCCTCCTTTTAATAAAACAGCACATTGGTTTGCCGGTTTATATAAATTAACTAATCTTAGATGGAATGTGATGCTATCCCAGCGTGCAAAGAAACAGTAACATGTGGGACAACATCGTACCATGTGACTCGCCTTGTTTACTTTGTCTTTTTCTCTTTCTTGTTAATTCCTTTCTTTTTCTCTTTTTGAGTAATATGGCGAAAAATTCAATTTTCCTTAGTGTACTTTTTTCACTTGCCATTACCTTTTCTTCTAGGTTGGACTCTCTATGGGATGAATTAGTTATTGTACCTCGCCTTCTCCCTCTAGGACCACTTTCAATTGATTTTGCATAGACATTATTTTGAGAGCGACATACTGAATAAGATAAAATTGGAAAATACATCTCTAGAAATAGATTGGAGGTTGGACTTTTCAAACCCCGACATTTTGAGGAAGGAATGCGGTATCATCTCCAAAAAAACACATGGAAAAGTAGGTCAATTGGAACCACTTGGTTAAGCTTAGATAGGGACAATAGCGTGCTGGTTATGGCTTCTTTGTTAGAGAAAGGAGGATCTAACTATACCACACAAAAAAAAAAAAAAAACCCTTTTTATTTTCTAAATTGAGCCTGCAAATTTGGCACGTTTCATCTTTTAGAAGACAAGTAAAAAAAGCACCTAAAAAATTAATTTCTAAAAAAAATGTGATAAAAAAGAATTTTATTGGGCACCTGCGTCCGATCCACGTCTTTTAATTATTTCATCAATCCACTTTTCTCGAACTTCTAGAAGTAAGAATTCATTTGGGTTCACATGGAAGTCCTCTCAATTATTAACTGGATAAGAAGAAGAGGGATCAAAACCTTCGGTTAGTGTCCTCGTGTGTTTCCACATTTTTCTTTTGTCAACCGCCGCAAGTGGAGGGGCAAATTTTGCATTCCTTTGGGGAAAAGACGGGCTATTTACAGAAGTCAAGATGAGCGCGTGGGTGTGGAATAGTGGTGCTAATGACATTTTTCGCTCTCAAGAATCAATATGGACATGATCCGAGGTTGATTCATTCGTGGATTAGAAATGGTGACCCTGTGATTGATACATCGCAATCGACTCATTGCAAATGTGAAATCAATCCTTTCGAATTTGTGCAATAATATGTTTTTTTGAAAAGCGTGGAATCTCGATTTAAGTGGCAGTGAATAAAGAGGGAATTATCTCATTAGTTATATATATATTGTATTACGATTGTCAATTTAGTTTTAAACTTCTCAATTTTACTAATTATTGTTCTAAGTCTTTGAGTGAATATCCAATATAGTACTTTCAACATTTTTTTGAAAATTGCTAATATAGTGATAAGTCATGTAGGACATCAACGATTTTGATGAATATTGACCGAAAGAACTATATTAAAATTTCACACAAAAATTTATGACTGAATTTGCATATGTATTATAGGTTTAAAGACTAATTGAGTAATTTTCTTAGTAGATAAATATTTATCACAATTAACTATTTAAAATTTTCATTAGATTTTTAATTAAAACTTGAATAACAGCCGGTGGCGTTAAGGTTGTTGCATCTGAGGCAAATGAACATCCTTATCCAGTCCTCTCTTTGTTTTTATTTATTTTAAACTTAGGAGAACCCTAATAAACCATTTGTCCTAGTATGCGGAGACCAAATCTCTTTGTCTAAGTGGATTGCGTAGTGGATGGGGTATCACTTTCTTAAATTAGTGTGAAATCTGTGGACATGGTAAGGATTTTTTTTATCTCTTTCTAAGGAATAAAATCTGCTTTTTTCTAAGTAATTTGGATTTAAAAGATGTGGAATAATTGGAGAAAAAAAATCCAAATTACCTTTGTTGATGGCATTTGTATGTCGTATGACATAGAAAGCAACAAATTCAATTTTGTGTGGACGGAAAATTCCAAGTTTGTGAATTATTTATGATACTCTGGGAATGCATGAGTGCTTTCTCACTAGCAAGTGTTCCAGATGCGACTGACCTATGTGTTCTAGCTACCCTAGGCTACACATTTTGTTGATTGATTTGATTCCATCAAATTCTACCAGCCTGGAAAATCTAAGTTGAAAAGGACCCAACATGTACATAAAAATTATTTGGTTCCATAATATGAAGATTCTTTCGTGGAGGACTACGAAAATCTAACCTGAGCTTTGCCCTAAATTACACTTGTGATCTCCTAATTTTTAAAGTACTACATTTTGTACCCTTTGAGCTTTCTAACCCTTCAATTTGCACCCAAACAGTATATTCTTTACATGCTCATCCTCAGTAAGAATGGTTTTGTAGATATAAAATTACGCACATTGCAAAGTGGTTTGTGCGAATCCATGTAAATTAGTCATATTGAAAGGTCTAAATACCCTTATTTGTTATGTAAAAAAGTTCCATATCGGTCCAACTTTACTTAGGATGGTAGGTTTTCGGGCCCATGACCAATCATGATGGATGAGTACTTCTTTTGAAGTAACACTAGCATACAACTAGAATCAGACATGAAATTCAATTATCATGTTTTTTTGTTCTTTTTAGGGGTTTTGCACAACTAAACATGCACGAGACTATATATGTCTGCGATGACACGTGATAACTGAATTCGAGAAATCAATGTCATTGATTAAGTCAATCTCATAAGTTAGACATGTCGATTGAATTTTTTAAACTATTGTTAGAATATTAGGTATTTCTGTCAACCTTTATGAAAACATTGTGTTTGTTTGCTCCACTTCTATGTTTTGTGAATGGGCGGCTAATGATAGGCCACTACAAGGTCATGTCCTCAATTCCTTCCAACATCATTGATTTTTGTCGGGGCGGCTATACATAAATCACACCTTATGATCTCAACTAATCTATTTAGATTTATTTCGTGAAAAATAAATTACTCAGAAAATACTTTTCTAAACATGACCGTTCACAATGCCTAATACTTTTTGTTACCATGAAAATATTTTTCATTTGCTCATTTTTTTAAACCTTAAAAACGACTAATTAGGAAAACATTCTCAAGATCATCACTTTTCCACCAAACAAATGGGATCTAGTGAGTTCATTTTTACTCTATATTTTCATTTTCCAGTTGGGGAACTTATATTATGTACACTAGAGGTATGACCATTATACAATAGAACTTTTTATTTTCCTCTAAATTAGGGCTAGGAACAATCACGGCACATCTTAAAAGTCCATGATGCCATCAAAACAAATCTCATATCTTCCAAATCTCTCTAATAATGTCTAGGCCGACCTTTGATATATGAAACGTGGTACCTTGTCAAAAAACGCGACTTTCATGGCGTTTGACTTTGATGAAGGATGGCTCCCTAAGTTTTCCTCCTCAGAGAGGAAGAAAGCACAACTTGCTGGCAAAAAGCCACTCAAAAGAAGCCAATTAGGGTCGTGTCACCTCAAAATTAGTGGTTCAGACACGCAAAAATTTTAAAAAAACTAATAAAGAAATAAATAAAACGTAAAAAAAATTGTGGGCTTTGCTTAAAGTCATTGTGATTCCCAAATAGCAATTGGCCAATGTGATTTTGCTGGGTTAGTGAACTCCTCATCTATCTATAAGAGGATATCATTGAACAGTCCACGGCTCAATAGGTCAAAAGGCTTGCCATCACAATAATTGTTCAAGTGCCATCCAATTGGTGCTGTCCTCTATTTCAAATATTTAACTTTCTATAAAGCATATGACCCTTCAATTTATTTAGTTTTTATTCAGAGTGAAGCGCCTAAATCCTGTCCAAATATGCAAACGCACGATGCTATTTTTCAATACCTTCTGAAAATTATATAACATGTAAACATCTTATCACGTAGAGTTCATATTATACAAGTCTTATCATATGTATGCGACGTGTCCTTTCGCTTACTTTTAGATTAGGTATACAACGACAAAGCTGATAATCTATACGTGGCCCCTTATATGAAAGAAAAGTCTACGTATATGTATTATATATTCCTCCAATCTATTATTGCATGGGAACCATAAGATAAAGGCTGAGACGAGAGAGAAGCATATAAATTTTTAGTACCTAATTATGAAAATTGTATTTCTATATCAACACTCGATCCAAGATATCAAACATATCAAATGACAATTAAGTAGACAGAAGGAGGACAAATACACAGGCACTGATCTACTAAGCTAAACTAATCCCATGCCAAGATTCAATGAAACCGAACCCTAAAATGAGAACAGTTGGCAGCTAACCATCACAACATCTCATAGAATTCTACATCAAACCCTAGAAAACAGATGAGTTCCTATAGAATTCGGATGCTATAATTGATTATATTCTTCATGTATCGATTTGATATATGTTGTTTTCTCACTTTTAGATGGACCCCTCATGCTTGTCTAAATCAAATCGAATGCCAATAGATTCCAACACTCCCAAAGCGATCAATCACGCTCGGTGAATTTCAAGAGCTGTCGGGGGACCATTACATCTGGGGCATGTGATTCAAATTTGTTTGGTGGTTGTTTCCCCAGTCCTCTTTCAACTTGGCCAGGCACGCGTGGTTGTGTACGATGAACTTCCATTTCATTATCGTCCAACATATCTGGAATTCTCCGACTCCAGAGGCCGGTGGGCCCCGCACGGTAATTATGTATGGTAAGTTCTATCGAAAAGGCGGGCGTGACCGTCCCGATATTCGTGTAGCGACGGCTGTCGTTCAACATATCAATTGATCAGCTTATGACATCCGTTAATATCCCCCATCGCATTGTTTCTGGTCTCACCTATTACCGACGGAGGCTCCGATATACATGGCTTCTTTGCTTTTCAACGCACGATGACAAAGACGTCGTGTCAATTGGTGGATTTCGCTTGTCGTCTAAAGAAGTTATCCGAATGTCGTTTTCAGTAATTAGGTATTTAGGATATTAGAAGTGACAAAAAAGATGATACTACATCGGCTTTTACGGTCCGAAACATAGCTCTTGAAAGAACACAGCACTAACCACATAATCCACCAACTCGAAGGGAAAGAAAAGTTGGATTCACACTCCTTTGATGATTGATAAATTTTTTAGTTAAGCAGTAATTTCCAACTGGCGACAATTAATATCTGCGAAAAACTAGCATGTCAATCTTCATTTCTCTCTGACAAATAAAAAAATCTTCATCTCTCATGTCAGGGTGGGTCATGCATGCTCTGATGCATTGAATAATGCTCAAATCTTCATCTCCTATTTCAGAGCTAAGTCAGATTTTCTTTCCATAACAATTCTCAAAAATTGAAAAAAAAGAATAATCAATACAGACAATAGTATAGAAAAATTATGCCGAAAAGGAGTTGGTTATCCGGAGTCTTATCGGCGTTAGCCTCCAGCGATGTTAGTTGCGTCGGTAGAGACATTCGAGCTGATATTTGTCGTTCACTTATGCGAGGTTTCTGGTTAAAAACCCTGAATGGTCAACAGTAACAGAGATGAGTTATGCAAGCAAAGAGTTGCTTTTTCGGGATCCCTTTCGGCATTAACCTCCGGTGAGGTTTGACGTGTCGGTTTAGACATTCAAGCTGATGCTCCTCGTCTGCTTATATGAGGTTTCTGGTTAGAAATCCTGCTTCGAAGTTCAACCAGATTATTCTACCTGTTCAGCACGCTTGCCCGCGCTGCGCACAAGCAAATACATACGAACATGCGTGCTGCACATGCACGACAGGACGATACGAAAGCACAAGAGGAAGCCGAGATCTATTCATTAGCGCATGCGGGTATGAGAATTATCTGGAAATATGCCTACCCTGTAAAAACATCAGAAGCTTAATTTGGGGGAGGATTTTGTTTACATTTCATATCACGAAAACACCAACTCTGTACAACACTTAGATCTGGGTCATCCTGGCGTACCCTTTATAATGTGTACATCAACCTCGACTCTAGTATACTGATTACACATAGCACTTAAGATAGGATAGAGGTTATGTATTTAACATAATCGAAAACCTAACCGCACCGCCTCTCGGAGGTAGTTGATTGCCGAAGGATGGGGCCAGAGGGGCCCGCGATAAGATAGGACACAGGTTATGTAATTCACTTAATTGAAAACCTACTTACTCCTCCCCAGGATTAAGATCATAACAGCTTCAGCTATTGCCGAAGATGATTTTCTTGATGACATTGCCTCTCGGTGGTGGTTGGTTGCCGTAGGATGGGGCTGGATGGGGCTTCCCAGGCGGTGCTGGTTTTGGTGGTTGAGTACTCATCTTCTTCTTCTTCTTCTTCCTCCTCCTCTTGCTCCTTGAGTAGTGTTAGGTGAGTGAGTTTTTGCGTGCGCCGCTGCTGAAGAGAGCTCAAAGAGGCTCAGCAGCTACTCGTTGAGATTTATACACACGCTGCCACAAGTTGGATTATTTTATACAACCTTCTTTCTTTGTTTTCCTTAGATCCCACGTGGTTTAAGATCTCTCACTTGTTTCCAAAGCTCTAATCACCACATGCCAAAATAACTCAAGCGGGCACGTGAAGTGTGGGTCAGTCATTAATCATGATGCCGAGACGACACCGTTGATCGTAAGAATTCAAACGGGTTACTGAAGTGATTATCGTGATGTATCTTCTTGCTCAAAGAGCGGGTGTGAAACAGGGCGCCCCGGTCTTCCTTTCGAGGTTAACGTAAGTAGAAGCGTGTCTCGTGCGCTTTGGCGATGTTGTCGGAATGTAAACGTCTTCGGATGGAGACCGTTGGATCTAGTGAAAGATAGTTAGATGATGGAAGGGCTTCAAACATTCCATACATGAATCTTGCTAATTGAAACTCGAACGATGACACGGCACTTTGTTAGGGGAAATTCAATGTATCTAATTCAACATAGGACATACATCATGATTGTTTTGTTTGTATTTGAAAGTTGGTTACTATTAGATTAAAAAGTCCTACTCAAAATTGTTGCGGTGTTGACTCTCATTGATACAGCAATTTTAATTAGGGTTAGTGGTACTGAGCTATCATAAAAATCTAACCCATCATTTTTCTAGCAATTGAAAACATATAATAATATTAATAGATGCATATAGCAAAGAATTAAAGGCATTTGGACATGCCGGTCTCATGAAACATTTTCAATTTTTTTTAATCTTAGGTAAAATTAAATAAATTCCATAATCGTAAACCTTTTATGAATCAACCATTATTCAATTGAGCTCTCCACATTTTATCTTGTCCGGACGAGTCTTCCACGCTTTTAAAATGTGCAACGAATGCCGGACATGTTCGTCCATTAGCACTTGTCGGCATCGAAGTAAACCGCTCTCGATGATCGGCGACTTGATTCAATGTATTTTTAATTACATATTTTAAAACTCGATTGATCAATTGGGCCAACAGTTTCATGCCCGAACGAATTAGATGACGAGGGATGACACAAGCAGAGTGACGTGCATTTGGCCAAGTGGCATGACTTGTTTGGAATCAAATGTGCAACTTGCATGGGGCAAATGTGGTACGTGGCTCTCTTTGTTCGCCTTTCAGTTTATGTTAATTGTCCACTCACACGTTCATTCGTTCTTGCACCGCACCGCTCCGTTTCTCATTATAAGATATCATATGAGCAATAATTGAAGGGATAATCCTCTAGAAAGTCTTTACGACAGTCAATTTAATCCAAAATTTTTTAATTTGATTAATTTTATCTCGACCTTTTGACAATTATTCAGCGTAATCATTCCGGCCAAAATTGGGTTTTTGACCAAAATCATTAATGTTGCTGTCCAATTAGTACCGTGCACGTATTATATATTTAAGATATTTTGGATAATTATCCCAATATTTAGTCATAGTAGGAACCCATTCTAGAGCCCAAGCAATTAGGGCAATTATCTAAAACAGGAAAAAAAAGAAAAAAAAAAAGGTATGATCTGTGTTTTTGTTTTCCTTCCTTTTTTAAATTGTGAGATACGAGTGGATCTCTTTCCCTTAATATAGCTCGCTAAAGTATAATTTCGAATTGTAATTACGAGCCTTCAGAAAGGCAGAGGTCTATGAGGGGGATTGGCATCAGACCACGGTCAAAACCCTAGCTATTATTCGGTCGAGATCTTTGTCATCATCTTGATTAGTCAAAGTTTCCTTTTTTCAAGTGATGGTTGATTGGAACGTTTGAACTCTATTTTGAACAATCCCAAGATCAAATCTTATCTTTGTTTAGGACATATGGATTGGTTTGCTTCCCTTTTGAGTTAGTGAACTTTAACCCCCGCATTATTGTCGTGTGTATTTTTTGGTATTGTAAACCTACCGTATACTTATTATCTAAAAGTTTAAATAATTAAGTGAAAGTAAGGTTTGATATTTGGGTGTTTGAATGGATCGTTGTAAAATTTTTAGATTTAGCACGAATCATCACGGGGTGTATGAATGCTTTCTAACTAATGGCTTCTTACCTTGAAATGGCTTTAGCTTTTGCTTTTTACTCAAAAACGTTTCAGATTTGGCTTTCCTAAGCCGAAAATCCCTTATCATCGAAATAGAAGATAATCTTTTAACGGAGAAATCACGAGAGCAATTTAAGGCGACTTAAAACGTTAGCATCTTGGGTATTTCTCTCTAAATACATGCAGCACATTCAACGTTAACCAAAACCTAAAACTCTAAAATCAAAACAAAAGCCAAAACTCCTACCAAATACCCATATATGATCTTTTAACATTTGGAAATTTACTTTAGTGAATTACGTGCGGACCATCATATTAGTTTCTTAAGAAACCTAAGTAAGCAAACCCTAGGAACCTCGCGTTGTTTTGTATAAATATGATATGTCTCATGTGGAGAGATTTCTTGACTGATGATGTTTTGACACGTTGTCTCAACATGCTCGTTAATTTCAAACTTTCGGATTGTAGATAGTATTAAATAATTATGGCTAAAATTAAATAATTTGTAGTGGGTGCATAATATTTATGGTGACGCAAAGATGGGATCATTGGATATGATCGCCCTCCCCATCCATTATTGATATTTGTATTCACAACCAAATCAAACAACCCAGCTGGCACTAATGAATTCCCCACGAACTGAAAGAAGAAAGGAGAGATGGAGACGGTTTTACGGACGACCGATTCTTCTGGTGCTGAATGATTGCATTTAATAAAAAGCTCATTGCGTACCAGAGCAACTGAGCAAAGTACCCACGTGCAACACACAAAAGGAAAAAGGAAAAGGTGAAAACTTGGCGGGTCACACCGTGCTAGGTGAGGCATGCTGGCACTGGGAATGGACATCGGATCGGGCTCTTTTGACCATCCTCTTCCAGGGCAACTTTTTCTTCATACAGCACACGATCCATTGTCATTCGGTTTGGAAGTTCGATCATACTAGGAATGATTCTAGGTTACTTGTCTTGATCTTCTTCTTGGCCAAAAGAGTGCGAGTTATTTCTCATATTTTGATAATGTTTTCCTTGTGAACGAGTGCGACTCTCACTCGAGGGGAATTTATAAATAAAAAAAAAAATCTTAAATTTATAATCAATTCAATCTTGAAATGTTTTGACTTGGCCGATTTAGTGCTTAACCTTTCGATAGTTTGCCAATTCTGGCCAATTTTGATTAAAAATCGTTGACATGGATGCTGGCAGTCCCATGTAGGACGATTGGTACGTTTATATGTAACTTTTAAAAATGTTTTGAGTTTTTAAATAATTTTTTATTTTCAGTTTTCTTTCTAGTTGTAATTGGCCTTTGCCTAGGCCGCAAGTGAGGGCGTGAAGGCCCTTGCTAGCAGTCGACGAGGGTTTGTAGGCCTTTGCCCTAGTGGCTGACGCACAATGATGGAAAAAAAAAAAGAAAAGGAAAAAAATTTAAAAATTCAATTCATTTAAAAAAATTGCAAAAAATTGTCCACGTTAATGTTAACTGATTCACTTAGTAGAGTGGCAGATGTCCACATCAATGATTTCTTACTAAAATTGATTAGAAAAACTAAATTGACAAATTGTCAAAATGTTTGAAATTAAATTGGTCAAATTGAAAGGTTTAAAACGGAATTGATATTTGTACAATAAAATTAAGACTTTTTTTTTCATAGTCTCCCACTCAAGTGAGAATCGTACTCGTTCACAAGGAAAACACTTCCAAAATATGAGATAACTCGAAATAAATGCTCTTTCGGACAAGAAAAATTCAAGATAGGTAACCTAGAATCACTCCTAGTATTAACAAACTTCCAAATGAATAGTAAAAAGAATCGATCTTATATAGAGAAATGTATCTTGTACTTGACCTGCCCGTATGGGATGGTCAAAAAGTTTAGGATTATACATTATGGAATCTTGTTGAAACTACTTTATTCTTTCTTTATAGCCCCGCCAGTCCCTCATGTTGGTATTAAAGTAGCTCTATCTCAAGCCAACGAATGAGCTAGTTCAACTAACGTAGTCATTGAGTATAAGATAGGCTAGAATAAAGGCTAGTGTACTAGTGTAGCCAGCCCCCCCAGCTGTTTGATCTAATATTGACCGGGTCCCGAATTCCATAGGTCCTCGGTTCGACCTCTTGTAGTGGTTCTCGCTTTCAATACAGTGGGACAGGGCCTTACTTACTTAGCGTGCTCCTAACGTGGGCGTTTTTCAAGAATAAGATCTCTTCTTTCTTTTGAGAACAAGTACTTCGGTAAGTTAAAAAAAAGTTTACTTAAAGGCACGAATTAAAGTAGAGCAAAAAAATTGAGACCATAGAGTGCTTATGATCTCCTATTAAAGGCGACGTATGAGAGAAAATTAAATATGCTCCAAATATGATGTTTGCGCTTGACAACGGAGGGAGTCGGACCTATCACCTTGGTCTAATCTGTGCACATAAATAGGTCCATTCATCAGATACTATAGGCCATCTCATGGGATCTTGCTGCACAAGCATCGCGGAAATCATAACATCTGGTTGATTTCCCCAAGTTGATGTCCATGATAGTCAAACCAAGGATCTTTAGTAGGTCCATTGACCGTGCATAAAGCTCTAGGAGATTTTCGTCACATGAGTAACGTTTATATTTCGAGTCGATTAGGTTTTTCTATGATGATAATGATCCAAGGGACATGATAGAAGTCTTTGAAAACGTATGTTGTCATGCTCCAATGTTGGCAGCTAATGCCCTCTGGAAATCACAAGTCACGGCTGAATTTTGACCACCTTCCTTTTGGGCATTTTCGTCCTTTTTCCTGCTCTGGGTCAAACGATGTTTGTGGTGTCTAGTCGAAGAAGAATTTGCACGAATTATTCAGTGTCTAAATCCAGTCGCCAGTCAACACTTGAGTTCGTCTGGCCATCACGTATCCACATCCTGTGCATCTCTTATCTTCTCCTCGCGTTTCGTTCTCAGCACTTTTCTGATGTATTCCGGTAGGGATTGATGTTTGATAAGCTCTATAATTTGACTCCCGGGGCTAATGTTTTCTGCCATTGCAAGGTTGGAAGAATCGTGCTAAAACCATATTTTTGGTTAGTAGATTACAAGTTATGTATTTCACCACATGCAAATTTAACTAGAATTAAATTTTGGTGTAACATATTTGTAAACCCGCTAATTGAGAAAGGTGGAAACATGCCCCTTTTGCAAGTCTTCTTGGCTAAAAGAGAATCGATCCGAATTGAAAGGTTAGCAGAAAATCTAAATTGGTTGGTTTAAGGCTAGGATACTCTCAACCTCATCTCCCTTAAATTAGGCACAACTTCAATAATCATGTGTTGTTCCCCATATAGTATAATCTTTGTATAGAAAAAAAAGAGAGAGTAAAACAAGAACGTAGTAGTGTAGCCATATATCTTCTGGATTATCAGAAAATAGAGTGTAAGATTAAATAGGTGTTTTGCTTGTTGTCACAACCTCCCTTTTGGCGCCCTATTGCACGGGCACCTGCAAAGGCTAATGGCTTGCTAAGTCTATTATGCTTAGCTTAGGTTCTCCCAAGTCCACCAATTCATGACTTATGCTCCGAGTTTTTAACCTGTAAGTTAATTTTAAATAGGAGTCATCACTAATTAATTTGGGGTGGGTTGATTAGAAACCCAAACGAAATATTGGGAGAAATATTTCATTCCCGCACAATCAGAGAAATTAGGATTGAAGACTTGATTACACTAGTTAATCACTAATGCCCTTTTCGCTACCTAATTTTGTTTAAATCCTAAGGCCTTTTGGATTTTTAAGGATTTTTCATGCATTTTGTGGAGAAAAACATATTTTTGGTCTTTTTTCTATTTTTTATGAACATAAAATGCATTAAAAAAATGCATTTTTGGATTTTTTTATTTTTTTGAAAATATAAATCATTTTTGACATTTTCTGATTTTTTGGCAAAATGTAGAATATTTTTGATTTTTTTTATTTCTGAAAAAATAAATTATTTTGTGTTATTATTATTATTATTTTGTGTTGTTATTATTATTATTATTATTATTATTATTATTATTATTATTATTATTTCTGTATTATCAGGAGTAGTTGGATCACTTCGCTGTTTTCATCAAGTCGATTGGTTTTTCATGGTCTTGTGCTTTGTGATGGTTGTGCTACGGTGGGAAGACCTAGGAGTAAGCTTTCTCGCGTTGAAATTAGTTTTAGAGCTGGCTTTTCGGCTTGTCTGATCCGTTTTTTTCTAACAAGAACAGAAACATGGAAAAAAGGAAAAAGAAGAGATAGAAAGGCTTTCTTTTAAACATTATCTAGTTGAGCTTTGTGATGAACTGTCTCATACACCACAGGTACTGTAAAGAAAACTGTAGTGGGTAGAAGGAAGTTGCTTGTTCTCTCTCTTTTCCTTTTACTTCACATTATTCTGTTGGTGACCTTTTCTCTTTCCCATGATCATCTTGATTGGCAGCATACTAGCACGGTAATTTGTTTGCCGATTATTTGGTGGATAGTATGTATGAGTAAGATGTGCATTATTGTTTATTTTTGCAGATCAAAGCTTAAACGGTTGGATTTTCAGGGTTTTTATCTCATGGTTTTGCAAAGAGGTGATGAAATCGCATCTGTGGCCACAGTGAGGTACATATTTTGGATAAGATATGGGTTCCTTTTTCCAGTTCTTATTTTCTGTATGCATTTTGTTATTGATAGACTGTCTGAATGTATACCTAAAGCCTTTCGCATGTAATTCAGGATTCTTAGGCCAAGGCTGGCAGAGATGCCTCACATTGCCACTTCTTTCCAATTTCGGCGACAGGGTATGTGTCGTGTTTTGATGAACGAGTTGGAGAAGGTACTTTCTAGTGGCTGCATCTTTTGGTATGCTTTCCAGCAGGAAATGTTTATGCATAGACGGAGGAATAACTGGCTTGAACTTGCTTTTCGTTGCAGCTGCTTGTCCAGCTCCGTGTAGAGAGATTGATACTGCCAGCAGCGAGTCAAGTGCGGACAACATGGGAAGCATCCTTTGGATTTTCAGAGATGCCTGTTTCCGATAGGAAAGAGCTACTGGGTTATCCCCTCTTGGGCTTTCAGGGACAACAATGATACAAAAATATCTTCACCGTCTATATGCAAAGCAACAAGGGGTATATAATTGAGAATTTTATTTATGCCTTCCCCTAACTAGTTTCGTCTAGTTAATTTCTTTACTTCATGTACCTTATGCTTCTACTTACTAATCTTGTTTTGGCTTCTGTAGCATCCCATGACACTGGGAATACGGCCCTTTTATCTCTGGTATGTCTTTGCATTCATCATCTTTGACCGAACTGTTCAAGTTTTGACTATGTTCTATGGTGTGAAATGCATGTTGGTCCTGATTGCTCCTTGATGCTGGCTTATGTATCTCCTTGAACCTGATTAAAGCTTCATGGCTAGTCATCAAGTTAAACTTTTGGTCGTCGTGCTACATGTTGCAGGTAGCTGGATCCCCGGACCAGAGCAGATTTTGCGGATTGTGTTACAAGCGCAAGCTTAGAGACAGGGGTTTCGGAAGAGAAAACAGAATGGGATCTTGCAACGGAGTGTTGCAATCGGTACCAATTAGTCTATAAGCGGAGACGAATCTTAGCTGGCAGAGATTGAAGCATCGAAGATAGTTTCTTCTCTTGATTAGGGACATCCACACTTTTTCTTTAGTTTCGTTTATAGAGTGTACAGATTCTTTTAATTCCTTCCGCAGCTCTTTGCTGCGAGTGCCAAAGTAGAATTGGGCAAAAGCTGAGTTTTTAGGTTTTTGTTCCGGTTGATCTGTGTGCTAACCCAAGCTCACTGAACATGTAAATTGGACTGAGAAAGTTAAATGCAGATCAAGTTTTGAATTCCCTTCCTGTTCGCTCTCGGTAAACTTGTGCAGAACTTTGAGCAGCTCAATGCCTTTATAGTGTCTCAGCTCGGGAGTAGCCACGGATATTTAAGACGAGTCGATGAATGCATCGTACATGTATGCGGTGGAAGAATGGCACCAAGTAATTTATGCATTGCCAATTCAAGATCGCCAACCTTCCTCGCTTCTTACTGTTGGGATTGTGTGCAAATCTATGTTGATGAAATTTGCCCTATCTACTTGGGCCTAAGGATCGATAATCGGTTGATATTGCAGAACTTGTTCGCTAGAGCCTCACTATACCCAAATACTGTAGAAATGTCTATCCTTCCACGATCTTAAGGACTCACTTCACCTACCAAATCACCAAATCTAGCAACTTCAACTAAACAGCTGACGAGCTTGAAAAAGACAGCCATTTACTCATTTGACGAGAAGATCATGTACGACATAGCAACATTAAAGCTCTCCATTCCACTCAATAATTACCAATGATTTTATGGGTTTACTAAAACGGCCTCCTTTTAAGAAAACAGCACATTGGTTTGCCTATTCATATAGATTTTAACTGATCTTAGATAAAATGTGATGCTATCCCGGCGTGCAAAGGAACAGTAGCATGTGGGACAACATCCTTTCATGTGACTCGCCTTGTTCACTTTGTCTTCTTCTCTTTCTTGTTAATTCCATTCTTTTTTTTTTTTTTTATGAGTACTACGGCGAAAAATTCAATTTTCTTTAGTGCATTTTTCTCACTTGTCATCACCATTTCTTCTAGGTTCGACTATCTATGGGATGAATTAGTTATTGTAACTCTCCTTCTCCCTCTGGGACCATTTTCGGTTGATTTTGCATAGACATTATTTTGAGAGCAACATACTAAATAAGATAAAATCGAAAAATACATCTCTAGAAATAGATTGGTGGTTGGACTTTTTAAATCCCAACGTTTTGAGGAGGGAATGTGGTTTCATCTCCAGAAAAACACATGAAAAAATAGGTCAATTGGAACCACTTGGTTAAGCTTAGATAAGGACAATGGCATGTTGGTTATCGCTTCTTGGTTAAAGAAAGGACGATCTAACTACACAAAAAAAAAAAAATCCTTTTTAATTTCTAAATTTCTAAGGACAATGGCGTGTTGGTTATCGCTTCTTGGTTAAAGAAAGGACGATCTACCTACACAAAAAAAAAAATCCTTTTTAATTTCTAAATTGAGCCTGCAAATTCAATACGTTTCATCTTGAAAACGACAAATGAAAATGTATTTAAAAAATTAATTTCTCAAAAAAAAAGTGATAAAAAAGAATTTTATTGGTCACCTGCGTCCGACCCACGTCTTCAATTATTTCATCAATTATAACTGCCACTTTTCTCAAACTTCTAGAATTAACAATTCGTCTGGGTTCGCATGGAAGTCCTCCCAATCATTAACTAAATAAGAAAAAGAGGGATCAAACCCTTTGGTTAATCTCCTCGTGCGTTTCCACATTTTTCTTTTGTCAACCGCCGCAAATGGAGAGGCAAATTTTGCGTTTCTTGGGGGGAAGGGTGGGCTATCCACAGAAGTCAAGATAAGCACGTGGGTGTGGAATAGTGGTGCTAATGACATTTTTCACACTCAAGAATCAATATGGATATGATTTAAGGTTGATTCGTTCGTGGATTTGTGAATAATATTTTTTTTCAAAGGCAGGGAGTCTCAATTTGAGTGGGGATGAATAAAGATGATGTTATCTCATTAGTCTCACACACACACACACACACACATATATATATATATATATATTGTATTACGATTGTAGATTCAATTTTAAAGTTTTCAATTTTGTTAATTATTGTTCTAAATCTTTGAGTGAAGATCCAATATAGTCCTTTCAATAATTTTTTGAAAATTGTTAATATAGTGATGTGTCACGTGGGACGTCAGGTGATGACTAGTAAGCCATGTTAGCAATTTTGACGAATATTGACTGAAATGGTTATATTAAAATTTCACATAAAAGTTTAAGACTTATTGAAAAATGACTAAATTTGCATCCTTATTATAGGTTTAAAGACTAATTTTGCAATTTTCTTAGTAAATAAATATTTATCACAATTAATTATTTAAACTTTTCATTAGATTTTTAATTGAAACTTGAATAACAGCTGGTGGCATTAAGGTTGTTGCATCTGAGGCAAATGAACATCCTTATCCAGTCCTCTCTTTGTTTTTATTTATTTTAAACTTAGAAGAACCCTAATAATCCATTTGTCCTAGTATGCGGAGACCAAATCTCTTTGTCTAAGTGAATTGCGCGGTGGATGGGGTATCACTTTTTTAATTAGTGTAAAATATGTGGACATGGATGAGGATTTTTATCTCTTTCTTAGGAATAAAATCTGCTTTTTTCTAAGTAAAATGGATTTAAAATATGTATAGAATAATTGGAAAAGAAAATCCAAATTACCTTTGTCGATGGCATTTGCAAGTCATATGACGTCAGAAAGCAACATATTCAAGTTTGTGAATTATTTATGTATACTTTGGGGAATGCTTGGGTGCTTTCTGAATAGCTAGTGTCCCAGATGCGACTGACCTATGTGTTGTAGCTACCCCAGGCTACACATTTTGTCGATTGATTTGATTCTATCAAATGAAAAATCCAAGTTGAAAAGGACCCAACATGAATATAAAAATTATTTGGTTCTACAGTATGAAGATTCCTTTGTGGATGACTACAAAAATTTAACCTGAGCTTTGCCCTAAAATTACACTTGTGATCTCCTAATTTTTGAAGTCCTACATTTTGTACCCTTTGAGCTTTCAAACCCTTCAATTTGCACCAAAACAATATATTCTTTACATGCTCATCCTCCGTAAAAATGGTTTTATAAATATAAAATTATGCATATCACAATAAGATTTACTCGAATCTAAGTAAATTATTCGTATTGAAAGGTATAAATGCCCTTATTTTGTTATATAAAAAGGTTCCATATCAGTCCAACTCCACTTAGGATGGTAGGTCTTTGGGGCCACAATCACGTTGGATGAGTAGTTCTTTTGAAGTAACACTAGCATACAAATAGAATTAGATATGAAATTCAATTACCATGTCTTTGTGTTCTTTTTAGGGGTTTTGCACAACCAAACATGTGCGGAACTATATATGTTTGTTATGACACGTGATAATCGAATCCAAGAAATCAATGTTATTGATTAAGTCAATTCATCAGTTAGACATGTTGATTGACTTTTTCAAACTATTGTCAAAATATTATGTATTTCTGTCGACCTTTATGAAAATATTGTGTCTGCTCCACTTCTATATTTTGTCAATGGGCAGCTAACGATAGGCCTCTACAAGGTCATTAATTTTTGGCAGGTTGGCTATACATAAATCACACCTTATGATCTCAACTAATCTATTCAAATTCATTTCGTGGAAAATAAATGACTCCAAAAAAATACTTTTCTAAACATGACCATTCACATCATTTACAAAAAAAGAAAAAAAAGAAAAAGAAATAGTCATTTTAAATCACAATCTATGGCTAATACTTTTTGTCATAGTGAATTTTTTTTTTTGTATGTTCATTTTTTTTAACCTTAAAAACAACTATTTAGGAAAACTTTCTCAAAATAATCGATTTTCCACCAAACAAACGGTATCTAGTGAGTTCATTTTTACTCTATATTTTCATTTTCCGGTTGGGGAGCTTATATTATTTGCACTAGAGGTATGAACATTATACAATAGAACTATTTATTTTCCTCTAAATTAGGGCTAGTGACAATCACGATCCATCTTAAAAGTCCATGATGCCATCAAAACAAATCTCGTATCGTCTAAATCTAAAATTAACTACTCTCTAATAATGTCCTGGCCGACCTTTGATATACGAAATGTGGTAACCTTGTCAAAAAAAAATGCCTTTCATGGCGTTTGACTTTGTTGAAGGATGGCTCCCGAAGTTTTCCTCCTCGGAGGGGAAGAGAGCACAACTTGCTGGCCAAAAGCCACTCAAAAGAAGCCAATCAGTGTCGTCTCACCTCAAAATTAGTGGTTCAGACATACAAAAATAAAAAAGAAAACAAATAAATAAATAATAAAAAATTGTGGGCTTTGCTTAAAGTCAATGTGGTTCCCAAATAGTATTGGCCGATGTGATTTTGCTGGGATAATAAATTCCTCATCTATCCATAAGATGATACCGCTGAATGGTCCACGGCTCAATAGGTCAAAAGACTTGCTATCACAATAATTGTTCTAGTGTCATCCATTTAGTGCTGTCCTCTATTTCAAATATTTAAACTTCTATAAAGCATATGACCCTTCAATTTATTTAGTTTTCATTCAGTACGAATGTCTAAAACCTGTCCAAATCTGCGAACGCATGATCATATTTTTCAACATCTTCAGAAAATTATGTAACATGCAAACATCTTATCGTGTAGAGTTCATATTACACAAGTCTTGTTACGTGTACGTGACGTGTCCTTTTGCTTAATTTTAGATTAGCTATACAGTGACAAAGCTGATAATCTATACGTGGCCTCTTGAGTGAAAGAAAATTACGTATAAAGTAATTTGATATATTGTATATGTATTATATATTCCTCCAATCTATTATTGCATGGAAACCCTAGATAAAGGATGGGATGAAAAGGAAGTATATAACTGTTAGCACCTAATTATGAAAAGTGTATTTTTATATCAACACTCGATCCGAGATATGGAACTTGTCAAATGACAATTAAGCAGACAGAAGGAGGACACATACACAGGCACTAATCTACTAGGCTAAACTACTCCCATGCCAAGATTCAATGAAACCGAACCCTAAAATGTGAACAGTGGGCAGCGATCCATCACAACATCTCAAAGAGATCTACACAAAACCCTAAAAAACAGATGAGATCCTATGGAATTCGGATGCTGTAATCGATTATATTCTTGATTTATTGATTTGATATATGTTGTTTTCTCACTTATAGATGGACCCTCATGCTTGTCTAAATCAAATCGAATGCCAATAGATTCCATCACTCCCAAAGCAATCAATCACGCTTGATGAATCTAAAGAGCTGTCGGTGGGAATAGTACATCTGGTGCATGTGATCCAAATTTGTTTGGTGGTTGTTTCCCCTGTCCTCTTTCTACTTGGCTAGGCAAGTGGAGTTGGTCGATGAACTCCCATTTCATTATCGTCCAACATATCTGGAATTCTTCGACTCCGGAGGCACAGCGGTAATTATGGTAAGTTCTATGGAAAAGGCAGGCGTGACCGTCCCGATATTTGTCTAGCGACGGCGGTCGTTCAATGTATCAATTGGTCGGCTTATGACATCCGTCAATATCCCCCATCGCATTGCTTTTTGTCTCGCCTGTTGCCAACGGAGGCTCCGACATACGCAGCTTCTTTGCTTTAAAACGCACGGTGACAAAGACACCGTGGCAATCGAGTGGATTTCGCTTGTCGTCTAAAAAAATTATCCGAATATCGTTTCTAATAATCATGTATTCAGGATATTAGAAGTGACAAATGATGATCCTGCATCGGCTTTTATGATCCGGAACACAGCTCTTGAGAGAACACTGCATTAACCACATAATCCATCAAATCTAAGAAAAAGACTAGTTGGATTCACACTCCTTTGACATAGACTGATAACTTTTTTATTTAAGCAGTAATTTCCAACTGGCGACAGTCAATATCTGCCAAAAACTATCATCTCAATCTTCATCTCTCTCTGATAAAAAAAATAAAAATAAATCTTCATCGCTCATGTCATGGTGGGTCATGCATGATCTGGTGCATTGAATAATGCTCAAATCTTCATCTCCTATTTCAGAGCTAAGTCAGATTTTCTTTGCATAACAATTCTCAAAAAAAGAAAAAAAAAAGAATAATCAATACTGACAATAATATAGAAAAATTATGCAGAAAAGGAGTTGCTTATCCGGAGTCCTTATCGGCATTAGCCTCCGGCGATGTTAGATGCGTCGATAGAGACATTTGAGCTGATATTTGTCATTCGCTTATGCAAGGTTTCTGGTTAAAAATCCTGGGTAATCAACAGTAATAGAGATGAGTGATGCAAGCAAAGAGTTGCTTATCCAGGATCCTTCTCAGCATTAGCCTCCGACGAGGTTCGACGTGTTGGCATACACATTCAAGCTGATACTCATAGTCCGCTGATACGAGGTTTCTGGTTAGAAGTCCTGCTTCGAAATTCAACCCGATTATTCTACCCGTTCAGCACGCTTGCCTGCCCTGCGCACAAGCAAATACATACGAACATGCGTGCTGCACATGCACGACATAAACGGTACGAAAGCACAAGAGGAACCCGAGATCTATTTGCTAGCGCATGCGGGTATGAGAATTACCTGGAAATATGCCTACCCTGTAAAAACATCACAAGCTTAATTTGGGGGAGGATCTTGATTACATTTGACATCAGGGAAACACCATGTATGTACTAGATCTCAGATCTAGGCCATTCCAGCATTCCCTTTATAATATGTACAGCAACCTCATTATACTAACTACACATTCCTGACAAGACAGGATAGAAGTCGTGTATTTCACATGATCGAAAACCTAATTACACCTCCCCCAAGGATAAAGAAGCTTAAAGATCATAGCAGTTTCATTTCTGGCCGGAGATGATTTTCTTGATGACGCTGCCTCTTGGAGGTGGTTGGTTGCCGAAGGCAGGGGCTGGATGGGGCCTCGGCGGTGGCGGTTGAGCATCCATCTTCTACCTCCCCTTCTTCCTCCTCTTACTACTTGAGTAGCGTTGGGTGAGTGAGTTTTTGCGTGCACTGCTGCTGAAGAGAGCTCATGGAGGCTTAGCAGCCACTCGTTGAAATTTATACACACGCTGCCTCAAGTTGGAGTTTTTTATACAATCTTCTTTCTTGTTTTCCCTGGACGCCACGTGGTTTAAAATCTCTCACTTGTTTCCAAAGCTCTAATCACCAAATGCTAAAATGAGGAAAGTGGGCATGTGAAGTGGGTCAGTCATTGATTATGGTGCCCGGAGGAAATTGTAGAAGGCCTAATCGTATTGGATTGCGACGAATCCGAACGGGTTACTCAAGTGATAATTGTGATCATCTTCTTGCTCAATAAGCGGGTATGAAACGGTGCACCCCCGTCTTCCTTTCAAGGTTAACCTAAGGAGAAGCATGCTTTGGTGACAGATGTCGGTGTAAGGGTTTTTCTCATATAAATTATATTATTTAAGATTGTAATTTACCTATTTAGGAGATCAATCTAATAAAGTGAGATATAAAGATTCTTAATTAGTTCAATATTGGACTATTTTGTGCGGGCCGTGTAAAGCTCATTCTATGATGAGAGGGCTTGTGACTTAAAATTCTATAAATAATATTCAAGTCTCTCATTCAACCAGATGCACAAATAACATTGCATAAGAAGCATTTATTGAATATTGAGGGTTATCTAGTCGTATAGAGGCCAATAAAGGAGAAGAACTTAACTTTTGGATCATCACTGTTTCGTAGCAAGAACAATTGACTCTAAATTAGGTGAGCAAGACTCTTTCTCTCCATTAATGTATTCTAGATTTTAGTTATAAAGGTTTTGGGATGCCATTTTTGCAGCTTACAGTCGGAACGTGCGTGTTCAGAGGGAGACTATTGTATCTAGTGAAAGATAGATGAGGGAAGAGCTCTCAAAACATCCCATACATGAATCTTGTCGTTTTTTGGTACTTATTGAAACTTGAATGATCACGCAGCACCGTGTCATGGGAAATTCAATGTATCTAATTCAACATGTGTCATATATCATGATCGTTTTCTTTGTTTTTGAATGTGGGTTACTATTGAGTGGAAAAAGTTCTATTCAAAATTCTTTGCGTTGCAATGTTGACTCTTTCAATACAAGAGGAATTTTAATTAGGGTTAGTGGTACTAAGCTATCATAAATGTCTACCCATCATTTTTTCCAACAATTGTGGCTATATATAATATTGATAGATGCATATAGTAAAAAATTTGAGGCACTTGGACGTGCCATCTCATGATTCATTCTAAAAGTTTCTTTTATCTTAGGTAAAATTTAAATACATTCCATAATCATAGGCTTTTTATCAATCAACCATCATTCAATCAAGCCCTACAAACTTTATTTTGATCAGATGAGTCTTCCGTATTCTTAAAATGTACAATCGAGTGCTCCGTGTGTTGGTCAATTGTCATTTGTTGGCATCAAAGTAAGCCCATTCGATCGACGACTCAATTCAATGTATTTTAAAAAAGTGAAAAAGCTCAATCGACCAAAAATTTAATATTTTAAAACTCGATCGATCAATTAAGTGCTTCATGCCCAAACGAATAAGATGACGCAAGGGAGATACAGAAGGGTGACGCATGCATGGGCGACGTGGCATGGCGCGCCTGGAATCGAATCGCAACTTGCGGGGAAGAAATGTAGTACGTGGCTCTTCTTTCTCCTTTCGTTTTATTAAATCGTCCGTATCCCGCTTTCTTTCCCCACATTTTGAAATTTGAGGAATTTCGTGTATTGAATTCAAGATTCCACTCAGGCGTTCATTCGTTCTTTCACCACGCTGCTCTGTCCTCTCACTGGAAGATGTCAAGAAAGCAATAATTGAGAGGATAATTATCTCAAAAAACCTAATTTTTTTATACCATAATTAATTCAGTTTTAAATTTTTTAATTTGACCGATTTTATTCTGAACCCTTTTGACAACTTTTCAACATAATTCATTCTGGCCAAAATTAACTGAAACCATAACGTAGTGGTCCAATCGGTATTGTGCCACGTAGGCATATCATAGATTTAGGACCTTTAAATTAATCATAGGAGAAACCCATTTTACAGCCCAAGTAATTGGGGGCAATTATCTACAATTGGGAAAATAGGGAAAAAAATGGTAGGGTCTGTGTTTTTTTTTTCCTTTCTTTTTTCAGTTGTGAGATTCGAGTGAATCTCTTTCCCTTAATATAAGTCCCTAAAGGATAATTTCGAATTGTAATTACGAGCCTTCAGAAAAAGAAGAGGTCTGAGAGGGCGATTGGCATCAAACCATGGTCAAAACCCTAGCTATTTATTGATCGAGGTCTTTGTCATCATCTTGATTAGTCAAAGTTTCCTTTTTCCAAGTGATGGTGGATTGGATTCCTTGCCTTCCAGAACGCTTGAACTCTATTTTGAACAATCCCAAGATCAAATCTTATCTTTGTTTAGGACATATGGCTTTTTTTTTTTTTTGGTCAAAAGGACATACGGATTAGTTGGTCCCCCTTTTGAGTTAGTCAAGTTTAACTCCCGCATTATTGCCGTGTGTATTTTTTTGGTATTGTAAACCTACCGTAAACTTATCATTTAAAAGTTTAAAAAAGGTTTGATAGTTTTTTGGGTGTTCAAATGTATCCTTGTAGAATCTTTTAATTTGGTATGAATCATCATGACGTGTATGAATGCTTTCTAGCTAGTGGTTTCTTACCTTGGAATGGCTTGTAAGTTTGTTTTTTTACTCGAAAACGGTTATGCTTGGGCTTTTTCACCCCAAAAAATCCCTTAAAATTTAACGTCAAAATAGAAGATATTCTTTTAACGGAGAAACCACGAAATTTACATGCGGATCATCATAATAGTTTCAAAAGAATCCTAGGTAAGAAAACCCTATGAGATTAATCTCGTGCTGCATTATATAACATGTCTCGTGTGAAGAGATTTCTTAACTAGTGACATTTTGACACGGTTCCCTCAATAGGCTCGTTAATCTTGGATTTTCAAATTGCAAATGGAGTAAAATAATTATAGCTAAAGTCAAGTAATCTATAGTAGGTGCATGATAGTTATGTTAACGCAAGGATGTGATTGCTGGTTATAGCCGCCCTCCCCCTTCAATTATTGATACTTGTAGTGGGTATGGTAATTCACAACCAAATAAAACTACCCAACTGGCACTGATGAGTTCCCCACGACCGTCAAAGAAGAAAAGAGATGAAGACAAGCTTTACGGATGACCCTTCTAGTGCTGAACGATTGCATTTATTTAACCTCATTGCATGCCAGGGCAAGCACCCACGTGCAACGCAGAAAAAGAGAAGGAAAGTGAAAGCTTTCTGAGCAAGTTTTGGCGGGTCCACACCGTGCTGAGGTGAGGCATGCTGGCACTGGGAATGGACATCGGATCGGGCTCTTTTGACCATTCTCTTCAGGGCAACTTTTTCTTCATATAGCACACGATCCGTTACCATTCAGTTTGGAAGTCTGATCTACTAGGAATGATTCTAGGTTACTTATCTTAATCTTCTTTTCTTCTTTTCTTGGCCGAGAGAGTGTTTATTTCGAGTTATTTTTGATAATTTGAAAGTGTGTTCCTTGGGAATGAGTGCGATTCTTGCTTGAGGAGGGAGTTTATGAAAATATATATTTTTTTAAATTTTAGTCAATTCAATCTTAAATTTTTTTAATTTGACCAATTCAAGACTCAATCTTTTGACAATTTGCCAATTTTGGATCATTTTATTTGAAAATTGCTGATGTAGAAGGCGGCCATGTCACGTAGGACAAACAACATCAACATGGGCAATTTTGTTTTGTTTTGTTTTGTTTTTTTTTTTTGTGAATGCCTTCTTTTTTATTTATTTATTTTTATTTTTGTAATTGGCCCTTGCCTAGGCTGCAAGCGAGGGCGCAAAGGCCCTCGCTAGCGGCCAACCTAGCCCATGCCCTCGCCTGTGGCTGGCCTAGCTTTTGCTTGGTGGTTGGTGCACAATGACCAAAAAAAAAAAAAAGAAAAAATTAAAAATTCAACTCTTTCAAAAAAATTGCAAAATGTTGTCTACATTAATGCCAACTGTGCCACGTAGTAGGGTAGCAAAGTGTTAGCAATTTTCAACCAAAATTGACTAGGAAGGTTAAATTGAAAAATTGTCAAAAGATTTAATATTAAATTAATTAAATTGAAATATTTATAATTGAATTGAGATTCATACAATAAGTTTAAGGCTTTTTTTTCTCATAATTTTCCACTCAAGTGAGAGTCGTATTGTTCACAAGACAACCACTTTCAAAATATAATAAATTGCTCGATATAAATACTCTTTTGGCCAAGAAAAAAAATAAGATATGTAACCCAGAATCATTCCCAGCATCATCGAATTTCCAAACGAATAGTCAAAAGAGTCGATCTGATATACATATCAGAGAAATATATCTTGTACTCGACCTAGGATACACAACATGGAATCTTGTTGAAACTACTTTATTCTTTTGTCATGGGCCTGCCAGTCCTCACGTTGGTATTTAAGTAGCTCTATCTGAAGCCAACGAAAGAGCTAGTTCACCTAACAGTCATTGAGCATAAGATAGGCAAGAATAAAGGCCAGTAGAGTCCCCTATTGTTTGATTGACTATTTCCCGAGTCCCATAGGTCCTCGGTTCGACCTCTCGTAGTGGTCCTCACCTTCAATAAAGCGGAGTGAGGGCAAGAGGAGTGAGGCCCTACTTGCCTAGCGTTCTCCTAATGTCTTCTTTCTTTTGTGTTTTTTTCTGTGAACAAGTGCTCTGGTAAGAGAGAAAAGGGTTTATTTAAAGGCTTGAATTAAAGTAAGAACAAAAACGTCGAGACCGTAGAATACCTATGATCTCCTATTAAAGTGACGTATGAGAGAAAATCCACTGTGCTCCAAATACGATGTTTGCGCCTGACGACGGAGGGAGTCGGACCCATCACCTTCATCTAATCTATGCACATAAATGAGTCCATTCATCACTATAGGCAATCTCATGGGACCTAGCTTCACAAGCATCCCAGAAATCATAACATTTGGTTGATTTCCCCAAGTTGATGCCCATGATAGTCAAGATAAGGATCTTTAGTAGGGCCATTGACCATGTAGAAAGCTCCAGGAGATTTTCATCACATGAGTAACGTTTATATTTCGAGTCAATTATCAAATTAGGTTTTTCTCTGATGAGAAAGATCAAAGCCACATGATAAAAGTCTTTGAAAACGTATGCCGTCGGGCTCCAACGTTGGCAGCTAATGCTCTAAACCACAAGTCGCGGCTGAATTTTGACCGCCTTCCTTCCAATCATTTCCGTCCTTCTTTTTCCTGTTCTGGGTCAAATGATGCACGAATTATTCAGTGTCTAAATCCAGTTGCCAGTCAACACTGGAGTTCGTCTGGCCATCAGTGTCACATATCAACATCCTGTGCATCCCTAATCTTCTTCTCGCGTTTCGTTCTCAGCACTTTTCTGATGTATTCCTGCAGGGATTGATGTTTGATAAGCTCTATAATTTGACTCCTGTGGCTAATGTTTTCTGCCATCGCGGGATTGGAAGAATCGTGCTAAAACCATATTTCTGGTTAGTAGATTGCAAGTTTAGTATTTCGCCACATGCAAATTCAACTTGAATTAAATTTTGGTTTACATATTCGTAAACCTGCCAATCAAGAAAGAAGGAAACATGCCCCTTTTGCAAGTCTTCTTGGCTAAAAGAGAATCAATCCGAATTGAAAGTTGTGTCGAAAACCTAAATTGGTCGGTTTAAGGCTAGGATACTCTCAACCTGATATCCCTCAAAATTGGGCACAACTTCGATCAATCATGTGTTGTTCCCCATATACTACAATCTTCATATAGATATAAAAGAGTAAAACAAGAACGAAGTAGTGTAGCCATGTATCTTCTGGATTATTGGAAAATAGAGTGTAAGATTAAACATGTGTTTTGCTTCTGGGAGAGCGTGACTCTTATTTAGGCTCCCCAATAAGAATATAGTTATATAAAGTTTGATTTGGTTTGATAACCCATTTCGCTTGTAGTTTAATTCCTATTTTTTTTTGGCTATCGAGAAAGTAGCAAGCAAGCCTATTATAGATAGATATCCTATACCCCACCTAGGATTATACCTTATGAAATCTTGCTAAAACTACGTTATCCTTGTTTCCTAACCCTATCGGGCCTTCTGTTGGTATGTGAGCAGTTATATCTCAAGCCAACGAATAAGCCTATTCAAGCAACGCGCTCATTCTATATAAGAGGGGCACCAAAAAAGGCCTGAATGGCCCCCTATTGTCTGGTCTAATATAGGGCCCCGACTTCCATAGGTCCTTAGTCTGATCTTCAGATTGTGATTTTTGCTTTTAGTAAAGCGGAGTGGGGGCCGTGTTTGCTCGGCGTGCTCCTAACGTCGGGGTTCTTTGAGACTATGACTCGATAAAACCTTTTGCACCAGCTGATGTGCACAACCCAAAGAAACAATTATTGTCCGAGAATTCAGCTTTCATGCACGCACAGGCGCAATAGACAGCTCAGGATCGCATGATTCGCATCGCTTCTTCGGTTTGTGCTCTTGTGAACGAGTGCTCTCAAATTGGAAGGAAAAGGCTCCTTAGGATGCTAAATAGAACGACGATCTCGAGAACATGAAATACCTATAGTCTCGTATTAAGGTAAACGTAGGAGAGAAAATCGCATGTGTTTGGAGCACGATGTTCGGACTTGATGACAGGGGGAGTCGGGTCAGTAGCATTCTTCTAATCTACGCCCATACTCAAGTCGATTCGTTCTGGAAACCGACATCAGCCCCCATCAGATTCGTGGTGGCGAGGCTGCTTTTTACAGCTCTTCGTGTAACATCCCAGGCCATACTGTGTAATATTGTCCGCTTTGGGTCACCTGCCCTGGTGCGGACGAACCGCCATCCCAGCCACGGTCTTTTCTCTCACGGCTTTAAAACGCGTTACACAGATTAGAGGAACTCAAGCCTTATAAGCTAACCAAGACCTCCCTCCCTAGGCAATGTGGGACAAGAGAGGAGGCTGTCACACTCTCCACCTCTTAACAGCGCCATGGCCCCACGAGCGTCAGAACAGCATTCAAGCTGTGATCCCACACGTGGCCCCACGAGCGTACGCGGTCGGGAGTCGGCTCTGATACCACTTGTTGGACACAAATTGCGTAACCCCAAGATCTCCATAACTAGAACAAGAACATGCATAATTGAGTAGAAAGATTAACGCACCTGTTTTGGAATCCATTGTTCTTGAAGCGGAAGCGGAAACACAATGTTCCACGCACAAGTCCTTCTCCTCTATTGCCTTCCGTATCACTGGCTCAATGAGGTGGCCCCCTCACGTGTAGCGTTAAGTAAACGCACCTTAGGTGAGGATACATGTGAGAATTCGGGTTAGAGGAGAGACTTGAGCACTATTTATAGAGTTTCCAAATGGTCCTCTCATTACGAGCCAGGGCTCAACTCGGCCCACACTAGCCAAATTTTATATTAGACTAATTAAGAAACCTTCTATCTCACCTTAGACCAACCCTGTTTTACGGTAACCGTAAAAACAGTAAATTACAATATCAATTAATTTAGTCCACATTAGGAAAACTCTTACATTCTCCCACTTGGACTATATTAATTGAAATCGTACCGTATGTGCGCACATTTGGTCCAGAGATAATTCTTAATAGTCAAATCCTATCCCATAAAGTCTTAAACACCAAATCATGGTGGTAACTGCATGTATACACACAGAGCCTTCCATGGTCACGAATGTTCTCAACTTTATTGATATGGATTCAATATGGTAGTGTGTCAAATGGATAACATCTCTCATAGAGATCCCATTTGTCGATCACCATTCTTTTACCTTAGGTGTCATAAAAACTTATGCCACTAGAGAATGCTTTATGATTCCAATGAACCCACGTATGTCTTGTCCTTATGGTTAACCTTTCTTTATGTATCACAAGACATATGCACAAGGCTAATAACCGGATGCCCGGATGCCCTAGCCTTCACTCAAGGTTTATACAATCCCTTGAGACTTTATCAATATGTATTCAACATAATAACAACACATTCAAAATATTTTATTGAATGCAAAAGTTGATACATATCAAACTGTTACAAAGTGTAACGAACACAGATGAAACCTTTATCAGAGTAAAGCCAAATAGCTTCCACTAAACAACAGTATCCGAAGATACTCCTAGGTCCATGCTTAATGACATGTCACTCAAATACACATGGACGTAGGCCTTTAATTAGTGGATCTGCAATCACAACATCTGTGAAAATATGTTATATTATAAGTCACCTTTCTGTATCGTTTCTTTATGATAAAAAATATTTGACCACCATATATTTAGACCCCTTGAGACCTTTGTAGTAAATAAATAATACTACAAATTTGTTATCTCAATACAACCGTATGGGTCTATCCATCAAGTTAAAACGATCAACTCCGTCATGAGGTTCTGGAGCCTAAAAGCCTAAGTTGCTAAAAGAATGTTACTAACACTGCTTACATAGTATTACTGCACTTCCTACTAACATAAATCTGTATCTTGTTATTGATATTATAAAGTTAACATATGAATACCTTACTCATAAAAGAATTAAATATGCCTGTAAATTAGCATATAATCTCGTGTCTTCTTTAAGTACCTTAAAACCTTCTTGACAAAGAACCCAAAGTGATCATGTCCTGGATTTGACTGATATCTGCCTAGAAGTCCCGTCACAAAGACAACATTTAGTCTAGTGCAAATTTGAGCATACATTATACTTTTAAGTGCACTGACACAAGGCACTTCCTTTAATTAGATTTTCTCAATATCTAAATAGGACAATGTGATAATCTATCACCCTTAACAACAGGAGCAATTCCTGGCTTGCAATAATATATATTGAATATTTCCAATATACAATCAGCAAATGTCCTCCGAGAAAATCTAATATAATATGGCAAAAACAATCCTTACAGATTTCAGTACAAAGGATATAAGATATCTCAAAGTCACAACTTGTAAGCAAAATATCAAGTACATAGAGTATGAGAAAAAATAAATTTCCTCCCACTGACCTTGCAGTATATTGAATTATTTTGTTCCCAATTAAACAAAAAATAACAACACTATGATACTTTAATAATATTGTCTGGAAACTTGCTTAAGACCATGAATTAGAACTTTTCAGTCTACACACAAGTTTACTTGAATCTGCTACAAAATCATCCAATTGCACAATATAGATTGTTGACGCCTCATTTTTTATGTTAATTAAGTTTTTATTTATTTTGTTTTGTCTTTTTTCGAAATAATAAGCAAATAACAAATAAACAAAAAAAGCGAAGCGAAGAAAAGCAAAAAACGGAAGCGGCCTCCGCATGGGCCTTCGGCCCATTCGCCTCAAGCCCGGCCCCCTCCGCGTCATCTTCTTCCTCGCGTCACTGAGGAGCACGCGCGGGCGAGCGCGACGCCGGAGAAGCTTGAGCCGAGACGGTTGCGTGCGGAGCAGAGGAGGAGGGGCGTCGACGGGACACGACCGGAGGAGGCGATGATGGCGGATGGGACGGCGGTCCAACCAGCGGCTCGAAGCCTCGCCGACCGGCCACTCCCGCGCCTATAAATAGGCCTTCACCGTCGACGATGGAAGGGGACCGAGACGCCGAAAACGATCGAAGGTTGCAAAGCTTCGAGCTTCTGCCGAGAGACTTCGGGAAGGGGAGCCGAGGCCGAGCAAACCCGGATCCGAAGGCTCGCGGTCGGAGAGGGAGAGGTTCCGCCGGGAGATCACGAGAGAGAGAGAGAAGCCGAGGAGGTTCGCCCGGGTCTCGCCAATCGTCGCCGCCCCCGTCGCGCCGTTGCCACAGAGAGGTATCGAGATATCGCCATCGCCATCTCCATCTCCTAGTCCAGTCATCGCTGCCGTCGCCGCCGTCACCGCCGCCGTCGCCACTGCGCCTTGGTCCTCTCCCTCCTCGGCGCCGCGATTCGGAAACCCTAGGGTTCCCGATTTTCCGGGTCGCGATCCCGGGTTGTCGGGTCGGACCCAAATCGGGAACCGGGTAGGGATTCCGGAAATTCGGGGGGGCGGCGGAAGTCGGGTCGCGACGCGGATCCGGGTTGGGTAGGGTTTCTTGGAAGTCGGGTCGCGACGCGGATCCGGCCGGGTAGGGTTTGTTGGAAGTCGGGTCGCGGAGCGGGTGGCGGAGCCGGGTCGTCGGGCCGGGCCGGCGCCCCCAAACGCCCGGCCACGGCGTCGTTTTAGTAAATAAATAAATAAAAAAAAGAAAAAAAAAAAACACCAAAAAATCCAGTCGGGCCCGCAACGCGGCCCGTCCTCTTCTTCGGGTCGTTGGCCCGGGTCGGACCCAACCCGCGGATCCGACCCGGGTCAGTTTTTTTTTTTTTATATTGTTTTAATATTAAATAATACTTTTAAATAAATAATAAATAATAAATAATTTCAAAAAATAATTTATTTTCAAAAATATTAAAAAATGTTTTAATTTCCAGAAAAAATCGAAAAATATTTAAAAAATGTCAAAAAATGTTTTATTTTCAAAGAAATCGAAAAAAAAAAAAAAATAATTTATTTTCCAAAAACATTAAAAAATATTTTATTTTCTGAAAAATCAAAAAATTTCATATTTTCCAAAAATGCCAAAAATCCAAAAAAAGAAGTCAAAATTTCATAAAAAACAAAAAAAAAAAAAAATCAGAAAAAGCCAAAAAGACTTGTATTTTTCCAAAAATACCAAAAAGGGTCCAAAAATCCCTTTTGTGTCCAAAAAAAAATTAGAAAAATGACTCAAAAAAATGTTTTTCCTCCCAAAATGCATGGAAAATCCCTCGAACATCCAAAAACCTCGGGGTTTAAACAAGATTAGGTACCGAAAGGGCATTAGTGATTAACTAGTGTAATCAAGTCCCCGATCCTAATTTCTCTGCAGTTTGCGCGGAGTGAGTATTTCTCCCGATACTTCACTTGGGTTTCTAATCGACCCACCCCAAATCGATTAGTGGCGACTCCATTTTAAAAAAATTGATTTACAAGTTAAAAAACTTGAACCATTAAGTCGTGAATTGGTGGACTTGGGAGAGTCCGGGCATAACTAATTTCACAGAGCCATTAGCCTCCTTAGGCGCTCGTACCCGACGGGCGCCGAAAAAAAAAAAAAAGGGTCGCGACGACTTGGCGACTCCGCTGGGGACTTTGAAGACTTAGGCCATTTTTGTCTTGCTTAAATTCTTTACTGACTTAGGTTTTTTTTTCTTTATGCAGGTCAAAAGCTTAGAAATTTATTTTTGTTTAAAATATATTGTTTTGTGATTATAAATTATTGTGCATGCTTTTTGTTTTTAGCACTACACATGGCACACACAACCCGGCCGCCGGACTGGGGCCGCCATAGGATTTCTAGGATGGTGTTAAGAAAGATACGACCTCGAACGCGAGACTGCGATGTAAAGGTTGCCTTTCTTTTCCCGAATTTCTTAGCCGAGGTTAAGGGGGTATCTTTGCTAAACGCGAGACTGCGATGGGCGGATACCTTTTAATTTCATCAAGCCTTCGAGTTAGAAATCGAGCCGCACGTCCCATGCGCATATCTTTGTGCTTGCCATTTTTCTTTAAAAGCGAGTGATTTCTTTACTTTTACTCGATCTTTTTATTTGGCCCATGGCAATGTAGGATAAACTTTTCAAATTCTAGTTTATGTGCGATGGGGAAAGACGATATCCAGTTCATTCCTGCTCCCAAGGCGGAGCTCTTCAGATGGTGGGGTCAATTAGATCGGTTTGCCCAGGAGCGCGTGAAGGCCAAAATCGGTCATCTCCTGTCGTTGATCCAAATCACTTTTTAGTCCCGAAGTCATACAAGCCATGGCACATTTTTGGTGCCCGGAGACAATTACTTTTATATTCGGTAGGTTTGAGCTAACCCCAACCCTGGAAGAATACAGTATCATTACTGGAATGCCTCTTGAGAAAAAGCTTGTCAAGCCATCGATAGGCGCCCTCCCATGGCGCGGATTAGCGCGACTTTTAGGAACTGAAATCCATGTCATGAGACAAATTCTTGAAGACAACCATAATACCTGCCCACTAGAATTTATGAATGCCTGTTTCCAAAATCAGCCTATGACCCGAAAAGTGAGATTTTCCTCCCGGCCTTTTTCGGGCTCATCATCTTCCCCCATCAAAGAAATGCCATAACTCCCAAGATAGCATGGATAGTTGATCAAATCTTAAGAGGGGGGAATTATGTCAACATGATTTTAACCGAAACATTCTTGTCTTTTAATCGTTTTAAAGACAACTCGGAGAAAATCATGCGAGCCTCTCCTGAAATTTTACAAGTCTGGTTCTTTTCTCACCTAAGCGAATTTCGAGACTTCATGCGATCGCCTGAAACAAATGCTTTTGAAAACCCATTACAAAAATTCATGGTTTTAGGACCGTACATTCCCAATCAAAGCTGTTTAAATTGGGTAAGCTTCCTAAGAAACCCAACTCCTGAGGCATTCCAATGGTGTGCTGGTTGGTTCCATGAAAAGAGGGCCCGCTTTGCTTACATGCGCACTCGCCCAATTCCGTTGCTCGGTCTCACCGGCGCCATTCCCTACTACTCGTATCGGGTAGCACGACAATATGGAGCCCTTTAGGAGATCCCACCGCCTTTCAAGATGATGGTCCCTCCAGTTCTTTTCAACACAAGCCGCGACTATGAATTCGAAATTTCTACCGCTGAGGAAACTTGGGACAAGTGCCATCGCAAAAGGATTGTGATACCTGAAGGGCTTGAAGGAGAAGAAAAAGCCCACCACGCCTCCATGTCCTACATCCACAACCATTGTATCCCGACAAGATGGAAGCCATTAGTCCCTCACTCAATCGGTGAGAGCAGCCAGCACGAGCAAGCGGAGCTCATGAAGAGAGATTTGGGAATGGACTGGATACACACCTCAAAGCCGATCCAAGAAAGCAAGCCTCTGCGCAAGCGCAAGATTCCCCGTCGCATATAAATTGGCAATCATGTGTCCCTTAGTGTAAATAGTGTGAAAGTTTTGTCCCATTGTTTAGGGACTTTTGTTTAATATCTAGTATTTTGTTATGTCATTTCAATTTCAAGTTCTAGATGTCAGAAGTCTGCGGTCTATAAAATCCTATTTTGATGAATAAAAAAGCAGTTAGACCATTGCCATGGGTCAATTTTTGTCTACTTTCGTGCTCATTCATTGTTTTCCCAACGGCAGGTAATTATGAATCGTCGGCCACCACTCGTCCGTGAATGGCCTCATCCAATAGGGGTCGATCAGAATGATGTACAAAATCGCCTAATTAACATTGAAGACGGCGTAGGACAGATGTCCATTGTCCTTCAACAGCTCTCAAGACAAATGGAATCCACTCAAGTCGAACCCAACTCTGTAGTTGCCTTAAGCACTGTCATGACACCCGCAAATTTGCCGAAAAATAGCCGATACCATAGACAGTTTGAAAGGATCATGAAAAGTTAAGCCGGTGCGGGGGCGAGAATCCCATGGACCTTTCCAACTATGCCGGCATTGAAATCCCTGAAGAGCTCAAAGCACCTGAATGCGAAAGGTATGCTGATACCTCACGCCCAGAGACCTACTTACAGGCCTACCTGGTTCGAAGGATGATTCAATCGTACCAATCGAACTTGACTGGCCCCGCCTTGAGATGGTACATTGTCAGGAAGATTAGTCCCCTTAAAACCTGGAGGGAACTAATTCATGTCTTTCACCAAGAGTACAATATTGACATCACCCTTGACATCACATTGCCTTACGAAGAGCCGATGATCGCGGAGCACGAGGAGCCATTAGTCGATAAGATAGGAGAGGAGCATGTCAAGGAAGCCTTGCATGATAAATGGGCAGCTAAGCAACATCCTGTTACTGGAAAATTTCCCACTAGGAAAGGCAGGGAGCCTTTGTACGAGATCATGGACTCAGAGCCTGTTCAAGAGCGGGGCACAACTGGACAACTCCCCAAGCTTACTCCAAGAGCTAGGGTCCAAAGAATACCAACCCCTATCAACCTGGAAAGTGAATCAGACAATGAAACTCTAATGTCTCTCACTTCCCTTGACAGAATCAAGTTAGCAAAACGAAGGGCCTTACTCAAAAGGTCCGGACCGGGAAGCCAAGAAAAGAAAGCCTAAGCGGATCGATTCAAAGATCTACCTACGAGCTACCGCACCAAAGCTTCGAGCATTCCCAAGAATACAGCTTTGAAGGCCACCATCCTCTAGAGTACAACCCTGAAGACTTCCCGGCCCTAGAATACAATCCCAAGGACTTCCAGCGTTATTTTGACAATGAAACTGACGATTCATCGTATAACTGTTTCATACTCTCATCCGGGGATGAAGGTCCGTCAGAAGAGGAAACGTACGTCTTTATCCGCTACGATCCTAACGAAGTGCTAAGCTTGTCCTCTGACCATGAGGATAGCTTCAATACTTCATCCTCATTCGGAAATTTTGACCAAGAAGAAAGCAATGGGGTAATCTCGGTAGAATCCAACTTCCCCGAAACAGAAAAATTCACCACTACAACGGATATGCGGGGGAAAACCAAAGTGGCCTAACCAAGATACATCAAGCCCGTCTTGCGCTCATAGGATCATGACCCCGGAGAGATGTGGATACCTGATTTCCGTAAGTATAATGGCACAACTTGTCCCGTGGCTCATTTGCAATATCTCCATGCAGAAATGAGTCGGTACTATGGCCCGATGTCGTTCACAACTCAGGCATTCCAAGAAGCTCTTACGGGATCTGCGTTGCAATGGTTCATCGCGGCAAATATTTATCTCTTAAATGATTGGAATGAGCTGACTTCCACATTCTTGCATCAGTACCAAAACCAGATTGGGCCGAATTGCCTTGTGAAAGTTTAGCTCACTTCGCAAGAAGACCAATGGAGGATTTCCAAGCATACGCAGGGAGGTGGAGAGCTTTCATGATGCAAACTTGCCCTCAACTGGCTGAAGAGGAGTTAATGAAGCAGTTCATAGAAGCTTTGTCCTGCAAGCATCGCTGTTGGTTGCGTGGGTTACACTTCCATAGCTTCAGCGAGGTAGTCATCGCAAGCGAATACTTCGAGTCTACGGAAGGCGAGGAATTCAAGCACGCTTAGCTTCAAGGCCAGCACTATCAAAAGCACTCCTTTACACAAGAGTTTTCATGGGTTTTATTCGTTTTTGTAATTTCACATCTTGTCTGGTGTGCTACTGTTGTATTTTCCATTCCAAGTACTCTATTGTACAGTTCTAAAATTTTGTTTTAAGAGCATGAGGCGGTACTCTAAACCAGCCTAGTGATGTTATCCAACCATGAAAAGAAAATATCATCCAAGGAGAATACTGAGGGCTGGGCTTTCTCATGCTTTTTCTCCCACAAAGACGTATTTTGAAAATAAAAAATATTTCATCACCCAAAAGCTTTTGATAAATTTAATCATGTTTGTCTTTCTGACTCATTCACTTCATGTCTTAGAAGATCATTCCCATTCCCTTTGACTTAGCGTGACAGGGGACATTTGAAGCAAGCACATCAGGTGAACTCGCCAAATTCGAAGACACCCTGCCAAGAAAATAGGGGCAAATAAAAAGAATCATCCTACACCAAAAGAGGGTAAGTCTTATTCTCTGAATATAATTTGAAAATGATGTCCTCTCTCTTCTATTTACAGGATACAAAAGATGAAACATAATAGGTACGGGCATAGAGTTGAGATCGAAGCATCCATGACATGCCTTCTCCCCGCCTCCGGCTGAGCCAAAGGACTATCTCGTCGCACGACACGCCCAAGCAACTAGATGTTACGGTTCTAGCTCGACAAGCCAAGAAGCACGGAAAATGAATTTCTCCTCTCGAATCGGCTACTGTCAACAGGAAAAATCTAGTCAGTTGATGCAGTCTCTAACCCCTTATCTCAAATTGTGACTTAGGGCCTAGAAATCTCACTTCGTACTCCAGACACATGTTCTTCCAAGGAGTAGTTGCCATCACAAGGCTTGAGATTTTGATCTCAGATTCCATAGAAGCTTGAGGTACATGACTTTGCTCAATGCTGCTAATGGTCATATAGTCAAAGATAGAAGAAAATTCCATAGAAGGAAGGCGTTGAAGATGAATCAACGACCATCAATCATGCATACAGGGCCACAAATGAGAAGGGCTAATCGAAGGAAGCATTGAACTGTGTCAAGATAAGGAGTCCATCATCGACATTCAAATATCCTTAGGAATCAACAAATACAAACTCTGGGAAAGAGTAACTCGGTATCGTTTCCAATACTCCCACTACTCGAACTTGCTTTTGACATATTTTCCCTATTGACAGGAAGTATTGGAATTCAAGAGCCAAACTTGATGATTAGGTTTGGCAAATCAACATTGGCCGAGCTAGTACGCAGAAATGACCTGCATCGAATTCACTTGACTTCGCGTAAAGGGACACGCCATCCATAAGCCCATTAAGGAAAACAATTGACCTGATGAAGTGGAAGACACGAGACTTCATGTCCTCTTTGTAGTCCAGGTCCACTTAATCGTTTGCAAAACCAGCAAAGGGTGAAGTTGTATCGCTTCCGGTTCTTCGACTCTTGAAAGAGTTCATGACTAACACATTCTCTCTTGTCTTTGTAGGATCACTTGACTGTCAAAAAGTAAGGATAACAAATCAATAAGAGACATGTCGACTTTGATAAGCTCTTCCAAATAAAATGGTGTCTCAAGTATCGCCAAAACAAATGACAGAAAATCTTCGGGCCTCAACTCACATTTGATTTTGGCCAGACTAATTGATCTACTTGTACATCTTCTCTTTTACAGGAGCAAAAGCAGAGATGCCCAATGATCAGATTCCCAATCCCTGGTTGATCATTCATGTGTCATATCCCGACAATTCATCGACACCCATTTGTGAATAGCCATTTGTGAATGACTTTTCTGATGTTCAAAATTCGACACATTTGTAAATACAATTCTATCAAGTAAACATCCCTAAAGCTGTTAATAAGGTTTCTTGAGTAAAAACCATTCATTTGTTTTGAGAGTACAAACTCTCTCATGTTTAAAATGTTGCATGCATTTCCCAAATGGATTTTTGCATGATGATTTTGTCTATCTAAATCATTGATTCCATTGAGAATTATTAGAAAAGACAACTAAATGAAGAATACAATATCGATTGAGCATGTTGGATGAGGCGTGTCGAATGATGACAGGGCAAGCCATATCCTACACACAATCCCCCATCTATACATTTGTGAGATGAGTGCAGAAAATTCCATGACTACAGGGTAAAGAGTTCTCTCGCGGATAGTACGATGATCAAAGTAGTGAGAGGCACTCCATCGCTCACTTCGAGCCCCATACACTGACAAATTTCTACTATACTCCCGACAAAAAAAAAACACACCCCACATTGGGGCAAGTCAAAAGCGAAGCAGCATCACAGGGTGAGAAGAGAGATAGAAATTTTCGTGCTCGCACTTGCATCAATCTTCGAGTGTTTTTATTGCATATGAACACTCGCGTTAATTTAAGTGCCCTAGAGTCGTGAAGAGCAATTATTTATTTACGCACTTGTATCCATTGTACAACTCAATTGAGTCTAAATTCACCCTCACATGGAGGCAAATCAGAAGCCATTGTCGTTTGAGCAGCATAATCTGAAGTGCCAGCAAAAGAGGAAGACTCCATAGTCTAACAAAGGCATTTTCTTGAACTTGTCAAGATCAGTTCCTCAAGCAACAAGAACAAAAATCGGGGCATAAAAAAGCGGTGTACACTGATAAAAGCAAGGTCAATGCCCATGAACGAAAAATTGAGATGAGGAATAGGGGCATGAAAAAGCAGTGTGCCTGGTAAAAGCAAGGCCGATGCCCCAAACAAAAATACAGCCATTTGTATTCCCAAGAGAAATTGCTGATACAACCGCCATTTGACCGTGAAGAAAGACTAGTGACAAATGCCAAGACAATCACCAACTCTCACCCTCTTACATGTGAGCCAAGACTACGTTACATTCCCATTGTAAAAGTCTCTTCAGACTAGGGGCACTTCAATTAACGTAGGATTTCATGTGTCAATAAGCATCGCTCGAAGAAGTACGAGCAAGATTACTCTATCTCTTTTAGTAGAATTCTTGACTTGCAAACCCGGAGATGATCGTGCGGCACTTCATAAGCCTTGACCTTGACGGTCCCATTTGATGAGCCATTGACCAAATCTTCGTCACAGTTTCAACAAAGACCTCTCACATTGGTAAAAGTCGTGCACTGTTTGCGAGAATACTCGGACCCTGCGACATGATGACAAAGTGAGATAGTGTGGTCCTTATAAATCTTGCATTAATGGTCAGGATAGCCTTCTCCATGAGAGTGAGTGAAAAGTCCTTTCAGTCTGAAAGTTCCTCATCTGGCATGCTCAAAGCATCTATATCCGGAATAAATGTTGTCTTTCAAAATCTTCCCCAGTGGAATTCGAATGATGCAAAACTGACAAAATTATCATGCATGAATCTCATTTAAAGTCATGAGTTTACAGCATATACAATTATGTATGCATATTGTGCAAATAGTAGACACACTCTCAGAGAACAGAGACATTGCCAGGTAAGCACATCCTAATCCACATTTGTCTTAAAGTACCTACCACTGTTCAGGTACTCTTTTCCTGACACTCGACCTGTTCGAGTTGTCCCCCAGAGTATTGATACTTGTGACTGATCAAGTATCTCTTTATCGCTGAATACCTACTGCTATCTAGGTATCCCTATTGTCTTTGGGTATCGGTCGCCATTCGGATACTCCCTTTTCCTGACACTCGACCTATTCAAGATGTCCTTAGAGTATTAATGCTTGTGATTGACCAAGTATCCCTTTATTGTTGAATACCTACTGCTGTTTAGGTATCCCCATATCGTCAAGTACCCACTGTTGTCCAGGTACTTCCTTTTCATGACACTCAACTTGCCCAAGTTGTCCCCAAATAATATAGCAGCTATTCAAGCATTCCATTGCTTTGCTTGGCACCACCGTCCAGGTATGTTTTCTAGCACTTGGACCAGCCTGAGTCATCCCAGATCATATCTTTAAATACTTGTGTTCATCCAAGTATTCCAGTACTTTGTACACCTATGGCTATCCAGGTGTTCCACCCCTTTTAGTGCCTGCGGCAATCCAAGTAAGCCTTATACCACATTCAAGTTTATAATACTAGGAGGTGAGAGACCTTCATGAATATCCCAGGTACGCCCTCGATATTCCCAATTACCAGGAGGTGAGAGACCTTCATGAATATCCCAGGTACGCCCTCGATATTCCCAATTACCAGGAGATGAGAGACCTTCATGAATATCCCAGGTACGTCCTCGATATTCCCATTTACCAGGAGGTGAGAGACCTTCACGAATATCCCAGGTACGCCCTCGATATTCCCAATTACCAGGAGGTGAGAGACCTTCATGAATATCCCAGGTACGTCCTCGATATTCCCATTTACCAAGAGGTGAGAGACCTTCACGAATATGCGGGGCAATGCCCTCAATATTCCCAATTACCAGGAGATGAGAGACCTTCGTGAATATTTCAGGTACGTCCTCGATATTCCCAAATACCAGGAGGTGAGAGACCTTCACGAATATGCGGGGCATGCCCTCGATATTCCCAATTACCAGGAGGTGAGAGACCTTCACGAATATCTCGGTACGTCCTCGATATTCCCATTTACCGGGAGGTGAGAGACCTTCACGAATATGCGGGGCATGCCCTCGATATTCCCATTTACCGGGGAGGTGAGAGACCTTCACGAATATGCAGGGCATGCCCTCGATATTCCCATTTACCAGGAGGTGAGAGACCTTCACGAATATGCAAGGCATGCCCTCGATATTCCCATTTACCAGGAGGTGAGAGACCTTCACGAATATGCGGGGCATGCCCTCGATATTTCCATTTACCAGGAGGTGAGAGACCTTTACGAATATGCGGGGCACGCCCTCGATATTCCCCATTTACCAGGAGGTGAGAGACCTTCACGAATATGCGGGGCATGCCCTCGATATTCCAACTACCGAGGGGTGAGAGACCTTCACCAATATCTAAGGTATGTTCTCAATATTTCCAATTATCAAGTACCCCTTCGATACTTGTGAATGCCCAGGTATCCCCTAAGAATTCATACTTGTGATCATCCAAGTACCCCTTTCAATGCCTATGGTCAGCCAAATACCCATTTTGACGCCTACAAATGCCCAGACACCCTTCAGGTTAGTACTTGTGAATATCCATGTACTCTTTGATATGCCTGTAAATGTCCAGGTATCTTCCAGAATTGATGCCCCGAGAAAGGTCGGTGCATCCTCCCGAAGAATGGTTCGGGTTCCAACTGGTGTCCTCGACAGAAGTCAGACACCCCCACAAAGCAGATGCTCTGAGAAAGGTCGGCGCATCCCCCGAGAAAGGTCGGGTACCAACTGGTGTCCTCGATATAAATCAGGCACCCACAAACGAGATGCCCTGAGAAAGGTCGGTGCAATCTCCCGTCACGGCGACCGAAGAATGGTTCGGGTCCGAGACAAACCCCTTATTGCTCTAACAGGCGACCGAAGAATGGTTCAGGTCCTGGAGGAGTAATCCCCAGTCAAGGCGACCGAAGAAAGGTTCAGGTCCTAGACAAATCATTGATTTAATAGGCGACCGAAGAATGGTTCGGGTCCTGGAGAAGCAATTTCCTGTCACGGCGACCGAAGAATGGTTCGGGTCCGAGACAAACCACTGATTACTCCTACAGGCGACCAAAGAATGGTTCGGGTCCTAGAGGAGCAGCCTCCTGTCAAGGCGACCGAAGAAAGGTTCGGGTCTTAGACAAATCATTAATTGTTTTAACAGACGACCGAAGAATGGTTCGGGTCCTGGAGAAGCAATTTCCTGTCACGGCGACCGAAGAATGGTTCGGGTCCGAGACAAACCACTGATTACTCCTACAGGCGGCCGAAGAATGGTTCGGGTCCTAGAGGAGCGATCTCTGTCAAGGCGACCGAAGAAAGGTTCGGGTCCTAGACAAATCATTAATTGTTTTAACAGACGACCAAGAATGGTTCGGGTCTGGAGAAGCAATTTCTGTCACGCGACCGAAGAATGGTTCGGTCCGAGACAAACCACGATTGCTCTAACAGGCGACCGAAGAATGGTTCGGGTCCTCGAGGAGTAATCTCCAGTCAAGGCGACCGAAGAAAGGTTCGGGCCCTAGACAAATCATCGATTGTTTTAACAGGCGACCGAAGAATGGTTCGGGTCCTAGAGGAGCAATTTCCCGTCAAGGCGACCGAAGAAAGGTCCGAGTCCTAGACAAATCATTGATTGTTTTAACAGGCGACCGAAGAATGGTTCGAGCCCTGGAAAAGTAATCTCCTCATATCATTAGGTAAGATGACGCTTTGATACTTGCCAAACTCGGGGCTCGCACCCTATCTCACTCACTCCCGGTAAGTAACTACAGGTATCTTCTTATCTGTCTTAGAATATGCAATGTTACATTGCTCTTTTTACATAGAGTAATAGGTCCTAAATGAAATACAATCTGCTACGCATGCATAGGTAAAATTGAGGCATCAGTTTGTCTTTGAATGCAACCTCTCGCAAGCTCACCTTCAAAGAGGGCATTGTTGACGCCTCATTTTTTATGTTAATTAAGTTTTTATTTATTTTGTTTTGTCTTTTTTCGAAATAATAAGCAAATAACAAATAAACAAAAAAAGCGAAGCGAAGAAAAGCAAAAAACGGAAGCGGCCTCTGCATGGGCCTTCGGCCCATTCGCCTCAAGCCCGGCCCCCTCCGTGTCATCTTCTTCCTCGCGTCACTGAGGAGCACGCGCGGCGGCGCGACGCCGGAGAAGCTTGAGCCGAGACGGTTGCGTGCGGAGCGCGGAGCAGGGGGGCGTCGATGGGACACGACCGGAGGAGGCGATGATGGCGGATGGGACGGCGGTCCAACCGGCCGGCTCGAAGCCTCGCCGATCGGCCACTCCGCGCCTATAAATAGGCCTTCACCGTCGACGATGGAAGGGGACCGAGACGCCGAAAACGATCGAAGGTTGCAAAGCTTCGAGCTTCCTGCTGAGAGACTTCAGAAGGGGAGCCGAGGCCGAGCAAACCCAGATCCGAAGGCTCGCGGCCGGAGAGGGAGAGGTTCCGCCTGGGAGATCACGAGAGAGAGAGAGAGCCGAGGAGGTTCGCCGGGTCTCGCCAATCGTCGCCGCCCCGTCGCGCCGTTGCCACGAGAGGTATCGAGATATCGCCATCGCCATCTCCATCTCCTAGTCCAGTCATCGCCGCCGTCGCCGCCGTCACCGCCGCCGTCGCCATCGCGCGCCTTGGTCCTCTCCCCCTCGGCGCCGCGATTCGGAAACCCTAGGGTTCCCGATTTTCCGGGTCGCGATCCCGGGTTGTCGGGTCGGACCCGAATCGGGAACCGGGTAGGGATTCCGGAAATTCGGGGGGGCGGCGGAAGTCGGGTCGCGACGCGGATCCGGGTCGGGTAGGGTTTGCTGGAAGTCGGGTCGCGACGCGGATCCGGGTCGGGTAGGGTTTGTTGGAAGTCGGGTCGCGGAGCGGGTGGCGGAGCCGGGTCGTCGGGCCGGGCCGGGCGCCCCCAACGCCCGGCCACGGCGTCGTTTTAGTAAATAAATAAATAAAAAAAAAAAAAAAAAACACCAAAAAATCCGAGTCGGGCTCGCACTCTTTCGGGTCGTTGGCCGGGTCGGACCCAACCCGCGGATCCGGCCGGGTCGGTTTTTTTTATATTGTTTTAATATTAAATAATACTTTTAAATAAATAATAAATAATAAATAATTTCAAAAAATAATTTATTTTCAAAAAATATTAAAAAATGTTTTAATTTCCAGAAAAAATCGAAAAATATTTAAAAAATATCAAAAAATGTTTTATTTTCAAAGAAATCGAAAGAAAAATAAAAAAATAATTTATTTTCCAAAAACATTAAAAAATATTTTATTTTCTGAAAAATCAAAAAATTTCATATTTTCCAAAAAATGCCAAAAATCCAAAAAAAAAGAAGTCAAAATTTCATAAAAAACAAAAAAAAAAATCAGAAAAAGCCAAAAAGACTTGTATTTTTCCAAAAATACCAAAACGGGTCCAAAAAATCCCTTTTGTGTCAAAAAAAATTAGAAAAATGACTCAAAAAAATGTTTTTCCTCCCAAAATGCATGGAAAATCCCTCGAACATCCAAAAACCTCGGGGTTTAAACAAGATTAGGTACCGAAAGGGCATTAGTGATTAACTAGTGTAATCAAGTCCCCGATCCTAATTTCTCTCAGTTGCGCGGGAGTGAGTATTTCTCCCGATACTTCACTTGGGTTTCTAATCGACCCACCCCAAATCGATTAGTGGCGACTCCATTTTAAAAATTGATTTACAAGTTAAAAAACTTGAACCATTAAGTCGTGAATTGGTGGACTTGGGAGAGTCCGGGCATAACTAATTTCAGCCGAGCCATTAGCCTCCTTAGGCGCTCGTACCCGACTGCGGGCGCCGAAAAAAAAAAGAGGTCGCGACATAGATTTTGTATCTATTTGGCGTAACTCCATATATAAATAAATAAATAAACTATTAATGCTGCATTCACTCTGAAAGAATCTTTTAAAGAAATAGTTATTTCTTCACTATAAACAATCCACCCCTCTTTCGAGTGAAAACTTTAGTTACCAATTTGGCTTTAAATTCCACAATCTTTCTTTGAAATTCTTTTAGTTTGTACACCAATTTGCAACTAATAAACTTGTGATCTTTAAACAAGTCGGTGAGTTTCCAAACATGTTTCATAGATTGTATATCGCCTTTTTATGGCATCTAATCACATACTTAATTGACAACAAGAAACGACATTTATATAAGTTGCTAAAACAACAATGTAGTGGATATTATAATCATGCTCTCACAAATAGACTATATAGTATGATGATATAACGATCGTCTTTCTCTAACAAATCTCCTTAATAAAACCGCAACCACTTCATTCTGCACTTGAGAGGTATAAGAAATTTCATTATAAATTATATCAAGAATAGTACCTTGAACCTCAACAAGTTTAGTCTATGGTACGGGAGATTCCATAATTATCTGTATAGGTAAAGACAAAGACACGGTGATCTTCCATCATACTATTATCTTTAATAGTCGAGAGCAACTATCCTCTACAATTACGTCAATATTTAGAAACTTTAGAGTATGTGATTCCATAATTCTTGTATCTTCTTTAGAGTCTTAAAATCAAATACCCTTTTGAACAATCTAGGTAAGATACAAAATAATTTCAAGTGAATCTTTTGTCAGGATTTTCAAGTATAGTAATTAAGTTACCACCCCAGAATCTACCAAGTATTTGACAAATGACCCTTTAAGCTATTTCGCATTGTCATACTTGCCAAAATACTCATTGCCACTGTTAAACCTGACAACTTTTAAATCATATACGAGATGCATATGTCATTAGGACTTAAACACAATTTTTGCAGATGTGTCCTAATTTCAATATCAAACAAGACATAATTTCAAGCAACTAAGGCTTCCTTCATCTTATAGCAAAGTGCAGTCCGCGAGCAAACCTCTTTTCAAGTGTTCCCGAGAATGGAACGCTTCATGGACAATAAACAAATTCAATTGCTCTTTTCTCAAGCAACAAATCATATGTCCACAACTTAAAATTTGAAGCAGTAAAAAAACCTCAATGATGACGGAATTACCATTTACAGAAAAGGTGACTGAAAAATAAGCAATGTATATAATTAGCATCATGTGAGTACCGTGTAACTTGACGTACAAGTACACATCCGAGAGTTACACGCATAATCATATAATCACCTTTGGGCAGAATACATGATATGCAATTGTACACTCCCCACATGATAAGGGTTATGAGAATATATTCCAATCTTCTTGAATTCATCACCTTTGGGCATATGAACCATTAGGATTGGTCACTCCTCCACCACACTATCATATATCCCTCCATGAACTAATACACAATCACCTCCTTTGGGAGTATGACTACGCATTAGACCAGGAGACATCCCAATCAAATATACGAGACCGAAATTTCTCAAACCCAATCAAGCGTGCCACTTTGGCGGTCACAACTCAATTGAATCATTGAAATTCTCTCATACCGGGGATATAAACTTTACTCATCACATACACCATATACATGTGATTTTAACTTTAGTGATAGGGGCATGTTATCACTAAAATCACATATCATGCTAATTACATTGCTTTATCCATTAATAAAAATTAATCATACATATATATAAATATATATACAGCGAATTTGAAAGACAGATTCCAATGAGATCATTGATCACAGTAACACAAGAAACTTCCCATAACAGAGAATAAAACATCTCTTATGTACCCCAATTACATATTACCAGAACAACATAAAAGAATGCTGATCTAAAATATCTCTCACAAATTAACATCAATAGTAATACAGGGTACACCATATCGACAATCTTAACAGTTGATCAACCATTGCTCATGAGTTTCATAAGGCAAAACATGACTCCAAGGCCAACAACTGATTTATTAATCAATTTAAGTAACAAATATCATTACTTTAATCAGTGGCCTATAAATTGAGTCAAACCACATAACTAAATATCTAAACTATAACAGTAGATACTATTGCTCTGCATAAATATTGCCATACTCCTTAACCATAAAAATATTAACTTGATAGACATTAACAAGTGACCAGATGAATTCATGTACAATATGCAGTAACTTAATCGACATGCATTACCCACATACAACGAGATATGTTAATTAGTACAATCGGTTTGGTCACAAGTTCTTAAGACGTCCATCATTCAAAGATTATCAGCGTGTCAAGGAGTATGCTTGAGCAACAAAAATTTCATAACCTTTCTTGTTTCTCATCGGTTCAATACATAGCTCAATTACTATTCCATATTGATTGTATCTCATTAAGCCAGCTTCAGTTTACAATAAAGTTTGATTTTAACTGATGAATCACACCAATATAATATTTATGTGATAACATACCTGTAACCCAACACTTATATTTCCAAGAACACAGAAAATACAAGCAAAATACGCGAAAATACACTAAAAATTCACGTATTTAAGGCTTTGCATGTATTTTCACATCCATAAAATTATCAAATATGTAAAATAAATACACCACGACGTAGAGGACGGCCATACGAATCCAACGCCGTCAGCCACGCGCCGATCCGACGCTCCACGCGCCCTCACGCGCCACCTGAGTGCGCGGCGCGTGGAGCTCACGTGCGGCGCGCGTTCGACGCCCAAGCGGCGTGTGGCCGCGCGTGGGGGCGCGTGCGGCCTCCCCCGGCGACGCGCCACTGACCGTCTTGCTCGTCTCGTCGAGCCCAGTCCGAATTTGTGATTTAATTTTATTTTTATTGAACAAAAAATCTCGAAAATCACAAATTAGGGCAAGATCCGTACGAATTAGGGCTAATCCGTACAAATTAGGGCAAAACCTTTATGTGTTCAAGTTCTAGGGTTATGGTTGCTCTGATACCACTTGTAACATCCCAGGCCATACTGTGTAATATTGTCCGCTTTGGGTCACCCGCCCTGGTGCGGACGAACCGCCATCCCAGCCACGGTCTTTTCTCTCACGGCTTTAAAACGCGTTACACAGATTAGAGGAACCCAAGCCTTATAAGCTAACCAAGACCTCCCTCCCTAGGCGATGTGGGACAAGAGAGGAGGCTGTCACACTCTCCACCTCTTAACAGCGCCATGGCCCCACGAGCGTCAGAACAGCATTCAAGCTGTGATCCCACACGTGGCCCCACAAGCGTACGCGGTCGGGAGTCGGCTCTGATACCACTTGTTGGACGCAAATTGCGTAACCCCAAGATCTCCATAACTAGAACAAGAACATGCATAATTGAGTAGAAAGATTAACGCACCTGTTTTGGAATCCATTGTTCTTGAAGCGGAAGCGGAAACACAATGTTCCACGCACAAGTCCTTCTCCTCTATTGCCCTCCGTATCACTGGCTCAATGAGGCGGCCCCCTCACGTGTAGCGTTAAGTAAACGCACCTTAGGTGAGGATACATGTGAGAATTCGGGTTAGAGGAGAGACTTGAGCACTATTTATAGAGTTTCCAGCCAGTCCCTCTCATTACGAGCCAGGCTCAACTCGGCCCACACTAGCCAGCCCATATTAGACTAATTAAGAAACTTTCTATCTCACCTTAGACCAACCCTGTTTTACGGTAACCGTAAAAACAGTAAATTACAATATCAATTAATTTAGTCCACATTAGGAAAACTCTTACACTTCGATCTCTTTAGTCCTCCTTCTTGTCTCCTGGTCAAATGGTGGCTGTGGTGTCTGGTGGAACACGAATCTTCGCTAATTATCAGTGTCTAAATACAGTGGTCAGTCAAAAATTCAAACTCATTTCACTATCGGGTCTCCTGGTGAAATGGTGGCTGTGGTGTCTGGTGGAACACGAATCTTCGCTAATTATCAGTGCCTAAATCCAGTGGTCAGTCAAAAATTCAAATTCATTTTACTATCGGGTATCCACATCCGATGCATTTCTTATCTTCTTACTCGCTTTTGGTCCTCTGTTTTCCTGTAGCGGTGCGACCTACGGACATGGAATGGGATGAGCAGGAGAAAACCGCTCTTCGGTGCTAAGGACGCGGAGGAGATGGAGCGGAAGGGCCAGCGGGAGGCTTATGAGGAGGATGGGGACGTGCACGGTGGGGCGGCTATGGTGCGCCCAACAGGATCGAACTGTCAAATAATATCTCTAACAATATTCTTTAATATGTGTGATTAAGTATCGTTAGATCAAACCATGTTGCTAGTTATCGATGAACACTCAATTAAAAGTTCCAAAAACAATGAGTAGCTAACCGTTTGCTTCGCCAAGCCAAAGTGGGACAAATAAAAATGAAATTCTAAGGTTGGAGTAACTTTGCAAAAATGGAATGCAAATTATGTAAATCATCACGAGCAAACTTAATGACAATTAGATTTTGATAACGTACGTATTTGTGAAAGCACTAATGAGAAGCCTGGTTATAGGAACTTCTTAGGGTTGAGCCCCAGTTCTAGTTCAACCGGGAATTGGACCGAATTGACCCGTTTTGGGCGATTCTCGGTCCCCGAAATTTGGGACTGGCAGGAACCAATTTGGTTCTCGGTTCTGCTCAAGGAATCGGACTGGCTGCCCTATATTGAATTTAGGGCTTGAACTCTTCCGTCTTTGTCTCTCTCACGTTTTACTCTTCATCTCTTTCAGTAGAGAACATGAAATCTACTCACAATATATCCATCAGACATGAGCACCAAGATACGAGAAGTGAACACAGGCAGTGGAAGTTGGTATGGGTGTCAAATGGGTGGGTTGGGTCGGATTGAGAATGGTCCGACCCATATCGACCCATTTTCATACAATACAATTTCAATGACCCTTACCCAACCCACACCCAATCCAACCCATAATTGACCTAGCCTATCTTAGTAAAACACATCCATACTTAACCCTAACTATAAAGTAAATGCCAACTCATCTAATCCATAAGCTCTCCATGTTAATGTGTTGCTTGCATAAAATTTTATATCAAACTAAAAAAAAGTAAAATAACAAAATATGAAAATGTAAGTAAATAAAATGCAAAATGTAAAAAGAAAAATAAAAAAAGACCAAAGGTGACTATGGTCTTTATTTTTTGTAGTTTTTATTTTACTTAAAATTATAAAAATAAAAAGAAAATATTTTAAAGATTGATATGTTAACTGTTTTTTATTTTATATTTCTTCTTTTTGCTTTTTCTTTGCTTGGTCACGCGAGCAGCAGTTGGTGGCCAATTACAAGCGAGCTCAAGCCTCGCCAAAGGTCAACAAGGGTTTGGACTCGCCAAGTCAATGAGCTCAAGTCTTGCTAGATCGATGAGGTTGAAGCCTCACATATCTCTGGCGAGCTTGAATACTCGATATTGACGAGCTCGAGTGTTGCTAGATCGGTGAGATTGGAGCCTTGCTAATGGTCTGTGAGGCTTTAGCCTCGCCAAATTAGCGAGCTCGAGTTTGGCTGGCTTGGCGAGCTTGAGTCTCGCCAGTGCCAGGGGTTGGTGAGCTTAAGGCTCATCAAGGGCCAGATCGACAAGCTTGTCCCTCAACAGTGGCCGGCCATTGGCAAGAAAGAAAAATAAAATTAAAAAATAAAAAAATAAAAAGAGAAAAATAAAGAAAAATAAACATAGAAAAATTAGAAAATTTAAAAAAAAAAACTAGTTTATAATTATATTAACCTTGTTAGGTAACCCATTTAGTCCAAGACCTATTTATTGTGTGGGTTGAAAGTGGGTTTATCTCGGACCCACCTAGACCCATTTGTTTTAACATTTTCTTTTTACGACCTATTTTCGATCCATATTTCATCTTCTAGTGACCCATTTACAACCCATTACAATAAATATAAGTTAATATATGGGCCTATGATCCATTTTGATAGCTCTAGTAGTTGGTAATTGATGGCCACTACAAATTATGTTAATTTAGATGATTGAAAAGATTATGCGTATGCTCATCACCATGTTGGGCACTACCGCTATAACAAGCTTTCTACTACAATTCATTGAGGAAGTCTTCATTTTCAACCAAGGACACAAATAAATAAATAAAAAGTCTACACAATTGGTCCTGGTCCCATTTGGAAATCGGACCAAGACAAACAAATTCAATCCAGTTTGGTTCCTGGACGAACATGGTTGGTTGTTTGTTATGTGGTTCGATTTCCGATTCTAGGGTGAGAGCCCTTTTGCAACCAATTATCCTAAAACATCATCACTTTCTCTGATTGAGATGACGGAAAACATGTCCCTTTTGTGAACGTAGATGCTTTATAATATTATAATTGCATCAAGCAAAAAGTAGAAGTCTCCTCGTCCGTTTCCACATTTTTCTTTTGTCAACCGCCGGCAAGTGGAGATGATTAATTGCTTCTTTCAATAATCTTCTTCCTATCTTTTACATCTCGAGAGGCACACTTTGCATTTCTTTCGTGGAAGATGGGTTATCCACAAAAGTCAATATGAGCATGTGGGTGCAAAATGGTGGTGCTCACTTTTCACACTGAAGAATCAACTGGATATGATCCATGGTAGATTTGTTCGTGGATTAGACATGTTGATACATCGATATATTATCACAATCGGCTCGTTGCAAAGGTGAAATCGGTCTTTTTATGTGCAATAATATATGGCTCTCGCTTCTTTAACCATTTTTTTTTTTTGACTTTTGACACTCTACCACCTTAAATTGACCAAATTATCCATTGTGGGTCCCGCTTTGATTTAAAATGATTTTTTTATCTTTGTTTTTTCTTTTTGTTTGATTTCAAATTTACTGAAAAAAAATCTACCATGTTCAACTTAAACAATAAAGATTAAAGTCAAATATAGGGCTTAATCTTTATTTAAGATTATTTCCTACATTTTTCTCTTATTTTTCATTTTTTTTCTTTTCCAATCTGGGATGAAATTGGTGTCCCTCTTTTCCAATTTATTTATTTATTTATTTATTTGGCATATAACTGATAAGTTATTGTGTTAATGAGTTATATAATTCTTTTTTTCTAGGAAACCATTATTATTATTATTATTTTTGGTTGGTAGGAAACCATTATATTGAAAATAACCAAAGTACTAGTAAAAGTAAAAAGAACCATCTATTAGTTTTAAAGAATGCATTCAGTGAAATCTGATATTCTGACTTTTATTTATTTTTCTTACCATCATTGCATGATGTTTTTAAAAATATTTTTGAAAGATTTAAAAATATGAAAAAAAAATAACTACATTAAAAATTCTAAACATCAATTATTATCATGCACATTCAAAAGACGCTATTAAAATGTTATATGGAATATTATCTTTGCCTTGCTTACATGAAGTAATTAGTTGTTGACGAGAAAATTATGACGGTTTTAATTGATTATTAGAAATAATCTTAAATTTGAGATCCACGAGAGATAATTTAGTCAATTCAAGATGGTAAGGAGGTGTTAGAAGCCAAAAGATGGGTGAAAAAACACGGGCCTAATATTTGAGTAGTAGTGAACAAAGGGGAAATTTTTCGATCAGTTAAAAATCTATTTTTCAATTGCTAATTCAATTCTAAAATTTCAATTTTGCCAATTTTTATTCTAAGTCTTTAGGCGGGATCCAATATAGTCCTTTCAACAATTTTTTTAAGATTTTTTTTTTGGTCAGAAATATGTAGATTTCATTACTTAACCAACATTCGAAAAACGCAATGTCTCTACATCCGAGCATAAAATTAACAAAAGAGAGTAGGGTGGGTAGATAGTCCAATTTAGTGAGAGTTCACCTGTTTTGTGGGCTCTTGGGACCCAGTCCGCTGCTCGGTTGGCTTCTCTAGGCTCATGGGCTAATTTGACTTTGGGCATTTGACTTAATAGGCACCGGTAGTCTTCTGTAATTGGTCGAGCGGCCCATGCGGCTTCTTTTTGGCCCAGAATGCACTGGACCACTTCTAGATTGTCAGAAGTGATTTGAAGTTCCTATTCTTCTTCCAAGTACAGACCAATTCGTGCACTTTCCTCCTGTTCGAAGCTTCTCAGCCAGATTAGAGCCTCCCGCACTACTAGGGTTTCGGCAAGGAGGACAGAGGATGCACAGATGGGTTTCGTGAAGCCATCGAGTAGCAGTCCCTTGCTGTTGCGAAGGACCCCTACAATCGAGCCCGACGCCGTGAAGCTGCTCCAGGCACTGTCCACGCTAAGTTTGCAGGTTGGTGGTTTTTTGTGGTTGCTGTTTCTTGGTTCTGGGCTGCTGTTTCTCGACTCTGGGTTGCTATTTCTCGGTTTTGGGTTGCTGTTTCTTTGTTCTGGGTTGCTATTTCTCTGTTTTGAGCTGCCGTTTCTCTGTTTTGGGCTGCTGTTTCTCTGTCCTGGGTTGCTGTTTCTCGGTTCTGGGTTGTTGTTTCTCGGTTCTGGGTTGTTGTTTCTCGGTTCTGGGTTGTTTTTGAGTTGCTGGATTTTGCTGTGCAGGGGCGTGCACTTGGATAGGAGGGTCATGGAGGCCGCGTCTTTAAGAATCAGCCTGAGGTTTGGCCGATGAGCTTGGAAAATCAGGGCATTCCTTGCTTTCCAGATTTGCCATAGAGTTCCAGCAAAAAGTGCCTTTGCCTGAGGATCAGTCGTCGAGGTGAGTATGACGTGGATCCATTTATCTATGCGGGTTATGTTCATTGGGGAGGTGTCGATCTGCAGTCTTGGGTTTGACCATATAGCTTTTGTCCAGCTGCATAAGGCGAATAGGTGCTCTACCCTCTTTGGATGCTGATTGCAGATGGGGCAGCTCAGATCAGGTATCATCTTCCTTTTGAATAGATTTTCTTTGGTAGGGAGGGCATTGTTACATATACTCCATACTAAAAATCTGACTTTGGGGCAAATCTGGAGCTTCCAAACTTCATGCCATAGTGATTTGGGAGTCTGGTAGGAAGTGGAAGGTTGTGTTATCAACAAGTCCCTTTCTTGAGCTCTAAGCCTGTTGTAGCCACTTTTTACTGTGTAGGATCCTGATCTATTTGCCATCCAGATAAGTTTATCAGGTTTAGGAGTTAAGCTAAGTGGAGTCGCTAGTATTTCTTTTGCCACATTCTCCCCAAAGATTATGTGTACTTTCTGTGCATTCCATTCTCTGGTAGTATGGTCTATCAATTTAGCCACTTTGTGTGGATCATTTCTGTTTGGCGGTCCATAGATCTTCCCCAAGGATAACCATCGATCCTCTCTGATTCTAATTTTATGTCCATCTTCTACCTCCCATTTAGTAGCAGGTTCTAGCACTTCCCTGGCCATTAGGAGACTTTGCCATCCCCAAGATGGTCTATAACCTTTTTGTGCACTCTAGAAGGTATCATTTGGAAAGTATAGGCTCTTTAAAGTTTTGCTCCATAAGGCATTTGGTGTTTGAGTTAATCTCTAGGCTTGTTTTCCTAATAACGCTTTGTTGAAATCCACAAGGTCTCGGAAACCAAGGCCTCCTCCATCCTTTCGAGTTTTCAAAAGATCCCAATTTCTCCAGTGAACACCTTTCTTTGCTGAATTTTGTTTCCACCAGAAGTTGGAAATGCGCTGCTCTATTGCACAACAAATAGATATTGGGATTTTGAATAAAAACATAGCATATTGCGGTAAAGCTTGAACCATTGTCTTGATAAGGATCTCTTTCCCTGCCTTGGATATTAGTTTTTCTTTCCAGCCCTCTAATTTCCTTTCTACTCGAGAGAGGACCCAAGAAACATTTGTTTTTTGGTTTGGCCCCAATCTGAAGGTATTCCAAGATATGTCCCTGTTTTTTCTATGAGAGGAACTCTTAGTTCAGCTGCTAGGTTGGTTTTCAAGAGTTGTGGGCAACCCTTACCAAAGAAAATCCTTGACTTGTTAAGATTAATGGCTTGACCAGAGGCAAAACAGTATTGGTTTAGGATGTTGGCCAGGTTTTGGGCTTCAGTAATTGTACCATTGAGGAAGAAAATAGCATCGTCAGCAAATAGGAGATGGGACAAAGTGGGACAGGTGGTGTTTAATTTGATGCCTTTGAGGGTTTGGTCTTCAATTCCTTTATTAATGAGGGTAGATAGAGTATTGGCCATTAGGATAAAGAGATAGGGGGAAAGAGGGTCTCCTTGTCGAATACCTCGGGATGGCTTGAAAGGAGTGCACAGGTCCCCATTTACTCTTACACTATATGAAATTGAGGAGATGCATTGCTTGATTAAAGCTACCCATTTTTCACTGAATCCCAAAGTTAACAAATAATCACATAAAAAATCCCACTCCACTCTATCAAAAGCTTTTTGCATATCGAGTTTAAGTACTGCTTAGAAATGTCTCTTTCTTTTTCTCACTCTGAATTGATGAAGGACCTCTTGAACGATGAAAATATTATCTTGGATTTGACGACCACTAACAAAGGCACTTTGTTCTTGGGATATTAGGTCTGGGAGAAGGGGTTTTAATCTGTTGGCCATGACATTAGCAATGATTTTATAACTAAAGTTGCAGAGACTGATAGGTCTGTATTGAGTGATTGTTTCAGGGTTTGCTACTTTAGGGATGAGAGCGATATGGGTATTATTTAATTCAGGATCAAGAGTACCTTGGCTGAAAAAAGAGTCGACCATTCTGAATATGTCTTCACGCACCGTTGGCCATTGGCTTTGGTAAAATAACCCATTTAGTCCATCCGGTCCCGGGGCTTTGGTAACTCCCAATTGGAAGACTGCTTCTTTAACTTCTTCCTCTGAGATGGTTTTGATTAGGTTATCATTCATTTCTGCAGTGACTAATTTCATGCATTGATCAAGTATGGGCTGATAATTCCTCTCCCCCACCGTGGAATATAAAGATTGATAAAAGGCCCTGATATGATGCTTTATAGTTGAAGGTTCACGAGTCCATGTAGTGTCATCAATCTTTAACATAGAGATCTTGTTTCTAATTCTTCTTTGAATCGTCGTGGCATGAAATTTTTTTTTATTTTGATCACCCCATCTCATCCATGTGATTCGTGACCTCATGCTCCAATACATCTCCTCTTGTCTCCATAGATTTTCTATTTTCTGAACCACATTTCTGAATTCTTCTCTGTTTGAGTGAGTTTCCTCCTGATTTGTCAGGTCTGTTAATCTTTTCCTTAGTGGTTCGATGTGTTGGGATGCATTCTGGAATTTTTTGTTACTCCGTCTGGTTAGGCATGCTGCAATTTTCTTCACTTTCCCAGCAAAGTCTACATTGTTGATGCTGTTTTTCCCCCATGCTTCTTGGATTACTTTATACATCCCTTGTCCTCAAGCCAATATGCCTCAAATCTGAATTCTCTCTTTCTTTTCATTGTGTTTGGTTCCAATGCAAGTAGTAAGGGACTATGATCCGATCCTATCGCCGGCAAAGCAAATACCTCCGCATTTGGATATTGGACTCTCCATGCCCAATTACATAGCGCTCGATCCAGCCGTTTCTTTACTAGATCATCTCCTTCCCGATTATTAGTCCATGTGAACTTGCAACCCTTACTTTCCATGTCCATTAAAGAGCAGGAGTCCATGAAAGCCCGGAAAGCCACCATTCTATGTCTGTCTGCTTCTCTTCTTCCAACTTTTTCCCAAAGATAAAGAACTTCATTGAAATCTCCCATGCAAAGCCAAGGAAGATTGTTTGATAAGCTGATTGAGTTGAGTATTTGCCAGAGACTTAACCTCTCTTGAAAAGAAGTTGATGCGTGTAAGAAGGATATTCTCATTTGATCACCACTGCTGAGAATTTTGCATTTTACATCAATGATTTCCCCATAGCTTGCTAGAATTTCCACTTGTACTTGATCATCCCACATAAGGATTAATCCCCCTGCAGTTCCGATTGGGTTGATTATGGTAGAGTTATTAAACTTCATACTCTTTCTTATTCGGTCGACCGTGCTTTCTTTATTCTTGGTTTCCATAAGGAAGACCAAGTTAGGCCTTTCTCGAGCCACAAGGGCCCTAAGGTGCTGAATTGTCAATGGTGTGCCCAGACCCTGACAGTTCCAGCATAGGATCTTCATGTATAACCTGGTGGCTTATTAGGGCTAGCCACCAAAGCCCGTTCCGAGACCCATTCCAATGTTTGGATAGGTGTATCCAATAATTCCTCCTCATCATGCAGCTGGATTGAAGTAGATCTTTTCTCATACGGGTTAATTCTTTTCTGTTTTTTTTTTGCTACAGGTGTTTTAAGCATGTTCTTGTTTTTCTTCAGGTTTTCTAGCCCCTTTCCTGCCTTGACAGATTGGAGAAGTAGGTGCTGTTGTTGGTGATCAAGTTGCCGAGGCCTCTTGCCTTTGTTTAGGGCGCTTTGTTCACCATCCCGACATTTTCTTAAGGTTAATTGCTGGACCAGCTGGTGGGAGGATAGCTAAGGCATTTGATTCAGTAGCAAAAGGCTCTGGTCTGGGGACTTTATCTGAAGAAGTCATGGGGGTTTCAGGTACCATTTCCTCTTCAGGTTGCTGATCGAGTTGTGATATAGCTAGTACGAGTACCTAGAGGGGGGTGAATAGGTATAAAAGATTTTTCTTGATAATTACACAATACTTAGATAGTTGAACGATATGCAGCAATTAATAATCAATCGTAAGACTGAGTAAAGGAAAGAGAGAATTGAACACGAGGTTTATAGTGGTTCGGCTTGATTCAAGCCTACGTCCACTCTTCGCACCGATGCCCTATTGGCTGGGATTCCACTATGAACAAAGAGATGTTACAAAGATTGATCTTCCTTGACTTCTAGGTGTAGATGATCTACCACACTCGCTCAAGGTATCACTAAGTATAAACACTCTCTTGTGTATACAATTTCGCTCAAACTGTATCGACTAATAATCAAGGTTCTTCAGACTCTGGAATTTCTCTATCGATCACACTCTCCAAAACAACTAGAACGTCTTCTTTTTATACTCCTTTATGCCATCATAGCCGTTGGCACTTACCAAAGGAATTCCTCCAATCTACCCGTTGGACGGAATCAATCACGAAGATCATTCGAGCTATTTAAGGAACTCCGGCAATAGCCCATCAATCCTGTTCGCCCATACAATCAGGATCTTGGTTTTCAAGAATAGAACATTCCAAGAATATTTCGTCGACCATCGGATCTTCAATCGATCTAGATAACAATAAAAGAATCCGAAATGATTATCCAACCAAGGGATCTTCTCCAGAGGATATGATCAAATCCTCAACCATATACTTCGGCTCTGGATTTCCTTCGCCACTGGATTAGGAAGACTGTCAGTGAGAATAGTCTTGAGTCTTGAGTCTTGAGTCTTGAGTCTGGTGATCATAAAGTCTTCAGACTTTAAACTGTCGGTCTCCGAATATCCAGACTTAGACTGATAGAAACGTTTTGTCAGCTTCAAAATATTCTGGAAAGATTTCTCCAACAAATTGCTCGTAAAAAATCTTCCAACATGGGCTTGACTCTCTAACTTCTGCTTTTAGCTAAGAACCGTATTTCCCTAGTTTATCTTGAGCCAATCCTGTCGTCTCATAAGGTATTTCAGGGCAGTGAGTGGCATAATGGCCAATTCGGCCACATGAGTAGCAAAAATGAAGTAGTCTTTCATATTTAAAATCCAGCCACCATTTGTTCCCTCCTAAGTTAACAACTGTTCCTGTTTTTAGGGGGCATGACAGATTTAGGCGCACTTTAGCCTTGCCGAGTTTGCACCAGCCGTTACCACGACTTCTAATTTCACATCTTCTATTATGCCGATTTTTGAGGCTATGTTCCGAACGGATTCCTCATTTATCCGAGCTCGAGGTAACCCCAATATATGTACCCAGAATGCATAATGTGTAAAGTCATAGCAATGCTAGGGAATGTCGGGATCTCCTTCCAATAGAACAAGTAAGTGACTTGAAAAGGACCATGGACCATTTTCTAGAACTCTTTTTTTGTCCTCTATTGATTCAAAAATGAAAGAGAAGAAACTTGGTTCGATAACTTCGCATTTGACAGAATCCGTCTTCCACGCCTTCCTCATTGTGTTGATGAATGCCAGAAAATTGGCGTTCGATTTGGAGAATAGTTTTCCATACAAGGTTAGTTCACTTTCCTATTTATCTTTTTCCGGTAGGCGATCATCTAGCTCTGTTACTTCCTCTTCTGACCAGAGATCCCCCATACTTCTGCATAAGGCTGCCAGACGGAGCTGATTTTCTGTGGTTTTATCCAATTTTAATTTTTGGATGTTTGATTTTGTGTGGAAGGGTTTGGGTTTTGGAATTTCTGAGTAGAAAGGAGTGAAGGGAGCTCAGTGGGTGAATACGGTTGCACGTGAAGGAAATGGGTTTGGATTAGGGTTTTCTGCCATTGGTGATTTCCGGGAGTTAGGGTTTAAAGAGAAAACTGGAACCAGCGATCAATCGGACTAAAGGGTAGAGATCAGATGCCATTGTTGATGCCGAGAGGAGGGGTTGAGGATGATGCGGCACCCAAACGGAGGAAGCGAAGTGGGTTTTGCCAAAAAAAACACAGGGAAGTTGCTACGTCTGAGAATCGCCCCGGCAAGCTAATCGGGGGGAAAAATTGTGGGTATATCCATGGTGTGGATGGGAAAACCGAATGGGATTATAGGGATTCAGCTATCAACGAAGATAGAGGAGGGACTCACACCATTGATGAGAGAGAAGCTCCGAGACGAGGGACATGTGGTGTGCCACATGTCCCTCGTGGTGGTGTGCCACGTAGGACATGTGTTGGAAGTTTTTGGGCGAAGATTCAATATAGTTCCTTAAGCAATTTTTGGAAAATTGCTAATATGGCGATGTGCCGCATAGGATGACGGATAATAACTAGTAAGTCACATCAACAATTTAGTACCAAATCTAACCGGAGTGATTACCTTGAAATTTCACGCAAAAACTTACAATTAAATTGATATAATTGAAAAATGACTAAATTTGAATCCATCTATTAAATTGAAGATTGATTGGGCAATTTTCCCTGTGAATAAATATTTCTTTCACAATTAATTATTTAAAAAATTCCTTAAATTTATAACTAAAACTTAAATAACAGTTGGTGACGTTAAGGTTGTTGCATCTGAGGCAAGTGAAGATCCTTATCCAGTCCTCCCTTTGTTTTTCTTTTTCTTTTAAACTTGGGAGAACCCTAGTAAAAATCCATTTGTCCTAGTGTGCGAAGACCAAATCTCTTTGTCTAAGCATTTGCATGGCGGATGGGGTACTACTTTTTAAGTTTGTATAAGAAAGGTGGACATGGATAAAGATTTTCATCTCTTTCTAAGGAACGAAATCTGCTTTTTTTCGAAGTAATTTTTTTTTTCTAAGTAATTTGGATTTACACGATGTGGAATAGTTGGAAAAAAAAAATCCAAATTGCGTCTCTTGATGGCATATGTAAGATATATGACATCTGAAAGCAACAAATACACTATTGTGTGGACAGAAAATTCCAATTTTGTGAATTATTTATATGTACTTTGGGGAATGCATGAGTGCTTCCTTGCAAGCTATTGTCGAAGATGCGCCTAACCTATGTGTTGTAGCTACCCTAGGCTACACATTTTGTCGATCGATTTGATTCCATCAAATTATACCAGCCTGGAAAATCTAAGTTGAAAAGGACTCCTAAAAAAATCATTTGGCTTTATTGTAGGAAAAATTGTTCAAAAAAGTCTTAAATCTATTGCATTTTTGTTAATTTAGTCTTAAACTTTTTAATTTTGTTAATGTAGTCCTAAATTTTTTAATTTTGTCAATTCAGTTATAAACTTTTCAATTTTACTAATTTAGTCATAAATTTTTTTATTTATTACCAATTGAGTAAATCCGATCAATTTATGCTGGAATTTGTTGACATGGATAGCCAAAGCTGACAATGCTTTTTTTAATAATTTGTTGAATTTTTTGTGGTCCCCCTCCCCTTTTTTTGGGGTTTGGAGTTTGGCTGGTGAGGGTTGTCGACCGACCCTTGCCGGCCCTAGCTTAAAAAAAGCGAGAGAGACATTGACGTTAGCAATTTTCAGCTAAAATTGGCAAGATAGACTCAATTGGTAAGAAGTGAAAATGTTTATGACTAAATTGGCAAAATATAAAAACGTTTAGGACTAAATTAACAAAATTGAAAGATTTAGGATTGAATTGACAAAAAGTGCAACGGGTGTAGGACTTTTTGGACAATTTTCCCTTTTTTTGTATGAAGATTCCATGGATGACCACAAAAATATAACCTGACACTTTTGGTCTACTAATTTTTAATGTCCCACATTTTGTACCATTTGAACTTTGAAACCCTTCAATTGGCACCCTAATAGTCTTTGCTTTACAGGCTCATCCTCGTTAAAAATGGTTCGTGGAAACAAATTATGCACCTCATCAAAGAGGTTTGCGCCATGAAAATTATTCGAATTGAAAGTTTCAAATAGCTCTATTTTATTATATACAAAAGTTCCATATTAGTCTAACTCCAATTATTATTATTTTTTTTTGGTCGAATCTAACTCCAATTAGGATGGTAAGTTTTCAGTCCCATGACCGATCATGTCAGATAATTACTTTATTTGAGGTAACACTAGCATACACTCCAACATGAAATTCAAATACCATATTTCGGTGTTCTACTTAAGGTTTCTGCACAACTAAATGTGCACCACGATGTATATGTTTGGGATGACATGTGACAATTGAATTCAAGAAATAAGTATCATAGATTAAGTCAATCTCATAAGTTAGCCAAGTCGATTGGATTCTTCAACTATCGTCAAAATATTATGTGTTTCTGTCAACCTTTATGAAAACATTGTGTTAATTTGCTCCACTTCTTTGTTTTGTCGATGGGCAGCTAACGAGAGGCCACTACAAGGTCATGTCCTAAGTTCCTTCCAACATCATTAATTTTTGTCGAATCTATGAAACATAAATCATGCCTTATGATCTCAACCAATTTATCCATAATTATCTTGTGGAAAATAAATGATTCAAGAAATACTTTTCTAAAAATGGCCATCCACATCATTTCAAAAAAGTTAATCATTATAAATCACAATCTATGCCTAATAATTTTCTTCAATAGTGAAAATACTTTTCGTTTGTTTATTATTATTTTTTTAAATCTTAGAAAAGATCATTAAGGAAAACGTTCTCAAATTCATCAATATTTCACCAACCAAACGGTATCTAGTGCTTCCACCCCCCAAAAAGAAAAAAAAAAAAAAAAAAAAAAGGGTCTAGTGGGTTTTTTTTTTTTTTTTTTTTTAATTTTCATTTTTCCGGCTGAGGAGCTTGCATATCTTTACACTAGAGGTATGAACATTATACAATAGCACTATATATTTTCCCCTACACTATAACCTAAGCCATCTTTAAGTCCATGATGCCATCAAACAATGTGACATTTTTCAAATCTAAACTACCTATTCTCTAATAATGTCTTGGCCGCCTCTGATATAAGAAACGTGGTACCTTTTCAAAAGAAAAGAAAAACAAAAACGTGACTTTTATGTCGTTTGACTTTGATGAAGGATGGCTCCCGAACTTATCCTTCTTAGAGGGGAAGAAAGCACGACTTGCTGGCTAAAAGCCACTCAAAAGCAGCCAATTAGTGTCATCTCACCTTAAAATTAGTGGTTGAGACACCCACAAAGATAAAAAGAATAAAAATAAAAATAAAAAATTGTGGGCTTTGCTTAAAGTCAATGTGATTCCCAAATAGTAATTGGCCAATGTGATTTGCTGGGTCAATGAATTCCTCAGAAGATATTATTGTTGGGGCTAGATCTTTCAAGGGTTGAATAGATGATTAAGTGGAATTAAAAAAAAAGAAGTCAAGTTCAATATTGCAAATGACAGACGTCTGAAGATGAATAGTGTAGTGATTAGATGTTACTGTGTGCAATAAATTGTCAATCAGAATAAATAAGAGATTAAGGGATAGAGCAAATTGCACACAATATTATATGGTTTAGATTATGATAAGCCTACGTCCACCTTCCCGTGCTAACATTCTATTGGCTGGATTTCATTGGAGAATCAATCAGAGGTTACAAAGTTTGAGTACTCTCTACTTAGTTATGTGCAATTGTATCTTCCAATCTCACACTCTCAACAACAATCTCTCAAAGATTACAATTTAGGCTCATGAAGACAAGTATGCAATATCGAAGTTTTTTTGAACCTTGGAATTGTAGATTTCAAATTTTGTGTTTTCTTCAGCACCACAATCTCCTTTTATACTCCTCAATATCCAAGTTGACCGTTAGATGGAGACTTTGAGGATCATTCATTCAATCAATCGTTAGACCTAAATGATATGAGAAGATTTGATTGTTTCTATAGGATTGAAAAATCAGGATCTCCCTTTGATTTTGTTGCTCTATTAGGTTTCCATAAGTAGAGTTCCTCGTTTGGAAGAGCATCTTGTCTCTAGAAGATTTTCACATGGATCACGAATCCTTATTATGGAAGGATTATGTTGATATTTATCCTTTCAAAATAGATGGACAATTGATATAACTTTAGAAGGAAATTTGAGCCAAGGTTACTAGCCATTGCGTTTCAGAAAATCCAAACTAATAATAAAATAAGGAAACTTCTCGTTATGTTTGATGCTGTGTATTATCTTGATAATCCTTGCAAATTACACCGTAATCTTTGATTATCATGACATAACAATATCTTGAACTTAGAGAACCATAATTTCTTATATAAACTAATGAGTCTCTGAGTCTGATGAATAAGGTCTAAACAAGTAGCTTCAAGAATATTATCTGAAAATCTTAGCATCAGAATCATAATACTCGAGGAAGATTTTGTCAATCTTCAATACATAATGGGAAGGTTTCTTAACAAGTGCTGAATAGTCCACGGCTCAACAGGCCCGAATGCTTGCCATAACAAAAATTGTTCAAGTGTTATCCGTTGGGTGCTGTCCTCTATTTCAAATATTCAACTTTCTATAAAGCATATGACCCTTCAATTTATTTAGTTTTTATTTAGCGCAAAGCGCCTATAACGTCTCTAGATATGCAAATGCACAATCATATTTTTCAACACCTTCTGAAAATTGTATGACACGCAAACATCTTATGACGTAGAATTCATATTACACAATTAGCTATACAACAACAAAGCTGATAATCTATACATGGCCCCTTATATGAAAGAAAAATCTATGTATCAATTAATTTGATTTCTTCTATATGTATTATATATTCCTCCAATCTATTATTTTTATTTTTTTTTTGGTCTTTGGAGGAATCGGCAGAACTGCACGGCCAAACCCGCGCCGTAAACCCCTGGTGACACTTAAGTAGGAGGACCCACCACCCCTAAGTCACACTTAATACACCTAGTGTCTCCTCTGAGTTTTGAACCCTTCACCTCTTCGTTGAGGATCAGCAGAGTCTTATCCAGTGGAGCCACCGCGGCCAGTGGTATATTCCTCCAATCTATTATTGCATGAAAACCCTAAGATAATGGATGAGATGAGAGAGAGAAGTATATAACTGTTTGGTACCTAATAATAGAAATTGTATTTCTATGACTTCATTCGAGATATTGATCATATTAAATGACAATTAAGTAGACAGAAGGAGGACAAATACACAGGCATTGATCTACTGAGCTAAACTAATCCCATGCCAAGATTCAATGAATCCGAACTCTAAAATTGGAACATTTGGCAGCGATATATCACAACATCTCATAGAAATCTACATAAAACCCTGAAAAACAGATGAGTTCCTATGGAATTCGGATAATATGATTGAGCATATTCTCCACATCTCGAGTTCATTTTATATATGTTGTTTTCTCACTTGTAGATGGACCCTCATGCTTATCTAAACCAAATCGAATGCCAATAGATTCCGACACTCCCGAAGCAATCAATCACTCTCGATGAATTTCAAGAGCTGTCGAGGGAACCGTACGTCTGGTGCATGTGATTCAAATTTGTTTGGTGGTTGTTTTCCCTTTGTCCTCTTTTCTACTTTTTTTTGACAAGATCCTCTTGTCTACTTGGCCAGGCAAGTGGTGTTTGTACGATGAACTCCGTTTCGTTATCTTCCACCACATTTGGAATTTTCGACTCCCAAGTCTGGTGGGCCCCAAATTATAGCCCTGTGCCGTAATTATAGCAAGTTTTATCGAAAACGCGGACGAGACCGCTGAGATTTTGCCTAGCGATGATGGTCGTTCAATATATCAATTGATCGACTTATGATATCTGTCATTACCCCGCACTGCATGATTTCTGCCTCGCGTAGGAGGCTCCGATACACACGGCTTCCTTGCTTTTCAACGCACGATGACAAAGACGTCGGGCCAATTGAGTGGATTTCGCTTGTCGAAATTATCCGCATGTCGTTTCCATTAATTATATATTCAAGATATTACAAGTGATAAAATATGATACTGCATCGACTTTTATGGTCCGGGACGTTGCTCTTCAAAGAATACAGCATTAACCTACATAATCCACTAAGTCGAAGGGAAAGACAAGTCGGATTCACACTCCTTTGATATAGACTGATAACTTTTTTTATTTTATTTAAGCAGTAATTTATAACTGGCCACAATTAATATCTACCAAACATTATCATCTCAATCTTCATCTCTCATGTCATGGTGGGTCATGGTCTGACCTTCATCTCCTATTTCAGAGCTAAGTCAGATTTTCCCTCCATAACAATTCTCAAAATAAAGAAAAAGAGAATAATCAATAGAAACAATAATATAGAAGAGTGCAGAGAAGGAGTTACTCATCCGGGATCCTCATCGGCATTAGCCTCCGGCGATGTTAGATGTGTCGGTGGAGACATTCGAACCGACACTTGTCAGTTCACTTATGCGAGGTTTCTGGTTAAAAATTCTGAATAATCAACAGTATCAGAGAAGAGTTATGTAAGGAAAAAATTGCTCATTCGGGATCCTTCTTGGCATTAGCCTCCTGCGAGGTTCGATGTGTCGGTATGGACATTCAAGCTGATACTCGTCGTCCGCTTATACGAGGTTTCTGGTTAGAAATCCCACTTCGAAGTTCAACCCGATTATTCCACCTGTTCAGCACGCTTGCCCGCGCACAAGCAAATACGTATGAACATGCGTGCCGCGCTTGCCGGGCAGAAACGATATGAAAGCACAAGAGGAACCTGGGATCTATTCGTTAGCGCATGCGGGTGTGAGAATTATCTGGAAATATGCCTACCCTGTGAAAACATCACAACCTTAATTTTGGGGAGGATCTTGATTACATTTCACATAACGAAAACACAAAGTAAGTACAAGATCTCAGATCTGGGCCATCCCAGCATACCCTTCATAATATGTACATCAAACTCGTTATACTAACTACACATAGTAGATAGGATATAGCTAACTGCACTGTCTCTCGGAGGTGGTTGGTTCCCGAAGGGTGGGGCTAGAGGGGGCCTCCGATAAGATAGGACGAAGGTTAAGTATTTCGGATAATTGAAAAGCTACTTACACCTCCCCAGGATTAAGATCATAACAGCTTCAGCTGTTGCCATAGATGATGGCCCTGATGACGCTGCCTCTCGGAGGTGGGAGGTTGCCGAAGGATGGGGCTGGATGGGGCTTCCCATTTCCCGGTGGTGGCGGCTGCTTTGGCGGTTGAGTACTCATCTTCTTCTCCTTCTCCTTCTGCCTCCTCTTGCTACTTGAGTAGTGCAGGGTGAGTGAGTTTTCGAGAGCTCAAAGAGGCTCAGCAACCGGTCGTTGAAATTTATACACACGCTGCTTCCAAGTTGGAGTATTTCATACGACCTTCTTTCTTGTTTTCCTCAGACCCCACGTGGTTGAATATTTTTGTCTAGTTTCCGAAGCTCTAATCACCACGTGCCAAAATAACTCAAGTGGGCATGTGAAGTGTGGGTCAATCATCAATCATGATGCCGAGACGACACCGTCGAAGGCTCGAGCGTATTGGAGTCGTAAGAATTCAAACAGGTTCCTCAAGCGATGATCATGATGCATCTTCTTGCTCAAAGAGAGGGTGTGAAATGGTGCGCCCCGGTCTTCCTTTCGAGGTTAACATAAGTAGAAGCATGCCTCGTACGCTCTGGCGATGTTGTTGAACGTATACGTGTTTGGATAGAGACCGTCGGATCTAGTGAAAGATAGTTAGATGATGGAAGGGCTTCGTACATGAATCTTACTGTACAATGACACGGCACTTTGTGAGGGGAAATTCAATTTAACTAATTCAACATATGACATACATCATGATCGTTTTGTTTGTATTTGAATGTGGGTTACCATTAAATTGAAAAGTCCTACTCAAAATTATTGCGGCATTGACTTTCATTGATACAGGGGGAGTTTTAATTAGGGTTAGTAGTACTGAACTATCATAAAAATCTAACCCATCATTTTTCTAGCAATTGCAGCTATATAATAATATTAATGGATGCATATAGTAAATAATTAGAGGCATTTGGACGGGCCCGTCTCATGAAACATTCTAAAAGTTTCTTTATCTTAGGTAAAAATTAAATAAATTCCATAATCGTAGGCTTTTTATGAATCAACCAGTATTCAATCGAGCTCTCCCCAGTCTATCTTGACCGGATGAGTCTTCCTCATTTTTAAAATGTGCAATGAGTGCGTGACTTCATCCATTAGCACTTATCCGAATCGAAGTAAGCCGCTTTGGATGATCGGTGACTTGATTCAATGTATTTTAGAAAGGTGAAAAAGCTCAATCGACCAAATATTAAATATTTCGAAACCCGATCAATTGGGCCAACCATTTCATGCCCCAACGAATTAGATGACGCAAGGGATGACACAGAAGCAGAGTGACGTGCATTTGGCCAAGTGGCATGACGTGTTTGGAATTAAATTTGCAATTTGCATGTAATATATGTGGTCCGTGGCTCCTGTTCGCCTTTGATTTTTTGTTAATTGTCCGGACGCCGCTTTCTTCCCCACATTATGAAATTTTAAGGAATTTCCTGCTTTGAATTCAAGATTCCACTCACGAGATCATTCGTTCTTTCACCGCACCACTCTGTCTTCTCATTAGAAGATGTTAAATGAGCAATAATTGAAGGGAAAATTATCTAGAAAGCCTTTATAGCAGTCAATTAAGTCCATTTTTTTTAATTTGATTAATTTTATCTCGACCTTTTTGACGATTGTTTATTGTAATCATTCCGACCAAAATTGGATTTCCGATCAAAATTACTAACGTTGTTATCCAATTAGTGCCATGCACGTATTATAAATTTAGGATCTTTTGGATAATTATCCCAATGATTTAGTCATAGCAGGAACCCTTTTTAGAGCCCACGTAACTAGGGCAATTATCTAAAACTGGAAAAATAAGGAAAAAAAAAAGCTACAGTCTGTGTTTTTGTTTTCCTTCCTTTTTCAAATTGTGAGATACACGTGGATCTCTTTCCCTTAATATAGCTCCCTAAACTATAATTTCGAATTGCAATTACGAGCTTTCAGAAAAGCAGAGGTCTATGAGGGGGATTGGCATCAAACCATGGTCAAAACCCTAGCTATTATTTGGTCGAGATCTTTGTCATCATCTTGATTATTCAAAGTTTCCTCTTTCCAACTGATGCTTGATTGCAATCCTTGCCTTCCAGAACGTTTGAACTCTATTTTGAACAATCCCAATATCAAATCTTATCTTTGTTCAGGACATATGGATTGGTTTGGTTCCCTTTTGAGTTAGCGAACTTTGACCCCTGCATTATTGTCGTGTGTATTTTTCGTTATTGTAAACCTACCATAAACTTATTATCTAAAAGTTTAAACATTTAAGTGAAAGTAAGGTTTGATATTTGGGTGTTTGAATGTATCATTGTATTTTTTCTTTTTTTAAATTTAGCACGAATCGTCGCGGGGTGTATGAGTGCTTTCTAATTAGTCGTTTCTTACCTTGAAATGGCTTTAGCTTTTGTTTTTTTTACTCAAAAACGTTTCAGATTTGGCTTTCTGAAGTCGAAAATCCCTTAAAATTTATCATCATAATAGAAGATAATCTTTTAACGGAGATATCATGAAAACAATTTAAGGCAACTTAAAAATGTTAGCATATTGCGTACTGCCTCTAAATATATGCGGCACATTCAACGTTAACCACGGCCTAAAACTTTAAAACCGAAACAAAAGCCAAAACTCCCCCAAATACCCATATATGATTTTTTAACATTTGGAAATTTACTTTAGTAAATCACGTGCAGACCATCAAGCCCTTGGAATCTCGTGCTGTTTTGTATAATTATGACATCTCTCGTGTGGAGAGATTTCTTGATTGGTTCTTGATTGGTGACCTTTTGATATAGTTGTCTCGACAGACTCGTTAGTATAGGACTTTCGGATTGCAGATGGTGCAAAATAATTACGATTAAAGTCGAGTAATTTATAGTGAGTGCGAAATATTTATGGTAACGCAAAGATGCGATCGCTGGATACGATCGCCCTCCCCATCCATTGTTGATATTTGTAGTTGGTATGGCGATTCACAACCAAATCAAACGACCCAACTGGCACTGATGAATTACCCACGAGCGTGGAAGAAGAAAAGAAAATGAAGACAAGCTTTACGGATGACCGATTCTTCTGGTGCTCTATGATTGCATTTAATAAAAAGCTCATTGCAATGCCAGAGCAACTGAGCAAAGTGCCCACGTTCAACGCATAAAAGGAGAAGGAAAAGGTGAAGACTTGGCGGGTCACACCGTGCTGAGGTGAGGCATGCTGGCACTGGGAATGGACATCGGATCGAGCTCTTTTGACCATCCTCTTCCAGGGCAACTTTTTCGTCATACAGCACACGATCCATTATCATTCGGTTTAAAAGTTTGATCATACTAGACTACTAGTAATGATTCTAGGTTACTGGATTTTCTTCTCGGCCAAAAGAGTGTTTATTTCAAGTTATTTATCATATTTTGATAATATTGTCCTTGTAAATAAGTGCGACTCTCACTCGAGGGGAATTTTTGAAAAAAATAGTACTAAATTTATGGTCAATTCAGTCTTGAAATCTTTTGACTTGATCGATTTAGTGCTCAACTTTTTGACAATTTGACAATTCCAATTAATTTTGATTGAAAATCATTGACATAGATGTTGGCAGTGTGACATCGGATGATCGGTCTTAATGTTGACAATTTTTTATTTGTAACTTTCAATTTTTTTTTTTGAGTTTTATTAAAATTTTTTATATTTTCTGCTTTCTTTTTAATTGTAATTGGCCCTTGCCTAGGCCGCAGGCAAGGGCATGAAGGCCCTACTAGTGGTCAACGAGGGCTTGCTTAGCCGACGCACAACGACCAGAACAAAGAAAGAGGAAAAAAAAATTAAAACTTCATTTCCTTTAAAAAATTGCAAAAAATTGTTCACATTAATGTTGGCTATATCATGTAGTAGGGTGGCATACGTCCATGTAGGTGATTTTTTATTTTTTATTTTTTTTATCAAAATTGACTAGGAGGCTAAATTGATTAATTGTCAAAATGTTTCTGATAAAATTGGTCAAATTGAAAAGTTTAGAATTGAATTGACATTTGTATAATAAATTTAATATTTCTTTTTTTCATAATTTCCCACTCAAGTGAGAGTCGCACTTGTTCACAAGGAAAAAACTTTCAAAATATGAGAAATAACTCGAAATAAATATTCTTTGGGCCATGAAAAATTCAAGACAAGTAACCTAGAATCATTCCCAGTACTATCAAACTTCCAAACAAATAGTGAAATTCTAGATAAGTAACCTAGAATCATTTTTAGTATTATCAAACTTCCAAACGAATAGTCAAAAGAGTCGATCTGATATACATATCAGAGTAATGTATGTTGTACTTGACCTGCCCGTATGGGATAGTCGAAAAGTTTAGGATATACATTATCGAATCTCGTTGAAACTACTTTATTCTTTCTTCATAGCCTTGCCAGTCCCTCATGTTGGTAATTAAGTAGCTCTATCTCAAGCCAACGAACGAGCTAGTTCACCTAACCTAGCCATTGAGTATAAGACAGGCTAGAATAAAGGCTAGTATAGCCCCCCTCAATTGTTTGATCTAATATTGACTGGGTCCCGAGTTCCATGGGTCCTCGCTTTCAATATAGTGGGACTGGGCCTTACCTGCTTAGCGTGCTCCTAAACGTAGGCGTTTTTCAAGAATAAGACCTCTTCGTTCTTGTGTGAACAAGTGCTTTGGTAAGCAAAAAAAAAAAAAAAAAATTTTACTTGAAGGCATGAATTGAAGTGGAGCAAAAACATTGAGACCGTAAAGTACCTATGATCTCCTATTAAAGGTAACGTACTAGAGAAATTCAAATATGCTCCGAATATGATGTTTGCGCTTGACGATGGAGGGAGTCGGACCTATCACCTTGGTCTAATCTGTGCACATAAATAGATCCATTCATCAGACACTATAGGCCATCTCATGGGCACTAGCTGCACAAGTATCACGGAAATCATAACGTCTGGTTGATTTCCCCAAGTTGATGCCCATGATAGTAAAACCAAGGATCTTTAGTAGGTCCATTGACCGTGCAAAAAGCTCTAGGAGACTTTCGTCACATGAATAACGTTTATATTTCGAGTCAATTATCGAATTAGGTTTTTCTATGATGAGAATTATTCAAGGGACGTGATAAAAGTCTTTGAAAACGTACGCTCTCATGCTCGTTGGTTGGCAGCTAATGCTTTCTGGAAACCACGAATCGCGGCTGAATTTTGACCATCTCCTTTCAGTCATTTTCGTCCTTCCTTTTCCTGCTCTAGGTGAAACGATGTTAGTGGTGTCTAGTCGAAGACGAATCTGCACGAATTATTCAGTGTCTAAATCCAGTCGCCAGTCAACACTCGAGTTCGTCTGGCCATCACGTATCCACATCCTGTGCATCTCTTCTCTTCTTCTCGCGTTTCGTTCTCAGCACTTTTCTGATGTATTCCGGCAGGGATTTATGTTTGATAAGCTCTGTAATTTGACTCCCGAGGCTAATGTTTTCTGCCATCGCAGGTTTGGAAGAATCGTGCTAAAACCATTTTTCTGGTTCGTAGATTACGAGTTATGTATTTCGCCATATGCAAGTTCAACTAGAATTAAATTTTGGTGTTACATATTTGTAAACCCGCCAATCGAGAAAGGCAGAAACATGCCCCTTTTGCAAGTCTTCTTGGCTAAAAGAGAATCGATCCGAATTGAAAGTTTTGTCGAAAACCTAAATTGGTTGGTTTAAGGCTAGAATACTCTCAACCTCATCTCCCTTAAATTAGGCACGACTTCTATCAATCATGTGTTTTCCCTATATACTACAATCTTTGTACAGATATAAAAAAGTAAAACAAGAACAAAGTAGTATAGCCATATATCTTCTAGAGAGTGTTAGATTAAACAAGTGTTTTGCTTGTGAGCGAGTGTGACTTTTATTTGGGCTCCCTTATGAGTATATGGTTATATAAAGTTTAATTTGGTCTGAGAAACCGTTTCAGTTGTAGTTTAACTCATTTTTTTCTGCTATCGAGATAGTAGCAAGCGAGCCTGTTATGGATAGATATCCTATACCCCACCTAGGATTATACATTATGGAATCTTGCTAAAACTCAATTATCCTTTTCTCCTAGCCTTATCGGTCCTTCTGTTGGTATATGAGCAGTTCTATCTCAAGCCTACAGATAAGAATAATCATTTTTAATTTAACTACTAATTCAAATTAAAATAGAATATGTATTTCGAACTAATGTTAATAGTTATTAGTTATATAATAAATAATATTTATCTAAATTAATTAATATTTTATATAGTTGATAGAATTCTAAATAATTAGAAGTATGTTCTAGTTTTTAAATTAATGAAATGCTAGTTCAAGCAACGTGTTCATTGCGTAGAAGATGGGCTAGAACAAAGGCCGGTATGGCCCCCAATTTTCTGGTCCAATATGGGGCCCGGACTTCCATAGGTCCTTGGTTTGACCTCCGGATTCCGATCCTCGCTTCCAATAAAGTGGAGCGGGGCCGTGCTTGCTCAGCGTGCTCCTAACGTCGGGGTTCGTCAAGACTATGATCTATAAAACCTTTTGCACCAGCTGATGTTCATGGCCCTAAGAGACAATTATCGTCCAAGGGTTCAACTTTCATGCCCGCACGTGTGCATAGATAGCTCAGGATCGCATGAGTTGCATATCTTTTTCGTTTTGTGTTTCTGCGAACTAGCTGCCCTTAAATGAAAGAACAAGGTTCGTTAGGACGTTCAAGGTGTAACGAAAATCTCGAGGCCATGAAATACCTATAATCTTGTACTAAGGTAAACGCACGAGGGAAAATTTCATGTGTTTCAAGCACGATATTTGCACTTGATGACGGGGGGAGTCGGGTCCATCGCGTTTGTCTAATTTATGCACACGCTCGAGTCCATTCGTTCTGGAAACCCGACATCAGCCCATTGGATCGGTGGTGGCGAGCATCTTTTGACCGCTCTTCGATCTCTTTCGTCATTCTTCTTGTCCTTCTTGTCTCCTGGTCAAATGGTGGTTGTGGTGTCTGGTGGAACACGAATTTTCTCTAATTATCAGTGTCTGAATCCAGTGGTCAGTCAAAAATTCAAACTCGTTTCACTATCGGGTATCCACATCCGATGCATTTCTTATCTTCTTACTCGCTTTTCGTCCCGTGTTTTCCAGTAGAAACAGACGTTCATCGGTACGACCGATGGGCATGGAACGGGATGAGCAGGAGGAAACGGCTCTTTGATGTTAAGGACGAGGAGGAGCTGGAGCGAAAGGGGCCACAGGAGGATTATGAGAAGGATGGGGACGTGCACGGCAGGGCCCAGAGGGTGTGGTGTGCCCATCGACAACAAAGTATCGAATAATATCTCTAACAGTATTCTTTAATATGTGGGATTAAGTATTGTTAGATCCAACTGCGTCGCTAATTATCAATGAATACTTAGTTGAAAGTTCCGAAAACAATGAGTAGCTGACTGCTTGCTTTGCCAAACCATAGTGGGATAAGTACGAATGAATTTCTAAGATTGGAGTAAACTTGCAAAAATGGAATTCAAATTATGTATACCACCACGAGGAAACTTAATCGCAATCAGATTTTGGTCATGTCCTTTTTGTGAAAACACTAATTAAAAGCTTGGTTAGAGGAAACTTCTTGCAGGTTAGCACCTGATTCAATCTAAAAATTGGATCGGATTGGACCGAACCAGCCTATTCTGAATGATTCTTACTTTTCAAAATTTGGAATCGGTGAGAACCGATCTGGTTTTCCGATTCCGCTCAAGGAACCAGGTCGGCTGCGCTATATTAAAATTTAGCGCTCCAACTCTTCGGTTTTTGTCATGCTCGCGTTTTATTTTTCATCTCTCTCAGTAGAGAACATGAAATCTACTTGTTCTAATATATCCATCAGAAATGAGCACCAAGATACAAGTAGAGAATACACAGTCCAAACCTCATGGCCAAACACAACTACCAAGCAGGCAGTGGTAGTTGGTAAGTGATGGCCAATACAGACTACAATTATTTCGATTATATCGAAAATATTATGTGTCTGCATTTCCCCATAACAAGCATCATAATAAGCTTTCTATTGTAATTCCTTCAAGAAGTCTTCATTTTCAACCAAGGAAACAAAAACATAAAAAGGCTACACAGCCAGTCTTAATGCAACCCGAAAATCGGAGCAGGACCAACCAATCTAGTCCGGTCCAATTCTAAGTGGATAGGGTTGGTTTCCAATTTTATAAATTGGGATCTTGCCTTATCTGATTAGGTTTCCGGTTTCAAGATAGGATCCATTCTGTAAGTGGTTACTCCTAAAATATCCTCATTTTCTCTAATAGAGATGGTGGAAAACATGCCCCTTCTATGATTGTAGATGCTTCATAATTTTATAGTTGCATCAAGCAAAAAGTAGAAGTCTTCTTGGCCAAAAGAAAATTGATCCAAAAAGGAAGTTTGGTGAAACCTAAATGTATTTGGTTTAAGACTCTGATGCTCCCAACTTTTACATTATATAGATAGTTAATTTCAACTCAATCTCCCTCAAATTAAGCAGTACTTCGATGAATTGTAAAATTTTTTCCCTAAAATACTGCAATCTTCATATAAATATAAAAGAGTAAAAAACAAAACCAATGTAATATAGCCATAGGTATTCCAAATTATCAGACTAGTGAGAGTGGGAAATTATACAAATTTGGAGAAGCCAACATTTGTCGTAGACCCAATAATGATTCTAGTGGCCCATGAGCCATCCCAGGCCCGGGCTAAGCCACAAGATTCTGAAGCCATTTTGGGCATGCTTGAACGGGAGCATTTAGCATGAAAGCTCGAGGTTTACGTGTACCAGTTTTTTTTTTTTTTGGCCGAAGGAAAATGATTTCATTACTAGCCCATAAAAGGGGCACCATTAGATGGAAAGTCTGAGCATAAGATAAAAATTAAAGGCTGATGAGGAAATAAAACCCAATTAGTAGGGAGAGAGTTGGCTCAGTGGGCTTTAGCGACCCAATCCGCGGCCTTGTTGGTATCCCTCGGTTTGTAGAGGACCGAAACTTCACTAAGCTGGGCCAAAATTTTTGTGCAATCAGCTACTATTGATTGGGCCGGCCAAGGTGGTTCAGCCCGGCCCGATAAGCATTCCACCAAACATATACCCATTTTTTTTTTATGAACAACATATACCAGTTAAGTGAGGGCAGTTTTGGGCAAAAATTCATTCTCAATATCAAAGTCCTACTTGATCCTGCTCAATAATCACTATACTTTGTCGTGACTAGACCAATTGAACCCAGAAAATCGATCGCATTATTAACAGAAGTTTTAGGCTTCTATTGTACTCTGTACAAATTGTGATGGCCATGTACCCGTCTGAACAAAGGTGACCTATGAATTGAAATTGTAAATAACACCTAACCTAGGTGATTGAAAGAGCATATGGAGACCAGATGTGCACGGTTTTCTGTACGTTGTGAAGGATCGTCCTCCTTCAAGAAGTGATCCGACTAAGATTGTGCTTGTTTTGGCTATATTCCCCGAGTTCATTACGGTTCCCATTTCTTGCTTCCTTTTAAGACGCTTCCCCTTAAGACGTCGAATGAAGAGTGATGAGACAAAGGAGACGCCAGAAAAAGATGGAGATTTCATGTCCATATGGAATTATGATGGGAAGATTGCATACGAATGTATAGTCAACATAACAGAAGACTTCAACATCAAGTATTGCGTTGGGACTGGTGGTTATGGTAGTGTCTACAGAGCAGAATTGCCCAACGGGAAGATTGTGGCCTTGGAGAAACTTCATTGTTTCGAAGTGGAGGACCCATCTTCCGACAAGAGCTTTAGAAACGAAGTGAAGCACTCAACAAGAGTGTGGCACCGAAGCATAATTAGACTCTATGGTTTCTGCTTGCATCGGCGATGCATATGTTCTTGATCTATGAATACATGGGGAGGGGGAGTTTATTTTCTACATTGAGAAATGACATTGAAGCAATGGAACTAGATTGACCCAAAAGAGTGAATGTCATATGGGATTTTGCACATGCCTTGTCTTACTTGCACCATGATTGTGCCAGCCGATTGTTCATTGAGATGTATCGAGCAACAGCATATTAGTCAACGATGAAATGTAGGCTTTCGTGTCCAATTTTGGCACTGCGAGACTCCTGGATCCAGACTCTTCATCTAATTTCACCGCAAATATTGTTGGGACACATGGATACATAGCACCAGGTGAGCAATCTTCAATTGATTTTATTGAAAAAAGAAGTGTTGTAAGGGTAATCAACATCGTTGTGGCCCCCTCATGCATTGCAGAACTTGTTTAGTTGGCCATATTAGACTGATATGCAGCAACTTTTATAGCTTTCTTTCATGCTTAATTTCAATACAAAAAAATTTGGACATTCCTGCTGCCTAGACCTTGGCTTATTCATCTAACATCCCAAACAATTTCTAAACAGGTTGCTTTGGTCAAAATTATATGGGAAAGCTTTCTTATTTCCTACCTTTGATTCAATAAAAGATATGTTTATTACACGCAGTCACTGTAAAAGTAGTAAACAAGTTCCTATGCTATGGATCATTAAGAACAAGATTTCAATGACGATAAGCCTTGAAGGCTTTGATTAACATCCAGGTGTCCCTCATTTGTAATAGAAGAAGTTGATTGATAGCTAGTTTCAAAATCATCTCTGCTGTCCATGTTCTAACTCCGAGATATGACTGCACAACTTTGTGATTCTCTTTCCTTTTCACAGAGCTCACTTATAGTTTGGTGGTTAATGAGAAATCTGATGTACATAGCTTTGGAGTTGTGGCACTAGAAACAATAATGAGCAAGCATCCGACAGAGATCATCTCGTTGCTATTGACCTCCGAAGGAGAAGATATCATGTTACTCAACATGTTAGACCAGTGCTTGCCTATTCCGAGAAAGAGTTTTGTTGTGAAAACATTGTTCAAGCGATTTCTCTGGCTCTTGCTTGCTTAAGTGCAGACCCAAAGTCAAGCCCGACGATGAAATGAGTTTCCGGAGCTATTTTGGCTCAAAAAAATACCAATGGTTGAGCCCTTCCATGTAATCTCATTGGCGTAGCTCCGACATACTCTATCCGGCACATCAACATTTTCATGGTCTTCTTAACAGCTAAATTGGCTAGGTGCATTTTTGATACAGAAGAAGAATTAGTACCTTGGATAAATTTCATAGTTCAAAGTACTTTTCGATAGGAACTTCTTCGAGTTGGACAAGGACACAAGTGTAATTAATTCGTGAGTGATTTGAAGTATCCAAATCGTTGAATCTTTTCTCATTTTCCTATTAAAAAATTCATTATGGTTGTCATCTTTGTTTACTCAATAGTTGATGCAGGTCCTCAAATTGGTTGAACACAATGTGTTACATGTGGCCACGAAAGTTGAAACTAGGCAAAGTATGTCGGAAGCTGTTTGTGACTTGAGTTGTCTTGTTCCATTGACCATACAATTTCTACATATAGTCTCTTTCAAGTTTCATGGCAGTTCCTTGCAATTTCTTAGCAGTCTTGTGGGACATTAAACAAAATAATTAAAACGGAGTTATGAATGGATTGATGGATGATTGGAAGGAAAAACGGAAGTTCAATTACTCAACAACAACAGTGTCCTCGAAGCAATAATTATCAATTTCAGAAACATAAATGGACTCTTAAAATAATTGGGAGTTAACCGTTGAGTGAGGCTAGAGAATTTTATATGGCCCACCAAAAAAAAAAAAGATATTGTTCATAAACTTGTGGCTCTCTTTGAACTGTGGACATTTTTTAATTGGTGTGTTGGGATAATCTCACTTATCTAATTTTTTAAGGACTTGGGTTTTCTATTGTGTAATATTGTTCGCTTTGGGCCTTTGGTCCTCACAGCTTTAAAACGCGTTACACAAGTTAGTTAACACAAGCCTTATAAACTAGCCTAGGACTCTCCCCTAAACGATGTGGGACAGGAGACATGCCCCCTTCCTGTGCACGTCCGAGGACCGAGGTGCAGACGTACCGTCATCCCTCCTCCTTGCGCACCGCCGCCTAGGCCATCACACTCTCCCCCTCTTGGGAGCACAGCGCCCTCGTTGAGACCCCACATGCGGTCGGGAGTCAGCTTTGATACCACTCCAGGTGGAGATGTCACGTCCCGAACCTCGAGTGCATGCACATCTCTCGGTGGTCGATAAAATTGAGATGTCTCAAAAGGTGTCGCCGACCCATTCATTTTATTGCATATGCAGAAGTGTATAAACAAAACCCTTGATAGCAAACAACATGGGATATGAAAGCAGGATAACAAATTCACAACTAAAACACGCTTTTATAAACAAACTAGGTTATATACAATGCTAGTCTGTTTGCCAAAAAGGATTGGCTCTCAAAAAGAAAATTGTCCTATGATCTATTAGTCGGATTTCACTGATCCTTCGTACTCCACAGGCTTTGTGGGCGTCCGATCCTCCACAACACCATTAGGAGGGGTAGCTGCACCCTCACCTACAGCGAGGTCGAGTATTACAATGGGGATCTCAAAACCCTAGAGGGGACTAGCTTTGTATCTATTGAGCTCGCAGTGAAACCACGCCCTAAATCGATGAGGTACCCTCTAAGGTAGGTTCTCATCGACCCAGATGATGGTCACTATAAGCTCATAGACCCAGTGGCCCTCGGGAACAAGGAAATCAGTAATCAACTCAATAACCCTTCAAGGATGACCATAACGTACCGGAGAAGCCGCCATCTAAAGACCTGAAAAGATTGAGTCCACGACGGGGTGAGACAATGTCTTAGCAAATTCACCTCCTAAACCCTGACTAAAAAGGAAATATGTCTAAAGACAGTCTATACACATAAAATAGAAAACTTACCTCGCCTCAGTTCCCTCCTGCATATCAGTACAATTCACATACTCAATCAATCAATTAATCAATCAATCAATCAATTCAATTAATACAATTGATTAATCAATTATAGGGGTTTCAATTATAAGGCCAAATTGTTATGACACGTCCTATATCATGCCACACAATTTTGTCCCATAATCCGGTGCTTCAATTTTAATTAAACACATGTTCCAACTTGATTACTGCCTGCACATGCACAATATATCGACGCACATCGATCTTCTGCCATAGCTAGGCTTCGTCTCACTCCTTTGAGCACAGCAACATCCACCGATGCATATTGGGGACATCATTCTCGAAGGAGTATCGGTCCAGAATCTATTGTGACTAGCTTTCGTTGTCCAAAGGCATTCCATATAGAGGCAACGTCCTACCGACGCACATCGGGGACGGGTTCACTTAGCCATCACACGATCAATCAATCACGGCCAAGGATATTGTGCTTTGCACTCAAATGCCTTAATTAAAATAATGACTTGCCATATTTTCTTCGTATTAAAAACACATGATGAAAATAATCGTGTGTGGGTACACGGTCAATTTGAACCAGAAAAATTGATGTCATTCCTTTTAAAATCTAATTATTTGATATAGTATTTAAAACCATTTTTGGTGTCAAAACCATATACTTAAGATGTGACAGTTTGATTTTCCACTTCTGTTTTCAATTAAATGAGCCGAGCTTTTCATCGACGCACCTATAGTGCTATTTTCTGAGCCGATCACTCATGAGACAACTAGAATATTTGGGGAAGTTACTAATGGATTTTAATGCAACAGGCTTGAGAATTCGACTAGGAATTGACTGCTTGACCATGTTAGTTTGCAAGGGTCATTACGATACAGTCGAAAATCAATCAGAGACTGGAGATAGGCCGATTTGACCAAGGTGCGTGATTTAGTGTGGGTGATTCCACCTAATTGCAAAATTATCGTCGATCGGCACTAAATCGATTTTTCTGTCATTTTGGTACTCTTTGCCCGTATTTAAAACCTTGAAATTTTCACAATAACCGAGAGTCGCCAATAAGTTGAAGATGTACATTTTGGTTCGAAAATAATCGACCACGGGTCAATTGCACCAAAAATCCTTAAAAACTGCATGATAAGTTATGTCACGCTAAAATTGCGCCGGGTTGAAATTAACCACGAAACTTAATCCGATTTCAGAAACTGAAATTTCTGCCATGTCACAATCAATTCTAGGAATATTGTTGCATCATTTCAAGACCTTTTGACTAACTTGAATTTTGGCGGTAAATTCAAATGCAGCAAATTAAGTGAGAATGGGAAGGACCGCAATTTAGGTGAATTTTTAGTCTTCAATGTGGAACGATTGGAGATGGGAAACATAAGGATTTAATTGAGGCCTTATCATTGTTACCTAAGGCCATTTAAATTGCAAAATATTAAAGGGAAAAACTAGTGTAAGGGCTGCAAAATTCAGATGACTACATGCCAAAGGGAAATTCAACTTCATGTGAGTTCCTTTGGGAAAGATAAGATTTCATTGGAGTGGTAGGCCCCTTGATAGTCAGAGTGGCCCAAGAATTCCATGGAATATGGACTAAGTGATGTGGAAATTAAGAGGGGGACCCTCCATAGCCTTGCTTTCTCCTCTTTCCCTTTCCATCCGTGTGAAATCCCCCCCTTTTGTTGCTCAACTGATTCTCTCTTTCTTTTTCTTTCCTTTTCTTTTTGTAACCTGCCCTGTCTTTGTCTTCTTCGAACTACTCGGTCCTGCTTCCTCCCTACCGACCGAATAGCAGCACCAAAAACAGAGCAAAGACTCTGTTTTGTGTCTCTGGTTTCTGGACCAGTGCAGCCCCCAAGACTATGTCAACCTCATGTGCGCAATGAATTACACATCGAAGCAAATCCAAACTGTCACCAGGTCATCTTCCCACAATTGTTCAGACTCATCACTGGACCTTAACTACCCTTCCGTCATTGCCTTCTTTAGTCCAAACAGCTCGGGCTCTTTGACAGTGCAAAAATTCTTCCGGACAGTGACAAATGTGGGAGACGGGCCGTCAACCTACATTGCCAAGGTGATGCCGATGGAGGGATTCAAGATCGAAGTCGTGTCGGATAAACTGACGTTCAAAGAGAAGTATGAGAAGCTGTCGCGACCTATTTTTCGGGTGCACCACCTAAAACTAGGTTAATGGATTGCTAAACTTAGCTCGGGCTCTCCCAAGCCCATACCAATTTGCGACTTAAGGTTTAAGTTTTTTAACATGCAAAAGATTATTATCTAGGAGTCGCTACTAATTAGTTTATGGTAAGTCGATTATACACCTAAGTAAAATAAATGGAGATTTATTTTACTCCTACGAACCAAAGACTATGGGTACGGGGACCTAGTTACATTAGACTTCTCTAATGCCCTTTCATTACAATTTCTTTTTAATTTTTCAAAATTGTTTTTGTAGGCAGCTGATTTATTTTAACCTAAATTACTATCATGCAAATGTGGTGATCACACAAGTGCTCATCCATTGTTAAAACATTCAAATAATAATAAATAAATAAATTACATCACACAAAGCAAGCAATCATTTTTTTTTGAATTTTCTTAAAAATTAGAATTCTTTTATAAAAAATGCATTTTTTTAACTAAATGACTTAATCTTATTAATATGCAAATTCTAATTAAATGGGCCTATTATGCAAACTAGTTATTATGCATCTCATGACCTAACTTCACTAATGAACAAATTCTGATTAAATGATCATATTATGCAAACTAGTTAACATGCACCTAGTATTTTTGTATTTTTTTTTATTGAAATTCAGAATTTATAAAGATCCTAATTAATCTATCTAAGAAGGGATAATTTTCTAATTTATTCTAGGAATTAATTTGACTTAAACCCTATCCTAACTTATGTCTTTTAAAATATCTAAAAATGCAGTCCTAAAAATATTATCTAAAAATGCAATCCTAGAAATATAATCCTAAAAATTTGATTAATTAAACCTACGTGTCTATTATATTAAACCCTAATGTCTTATATGCTTATGCAATTTTTTTTTGAATATTTTGATTTTTGATTTTTTTAGTTTCTTTTTAGTTTTTTTTTTAAGTTGAATAATTGTTAAATTAGGGTTAAATCTAAACAACTAATATAATCACTAAATAAAGGATCAAAATAATTGAAAAAATAACCTATCATCTCACAGGTTAAATTAACAATTATTCTAACCCTAATCATCACAACAACTTAAAATAATTAAAAAATCTAGTCCGAAGTCTTACGAACCAAATTAAATAATTATTATGATTTAACAATTGAGATTCTACCAAAAAGCCCAAAATTTAAAAATAATTAGAAAAATGATCCGATGTCTCTCGGATCAAATTAATAATTATATTAATTTCGGACAAAATCCCTACGGATAATGCATACTAAATTCACAAATATTAACATCAAATATTACAACTTAAATAGATAAACTAAAATGAGATAAAATAGAACAAAATAAATAAAAGAAAAAGCTAAACCACCTAAAGAAAGAGGGGCTTGCTGCAGCCTTGATGGGCGCCGGACGGACGGTGGCCGGCGTCGGGTACTGCAGGTCAGCGACGGCAAGGTGGCGCGGGAGGTGCAGGCATGGGCGTCGGGTCGAGCAGCGAGAGGGCTTGCGGGCGTTGCGGGTCGCAGGTTGCTGCATAGCGATGCTCGCAGGTGCTGGTGCGCGGAGCAGGGACGGATGTCGAGGCAGAGACTGGTGGAGGGCGATTTGCAGAGGTGGGTCGCGTACGGATCGGGACCTGTTGTCTTCGGGGGGCCGCGGCATCGAGCACGGCGAGAACAGGGAGATTGGCGAGCAGCGGGGTCGCAGTCGCAGCGGTGGTGGTGAGCAAGGTGGCGTCGGGCGAGCTCACGGGTGCGGGCGCGCGGCGGCGTCGGTTGCTTTGCGAGGGTGGAGTCGCGCCGGGCCGAGGTGCGGCGAGTGCCGGGCAAGCCCGAGACCCGGTCGTCGGACTGTTGGCGTTGGGTCCGCAGATCGCGGTGGTGCTCGTGCGGAGGTGCGGTGGGCTTCGGAGCGAGGCGGAGTCTGGTGCGGCGGCCGGTGCAGCTCAGTGGATGGCGCGGACGGGCGAAGGTCGCGGAGGAGTAGATGAACAGTTGCTGTGTTTTGCTTTTCTTTTCTTTTTTTTTTCTTCTTTTTTACTGCTCCCTCACGTCACTTCCCACGCCCCTTCTCTCTGTTTCATTGTTGCTGCTGCACTTGCTTCTTTCTTTTTCTTTGCCTTGTTAGAGGAAAGAAAAGAGAAAATGGCCTTTTTCTCTTAATCGAAAATGGACGAAGGTTCCTTTCCTCTCTTCTTTTTCACTCTCTGTCTTGCACGAATTCTTTTCTCTTCCTCGCACGAATTTTTTGCTCTGAAATTTTTTCGAAAACCCCCCCAGTTACGAAAAATGAAACTCTTTTTTATACTAATTCCGAACGGCCGCTTTGAATGGTATTTTTCGAGTTTCCATCTTCTGTCGCATTAAATCAAAGCTGCAAATCAAAGCGAGATTTCGCAATCGCCGATTTTGCTCCAATTTATTCCGTTTTATAAAATTCTTGCCCTTTGTTCACCTAATTTTTAATTGTTTTTGCATTTATCGAAATCTGAATATCCATCAGAATTTCAAATTTCCTTGCATAATCAATCAAATCGATTTCATCCATTTTTTTTTATTTTTTCATTTTATTTGTTTAAAAATACAATTTTATTTTTCCAAAATTAGGTGTCAACAGAAGCTGAGGTATAAGTTGACAATAGAAGGACCAAAACAGATGAATGAGACGCTGGTTTTTGGTTCTCTGAGTTGGATGGATAACGGTGGCAAGCATGTGGTCAAAAGCCCCATTGTGGCGACGAGCCTGAGCTCGGAGGCATTGACATCCAGAACTTGAATTTTTTCTCTCTTTTTTCTGGTTTAGCATCAGTAGAGGAAAATATTTTCTTTAGTTTTTTTTTTCCTTTTTTGAACCAATTTATATAATGTGTAATAAACTAACTTGATTTGGCCCCGTGAAGGTTTGTGGGTGGATAGGGTGTCCAAATCATACCACACATCTTACTTGTTAAACAACAAAAAGCCAGCTTTTGCAATCTGTACGATAGTTGCAGGTGAGCATCCGAATTCCCATATCCACCATTGCACTTCAATCATCAAGAACAAGACACGCATAGCGAAGTTTCAAAGACCATAAGTAACTTGGGTTCAGGACAGAAGATTGTCCGAATTAGTGAACGATGAGATTCTTGAGTTTGCTTCTCATCACAAAACAGAGTGGCATTTTGCGTAGCTCGTTTCCATTTTCAGCATCGCAAAAGTGGTCGTATTGTCGGATTTCAAGTGTGGATGGCGAGTACTTCATGCAAGCATACCTCAGCAAATCACGAATCATTGCCCACCAAACATGATAGCGACCACCTGCCATAAGAGATCATTATTGAACAATAGTTTTTGTTACTCATGAAAGAGATGAAGTTAACTCATGAGTTTGTGAGGGAAATCATTGGATCAAGTGTCAAGTAATCAAGAAGCGCAAACACAAGTCAAGGAAAGAAAATCCACATCATCGATTCTTGTCTTGCCCTAAAATCTAATGTCATCAATTCCAATTATTCGAGTAAATCTGAATCCTCACCTCCTCCTCCTCCTCTCGACAAGGCAGAATTCTATTATTCCGTGCAAAAATTTTCGTATCAGTAACCCTCAATTAGTTTTGGTAAGTGTCAAAGAACTGTTAGTAGAAAAAAGCGAAGTAACTTTCTCCCAAATAACTTATTGGAAACTAATCAATACTCTTACGAAATTACCAACTCTTTCTTTAGCTTGCATATTATTTATATAGATACAGCTACCAACTTTTATTTACTTAACTTACTTAACACTTCAAATTTACTGACTTGTACGTGCAATTACATATTTAGAGTAAGGTACCAACTAATTATGGGATACGAACTCTTGACTTATGTCACTCATCTAATTTTATTTATTTTTATAATTACCAACTTTTACGAGTGTTGGCTAGCAACATCTTACATTTACTAATTATATATTTGGATATCACTAATCCAAATTAGTGTGAGTTGCCAACTTTCTCCCATTGCAGTTCTACCTAAGCTAGTATGGGGGTCACTGACCCTCATTTGGTATTTTAACTTATGTTTATTTTTTTTTCTTTGGTCTGAAGTTTTTTTACTGCTTACAAAATGCTTCACTTACCAACATTTTAAACTTATAGATTATTCTTAGAAATTACTGTCTTTAATTAAAGTCTTTTACCTACTTTTCTCCGACTAAATTACCAACTATTTTTGAATAACTTTCATTCAAGCTACCAACTCTGTTTGATGTAGAGGAGCAAAGAACAGGGGCTTCGTTGGTTGATGACCATGACGGATCGCGGGAAGTGATAGCAGCAGGGTTCAAGGGACGTCGACGGCTCCTGGGCGGCGGTGCGTGACGGGGCTGGATCTGTGGCGGAGGCAGAAGGGTTGGGGAAGGAGATGGGGATATGTGCATGGTGTTTGTTTGGTATTGGCGTGGGCATTTGGGCGGCCTCTTCATACTTCATTTCCGGAATGGGCTAATCTTCGGTCCAGGGCTTCAAATTCCCGAAAATTTCGGGCTTACCTCAAATGATTCAAATATTAAACGTAAAATCAAGGAAATGGAAAGAAAAATTGAAAATCTGAAATCTCTAATAGCGATTTATCCTTACTGTAAGACTCTGTTAGTGTTAGTAATATATTGGATGGAAATTAAACGGCATGTGATACGGATGGATATGTATCGTCACATTCTTTTTTCTTTAGCCTCTTTCATGTTCAGTGCATGCCAATTAATACGGATCTCAACTTGTAGCGATCTGTGTAATTACATAAATCATCCTTATTACTTTTTTTTTTCCCGTAAAGAATCGCAGTGAACCTCCCCCATTTCACCAATGAAAAGTTTGGTATATTGCTTTAATTTTGAAAAACAAATATAATAATCCTGCCACGCTAGCCATAGAGAAAAATCTAACCTTTTTGCTGCAGTAAATCATAGGGTTAATACTTTGAAAAACCCCAAACTGGTACATTTATGACAAATTTGCCCAAAACTATTTTTTTGATTTTGAAAAACCCCAAATTGGTACACCTGTGACAAATTTACCCCGACTGACTATAAAAAACTCTAAATTAGTACATTTATGACAAATTTACCCCAAACTAATTTATTCGACCGCAAAAAACCCCAAACTGATAAATTTGTGACAAATATACCCTTCGCTAAATTGGATTAATATCACAAAAAATCATAAAAGTTGTAAACTCTGACAAATGGATCGTAAAATCCAAATTGGTATACTAGTCAATTGTCACGTGTCATTTAACTTAATAATTTGATCATAAAATTTAACGAAAACTAATAGAGAGTAAATTTGTCACAAGTATACCAGTTTGGGGTAAATTTGTCAAAGGTATATCAGTTTGGGGTTTTTAGTGGTCAAAAAAATAGTTTCGGGTAAATTTGTCACAAGTGTACCAGTTTGTGATTTTTTAGGATATTAGCCCTAAATCATATGAGGGGATCCGTCAAGATTCCATGATTTATTTCTACATAGGGCGAGCATTTACTGCTAACATGCAAGTCATAGTGAATTTATATCCACATAGGTGTATAGCTATTTAGAAGGTAGATAAATATGTCCCCTATAAAGCATATGAAATTTTTTATATATTGCTCTAAGAGCGTGCATAATAACCATTCAATTTCTATTTCATAACTATTTTTCTGTTTTAAACTTATTTCTGGAATAGAAATCCATTTGATAAAACTATTTCATTTTTCTATTTCTACAATAGATTTTTACTCTAGAGATAGGTTTAAAATAAAAATTAGAAGTAATTTTTTTTTTATTTCTCTATTTCTGAAACAGAAATAAGAAATAAAACTCTTCTTTTGTTCGTCCTCGCTGCCCATCTGTCGACTACCACTCGCTGCTGCCACTCGTCATCCGCCGCCGTTTCTGTCGATTGTCGTTCGTCAATCACCGTCCACCATTGTCATCCGTCGGTCGCCATCCTCCATCGCTGCCATCCTCCGGTCACCATCGCCTATCACTCGGAAGGAAGAAATTTTGTGTCGTTTTCATACGATGATATAAATTTTATGTCTTTATCAAATGCGTATTTTTGCTTAAAAACTCATCTAAGAATAGAAATAGAAAAATCTATTTTTCTTCCAAAAATGAATTTATGAGCAGAATGGTTATCATTTGCACCTATGGGAGAGAGAGGGAGTGACTTGATTTTCGCATTGGGGAACTTAATTTCTTTGCTGCGATGGATTAGCTAGAACAATTTTCATAGTTCCCACACTTCAAACTCCAATATGCATATCGCAAACTTGTCAAGGTTAATGCCACCGCCTAATGGCATAATTAGCAAATTGGCGTAGAACCCAACATATTCAATAGTCTAGATTCAAATGGTATATGTATTATATTCATATAATAATTTGGCTTTGTTATCAGTTGCTACCCTCCCTGCATCAATTACATTAGATATTTTCCTAAGATGGCTATTGAAATGTGCAAACGATTCCTCTTGAGAGGTGGATTTAATACTTAGCTTGGGTTCTCCCAAATTTCACTGTTCATAACTTGATTTTTCAGATAGTTATGGACATTTGGTTTTTGTTTGTCACTAATCTATTAGAGGCCATTAAAGTTCAAGTAAAACATGAGAAGACATTTTAATTGTATGAACTAGAGATTTGAGGTGAAGGATTTGATTACGCTCTAAAGCCCAAATTGATGCTTAATCAAATATCGAATATATAATATAACATCACGTCAACTAAATTGCAATAATAAAGTGATAAAAACGCGAAAAATAAAACCTAATACAACTCGTGCAAAAACCCTGGGTACTCGCGAGCTCTGCCCAAATTTAAATATGCAAATATTTTAAATTAAATAATTCATTCTCCCTAAAACTAAATGACTATAATGACATATTAAATAGTGATAAGTAACAATTAAACATGGATTAAGTAGCGCTTAAACATGCAATTTATGACTAAGCGCAAGTCCCTTTTTTTTTTTTTAACCTTTTTCATTTATTGTTCTTTTGTCATTTTCACACTTTAGTTGAACGTCTTGGCTAGTTTTAGCTAAAAGTTTGTGAAGTTTTCACTTCTCTAAAAGGATCAATCTGTAGTTTCTGGATTGGAGTTGTTTTCTTGTCGTGGAGAACTCTCTAGGGATTGAAACTATGCTCTGTTGAAAGCTTAATGGTCCCCCTTGAAACCCAAGCGATTTCTTTGTATGATTTTTTCTGGTGTGTGAGATATGGCTCTCGAAAAATCCCTTCAGACGCTGCTTCTTTTTGTTTCTAGGCTTGCCAATCAATCGTTTTGGTGTAATTATGGGACCATCAAGAGCTCCCCCTGCTGCCTTTTGTCTCCAAATCTTTATTCATCAAAAGAACACGCTTCAGGGAGTTTATCCATCAAATTAAGCTAGCTTTTGGTCAGTCCTTGCCTACACATCAGAGCTGCCAACTGAGCCGTTTCACCAGTTCTTTGACTTTGTCAGATTTTCAAACTTATACCGTTGCTGAACTAATTGATATGGTTGAGATTTTCACTCCCCTTCATCAGCTTATCCATGGCCAATTTTCATCTAGTAGCACATCTCATGGTCGCCTGCCACTTCAGCTAGAGGTTAGGTTGATTGGGCATCTGAGTAGGATATGGTGGGCCATGAAATTGCTTACATAGTAGCTTCAAACTATGGCCAAATCAAGAACTGGATTTTGGAAGCTGTTTTGAGTGCTTTAATCCGTTAATTTTTGTCACGCGCCGATTCTTGAGCACATGCCCATTTCTTAGTGATTGATTAAATTTGCGACATCCCAGGACGCGTCGCCGACCCATTAAATTTTTATGCATATGCGGAAGTGAATAAATAAATCCTTAGACGGCACAAAGATGGGATACAAAAGCAGGGCTACCATTTTGAAAACCACTACAAACTTTTGTACGCACCAGTGTCGCAACCTTCCATTCAGGGGAGGGAATAGGTTTAGGGTTATTGTCTAAGGGATGAGTTTATGACCCTTGATTAGGCATGGGCTCTCCCAAGCCTATACCTCGCGCAACACCTCGCGCGACATTGAGATATTTTTAGGAATTTTGCACACTAAGAGTTGCCACTAGCTTATTGGAGTTGGCTAGAAACCAGGTGAGGCATGGGACTGTACCTCACTTCCTACGCAATCGGAGAATCTAAAGTCGGTGTCTTAATTATACTAATTAACCAATTAGTGCCTTTTCGGTACCTAATTTTGTTCATTTTAAAAAAGATTTTTGTCAAGCATGGGAGTACACCTCACATCCTGATTGCCATCAAATTAAACGCGTGCAATTAAATATAATAAGATATGCAAGCTACACATATGATATAATCAATATACAAGCAAATAAAGGCCTACTTACACTAAAATGGTAATACATAGTAATTCCTAATCAAATCCTACAATTTTTGGATTTTCGATTTTTTTTAATTTCTTTAAATAGCAAAGTATTTTTTTTGGGGGCCGGACCGGGTTGGACCCACCCCAAACCTGGATCCAACTCTTTTGGATTTTTTTTTTTAAAAATCATTTTAATTTTTAAATTTTTTTTTTCATTTTTCTTTTCTCATTGCGTCCTTTTCCTGCACCATCTGTTGAACGGTCATTCACGAAGCCAACTTTTTCATTTTATAGTTTTCTATTTTTTTTGTTTTGCTTTTTTGCTTTTTTATTCTTTATCCCTTTTTTTTTACTTCATTCCCGAAGTCATTTTTGCCTTCTTTTCTCTATTATTATTTTTCTCTTCTTTTCTGGTTTTTCTTTTCCTTTGTTCTTTTTAATTTCCCCTTTGGCGTTCTTCTTCTTCCCCGACGCTTCTTCCTCAATTTGCGCCATCCTCACCGAACTAAAAATAACACCACGGCGAACCCTCACCGGTGTTTGGAGGGTCGCCAAGCTATCATTTGGCGCTGGTCATTCGTTTCGACCGATGATGACCACTGTTGGATACCGATTCCGGTGACCACAAACCCATCTTTCGGTGCGAAGAAACGTCATCGACTTGAATACGCATGAATATTTCTCATGAACACTACGAAAACACGACAAATATGAGCAAAGCAAGCAGGACTCAGTGGGCATGGGAGCAAAAAAAAAAAAAAAAAAAAAAGAGTTGATCTTGCGTTAAAAAATACACCGCTCTTCAGTTTTTTATTAAGGCATTTTATTAAACACATAAGACGCACTAACTAGAGAGGTAAACATAGACTCAAGCGGGGCTTGGGTTCAAGCGAAGATCATTACGTGATGCACAAGCACTATTCTGGATCGACTCAAGGACAAGTTATCAACATTTAACTTGAGTTTAAACAAAAATAACAAGTGTCGGCCATAACACCAAACACAAACAAATATTTGCATAAAACACTACAATAAGCACACATATGCTGTGTGAGGAATGAACACGAGCACAACGGAATTTTGGGCGAGGATCGAGACTGAAGCTCGTGCGAACCGGTTGACCACGAGTTCCAACTTGATGCCCCACCAAAAACGGGGCAGACGTACTCGGGAATGACCTACCTGATTAGAAGGGGAGCGCTGCGGTGGACGACTAGCGACAGTGAAGCTGTCGTTCAGTCTCACTCTCTCCCTCCTGTACTCTCTTGAGCTCTCTCCGGTGCTCAATGTTCTCTCTCGACCCAAAAGAAACAGCCGAGCCCCCAAAAGCCTTCCCCCTCTCGCTTTTATGCTCCGCTAGCAAAAGCGCATGGCCCCTTGCCACCGCCAGCTGCCTTGCCGACTTGACTTTGACCCTGGGATCATGCTGCGCGATCTACTGCCCCCTTTGCTTCATCGCCATCCCTGTCTCCTCTGGCTCGTACTTTGCTTTTCCTTCTTTCTATAGAGAGCGTGAGGGAGAGAGGGAGGAAGAGAAGAAGGTTGGGCCGGGGAAAGAAAGGAAAAAGAGGGGCTGGGCTTTGGCCCAAGCGAAAAAAGATACAGAGGAGAAGAGAATTGGAAAGGACTGGGCCTAGCCTGATCCTTTTTTTTTTTTTTCGATTTTATTTATTTTTTAATTAATTAATTTTTTAAAATTTTTTAGCGACTAATTCTTAATTTTGTATGCAATTAAGTTTTAAATAAAAAAGAAAAATTTAGGTGTCAACAACTAAACTAGGCTATTTACAATACTAGTATATATTTACAAGTCTACAAAAGAGCGGTCGTCAAAACAAAGCTGTCCTATGACCAGCTAATTGAACTGGTAAAAATCAGGATTTCACAATTTTGCTAGAGTTTTTTATCAGCTAAAAAGTTCATGTATGTTAATTTAAGATTCTGACCAGATTTTGCAATTTCCTCTGCCCGATTTTGCAAGAAAGTAAATTTGGCTATTTTGTTGCCTAATGATGACCAATTTGATTCATATGAGAGGGATCCGCGAAGATTCTGGGATTTATTTCTGCAAAAGGGGAGCATTTACTGCTCGTATTAAAGTCATGGTGGCATTATATGGTAGATGAATACGTACCCTATAAAGCATATAAATTTTGTGATATGTTGCTTTATAATTGGATGGCTTTTTTTTAGAAGAGAAACATAATTATCCTGCTACTTTGGCATAGTAAAAATATGAATTTTTGCTACAGTAATTAACATGAGGGGTATCTGTCCATATTTCGTGATCTATTTCCATAAAAGACAAGCATTTACAGCTACTATGCATGTTATATTGGATTTATATCTTTATAAATAAGCAAGTGTCTTTCAATTTCAGAAGACATCTGACAAAAAAAAACAAAAAACACAAAGACACTTCGAGAGCCAGAAAAATATGTCCACCATTGATATTTGCTGCCTACCAAAATGCTGTCCGGGAGGTAATACGCCGACTCTATTTAATTTCTTCTGTGGAACCATTGTCACGTAATGATGATTAGCGAATCAAGATCATCTTATAAAGCTTCACTCTTTCACAGAATTATAGAAGATGGATTAGTCTAGAGGAATTACTGATCGAACTGATAAATTCGGCCTTCCGACTCGATTCATGATTTTATCCTTCTTAAGGACCCAACAGAGCAAGGGATCTTGTCCTTCCTATAAACACAAGAAATTAATCACGCCTACACAATTGACGTTTGAGCTTCCAAAAGTGAGAATCTGACAATGCATTGACAACTACTATCTTGTCATTTTTCTTGATGCTTGGTACGGCAAGTATCTCGGTTGTGTATCATTTGATTTGTCCCCGAGAGTTACTATGCACCATTTCCTAAGCGATGCCTTATATGTTTGGTCCGAGCAAATAGTATTATGGATTTTATAGCATAATAACCTTAGTCACTAACAATACACACACGTGTAGTAAAGTAGAGATTAAGGTTGCTTAATTGTTTCCGATGTATTTTTAACAGCACCCAAATCCAGTTGGCCAGAGCTGTTGGGTCAAAATGCCGGCAGCGTGAAGGCAACAATCGAGAAAGAAAGTCCACTGGTGACGGTTGTACCATTGCTGGCGGGATCTGTAAGCCCGGATGTCAGTTGCTGCGGTCGGGTTTATTTGTCGATCAATGAGAATGGAAATGTCGATAAAGTTCCCACCATTGGATAGTGGGCAACAGGGGAAATGAGCTATTAACTCTCCTTCTCATAATAATAAGAATAAAATTGATCGACTTTTTATTTTTTTCTTTGTCTAAAGAAAGTTGTATTCATTTCTTAAAAAGATACATGAGAAGTACTCAAACTTCATAGAAAGTAAATCAAAGCAAAACAAAGGTCAGAATATTGAAAAATAAAGCTGGATCCAGAAAACAATGAGGATCAACAAGCATTAGCAGGGTTAAGTATACACTCATTGTACAAGAATAAATCTGTCAAGCAAAATAATCAAGGCTAGCCCTCATGTCTTCATCAATGATGAGCACTCCTTATCCAAGAACTACAATGATTGGTACGTGTCTACATTCGGCTTTCTCTACGCCATCTCCATGTGGAAATGATCAAAACAGATTTTAATATTTGGAAGAGCAAATTTTTGTGGTTCAACGAGAAGCCAAAAGACAAAGGGACCTTTACACGGAAAGTAGGTGTCCAATCCCTAAAAGCATATTTGTTAAACTCCTAAATCTAGATTGAGAGAGTTCAAACTTTCAAATCTAGAACTAGAACAGGAAAAGAGAGCTCATAGATCTGGATATAGATCCAGAGAAAAGAAAAACTAAGAAAAGAATAACAAAATAAAACATAAACAAAATCAACAAAAGAGAAAAGGGAGTATGAAACTAGATTAGACCCTCTCCCATGGCTGAAAATAAAAAAACGATCCACAAAGAAGAGAGTAGGGGGGAGAGGAAGCGAATTGACTTTTGCCTTGGGAAAGTTCATTCTTTTGCTGCAATGAATCAATTGGAAGAATTTTCATATTTCCAACACTTCAAACTCAAATATGCATCTCACACTTGTCAAGGTTAGCGCCAGTGGACCATGGCATAATCGGCAATTGGGTCCCACGTGGAACCCAACGTATTCAATAGTCCAAGTTCAATTTACAAATATCTAATGTTTTCCCTCTTGAGAACATAACTCAAAGGCTTCAATCCATTTCTCTCGAGTCGTAACAAGTACCATTTAGTAATATACTTTTCGATAAGTATTACTTGTATCCTCGGTCCTATTGGAACCTGGACTATTGAATATGTTGGGTTCCACGTGGGACCCAATTGCCGATTATGCCATGGTCCACTGGCACTAACCTTGACAAGTGTGAGATATGCGTATGTGAGTTTGAAGTGTCGGAAATATGAAAATTCTTCCAATTGAGTTCACGACGACGGCAAAGCGGAGACGAGCGACAAACTTCGAAGCAACGGTACCCTACGAGACCTCGAAGCGGTCCTAAGTGGGTCTCAAAGCCCACGGCTAGCTTGCTAGGTTCGGCTTCTGTTGATGGGCTGAGGGAGAGAGCAGAGCGACGGATTGGCTGGAAACGGCAAGGGTGGCTGGCGGATAGCTGCAACGGTGCTCGGCAAAGGCGGACGGCTACAGAGTGGTGATGACGGAGCTTTGGCTGAGCTCGACATGGCTGGAGGAGGCTCGGAAAGGGCGGCATGGCGTCGGAATGGGTTAGACGATGCAGCAGGGACGCGAGCTCGCTCGGGGCTCGTGGGCGACGCGACGGCGACGCAGTGGCTTCAGGCGAACGATCCAGCGACCTGGGGTCTACTCGGTTTCCTCTGCAAATTTTAGAGCTCCAAAAGCCTGAAAATGGAGAAAGCAATCCTTAGCCAAAGAAGAAAGGCCAGCTGCACTTGTGTAGGGTCCCTCTTGGCCTAAAGTCTTCTATCCTCATCCTCTTCTCCCTTGGCAAGGCCCCACTAACATGGGTTGGCTTCCTCAGCCACTTTGCAGACCAACAAACTTCCCAAACAAGCTAATGAAGTGGTCTAAAGTTTGAGGACCATGGGGGCTACGAATTTTGAAGTATTTTTCCCAAAATCCACTTCAATTTCTTCTTCAATTGATTCAATGCGCCCCCATAAATCCAACTAAGATGCCCACACTTCAATTCACATTTTTCTTGCCAAAAGAACCAACTTGCATCTCAAAAACGCGATAAAAAATGGTCCTATGAATTTTCCGATAAAAAAACGGCCCTAGTTTGTAATTTTGCCAAAAATCTCGGTTTGCAGAAAAATCTTCGGAGGATGAGTCAATGGTCCTAAAATGAATCGTAACATGACAGAACTTTCAATTTATGAAATCGAATTCAAATTCGTGGTTAATTGCAATCTGACGCAATTTTAGCATGACCTAACCTACCAAGTAGCTTTCTGGATTTTTTGGTGCAATTATAACCCGTGATCGATTTATTTCGAGTCACAATGTACATTTTCGACACATTGGCAACTCTCGGTTGTTGTGAAAATCTCAAGGTTTCAAATACGAACATAGGGCACCCAAAACGACAGAAAAATCGATCTAGTGCCGATTGACCAAAATTTTATAATCAGGTAAAATCACTTACACTTTGATCACATATCTCAGTTGAACCAACCTATCTTTGATTTCTAATCGATTTTGACAATGCCGTAATAACCTTTGCAGACTAGCATGGTCGAGTAGTCGATTCCTGGTCGAATTCTCAAGTCTATTGCGTTAAAATCCCTTAACAGCTTCACCTGATGGGCTAGTTATCTCGTGAGTGGCCAACTCAAAGAAAAGAACTACAGGCACGTCGATAAAAAACCCAACTTATCCAATCGAAAACAGAACCTAAAAATCAGGATTTCACAATTTTGCTAGTTTTTTCTCAGCTAAAAAGTTCATGTATGTTAATTTAAGACTCTGACCAGATTTTGCAATTTCCTCCGCCCGATTTTGCAAGAAAGTAAATTTGGCTATTTTGTTGCCTAATGATGACCAATTTGATTCATATGAGAGGGATCCGCGAAGATTCCATGATTTATTTCTGCAAAAGGGGAGCATTTACTGCTCGTATTAAAGTCATGGTGGCATTATATGGTAGATGAATACGTACCCTATAAAGCATATAAATTTTGTGATATGTTGCTTTATAATTGGATGGCTTTTTTTGGAAGAGAAACATAATGATCCTGCCACTTTGGCATAGGAAAAATATGAATTTTTGCTACAGTAATTAACATGAGGGGTATTTGTCCATATTTCGTGATCTATTTCCATAAAAGACAAGCATTTACAGCTACTATGCATGTTATATTGGATTTATATCTTTATAAATAAGCAAGCGTCTTTCAATTTCAGAAGACATCTGACAAAAAAAACAAAAGAAACAAAGACACTTCGAGAGCCAGAAAAATATGTCCACCATTGATATTTGCTGCCAACCACGATGCTGTCCGGGAGGTAATACGCCGACTCTATTTAATTTCTTCTGTGGAACCGTTGTCACGTAATGATGATTAGCGAATCAAGATCATCTTATAAAGCTTCACTCTTTCACAGAATTATAGAAGATGGATTAGTCTAGAGGAATTACTGATCGAACTGATAAATTCGGCCTTCCGACTCGATTCATGATTTTATCCTTCCTAAGGACCCAACAGAGCAAGGGATCTTGTCCTTCCTATAAACACAAGAAATTAATCACGCCTACACAATTGACGTTTGAGCTTCCAAAAGTGAGAATCTGACAAGGCATTGACAACTACTATCTTGTCATTTTTCTTGATGCTTGGTACGGCAAGTATCTCGGTTGTGTATCATTTGATTTGTCCCCGAGAGTTACTATGCACCATTTCCTAAGCGATGCCTTATATGTTTGGTCCGAGCAAATAGTATTATGGATTTTATAGCATAATAACCTTAGTCACTAACAATACACACACGTGTAGTAAAGTAGAGATTAAGGTTGCTTAATTGTTTCCGATGTATTTTTAACAGCACCCAAATCCAGTTGGCCAGAGCTGTTGGGTCAAAATGCCGGCAGCGTGAAGGCAACAATCGAGAAAGAAAGTCCACTGGTGACGGTTGTACCATTGCTGGCGGGATCTGTAAGCCCGGATGTCAGTTGCTGCGGTCGGGTTTATTTGTCGATCAATGAGAATGGAAATGTCGATAAAGTTCCCACCATTGGATAGTGGGCAACAGGGGGAAATGAGCTATTAACTCTCCTTCTCATAATAATAAGAATAAATTGATCGACTTTTTATATTTTTCTTTGTCGAAAGAAAGTTGTATTCATTACTTAAAAAGATACATGAGAAGTACTCAAACTTCATAGAAAGTAAATCAAAGCAAAACAAAGGTCAGAATATTGAAAAATAAAGCCGGATCAAGAAAACAATGAGGATCAACATGCATTAGCAGGCTTAAGTATACATTCATTGTACAAGAATAAATCTGTCAAGCAAAATAATCAAGGTTAGCCCTCATGTCATCATCAATGATGAGCACTCCTTATCCAAGAACTACAATGATTGGTACGTGTCTCATTCGGCTTTCTCTACGCCATCTCCATGTGGAAATGATCAAAACAGATTTTAATATTTGGAAGAGCAATTTTTTTTTGGTTCAACGAGAAGCCAAAAGACGAAGGGACCTTTACACGGAAAGTAGGTGTCCAATCCCCTAAAAGCATATTTATCAAACTCCTAAATCTAGATTGAGAGAGTTCAAACTTTCAAATCTAGAACTAGAGCAGGAAAAGAGAGCTCATAGATCTGGATATATATCCAGTGAAAAGAAAAAATAAGAAAAGAATAAAAGAATAAAACACAAACAAAATCAACAAAAGAGAAAAGGGAGCATGAAACTAGATTAGACCCTCTCCCATGGCCGAGAATAAAAAAATGATCCACAGAGAAGAGAGTAAGGGGGAGAGGAAGCGAATTGACTTTTGCCTTGGGAAAGTTCATTCTTTTGCTGCAATGAATCAATTGGAAGAATTTTCATATTTCCGACACTTCAAACTCAAATATGCATATCTTACACTTGTCAAGGTTAGTGCCGGTGGACCATGGCATAATCGGCAATTGGGTCCCACGTGGAAACTAACGTATTCATATGATAATTTCTCACTTTGTTAGTAGTTGCTACCCTCCCTAGAGCAAATACATTAGATATTTCTCTAAGATGGTAATTAGATTATGCAAATGATTCCTCTAGAGAGGTGGTTTCAATACTTAGCTTGGCTTTTCCTAAATTTCACCAATCGCAACTTGATTTCTCATGTAGTTATAAAAATTTGGTTTTTAATAATCTATTAGAGGCCATTGGAGTTCAAGAATAATGAGAGGACATTTTACTTCTGCGAATTAGTTATTCGTTCATGAGGATTTAATTACACTTTAAAGCCCAAAATTGATGCTTTGAATAAGTCAAATGAAACTTTCGATAAATTGCTTTTGACAGAAATTGATTCCTAAGAACGAACAAATCCTTAAACAATCGAATACAAAAAATAATTTTGGAAATAGGACCGAGGATACAAGTAATACTGATCGAAAAGTACATTACTAAATGGACATACCTTATTTGTCACAGATTAAATACTCGTTACAACTTGAGAGGAATGTATTGAAGCCTTTGAGTTCTGTTCTCAAGAGAGAAAACATTGTCGTCAAAAAGGTTCGGAAGAACGTATGTACTGTTTCATATTCTCAACGTTCATCTTTTTTTTTCTTTTTATACAGAAGTTTATTTTTACTTAAAAAAATAACTGTCCCCTTTCTCTTATGGCCTTTCTCTTATGGGCTAGGTTTGGCCCAACATGGATGAACGGGCCTAACTTAGCCCAATTATGTCTTTAAAAAACCCATCATCTCCCACTTGCACATGGTTGACTAAACATAACTCTCTCTTCTCCTCTCTATAATGTTCATACTAGTAAATAATACTTGCAACTAACATACTTGGAGAGTTTGTTACCATAAATCTGTTGGGAATATATAATAGCTCAAAAAAAGCATACGTTTTGAGTAAATATAGTATTCAATACCCTAAATCAATCGATTGCATTGACATCTGTCTCTCGATTTCTTTTCAATTATAATATATTGTATTTACAATTACGATTATCTCAAAACAATCATAATTGATTGACTAGGGAATATGGAACCAAAGTGTGATTTCTCAAACTTAATCTTCTTTTCTCGAAACTCTCAATTTTAGATTAATTTTCTTTTCTAAAAATATCTCATTAGATCGAATCAATTCGTAATCATTGGCAACATTCTAAGATAGCAAACATTAAATAGAAACATTGAGAACAAGTAAGAGTAGTGAGGACACTTAATTGAGAAATTATTTTTCTCAAGAGTCTCACACTATATAAAAATTAAGATTAGAACTTTTGCCACTCTTATTGATCATCTCATTCATACATAGTATTAAATATGTATTACGGTATTAACTCATTTTCCATAAAGTGTATGTTTTCACTTTCAATACCATACAGATGCTAGTTCAAACATATCTAATATTTAACTTGAGTTCACGTATCTACTCTTTCAAAGAATTTACTAGAACTCACATCTGGCATCAAAGACAGATAAAATAAAATATGTGGGTTATTTTATTTTCTAATATAGTAAATATTATTTTCTTATCTTAACACTTAGTTAAGGCAACATCTATATTTTAAACTTGAGCTTTCAATTATCATCCAGATAATAAGCTAAAAAATTGTTTCATCTCTATTTATCATACAGTAAATAGAGGCGATTATATGTGTGAATAGGCTAATTTCTTATCCATTCAACATACTTTCTTAATTCTACAATGCACTAAGCATTAATATGCATAAACGTTAAATAAAAAAATCATAGGCATTAATAATGAAAAGATAACTTCATTAAATGTGAACACCTTAGGAAATTGTAATATTCGGTACATCGGCCTCTACACAGTCCTAAAGATTTTACATGACCATAGAAAACATCTCTAAGTACTAGCTTTGTTATAGAATCTACTATTATTCTATGCGTAGATATGTACTATAAGTTCACATCTTTTTATGTAATCGTATCATTGATAAAGTTATACTTGGTATCCATATGATTGGTCTTGCTATGATGTTCCAGATCTTTGGTGCATGCTATCGATGCTTGGGTATCACAGTTAACCTACTATGAGCTTACAACATTCTTGGCAATGCCTAAATGATCCAAAAATCTCTTAAACCAAACATCTTCTCGTACAGCTGCTGATAATGCCATGAATGCGGCTTTTATAATGGACAAGGCTATACACATTTATTTCCTACTACTCTAAGATATAACATCATTATTAAGTAAGAAAATAAATTTATAGGTAAATTTCCTTTCATGTAAATCTCCTTCCCAATCAGCATCCAAGTAACCTTCAAGCCACAGATCATTTCTTTGATAACTCAACGAATAATCAATAGTTCTATTCAGATACCTTAGTATTCTTTTGTTGGCTGTCTAATATACTTGACTTGGATTTGATTGATACCTACTTACCATTCTAACTACAAAACATATGCTAGGTCTTGTACACATCATAACGTACATTAAGCTTACAATAACACTAGTATAAAAAAGTCATTGCATTTGTTCCTTCTCTTGTGGAATCTTTGGACATAGTCTATAGCTTAATCTTTCACTTTTTGCAATAAGAATATTTATGGGTTTATAGTCTTGCGTACGAAATCGTTCAAGAACCGTATTTATATAGGTCTCTCATAAAAGATATAATGATCTCTTAGAATGATCCATTGAAAATGTTAACTCCAAAAATATATGTAGCCTCATCCATATCTCCCATCTCAAAGTTGAAAGATAACCAAACTTTAATAGTATCAACAAAGTCCATATTGCTTCTGGCAATTGGTGTATCATCAACATATAATGATATGATCACAATTGATCTTTGGACCTTTTGATATATATGCAATAATCATCATCAATCATTGTAAAATCATATGCAATTATAACATTATGAAAACATATACATCATTGTCTCTATGACTGCTTAAAGCCATATATTGATATAAAAAGTCAACATACCTTTTGTTCTTAACCTTTTGAAATGAAACCAATGGTTGTTCTATATAAATTTGTTCTTCTAATTCTCCGTTGAGAAAAGTAGTATTTATATCCATTTGATGTAATTCAATATTCATATTAGTCACTATTGTCAAAATAAGGCGAATTGAGATAATTCTTACTAAAGGGAAAATGGTTTCCTCATAATCAATTCGTTTATGTTGATTATACCCTTTTGCCATAAGGTGGAGTTTACGTCCCTCTATATCCCCTACTAGGTTTTGACGGGCCTTCTGTTGGGACTGGACGGTGAGTGACAGTTCACCCTATGGATATCTAGAAGTCTGATAGGGTCATAGGGGACTCTGGTCACGTGGACGAGGAGCTTAGAGTGTAGATAGCCTAGTAGCTCTTCGTTTTGAAATAGACCCATGTTGTGTTAGACTTTTCTGTATATAAATGTTGCTATATTATAAGTGTGTTTTGTGAAAATATTATCCTACATTTCTATCCCACTTTTATGTTAGTTGGAGATTGTTATTACGCTATCGCATGTGCAATAAAATGAATGGGTTGGTGACACTTCTTGGGACGTCGCAAATGTTATCAACCACCGAGAGATGTGCACGCACTCGAGGTTCGGGGCGTGACACATGATTTTTTAATTAAATATCGAAATTTCCAAATTTTGAAATAAATACTCAAAATCACAATCACCACTCAATTTGCGTAAATTAACACTCAATTGCATAAATTATGCACACTACTGCAATCAGCACGAAATTATGGTCAACGACTATCCCAGTATAATTTTTGGAAAATATTAAATAATGAAATAAATAGCAAAAATAATTAAGTAACACAATTTAAATCCAATAAATACTAACTTAGGCTAGAAACACTAATCTAGCCACCTAAACGGGCCTAGAAAATTAATGCACCTATCTAGATAAATAGCACAACCTCTTGAGCCCATAATCAATCTATTCTAACCACCTAACATGCATAATTAAGCAATTAAATCACTAATCTAAACTAATTAACCACATAATCCGTAATTAGCCTAAAATAATTATCCACTAAGCGTCATTAACTCCTTAAGCAGAGTTTAGTAAGTAAATTCACCGGTTTAGTGGGCCGGTTAACAACTGGATGTGCTGCAACCTAGGGATCACCGGCGGCAACGGTGATGCAAAGGTGAGTAACACTCGAGCCTACAGCGACACCAACGAAGGTCTGGACGGGCCTTAAAACGAGCCACGAAGCCTTAGCTTGGGGCTAAGCTTTAGCTTTTGCTTTGGGCCAAGAAAGGCTGGGTTGAGCGGCTGAAATGGCACGGGATGGGTGGCGGTGGCTGCAACGACTCTAAGCGGGCTTGACGGTGGCGGATGGTGGCTGAACGGGGATGGACAGCGACCAGGTGAGCTGCGACGGTGGCCTGGGCAGCTTAGGATAGAAACCAAGGCACACGAGCAATGCGAGACGGCGGACGGTGCGTGAGCTGGCGTGCGGCTCGCGAGTGGCAGCGACGGGCACGACGACGGTAGGGGAGGCAGTCGACGGTGAAGGAGGAAGCTGCTGGCTATTCTTTGTTTGTCTCAAGCTCTCAAATGCCTCAACAATGGATAAATGAGGCCTAATGAAGAAGAAGAAGCCAGCTGAAGCTTGAAGGGGGCCCAATTGCCTCAAAAGTCCAAGAAAATATCCCATTGTGCTCATTGCTTGCCCCCGCCAGCCAAGGCTGTCATCCTCAGCCAATTTCCCCTCCATGGCTTCCTCAAGAAGTCTCCCAAATGGTCCATAAAGTTGCAGCACCCCCTAGCTACGAATTTTGTGGCATTTGGCCTCTAATTTCACTCAATTCCCCTCCAATTAGACTCAAATTGGAGTCCATAAAATCAGCTAAGGTGCCATCGTCTATCTCATGATTTTTCCTCATCAATTGAACCAACTTGACGGCCAAAAATGCGACAAAAAACGGCCCCGTAATTTTCCCAGTCCAAAATACCCAACTTTGATTTTTCATGGAAATCTCGGGTTTGCTGAAAAATCTTCGAAGGATGAGTCGACGTTCTTAAAATAAATCATAACATGACAAAACTTTCAATTTTTGAAATCGGATTTAAATTTGTTGTTAATTTCAACTGGGTGCGATTTTAGCGTAACCTAACCTATCAGGTAGCTTTTAGGAATTTTTTAGTGCAATTGACCCGTGATCGATTATTTTCGAGCCACATTAAACATCTTCGACTCATTGGCAACTTTTGGTTGTTATGAAAATCTCGAGATTTCAAATACGGGCATAAGGTACAGAAATGACAGAAAAATCAGTTTAGTGCCGTTTGATGAGAATTTTGCAATTAGGTGGAATCACTCACATTTTGATCACATACCTCAGTTGAATTGACCTATCTCTAATCTCTGATCAATTTGATAGTGCCGTATTGACCCGTGGAGATTAGCACGGTTGAGCATTGGAGATTAGCATGGTTGAGCAGTCGATTTTTGGTCGAATTCTTAAGTTTATTGCGTTAAAATCCCTTAATAGCTTCATCAAATAGACTAGTTATTCTGTGAGTGATTAACTCAAGGAACAAGAATTATAGGCACGTTGATAAAAAGCCCAACTTATTCAATTGAAAAGAAAACCTGAAATTCAGGATGTCACAAATTCCCCATCTAGTTGTTAGGCCTCGCTTCATATTTCAATGTACAACAAAAGCATGCAATTAGAGGCATCAGAGAAACATGGAGATTTCTTGTTATAAGGAATTATATGGGAGAATTGCATATGAAGGCATAATCAATTCAACGGAAGAGCTCAACATCATATATTGCATAGTGAGTGGATGTTATGGTAGTATCTATATGGCGTGGTTGCCCAAGGAAAATCGTGGTACTGGAGAAATTTCACCATCTTGAAACGAGGAACCCATCTTTTGGCAAGAGCTTCTGAAATGAAGTGAAACAATTACAGAAGTATGATATAGAAGCATAATGAAGCTTCATGGTTTCTGCTTGCACAAGTGATGCATGTTCTTGGTTTACAAGTACATGACGGAAGGGGAAGTCTACTACGTGTTCTGAGAAATGATTCCAATAGGGTTACTATTATTGATGCACAATGTGATTTGATATTTACAGTGTGATTAGAATTACAAGGATCTTTCTCTTTCTAAGTCGAAGGCTTGTTTGTCAAAAGAAGAAAAAGCTGAAAAATTGGTCCATGACCTTTCCCTTACGATGGGTTAGAAATTTTTAAGGCCAAACATCACCCGATAAAAGTATCATAAAGACCTTGACTTCCCATGAACCATTGACCACGTACTAATCAAAACTCAACACACATAAAACCCCAAAACATCTTGACTTCTTGATGGATGTTTACAAAATCCATCCTTACATGGTTTAAATCCTTTTCTTTTGGCCAGTATGCTTGTTTAAATTCTAACCGTATCGAAAAACTGCAACATTCAGAGATTTACAAGAGCAGAATATTTTGTTTGCTTGAAAATTAGAGGTGTAACTTTTAAAAACCGAATATCTAAAATTACAATAACGGTTTTTTAACTTGAAAATTCTTTATGGCAATAATTTAATATTAAATCATCCAATTGATTTGCCAGGAATCAACGCTACATATGAATTTCTAGTAAAAGAATCACCTATGTAACTTACGTGAGCTAAAAATTATGAAACTTAAATGATTACTTAAAAGGTTATAATATTATTATTGCTCATTTTATGTTGCATAAAATCATACCCGATGAAGATCCATTTATCATTAGTACTTTGACACTTACCAACTCTTTTAGGAATTTAAGAGCATGGAAGAAGATCCTTTTTTCTTCCTTTTTTTCTTTGGGTTCGAAATAATAGAATAGCCCTTGATGAAGCAATGTGACTATGCAAGGACATAAAAAGTAGTGAAGATATCTGATACATAGTTTTTGGTTTGTGGGGGTGCTGAAACTTGGATTGCTTCACAACCTAATTCAATTTTTAGTAATTAGTTCCTCTTTTACAGCCCTACTAGTTGATGGCAACTCCATCATCTCAAAAGAAAAAGGAAGGGAGGCAAGGATAAAAGAGTTAGATTAAGTGTCAAGTCAATAAAAAGATAGCACTTGAATTGTGGAAATCGCGTTTCCTTCAAGGCGTTGCTACAGTTTCTCGCTTTACTCTTTAAATGCCGTAATCCAAAGAATACGGCAATAACAAGTGACTAGAGCTGCAACATGATGAGCATAATCTGCAACATGTCCTTAGCTGTACTGATCATTATAGCTTTCTCCTACTACAATTCAATTCTTGCAACACCAGCACCTTCTAAATAGTCAGAGGCAAGTGCACTTCTCTACAGCGGGTGGTGGCCTTCCCCCGTCACCGACAACACTACTTACCTCATTGCGCATGGCCTGGGGTATTGTGCGACGCCTTTGGGAGCGTCAACAAGATTTGCTTGCCATATGGGTACCAAATAGTGTGACATCCCAGATTTTCAACCCTGTTTTCTGCTGAATAAATCGGGCATTTCATTGACGCATCTATAGGGCTGTTCTCAAAACTGATCATTCTAGAGATAACTAGATTATCTGGAGAAACTATTAAGGATTTTAAGGCAAATAGACTTGAGAATTCGACCATGAATTGACTTCTCGATCGTGCTCATCTGTCAAAACCATTACGGCACAGATATAAATCGATTTGAGATCAAATATAGGTTGGTTCGATTGAGATGTGTGGCTAATCGTGGGTGACACCACTAAATTGGAAAATTCTTGTCGACCAACACTAGACTGATTTTCTTATCGTTTTGGTACCCCGTGTCCGTACTTGAATTCTCGAGATTTTCACGACAATCGAAAGTCGCCAATGAGTCGAGTGGGTTCATAGTGGCTCGAAGAAAATCGACCACGGGTCATTTGCACCGAAAAGTTCCAAAGTTACCCGATAGTCTAGGTCCACGCTAAAAACACGCCGAATGAAAATTAACCTCCAATTCGAGTCCGATTTCGAAATTGAAGTTTTGGCCATGTCACAATAAATTTTAGGAGCATCGACTCGCCTCGGAAGATTTTTCGGAGATTCGAGAAATTTTACGGAAATTGGGTTCGGACGTCGCGGAAATTTGGCGGAAGTTCGATTGGCTAAATTAATGGGAAATTAGACTTTCGGGCGAGCGTTGTGTGTCGGGGATTTATAGAAAATCATTTGGGATTTTTCTACGTCGAAATCGGGCCTCATTTGGGAATTTATTGGAGAAATTGAAGTTCAAATGGTGAAATTCGTATGATTGGATGAGGCAGCAATTTTGGACTTTAAAATTGTTTATTTGTGAGTTGATAAGCTTGAAATTGATTGGGGGGACAAAGAGGAGTGTATGGTGGACTTGTGGGGCCAAAACATTAAATGCATTGGCTAAGATTTCTGATTTTTCTGGTCTCCTCTTAGCTGGCTTCTCACGCTCGGCAACCCTCCCATCCGCTCATTATTCCTGCTTTTGTTTTAATCTCTGCCGTGCGGAGCAATCCCCATCCAACCTCTCTCCATCTCCGTTACTTCTCTTCCTCAACCGAAGCCCACACACTCCACACGTCCGCCAGCGAAGCTTGAAGAGCAGCAACGCTTGAAGATCAACGGCACAACTTCTGCGACGCTGTTTTTCCTCCATCGCCCATGCCGGCACGGCCCCATCTCAGTCGAATTTCCACCGGGTGAAGCCCCCATCTCCATGCACGTCACCTGACTGCACGCCACCGCTCCATCTCCACGCTGCCACCTGCCCGCTCCTCCTTCTGCTTCGGTCAACAAACGGACCGTCGAAGCCACCGATTCCCCAGCAGCAACTCCACGTCGACGCTGTAGCCCCACTTCGGCTTGTCTTCAACGGAGTCAACGGAACCAGCAGCTTCTCCTCTTATGTTGACTGAAGCTGCCAGCGGATGCCCCTTCTCCACTGAGGTTGGTCGGCCACAGAAGCTAGCAAGCTGCCCGAGAATTTTCTCCATCGTCAATCGAAGTCGTAGCACCTTCCAGCGAAGACCGAAGCAGCCGCACGTTCCCCTCGTCCGTGTATCTTCAGCCCAAGACTAGGTTCCACGCCCAGCAAAGCCCATCTCCAGTTGAGCTTGCTTCAGCCCATCTGCAGAGGCATTTCCAGCCCAGCATCAATTGGATTGGAAGCCCAGCAATTTTAGTCTTTCGGGCCCAGCAAAGACAGGCCCAATTCAGTTTTATTTCAAGCCCATTTTCAGCAATTGTAGTCTTCAAGCTCAGTTTTTGAAGCCCAATCGCAGCTAGGCCCAAGTCCAAGAGCAAGCCCATTCCAGTGCAAGATCAAATCTCATTTGGGCTGAGATTTGTTGGGCCTAATTCAAGGCCTGGTCCAAGTCTGTGGGAGTCGTCACGAGCCCGTTTTCGGCTGCCGTCGCGCCACCATCGTGGTGATTCGATCCCCGCTTTTGATCAAGTGAGTTTTACTCACTAAAGCTTTCTTAGTTTGCTAATTATACTTAAGGTTGGTTAGATTTAATTAAATGCAATTAGGTGGTTAGATTAGTTTAGATCAATTAAATTAGAGACTTAATGATGCATGTAGGTGGTTAGAAATAGACATTAGCAAGTAGACATGCCATGTTATTTATGGAATGAGTCTCGGTAATTTTTCGGGCTCGTCTCGGCCCAATTCGGCATTACTTTGGCCTAAATTGGATTTTTAGTATATTTATTTATTTTTCGAAATTAATTAATTAATTATTTATTTTTCCGGAAATTTAACCGGGATGGCTGGTGACCGGAATTTTATGCTGATTGTCGTGGTGCAGTCCGTTTATTTAATTGAGCTTTATTTTGTGCGGAAATGATTTATTCGTGAATTTAGGATTTATTCCCTAATTTAAATAATCTTGGAAAATTAATTGGAAATTAACCGGGCATCAGTTAATGATACCAAAACTGTTGTAGTGGACTACAGGAAAGGTTGGGATTTATAAGAAGGAAATTATTATATTTTGGTTAAAGCCGATCGTGTACCCATACACATCATTTTATTGGAAAGGATAAAATTAATTAATTGATTGTTTGCTTGGAATGATGCGTATACCAGCTCGATGACTCTACGGAGCATCTGGAGACAGTACGGTATGATAAATTGTGTGTATACCGGCTCGATGACTCCACGGAGCATCTTGAGACGGACGGTATGATCTACCGGCCGATGACTCTACGGAGCATCCTGGAGACAAGATGCGGTCGATAAATTGTGTGTATACCGGCTCGGTGACTTTATATGTCATCTTGAGACAGGACGGTATGATCTATCGGCTCGATGACTCTACAGATCATCTTAAGACAGTACGGTATGATTTGATAGCTCGATGACTCCACATGTCGTCTGGAGATAAGATAGCATACTATCTATATATCACCTAGGGTGAGTAGTCTTGGATGTTGATCAGACTTATAGAAAGTATGGAAAGGGTCGATCAAGAGATAATTTGGATGACATGTAATCGACTAGGTCGATTGATCGATGATTCGATCTTGATTGGGTGATGTGATGTGATGATGTATATTTGATATATATACTAACTTGCAGGGAGGAGCTGAGGCCAAGGTAAGTCCTCTGACTCGTGATGTGCTTAGGCAGCCTAAGGTATATTGGTTTACTAATCGAGTCTTAGGAGGTAGGACTTGCTGAGACGTGGTCTCATTGGTTATTGAATAACCATTTCAGGACCCTGAGGAGAAGCTAAGGAAGAGGAACCTGAAGGGGAGAAAGACTTTTGAAGAAGAAGATGATCCAGAGAGGGATCTTGAATATAACCCGGATGTAGACTGAGATCCCATCCCTTTTGTAAACCCTGTCTTAGCGTAGATAGGTGTGAGACAAGTATGTTTGAATAGTATTGTAAATATACTATGAGTTGTGCTTTGTTAATGAAAGTGTGGTTGTGAATTTCAATATGAAAAATATGGCCTGCTTTCCTATCCCATTGTTTTATTGTTCTAAATTTATAATCGCTTCCGCATGTGCTTAATAAATTGAAAGGTCAGCGATACATAGTCCTGGGATATCACATTCTAAAATCGACCAAGTAGAAGGATGTGCGCGCGTCCGAGGATCGGGGCGTGACAAATAGGCAGTAAATTCAGCAACATGAACTTCTCTCTACTTCCGAGCCTCACCTTACTTAATTTCTCTTATAACGGACTAGCCAGTAAAATCCCCCTTCAAATATGTACTCTATCGAGGCTAACTTACCTTGACTTGTCCTCCAATTCCCTCACTGGTGAGTTGCCTCCGTGTGTCCAAAACCTCACTAGGCTTCAAATTCTTGATATCGGTGGTAATTACATCAATGGCTCTATCCCTCCTGAGTTGGAAATTTTGGAGGGATTGAACGCCTTGAATCTCGAGTTCAATTTTCTTAATGGTGCAGTCCCTCTGACTATTGGTCGCTTGCACAATTTACGATTCCTTGGATTTAGCTTGAACAATTTAAGTGGCTTTGTCCCTCTTGAACTTGGGAACCTCGCAAAAATGGATTCTGTTGATTTAAGTTTCAACAACTTCATTGGTCCCATTCCATCCTCTATAGGGAATTTGACAAGCTTGACTGATCTCGATTTACGAGGAAATTGACTCAATGGATCTATTCCTCTGGAAATAGGGAATTTTGCGAGTTTGACTGATCTCAATTTGCAAGGAAACCAACTCCATGAATCTATTCCTTCGAAAATAGGGAATTTGGCGAGTTTGACTAATCTCAATTTGCAAGGAAACCAACTCTATGGATCTATTCCTCTAGAAATAGGGAATTTGACGAGCTTGATTTATCTCGATTTGCGAGGAAATCGACTCAGTGGATTTATTCCTTTGGACAGGGAATTTGGTGAGTTTGGCTTATCTCAATTTGCAAGGAAACCAACTCTATGGATATATTCCTTCAAAAATAAAGAATTTGGTGAGTTTGACTGATCTCAATTTGCAAGGAAACCAACTCTATGGATCTATTCCTCTAGAAATAGGGAATTTGACGAGCTTGACTGATCTCGATTTGCGAGGAAACCAACTCAGTGGATCTGTTCCTTCGGAAATAGGGAATTTCATGAGCTTGACCAATCTTGATTTGCAAGAAAACCAACTCGATGGATCTATTCCGTCGGAAATAGGGAATTTGTGGAACTTGAGTTATCTCGATCTGCGAGGAAACCAACTCAGTGGATCTATTCCTCCGGAAATAAGGAATTTGATGAGCTTGATTTATCTCCATTTGCAAGAAAACGAACTCGGTGGATGTATTTCGTCACAAATAGGCATTTTGGAGAGCTTGGTCAACTTGAGTTTATGTGAAAATAGAATTGATTGTGCCATCCCATTGAAAATGGGAGATTTAAGGAATCTCGAACAACTAGATTTGAGCTCGAACAACTTGGTTGGGGAAATCCCCGTTGAACTTGGGAAACTGAGCTTGTTATTCTATCTCGATCTTCACAACAATTCTCTTTCTGGTTCCATTCCAGATAATCTTAGGGTTGTTTTTCCTGATACTGCTTTTCTCGGCAATAAAGATTTGAACCTATTTCATGAAACCCAAGCCCCCAGAAGAAGGTCTAGTGTAATTCATTATATGACGGTGTTCATTCCACTGGCTACGATTTCTTGTATAGTGGTCGGATCTTGCTTTCTATTTCAACGTGCAACAAAACAGAGCAACCGGAGACTACATTGAAAAATGGAAATTTCTTGTCAATATGGAATTATGATGGGAGGATTGCTTATGAAGACATAATTGATGCAACATAGGACTTCAATCTCAAATATTGCATCGTGATTGGTGGTTATGGTCGCGTTTATAGAGCACAATTGCCCAATGGGAAAGTTTTGGCATTGAAGAAACTTCACCATCTCAAAGCAGATGACCCATCCTTTGACAAGAGCTTTCGAAATGAAGTGAAACACTCGATAGAAATAAGGCATAGAAGCATAATCAAGCTCTATGGTTTTTGCTTACACAGGCAATGCATGTTCTTAGTTTACGAATACATGGAAAATGGGAGTCTATTATGTGCTTTGAGAGATGATATTGAAGCCGTGGAATTGGATTGGTCCAAAAGAGTCAACCTCGTCTAGGATACAGCACATGCTTTGTCTTACGTGCACCATGATTGTGTTCGGCCAATTGTTCATCGAGACATATCTAGCAATAATATTTTATTCAATAGTAAAATGCAAGCTTTTGTATCATATTTTGGCACCGCGAGACTTCTAGGTCATGATTCCTCATCTAACTTCACTGCAAATATCTCTGGCACCTATGGATACATTTTATGCTTCATATATATATATATATCCCTGCAAGTTACTACTAGAGGTAGAAGTCAAATAAAAGACATTGTAGAAGTTTCGCTATCCATGCACATCAGTGACTTGTAGACTGTTATTGTACTTGCCAATAGTAGCTAAGGATTGGTTGTGCCACGATTGGCAAAATGTCCCCTCGGAACCACCTTTTATGCCATGGCTCTGACTCCTGTATTCATTTTATTCATTTCTATATATTTATATATTTTCGGAAAATGAATATTTATTTTGTATGCTACTATTGTTAGTATTACTAGGTTACTTATTTTAGAATAAAAATGTCTCAAACTATATTTTTATGTTGCATCTAAGTAAAAGCATGTCGGAATAGTAAGATTTTTGGATTTTGTATTACATCCATATTGGTATTACTAAGTCATTCATTTCTATTAAACATTTTGTTGTCGAAATAAAATAACTGTTTTGAAAGGAAAATTGGAGGGGCAAATGGGGCAGTATGGGGTGCCGCACATGGTTATGCGGGGCACGATGGAGAGGGAAAAGTTGCCTCTCAGGGTGCAGCGACGGGGCGGGCAGTTAAGGGTGTAGTCATCCCGTCCAAAGCCTCAACTACTAAAATTTTGTATGCCCTTTGTATTTTTTTTACAGAACTCGCATATACTTTGGTCGTTAATGAGAAATGCAACATATATAGTTTTGGAGTGGTAGCAATGGAAACAATGATGGGTGAGCATCCAGGAGATATTATATCTATCTTGTTAACATCCTCTAGAGAAGATATCATGCTACATAAAATTCTAGACAGGTGGTTGCCTTTTCCAAGAGAGAAATCTGTTTGCAAGAAGTATTGTTTTGATAGTTTCTCTAGCTCTTGCTTGCTTGAGTGCTAATCCAAAGTCTCGACCAACTATGAAGCAAGTCTCAGAAGCTTTTCTAGCTCGAAAGTCACCATTGGCGAAGCCCTTCCATGAGATCTCACTGGCTCAGCTCCGATATGTAAATAAATCATGGTAGGAAGGTGAATCAACAGAAGCTTCATCAGGACAGAGCGAGGAGTAAGGGTCATTGAGTGCTTGTCTAGTAAAGAGACAATTGATAATGAAGCTGCAATTTGGTGAATATGATTGAGCATATAAAATTGTATGGCTTCTGCAAATTAGTAAGTCTTGTTAAACTCTTTTCCATTCTATGCTGTAAGAGTGAGATGCAGTTTATATATGACGTCCGTTTATTTTTCTTCTTTTCAATGAACAATGCATCAAGAAAAGACAAAACCGACTCTAGTTCCAATATAAAACACGAGTATCCATTCACAATTTCCATAATGTAATTGATTATATTCAGATGAACTCATAGAGTAAGTGTATTTGATATAATATTTCGCTCCATAAAAGATGAGTATTTTCCAAGGCCAAACATCGGCAAAAAGTCTCTGTAAGACAATCACTTCTCACGAACCACGAAACACGTAGTCGTCCAGAAAATCAACATATGAAACCCCAAAGGACCCGCTGCATGTTGTAGTTCTCGCGGTCCGAAAATCTACACATAAAACCACGAAGACCATGACTTCTAGTGACACTCGAATTGCATAATCTCCACACAAGACCTTGACTTCTTGATGAACGGGTACAAGTACCATTGAAAAAATGCGTTCTCATTTAAGTTCTGATTTTTTTTTCTCACTCCTCTCTTCTATGTACATGTATACTTCAGCTTAAGACTCACTCCTTCGTATTATCCTTCGCTTGTGAATTAGTTAATCCTATTGCAGATCCAATTTTTCTCCTATATATTAGATGCGAAGTCCCCCTCTATGAGATCAAACAAAAGCAACATGTGTTAGGCCACTAAAATTGAACGTGCCTCGTACTAACCTGTGAGAAGACCTTTTCGTTTTCATGCTCGCTTTAGACACGGTTGGCCTGTACTCGAACCCAAGAAATATAAGACCAATGTCATCTAACAATTGAAATTTATTGGGATCTTGTGCATCTGATTCATGCACGTTTGGCTTGTATCTACACTAAAACCATGGGCCCAACGCCTCATGACCATGTAATGTCGAGTATAGGGAGATGTGGTGACGGTGATATGAGACTCGTACCGCTTTCTCGGTGCAAGAAGACTTCGAGGCGTCTTGAAGTCTTTCGAAGAACAAGACAAAATACTAGAGGAAAAGTAAATAAAGGAGAAATTGCATCCGCCGTGTTACATCCGGGGGAGGACCTTTCTCAATGACTTGTGACATGTGATTGTTGCGACTTCCCCTTTGGGACAGGGAATAGATTTAGGAATATTGCTTAAAAGATGGAAGGCATGGGCTCTCCCAAGCCCATACCTTCTGCACATTGGGATGTTCATAAGAATTTTGTAATAAAAAAGTCACTACTAGCCTATTGGGGTCGGCTAGAAATTAAGTGAGACATAAAAATGTATTTCACTTCCTACATAACTAGAAAATCTAAGGTCAAGGACTTGATTATGCTAATTAAATAATTAGCACTCTTTTGGTACCAAATCTTGTTTATTTGAAAAAATATATATTTTTGTCAGGTTGTTTAGATTAATTTTAGACCAATCCACTAACATGGAAAGTGACCATACGCTTGCACAAACAGTAATATAACAATCGGTGACTGGAGTCACATCAAATAAATTGCATCAGGAGAGTAAGAATCTAGCATTATCAAATAAGGAGCATGCCATTGCTAACTAAGACAAAGGGAAACCATCAACATACAGAAAGCATGCATTAAGGGCATTCATCTCTAAAGACAATCGAAACCCTAAGGTAGAGCCCTAAGAGCTTGATCAATTTTGAGCATAATTCTAAATTGAAAGGCTTCCACTTTAAGGAGAAAATAACCCAAAAGATTAATTTTGAAAGGCTCCAGGAGAATGCCTACTATTAAGCTTGTAACTGTGATTATCATGTGTAAGGTTTTGGATATGACTTGATTACATAACTTATGGCTATACTACTGATATTTCTTGGGTCTTGCTTCATATCTCGGTGTAGAATGAAGAGTATGTGATTAGAGATAGTAGAAAAAAATGGAAATTTCTTGTCAATATGTAATTATGATGGGAGAATTGCAAATGAAGACATAATTAATAAAACAGAAGATTTTACCATCAAATATTGCATCAGGACCAGCAATTATGATAGTGTCTATAGAGCACACTTGCCCAATGGGAAAATAGTGGCATTGAAAAAACTTCACTGTCTAGAAACAAAGGACCCATCTTTTGACAAGAGCTTCTGAAATGAAGTGAAACACTTAACAGAAGTATGACATAGAAGCATAATTAAGCTCCATGATTTCTATTTACACAAGCGATTCATGTTCTTGATTTATGAGTACATGAAAAGGGAGAGTCTATTTTATGCTTTGAGAAATGAAATCGAAGCAGTGGAACTAGATTGGTTTAAAAGAATCAATGTTGTTTAGGATATGACACATGCCTTGTCTTACTTGTAGCATGATTGTGCTTGGCCAATTGTTGACATATCTAGGAACAATATTTTGCTCAACAACAAATTACAAGCTTTCGTATCAAACTTCGGCATGGTAATAAAACCTAATTTCTCATCCAATCTCACAGAAATATTGTAGGTTTTCGTGGACATATAGCACCGGGTGAGCAATGATCCTGACACTTCTAGAATGTTTTTACTAGAGGTACATGGCTATATTTGATATATTTTACCCCTCATGTGGTGAACAACACCGTTGATGCTTCATCGTGCTTATAAATTTATTGGTTGATAGTGCTTGGCTAAATTGACAACTTGATTTTGAGCCTCATCTAATTTTAAAACTTTTTGTTCTTTTTTTCAGAGCTTGCTTACACTTTGGTTGTCAATGAGAAATGTGACACATATAGTTTTGGGGTGGTAACAATGAAATAATAATGGGTGAGCACCCTCGACAATCGTTAGAAAAAAAATTATGCTACATCAAATATTAGACCTGCGCTTGCCAATCCCAAGAGCGAATTCCATCGCAAGATATATCATTTTGGTAGTTTCTCTGGTGCTTACTTGCTTAAGAAGTGATCCGAAGTCACGACCCACAATGAAACGAGTTTGGAAAGCTTTTCTAGCTCCAAGACTTGCGTTGGCCCAGCCATTCCATTCAATTTCACTTCGCAGCTCCAAGAAAATAATCAATGAGTATGGTGGGAAGGTGGATCATTGGAACTTCGTCGAGCCCCAAAAAAGAGCAAGGACCACGAAGTACTTGTCCCAATACTAACAAATAAATTCCAACAAGTGAAGAGTTGATTGATACAATGATCCTGCGAATCGCCGAACGTGTTTGAGCTATATCAAGTATACTGCTTCTGCAATTTTAAGTCACGTCAAAAAATTTCTATACTAGCTAGGCTAGAATTTACCTAAGTAGCTATTGCTAAGGAGTGAAGAAGCATTTTGTCGGACAGTTGTTTATTTTTCATCATTTTAGTAAGATCAGAATGTATGATAAGTGATAATGTGTTGTCGTTGCCATGAATATTTGGCAACATAAGAATATTCCCTGCGTATTATTCCGGATCGTTTCGGTTTAGTTGAGGCTTGCTAGTCAATCAAAGACGGCAAATTGACCAACGTTTCCTTTTCGATGGCTAAAGGTCCGACATCACGAAAACAACAAAAGACGACGATTACTCTAGACGAATGGTGTGGATTCGTCCAGCAATCAATACATGTCCGAAGACCTTGACTTGTTGACTTTTGAGGTGCCTGCTGGAGGAAGACCTTGACTTATTGAATTTGTCCAGCTTCCATATGTAAGCGCACTAATTGAATCATCATTATTTAATCGTGAAGTGTACGATGGAAGGCCTGCCACTTCGCAATCACGATGTAGCAGAATCAGAGTTTATCCTGTCACGCCTCGAATCCTGAGCGCGTGCCCATTCCTACTTAGTCGATAATAATTTGCGACTTCTCAAGACGAGTTGCCAACCCTTTCTATTTTATTGCACATGTGGAAGCAAAAAGAAATCCCCTGACAATAATCATCTTAGGATAGAAAAGCAGGATACGAAAAACCAACTTTCAAAAAAGAGACAATCCTAGCTGACCTACACTTCACATCACCTCCTCTCGTCTCTCAGTCCTCCACTCGATGACCCTGAAAATGTTGTCCCACAGCGGGATAAGATATCATCTCAACGAGTCTAAGCTCTAAACCCCGATTAGGAGGGAAATACGCCCAAAAGTATCCTAATCACACAATCACACAATGAATGAGACTTACCTCGTCTCAGATTCACCCTATAGGTCAGTACAATTTATCTCACAGACAACATGAGAGCATGAGCAACAAATAAGCTCCAATAACTGAAATGTCACACTCAATTAATTATGCATTCCTAGTTTTGATCTCGGCATATAGCACGGTCTACTCTCTGTTCGGTAGTCTTCTGGCATTGCCAAGCATTGTCTCACCCCATTGAGCACAGCACGTCTCTTTATCAGACGGCTTTCCCGAAGGAGCATAGGATCCATAATTTATTGCGACCGGCTTCCCGTTGTCAGGGGTATCCCGAATAGGGATGACGTCCAGCTTAATAGCCCGAAACGATTTCTCTTAACCATCACACGATCACTCAAATATCACATAGGGCACCTTGCATTGTACTCAAATGTTTCAATTAAAATGGTGAGCCTGGCCTTTTTCCTCGTATTAGAAATTCACATGAAATTACTCGTGTGTGGGTACACAGTCAACTTGACCCAGAAAAATTGATATTCTTCCTTTTTTGAAATCTCACCATTTCATATAGTACTAAAAACTATTTTCGGTGCCAAAACTCGACACTCGGGATTTTCTAGATAAATATTGGAAATTCACAAATTTTGGAATTAACTACCAAAAATTCAATCGGCACTCAATTTGCATAATTTAACACTCAATTGCAGAATTTAACCACGCCATTGCAACCAGCACAAAATTCCGGTCACTAGCTATCCCGGCCTAATTTCCAGAAAAATAATTAATAAATAATTAATTCAATTTAATTTCTAAAAATACTAACCTAGGCCAACATTATTAAATTAAATACCAATATGGACTTAGAAAATTCCCGAACCCTTCTAGATAAACAGTACAATTTATTTAAACCTTAGCTAAACCATGCTAACCACCTAACATGCTCAATTAAATAATTAAATTTCTAATTTAATCTAACTAACCATCTAATTCCTAATAAAATAAATGTAAACACCCCTTAAACGTCATTAGCCTACTAAGCAGAGTTTAGAGTATAAACTCATCGGTTAATTACGAAAACCGGTTTACCGCGACGATGGTGTGACGGCGGCCGAAATTTGAATCTTCGGCGGCGTCGGCGGACTTGGGCCGGGCCTAAAACGGGCCCAAAAAATCTCAGTCCAATATGAGATTTGCTTTTGAATTGGACTGGGCCTAAAGCGGGTTGACTTCGCGGGCTTGGGCCTCAAAATCGCGGGCTTTTGATTTTGCTGGGTTTCTAAAAGGCGTGGGCTTGCTGCTGGGCTAAGACTTGGGCTGTTGGAATTATTTAATGGGCTGAGTAATTACTTCACTGGGCTGGATTGCTGCAAATTTTTGTGGGCTTCCAATGGCCCAACTGCTGGGCTCACTCAAGCTGAGATGGACCGAATTTGGGCTGAAATCGTGTGGGCTAAAGACGCACAAACGTGCTGGGCCGAATTTGCTGGAGGTGCTGCTTTGGTTGATTGATGCTGGACGAAGGAGCAACGAACAAAGGAGATGCTGGGGACACGTGGGTTGCAACTCTCAATTAAGGGTGTTTCGGTCTTCGTGGACAGCTACTTCATTGGAGTCTTCAAGTAGCAACGTTGAAGAAGAATGAAGTAACGAAGATGAAGCTGCTTACGGTTGTTGGGCAAACAACCAGGAGACACGCGGCAGAGGGGATAAGCCAAAGTGGAGAGAGGGCGAGTTGCTTCAGCTTCGCTGGATTGATTCGGAAGTGGAGCAGGGATGAAGAGGGACCGATGTTGGAGCAGCGAGCATGGAGTCAACAAAACCGCTTGGGAGCTTGCTACATTGACTAAAGCTTCGATGGATTGGAAAAACGGAAGGTGGTGCTTCGGTTTTGCTCGAGGGAAAGAGGAACAAATGAAAGAAACGATGGGCAGGAATTGAAGAAGAACAAAATGAAAAATGGAGAAGCAAGGGTCCTCGGTGGTCAGTTGTTTTAAGGGGGAAGGCTCGCGCACGAAAGTGGAAAGGAAACAGCTAGCAGACATGAGGAGATTGGAGAGAGAGAGACCAAAAGTCCACATGATTATCCAAAGACCTAAATGCTTGGTTCCCATTTTGGTGTTCAAGCCTATCTCAAAGTCCCTTAATACTTTCCAGCTTTATATTCCACAAATTACCCCAATTTGAAGCCAAAAAAAATCCAACACCTTCCATAGCTCCAAATTTTCACAACTTCGGGTTCAATTCTTCCAGAAATTCTCCAATTCAACTTCCAATTTGAATGAAGAAAAAGCCTGTAGAATTTTCACAAATGCCCCTCATCAAATAGCTCAGCTTGCAAGTCCAAAAATTTCTTCAATTTGGCCAATTTGAATTTCTGTTAATTTTCCGTAAAAATCTCGGAATCTCTCAAAATTTCTCGGAGGATGAGCTGACATTCCTAAAATAGCTTATGACATGATAGAGCTTCCAATTTCTGAAATCGGACTTGAATTGGCGGTTAATTTCATACCGACACGTTTTTAGTATGACCTAAGCTACCAGGTAGTTTTCAAAACTTTTTAGTGCAAATGACCCGTGGTCGATTTTCTTCGAGCCACAATGAACCCACTTGACACAATTGTGATTCTCAATTGTCGTGAAAATCTCAAGGATTCAAATACGGACATAGGGTACCAAAACGACAGTAAAATCAAATTAGTGTCAGTCAACTAGAATTTTCCAATTCAGTGGAGTCACCCACGATCGACCATGCATCTCAGTGGAACTAACCTATTTCTGCTCTCAAATCGGTTTTATACTGTGCCGTAATGGCCTCTACAGATGAGCACGGTCGAGAAGTCAATTATTGGTCAAATTTTCAAGTCTATTTGCCTTAAAATCTCTTAATGACTTCCCCATATGGTCTAGTTACCTTGTGAGTGGCCAACTCCAAAAAAAATACTATAATCGTGACGATGAAAAGCCCAACTTATCCGATCGAAATCGGGACCTGAAAATCAAGATGTCACATATCCACTATAAAGACACTCGATCGTATAAATTGATTTATGTCTTGAAGCTTTGTGATAATGAACGCAGCCTTTAAATTAATTAGAATTGATGAAACACAAGGACGCAAAGACGAGGAATCCCATCAATAGAAAACTCTCAAAGAAAGAACCTTAAAAATCATAAAATTACTCTTCCTTCTGCCTTAAAATCTCATATGCTGCACTTTTTGTATATCTTAAGTACCCTTCTTATGAAAGAGAGTTCCTAATGCTATTCATAAATTATTATTCTCCCTAAATGATCGTTATCAGGTTCGACCCATGTGAAACGTGATCCAAAGTTCTTGATACGTTGGGTACACATGTTCTTGATTTACAAGAATATGGAAAGTGGGAGTCTATTTCGTGTTTTCAGAAATGATGTTGAAGCCCCGGGGGGGGGGGGGTGAACTTGATCGGAACCGAAGAGTCAATGTCATCTTACTTCCGCCTCGCTGCACCTAACAAATTTTTTCGTTCGAAGGTATCCAACATCTTACTCAACCACCAAAATCCTCAAACAACTTTTCTCTCTCTCTCTCTCTCTCTCTCTCTGTGTGACATCTTAGATTTTCAACTCTATTTTCTACTGAATAAATCGGACATTTCATTGATGCGCCTATATGACTATTCTCAAAGCTGATCACTCTCGAGATAACTAGACTATCTAGGAAAGCCATTAAGGAATTCTAATGCAATAGACTTGAGAATTCGACCGTGAATCGGTTATTCGACCGTGCTCATCTTTAGAGGTCATTACGGCACAGTTAAAAATCGATTTGAAATCAAAGATAGGTCGATTTGACAGAGATATGTGGCTAATCGTGGGTGACACATGTCAATCGATACTAGACTGATTTTTCTATCGTTTTGGAAACCTGTGTCCGTATTTGAATCCTTGAGATTTTCATGACAACCAAGAGTCACCAATATGTCAAGTGGGTTCATTGTGGCTCGAAGAAAATCGACCATGGGTCATTTGCACTAAAAATTTCTGAAAACTACCTAGTAGCTTAGGTCGCACTAAAAACGCGCCAAATGGAAATTAACCACGAAATTGAGTCCGATTTTAGAGATTGAAGATTTTGTCATGTCACAATAAATTCTAGGAATGTTGACTCAGTCTTAGAAGATTTTTCTGCAACTTGAGACTTTTTGGGAAAAATTCATCCTAAGGATGTTTTTGTTTAGAAAAAGGCCGAGACCATTTTTGATTGCACAATTGAGAAGTAAGCGGGATCAATTGGTGAAGAAAAATATAAATTTGACCTTTGAGGTGCCAATTGAATTTGCATGGGCTAAATGAGATTGAATTGAGCAAGAATATGTGTCCAATTGGGGGAGAAGATTTGCAAATTCATAGCTTCCCCCTTGCCTAGCCAAAGTTGACAATTTCAAGGTCATATGGGATGCATTGGTGGCCTAATGGAGGCCAAAGGAAGGCTGGTGGCAGAGAATGGTCAAGGGAGACCATAATGGAAAATTTGGACATTGGAGGAGCCATTGTCCCCCTCTCTTCCTCACAAAGCAACTAGCCAGCTTTCCTTTCCTCCTTCCTCTCCATTTTTGCACACTAGCAACCAATAAGAAGCCAGCTGCATTGCCAGAGTCAACAGCCACTGGAGCTGCAGACACCACTGCCTGTGTTGTTCGCCCTCCTCGCGCGAACACACGCTATTGCGCCTTGCCGCGCCTCACCGCCATCCAGCAACTTTTGTTTGTGTGTCTAGGGTTGCTATCCAGCCGTGCCAGCTATCGTCGAAGCTCCCTCAACCGCCAGTTTGCCCCGATTTGGACCTGAGACCGTCCCCGCTACCTCTATTGAGCCTTGCCGCCCTAACCAACCTTGTTTCTTTATCTTTGTAGCTCAAAACAGAGGCTGAATTTGTGGGTATCCAGCCACCTTCAAGGCTCATTTTGAGGTGGTCCCGAGCCTTGGTTGCTAGGCTTGCCTCGAGGAAAGTCGGGCCTCGACGTTCCCGTCGTTCTGCACCGAACCGCTCGTTAAACAAGTGAGTTTAACTCACTAATCATCTATTAGTTGGTTAATGACGTTTAGGGGCTGATTAGATTTAATTAAGTGCAATTAGATGGATAGATTAGAGTAAAGTGATTAATTTAGTACCTTATCGATGCATGTTAGACACATGGTTAGTGACATTAGCGGTTAGTGACATTTATGGGTCCGTTTCGCCGTTCAATCAAGCATTACGGGCCTAAATTGGATTTATTGCATTATATAATATTTTTCGTAATTACTTAATTAATTAATTATTTTTCGGAAATTAGGATGGGATAGCCGATGACCGAAATTTTATGCTGATTATTGTTGTGCGGTCTATTTATTTATTTGAGCGTTAAATTGTGCTAAATTGATTTGATTGGGATTTTTGGATTTTATTCCTAAATTATTTGATTTTGGTATTAATGAGAAAATTAACAGATGTCAGTTTACAGCACCAAAAATATGTTATGAGCTATTAAAACTAGTGGGATGTTCAAAAAGTGAAATTATGATAGTTTGGCTAAGGCCAACTGTGTCCCCACCCACGGCTATTTTATTGAGAATGATAAAAAGATGGAATTGATTGTAGAATTGGGAAGGTATACTATATCGGCCTACGGACGATATGTCAGTTTAGCAAGAGCAATATACCCAATCACCCTAACGAGAGCAATATGATTAGCTTAGAGAGAGCATTATTCGTGTGCTATATCAACTTAAGGATTTGATATTTCAGCTTAGCGAGAGCAGTACACTATTTATCAGCTTAACGAAAGCTATACTATCTATTTATTAGCTTAGAACAAGCAGTCCTATCATGGGTGGACCTATAGATAGTATTAAATGTACCAACTAAGGGAAAGTCATGATGACATGTAATCGACTGAGTCAATTAATCGATAGTTCGATCTGATTAGGTGAATTGATGTGGTTTGTGTATATTCGATATATATACTGACTTGCAAGATGGAATTGAAGCCAAGGTAAGTCCTCTAACCCGTGTTGTGCTTAGATAGTCCTTAAAAAGCGTATTGGCTTCCTAATCAGGTCTTAGAGAGTAGAATTTGTTGAGACGTAGTCTCACCCTGTTGTGGGACAACATTTCAGGTCCGTAGATGGTAGTACCTCCCCCTCCTCTCATGCATTTTGGTATTCCTAAAGAAGTCATAAAAGTAGGTTATTATATTCTAATACACCCCCACCCTGAAGGATTGGAGTATGTGATGGTAAAATCCACTGTCTGGGTCGACGTGGGTGGACCCGGAAGGGTGCCTCATAGGTACCAGTCATGGTATCGTCACTATCATGACGGCTGAAGGGAGGGTCTGGTGCCAGAGTTTGATGTTCCTCGATACGTTTTGGAGGCTGCGCTCGGGGAGGGGACTGCAGATCCTAAGGATGGATCGATGATTGATGTGAAGGATCCCAAGCTGGGGGATGATCTCGACTCTCCAGAGCAGTCAGCAGTAGACTCCAACTGGAGCATGGAGGAAGGAGAGATCGTTGAGGAGGAGGAGTACCCTAAGGAAGAACTTGAGGAGGAGTACCCTGAGGAAGAACCCGAAGAGGACCCTGAAGAAGAACTTGTAGAGGAGTTGAAGGAGGATCCAGAGGAGGATCTAGAGTACGACCTCGGTGAAGATTAAGACCCCACACTATTTTGCAAACCTTGAGTTGTGAACCTATGTGTAATAGTATTGTAATATATCCTATGAGGTTTGCTCTGTATAAAAGTGTGTTGGTTTTTAGGTTCGAGATTTTAGTCTATCACATTGTTTTATTGTCTATGGATTATTTTATATGCTTCCGCATGCATACTAAAAGAAAGGGGTCGGCGATGCATCTTGGGATGTTGCTATTAATCAACCAATTGAGGGATGGGTGCATGCCCGAGGATCGGGGCGTGACATCCCCACTTAAGTGGTATCAAAGCCCAAGGTCAGGGATTGGAGTGATAAGGTGTGAGGGACATGGATAGTGGTAGGAAAGACCTTTAAATTCATGACTGGTGCATGTCTATGATAGTTGATTGGTAGTATTACTTGTGGTTTGGATCACTCTGTTTCTAATTCAATGTGGAATTGGAAGCAGGCGTTAGTAGATAAAGACTAAGCCATGAGTGATCTAGAGCCCAGAACTCCTAACAAGAGGACTAGTAGGGCCGTGACTCAGAGTAGAATACCGACCATGGTTGGTACCCGAGGAGGCCGAGGTCAAGCGCCAGCACAGGCTAGCGCAAGTAGAGTGGCATCGCTACTAGTAGATGCTGGGGTTGTAGCCCCAGGTGATTAGGGAACCATCTGAATTGACCAGGCCTTGGATGCTATGAGAGAGTTGATGGGGCAACAGGCCCAAGATCAAGTTGTTGCATTTACTACCGCAATTGCGGTTGCCGCTCAAGCCACTGCTACTGCTGCTGTTGCCACCGCTGCTGAGGCCGCAGCTGTTGCTGCACTTGCCGCCGTAGCTGTTGCCACACTTGCTGAAGTTTCGCTAGGAGTTGTGGTGTAATAGCTTGAATTTTCAAAACTTGTTTTCAATTAAATAAATCGGGCTTTTCGTCAACTCGCCGATAGTGCTATTCTCTAAGCTGATCACTCACGAGATAACTGGACCATATGGGGAAGTAATTAAGAAATCTAAATGCAATAGACTTGAGAATTCGACCAGGATGCTCAACCGTGTTGGTCTGTAAGGGTCATTACGGCACTGTCATAAATCGATTAGAGACTAGAGATAGGTCAATTTGACTGAGATATGTGATTTGGATGTAGGTGATTCCACCTAATTACAAAATACTCGTCGATCGGCACTAGACCGATTTTTCTATCGTTTTGGTACCTGGTGCTCGTATTTGAAATCTCGAGATTTTCACGACAACTAAAGGTCACCAATGAGTCGGAGATGTACATTGTGACTCGAGAGAAATCGATCACGGGTCAATTGCACCAAAAATTCCTAAAAGTTATTTAGTAGACTAGGTCACACTAAAAGCGCGCCAGATTGAAATTAACCGTGAATTTGAATCCGATTTCAGAAATTGAAAGTTCTGTCATGTCACAATCTATTTTAGGAATGTCAACTCATCATTCGAAGAATTTTTAGAGATTCCGGGATGTTTACTGAAAATCTTTTCGGATGTTGCGGAAATTTAATGAAAATTCGGATGGACTAAGTCAAAGGAAATTTGGACTTCCAGTCCGAGCCTTTGGGTGTTGGGGACTTGCAAAAAATTGTATGTGATTTTTCTTCAACGAAATTGGACATCGAATTGGAGAATTTCGGGAAGAAATTGAGCTTAAAGTGTGAAATTCGGAGTATGGTTTGGGGGCTGTATTTTTGGCATCTATTTGTGCTAATTATGGATTCAATTTATTCTAGAAAGTATTTGGGGACATGGCATTCAATGGAGAGGATAAATTCATTGACTTTGCTCCCTTATCTCTTCCTTTTGGTCTGCTTCACACGTGAGCTCGACGGATTCCTCTCTCTCCTTCGCAACTTTGGTCTCCTGCTTTGCTTTTAAAATTTTCTTTCCTCTCTTGGATGAGCTGCTACTCCTCTCCTTCGTTGCCCTCCTTCGAACATCTCTTGTTCCATCGAGTTCTCCAGCTGAAGACACGTCCAACGATTGCTACTCCTTGGATAACCATTAACCATGGAAGCCCCTTGTTTGACCGTATGCAGCCCACCCTTGCGCCAGCTGCCCTCCGTTTAACTCTTTGACGTTCAAAGTCCAGCATCCCAGCGAAGATCCAAAGCCCACGCGTTTCCGCAGAAATTCCCAATTCCCATCTCCACGGTTTTTTATTCCTGCAGCCGAAATCACCGTCCAGCGGCAATTGAGCTACTTCCTCCACCGAAGCTGCCTTGCCGTGTCTTCAATTTACTAGGTCAATTCCACTACAAGCAACGCCAAGAGTTGACCGAAACTCTCTTCCCATCTCCTCTCCTTCGTGTGGCGCCAGCTCAGCCATTCTTCAGCTCGTGTCTTCATCGAGCAAACTTCAACAATGTCCCAGCTGCAGCCTTCAGACAGTCTCACGAGCCAGGATCTCTGTGAGTTTCAATCGAGCAGCCCATCTTTGGGCTTTCTTGTTTAGCACAAAAACCAATGGAGTCCAGCCCAGCGAAATCTTTAAGCTGAGCTCGCACTTGTCCTGGTTCAGCCCAAGTTTCGGCCCAACTTTAAGCAAACCCAGAGCCACTTGAAGTCCAGCCCAAATCCAGAACACGTCTTAGATTGGGCTGAGATTTGTTGGGCCAATTTAGGCCTGGTCCGAGCTTCCGTCGACGCCGCCACAAACCCGAGTTTCGACCGCCATCATGGTTAACCGGTCTTCGTTTTACACCGGTAAGTTTATGCACTAAACTATTCTTAGTGGGTTAATGACGTTTAAGGGGTGTTTAGATTTAATTAATTAGGAATTAGGTGGTTAGTTAGATTAAACTAATGGTTTAATTATGCAATTATGCATGTTAGGTGGTTAGATTAGATTAAGTGAGGCCTAGATAAATTTTGCTATTTATCTAGAAGGGTTCGGGAATTTTTTGGACCCGTATTGGTATTTTAATTGAGTGATTTTAGCCTAGGTTGGTATTTTTAGAATTTAAATTGATTTATTTAATTAATTTTCGAAATTATTTATTTATTAATTATTTTCCGAAAATTAGGCTGGGATAATCGGTGATCAGAATTTGGTGCCGATTGTAATGGTGTGGTTAACTTCTACAATTGAGTGTTAAATTGTGCAATTTGATTATAAGTTGTAATTTTTGGAATTTATCCTAAAATTGTATAATTTTTTTAATTAATTAGAAATTATTGGGGTGTCGGTTTACAGCGCCAAAAATATTTTCAGACTCTATATAAATAGTGAGATTTTCTAAAGTAAAAATATTATATTTTTGGCTTAGGTCGATCATGTACTCACACACAATTATTGTTATTGAGTACATTTTAACACGATGAAATTAGGCCAAGTTAGATATTTAATTGAGGAATTGATATGCAAAGTACAAGATCCTTGGCCAAGATCGTGGTTTAGCTTAGGTGAGCAATATATATCTATAACAGCTTCGGGGAGCATTAACATCATTATAGATCTTTAGTAGTTTTGGTGAGCACTTTAGATATCAGCTTCGGCGAGCATTATAATTATCTAGTAGCTTCGGTGAGCAATAATTGATCTAGCCGCTTCGATGAGCAAATTTAGACATCGACTTTGGGGAGCAATGATATATGAATATATCTATTTTAGCTTAGGCGAGCAGTGTTCGAATCGATAGGGTTTATAGATGGCATCGATGGTATGAAGTCGAATGAGTCGATTGATTGATGGTTGATTGGATTGACTATGTGATGGTCCTGATGACATGAAATCGACTGAATCGATTGATCGATGATTCTATATGTTGTGATGAATTAATTTGTTGAAATGATTGGATGATTATATGAATTATACTGACATGCAGGAAGGATCTGAGATAAAGGTAAGCCCTCTGACTTGTGTTTGTGCTTAGGTGGCCCTTGAGGCATATTACCCTCCTAACCAGGGTTTAAAGCGTAGACTTGCTAAGACATTGTCTTACTGGTTATTGTATAACCATTTTCAGGTCCTTAGAAGGTGGTCGTGGAGGACCAAAGCCCCCAAGTCTATGGAGGTGGAGTTAGAAGGATTCGCGTTTGGGTCCAACTAGTATGTCATAGGATAATACATTTGTTTTTGAGAGCCGACCTTCTTGTAAACTATTGACTAGACTCATTTTGTAACTAAACCCGTTGCTTATCAGAAGCATATTTGTTTGTGAATGTGTGTTGTTCTACTTTTCTATCTTGAGATGGTTACTGTCAGGGGATTTATTTTCGCTTCCGTATGTGTAATAAAATGAAAGGAGTTGGCGACTTGTCCTGGGAAGTCACAAAATATTATCGATCAGAGAGGGATGGGCACGCGCTCAAGAATTGGGGCGTGATATGTGGTCGTTGGGAGACCAATCCACAAGTTGGTGGAGCAGTTTTTGAAGCTGAGCCCGCCAAAGTTTACGGGTACTGGACATCCCGAGGCTGCTTCACTGTGGATACATGATCTAGAAAAAGCATTTGCACTTCTGATGTGCAATGAAGAGGAAAAGATTGTATTGGTTGTATACCAACTTCAAGGCAATGCGAACATTTGGTGGAGAGCCACCAAGAATACAGTGTTCCCAGAAGGTGTGATCCCGGTGTGGGACGCCTTCCTCAGAGCTTTTAATGATCAGTACTTTTTGAGTACTGCTTAGGAACAAAAGATGGAAGAGTTTTAGCATCTTCGTTAGGGGACGATGGCCATTGATCAATGGAGTCAAGTTCGCCAAACTTTCACAGTACGCTCCGAGATTAGTTGAGGACCCAAAAGAGAAAGCCCGAAGATTCAAGAATGGTTTTCGTACTGAGTTGAAGCAACCCTTGCTACCGCTAGATATGATCGAGTATTTAGAAGTCTATCATCGAGCTTAGATGATAGAGAGATGTTTGAACAAGCAAGCTACCTTGGCTAGATCGAGTTTTAATTCTCATCGAGAAGGAATTCGCTAGGGAAAGAGGCCCATGCCTGGAAATAAATTCCAAGTCCCACCGAATATGAGGGGTGGAGTTGGCAAGCTAGTGCCAAATAAGATCGAGATGTGTCGTCTATGTGGAAGGCGACATGGTATTAATCAGTGCCCCCGAAGGACAGGTGCCTATTTTGAATGTGGCCAACAGGGTCACCTGGCTAGAGATTGTCCGAGACGATCGAGAGGATAACCATAGTTATTGCCGTTGCCACCAATTGGACAGATTAGGGGGTATGCACCACAGATTGCACCGCAAGGAGGATAGCTGAGACCTCTAGTTCAAGGCACAATGTATGCCATCACACAAGGTCAGGTAGAGGCTGCGCCTGACGTGATCACATGTATGGTTACACTAAATGACCATCCTGCTTATGCTTTATTCGACTCTGGAGCAACTCATTCCTTTATTGCCGAGCAATATGTTAAGTTGTTAGGATTAAGTCCTATATTGTTGGAGTCGGCAATTTGCATATCTACACCAATGAAGGATAAAGTCATTGCTGTTTTGGGTTGTTTTGGTTGCAAGTTAGCATTGGTGAGCGAGTGGGGAATATAGATTTATTAGTTCTAGCCATGTATGACTTTGATTTGATAATTGGCATGGACTGGCTCACCAAGCAATGAGCTATGACGGGCTGTTATCGCAAAGGGATTCAGTTTGACCAGTTAGAGGGTGAGAGCTTCGAGTTTGTAAGGAACCGAGGAGGACCCTCAATTTTCCTAATCTCATCGCTAGAGGCAACTCATCTGTTAGATGAGGGTTGCCAAGGTTACCTGGCAACCATCGTGGATAGGACAGCTGAGGAGTTGAAGATGGAAGACATTATAATGGTACAAGAATTTCCATATTTTTTTCCAAAAGAATTGCCAAGATTGCCACCAAAGAGAGAAATTGAGTTCGTGATCGAGCTAGCACTCGAGATAGAGCCAATCTCTAAGGCTCCTTACCGGATGGTGTTATTTGAGTTGAAGGAACTGAAGGTATAAATGCAAGAACTTTTGGATAAGGGATTTATCCGTCCCAGTGCATCACTTTGGGGAGCACCAGTTCTGTTTGTAAAGAAGAAAGATGGTTCGTTGCGCTTGTGCATCAACTATCAGCAACTCAATCAGGTAACGATCAAGAACAAGTATCTATTGTCGAGGATCGACGATTTGTTCGATCAATTGCAAGGAGCGTCGATTTTCTCAAATATCAACTTGAGGATAGGATATCATCAGCTGAGAATTAGGAAGGAGGATATTCCTAAGTCAACATTTTGTACTCAATATGGTCATTACGAGTTTACAGTGATGCCATTTGGGTTGACGAATGCTTCTGCTACCATTCAGGATCAGTTTGTGATCGTGTTCATTGATGATATTCCGGTATATTCGAGAAGTGATGAAGAGCATGAGAGTTATATGAGATTAGTGCTGCAGACACTGAGAGTTTATTAGTTGTACGCCAAGTTTAGAAAGTGTAAGTTTTGATTGACTCGTGTTGCTTTCTTAGATCACGTGATTTCAGGCAAAGGAATTTTTGTGGACCCAAGCAAAATTGAAGCTGTGATCAATTGGCCAAGACCGACTATAGTGATAGAGATCAGAAGTTTTCTGGGTTTGGCAGGTTATTACAGAAGATTTGTGAAAGGATTATCATCATTAGCATCGCCATTGACAAGACTCTTGAAGAAAGAAGAGAAATTCATATGGACAAACAAGTGTAAGAGTAGTTTTCAAGAGCTTAAGGAAAAGTTAATTACCACACTTGTGCTGACGATTCCATTTGGTCCTGGAGGATTCGAGATTTACAATGATGCATCATTCAAAGGGTTAGGTTGTGTGTTGATGCAACATGGTAGAGTAGTTGCATATGCCTCCCGTCACTGATGTCGGTCTCGGCCAATTAATCACTGCTTCAATCTTGGATGGGTCCACAGAGATTCCTTCACCTAAAATCACATGACCTAGAAAAGTAACACGAGTCAGCCAAAATTCGCACTTGTTGAACTTGACGTACAGCTCATGAGTCCTTAGAGTCTGTAGTACCAATCTCAAATGTCCTTCATGCTTCTCTAAACTTCTAGAGTACACCAAGATATTATTGATGAGCACAATTACGAACTGATATAGGTATTCCTTGCATACATGGTTCATTAGATCCATAAAAGTAGCTAGGGCGTTAATCAATCCAAACGGCATGACCGTGAATTCATAATGACCATACCGAGTACGAAACACTGACTTGGGTATATCCTCCTTCCTGATCCTCAGATGATGCCTTAGATCGATCTTTAAAGATATCAACACTTCTTACAATTGATCAAACAAGTCATCAATTCTTGGGAGTGGTTACTTGTTCTTGATCGTCACCTGATTGAGTTGACGATAGTCGATGCACAGACGCAACGAACCATTTTTCTTTTTCATAAACAGAACTGGTGCTCCCCAAGGTGATGTATTGTGATGTATGAATCCCTTATCCAACAATTCTTGCATCTGCACATTCAGTTTCTTCAACTTAGATAACACCATCCGGTAAGGAGTCTTAGAGATTGGCTCTGCCCTAGGAGCTAACTTAATCACGAACTTTATTTCCCTTTCTGGCGGCAGACCTGGCAATTCTTTTAGGAATACATCTGGGAATTCTTGAACCACTGCAATGTCTTCTATCTTTAGCTCTCCCGCCGCCAAGTAACCTTGACAACTCCTGTCTAACAAACGGGTTGCCTCAAGTGACGAGATTAGGGTAATCAAATGTCCTCCCCGACTTCCATTAAATTCAAAACTTTCACTTTTTAGCAGGTTGAACTGAATCGCTTTACGATAGTAGTCCATCTTAGCTCGTTGCTTGGTGAGCCAGTCCATGCCAATTATTACATCGAAATCATACATGGCTAGAACTATCAAGTCTATTCTCCCCTCTTGCTCACCAATCACCAACTTGCAACTAGGACAACCCATCGTAGATAATACCTTATCTTTTAATGGCGTCGATATACTAACAACTAATTCCAACAATTTAGGACTCAATCCTATTAACTTAATAAATTGTTCAGCTATAAATGAATGAGTTGCACCAGGGTCAAATAAAGCGTATGTTGAATGTGTGGTACCCCTTGACGGCCCCCGATCCGATTAAGGTCGCCACAGTTCGCTTACCATTTACTTTTCCTAATAACATGTCACTCTGATACCATTTCAATTGTAGCGAGTCCATACAACCTGGGGGTTTACATCTTTTAGATCGGTCCCTTGCGCAATTTATATACGGAAGCACATCCAACAACTTCCCTCTCTATATTCAAAAAACGATGCACACCAACTAAACATTTTATAAAAGTTAAAGCCGAACACTTTTATTTACTTAAACCAGATGGACATCATCCATCGGTACATCAAAATGCCGCAGTCTTCTATACTCGGCTATACTTCAAAAGATGACCGACATCTCCTCCCACAATCGTATGCTTAAGCTCCATCAACCAGTGTCAGCGTCCAAAAGTTCCCTCCTTTGCTATCCTCCTCCTCGCGGTCATATCCAACCGCTCAATCCATCTACTAATCTGAAATGTTGGTCTCCGAAGGGGTGAGTACAACCACTCAGCAGATAAATGATTAATAAACCACTCAATGCATCATGCCCCACAATCATCACAATCATAGCATTACATGTCATTAAAGCATCCATGCACAATTTACCTTGATATCATGCACATGTCATCACACCTCATGTACATACATCATCATATAGTCATCACCACCATCATGCCATATACTTACCATCATCATGTCACGTGTACCATCATCATTATTATGCATTCATGCACTCATCATCATCATATCACATGTACCATCATCATTACTATGCATCCATGCACATATCATCATCATATCACATGTACCATCATCATTACTATGCATCCATGCACATATCATCATCATATCACATGTACCATCATCATTACCACGCATCCATGCACTCATCATCATCATATCACATGTGCCATCATCATTACCATGCATCCATGCACATATCATCATCATTTCACATGTGCCATCATTGTTACCATGCATCCATGCACATATCATCATCATATCACATGCATATACCATCATGCATATTTCAATTTCAATTTCTCAATTTCATCCTTTCATATTGGACCGCCACATTTCTCTTTCCCAGGACCAATGTTTGCATCCCACATTCATCACTCGCACCCAATCCTGGCATTGCGAGAACCCTCCGGCACAATCCCTGCCGGGCATCCGGCATCCCCACACTCCGGGCACCTCGTACCCCAACTGGCATCACAAGGACCCTCTGGCACAATACTTGCCGGGCAACCGGCCGTACCCTTCTAGCCAGGCATCTCGCACCCCAACTAGCATCGCGAGGCATCCCTCGGCACAATACTTGCTGAGCTTCTGGAATTATGTACCGACATACCACCAGGCATCCCCCCCTGGAATTACGTACCGTATACCACCAAGAATCTCGAAACTCCCAAGGAAATCTCTGGGGCTCGCCATGAAAATGGTTTCCCCTACCCTCCGGAATTACGTACCGACATACCACCAGGCCTCCCCTAGAATTACGTACCGTATACCACCGGGCATCCCGACACTCCCGGGGCATCGTCGGCTCACACCTCCGACGGCCTTCTCACTTATCTCAATTCACATCTTCAATTATAGTTCAATTTTAACGTGGCATGTGATGTGATGGCAATCAAGATCATATTCATCCTTGAATTCATACATGCATCTCAAATCATCATCATACATGCAGCAAGACACAATCATCCATAACAATACAATTCATGGAGTCCATATAATTTAAAATTGTCCATTTTTCATGCCTTTTTGAAGTTTACTAAATTCCAGCTTGTACCATTTTAGAAAATATTTAAATTAAATATCCATATGATTCTCAAAAATCATGAAATCAAGACATGTGATAGGCAAGTCAATAAGATAACAATTTCATGAAGAACACATGCCCAAAAAAGTTTCACACAAGAAGATATAATTCATACAAATACAGCATGCAATTTCGGATAGAAACAGAATGCGCAGTTTTTGAATAATTCGATTAAAATACCCGAACGACTTCCAAAAATTATGAAATTTTTTACCAGGTTATAGTTAAGACACTAAAGTAAATTTTTTATGAAGACATCTATGCCAGATTCGTTCTAGATAATTTTCTATAGTCATCCGAAGCTTCTGATTCTAGCACCGAAACGTCCAGTGTAGCTATCTCCGAAATATCGTGTTTTCACCCACTTATTATTCTTCTTTTCCTCTGAAATTTTGATATGTTTTACTTCAAAATGTCCCCTACAACTTTCATCAAGGGATATAAGTGAAATTTCCAAAGAATAGTCACCATATGGGTCCAAGAAGTCTCGGGTGTCCAGTACCGTGTTTCCAGATTTACCGTCTTCAAGAGTAAGTCGATTCACTAGGCTACACTTGCTCATTTTACCTAAAATTTGAGTATGTTAGTATTTAGGATGTTCTCTACAAGTTTCATGAAGAAGTTGAAGAGAAATTCTCGGTAAAAAGCAACATGCAACCCACAAAACTACCAAAAGGTCAGCAAAGCAGTTCCAGATCTAGTGTCTTCGTAGGATGAGAGTTTTGCCCGTTAAATCTCAACCATTTTGTCCCAAATTTTAGTATGTTATATTTTAAGATGTTGTCTACAACTTTCATGAAGGAATAAAAGTCAAAATCCAACTCGAAACATGCATGCAAGCCTCCACAAGTTTCTGGGTCGGGCGGTATACACGAAATCAGCAAGCATCTTTCAAGAACAAGCCGCACTAGCTTCGGTTCCTTACCTCTAAACATCCACGAATTCAACCACACATGCAAGAGTAGAAATTGATCCTAACTTGCCTCCAAAATTGAGCAAACAACGGCACACGGACGGCAACGAACGAGCAGATGGACGGCGACAGACGAGCAGACCTCCTCCCTCGCTCGGCTTCTCCCTCTCTCTCTCGGCTCCTCACTCTCTCGCAACTCTCTCTCTCTCTCACTCTCTCAAAACCAGCCACTCCCTCTCTCTCTCTCTCTTTTTGGTTGTATATATATATATATGCATGCATTCTTATTTTGCATGAGGGACACTTGTCCCCAAGGAGGAGACAAGTGTATCCCTTGCCGAAGACACTTGGAGGAAGCCATGCAGCTCCTCCTCCCCCCTCCATGCGCCGACATGGGCCGGGCTTATGGCCCACTTTAGGCCCATCTCACTTGGGCCTAAAGTCCAAACTTAAATGGCCCAAGTTTATTTTTAATAATACATTTTAATCCTCATTTAAATAAATAACTAATTGCATAATAAAATGGCCAAAAGACTTTGTGACATTAATCCATCAAATCTATAAAGTGTATAGTCAAGAACAAAGTCTTCTTTATCAAATCGTCCTATGTTCAATTTAAATAGCCCATAGAAAAATATCGATAATAAGCCCATAATTCCTTCACCACTTTAGGGCATTTTATTTTTTTATTTTTATTTATAGAAATCAATTAACATTCTCATAATCAATTAACATTTTCATAAGGGGGGTTTGGTCCAAGAGATAAAGTATCGTGGCCGATGATGTAATTGTACCTATGGCCATTCAAAGACAAATATCGTTTCCCTCAAAATCAATATTTCGGGTTGAAATTCCCGGATGCCACTGAATGATCATTCAAGGAAATGGTACTTGTGATCACATTCGGCGCGTCCTCTGCCTGCCGTCTGGTGATGGCGTATGTCCTTCCACGTGCTAGAGGCTTAACTAGTTCACCCTACTGTGCATTCAAGGGTGTATACCCCCTATTCTGACCCATCGGTGGTGAAGGTGGTAACTACTATCCCATTGATCTGTTGGGACAATCTCTGACCTGGTGGCCCTATTGGCCACACCCATAATAGGCTCCCGTCCTAGCATGGCATGGTGCAGATCTAAGTCGCCTTCCATAGAAGTGACAAACTCCATTATTGCTCGACGCTGTCTTACTCACCCCACCATTTCTATTAGGTGGGACAGGATACCTTCTTCCAACCATGGGTTTCTTCCCGAACTTGATATTATTCCTGTTTGCATTAAACCTCTAATGCAGCAGCTTGCTCGTTTAGATCCCTTTTTATCAGTTGAGCTTGACGATAAATTTCCCGATAGTCAATCAGATCAAAAGGCACCAGTGATTGTTTCAATTCCAATCGGAGGCCATTCTTGAACCTCTAAGCCTTTTCTTCGGGGTACTCTACCAGCCTTAGAGCATATTGAGAAGGCTTTGCAAACTTGACTTCGTACTAGTCAACAGTCATCATTCCCTAGCGGAGGCGCTAGAACTCTTCCATTTTTTTCCCTTTGGTGCTCTTAGAGAAATATTGTTTGTTGAATGCCCTAAGGAAGGCGTCCCATAACGGAACTACTCCTCCCGGAAACACGGTCTCTCGGATGGCTCTCCACCAAGTATTAGCATTGCCCTGTAGCTGATAGACTGTTAGGGTTACTTTCTCTTCCTCACTGCATCTTAAAAGAGCAAATGCCTTATCTAAATACTGAATCCAACGAGAGGCGGTCTATGGATCCCCGGTACCAGTGAATCTCAACGGACTCAACTTCAAAAATCGTTCCACTAGCTTACGTATGGGTCTCTCCACAACCACATTCCCTGCCAGAACCTCATCAAGTGCAGTAGCAGGTGCAGTAGCAATAGCAGCATTGGCAGCGGCAGTAGCGGCAGCTGTAGCGACGGTAGTAATGGCAGCAGCTTGATTCTGGACCTACTGTCCCATTAAGTCTCTCATCGCCATTAGCGCTTGCATGATCCCAACAGTTCCCAGATTACTAGGTTCTGCTATCCCAGCACCAACCGGTAGAACCGGCTGCGGTGCTACTCCACTAGCACTGGCCTAAGCTGGTGGTTTACCTCTATTACCTCGAGCACCGACTCTAGTTGGCATCCTAGCCTGAGTAACGAGTCCAATCGCCCTTTTTCCTAGGCGTTCTCTGATCTTGCTCACTCATGACGCAGATTCTTTATAGACACTTGCCTCCTATTCCAACACCAGATTAGAATTTAAGTGATTTTACCATCAAACTATCAATCAGCTATCACTCACATGCATCAGCATATTAAAAGTATTTCCTAATAACTACCCCATGACTCATCGCACCTTATCACTCTAAACACTAATTTGCTATGATACCACTTAAACAGGGATGTCACGACCCGAATCTCGAGTGCATGCACATTCTTTGATGGTTAATAAAATTTGTGACGTCCCAGAAAGTGTCGCCGCCCTATTTAGTTTATTGCATACGCGAAAACGTAATAACAATTTCCAAACAACATAAAAATGGGATAGAAACATAGGATAATATTTTCACAAAACACACTTATAATACAGCGACATGTATATATAGAAAAGTCTAACGCCACATGGATCTATTTCAAAAAAAAGAGCTTATAGTCTATCTACGCTCTGATCTCTTCATCCATGGGAGCATAATCTCTTCTGATTCTATCAGACTTCTCAATAACAAAAGGGTGAACTATCACCCACTGTCCAAATGAGACGGAAGACCCATCGACATTTGACAGAGACTAAAGAAAAACCTAAGCTTTACTTCTTGAGAACCCCTACACCTTGTTTGACAATCCTCCATTTAGGGACCTGAAATGGTTATAGAATAACCAGTGAGACGATGTCTCAGCAAGTCCATCCCCTAAATTGACCATCCCCTAAATTCCGATTAGGAGAAAAGTACACCCGCATGCAGTCTAACCATATCTCCCTCAAAACTCATGTAACACTGGTATTTACCCTACATGTTAGTACTATTCAATTTGCATGTAATCATATTGAAATTGGGCATCATTGGAACATCTCGACATGTATACACATATAAACATATATCATCACTTATTCATGGGCCCCGATTACCAAACCAAACAATTATGGTACATCCCATACCGCACCACATGATTCCATCTCCTAATCAGGCCCTTCAATCTCAATCATTCATGCGTTCAAATTGCTTATGACCCATCGGTCATAGCCGATTCAACAGTCAACAGTCTCTCGGCTTAATCAGGCTTCATCTCACACCATCGAGCACGGCAACGTCTACATTTAGATGGCATTTCTCAAAAGAGCATCGGTCCAGCCTCCACTATGACCGGCATCCATTAACTTGGGGCATTCTTGAAGGAGCATCATTCGGCCCCAAAGGCTCGTGATGGTATCTTAAATCTTTCATGCATTCATTCAATTTCGGCCCAAGATACTGTGCATTGCACTCAAATGCCTCTATTAAAATAGTGATCCCAACCTCTTTTCTTCATATTAGAAATGCATGGCAAAATAATCTTGTATGGGAACACGGTCGGATCTAACCATAAAATTTGTATCATCACTTTTAAAATCCTACAATTTGGTATAGTACTTAAAAACACTTTTAGTGTCCAAAACCTGACACCTAGTATTTTCTAATTAAATACCAACATTCTGCCATTTTGAATTAAATATTCATAAATAACAACATCACTCAATTGCACAATTTAACAATCAATGGCATAAATGGAACATACTGCTGCAATCAGCACGGAATTCTGGTCACCGGCTATCCTGGCCTAATTTCCAGAAAATATTTAATAAATAATTTCTAAAATTAATTAAATAAATACATTAAATATGAAAATTGCTAACTTAGGCTAAATAATTTTAATCTAACCACCTATTGAGCTAAACACATTATTCTAAACATTCGAGCTATAACAACACACTAACCAAATTAACTTATAGTTTCTAACCACCTAATTAAACAATCTAACTATCCTAATTTAACTAACTAAACTAATAATTAACTAATTACACTTAAATAAATCTAAACATCCCTTAAAGTTGTTAGCCCACTAAGAAGAGTGTAGTGCTTAAACTCACTGGCTTATTGCGGAAATCGGTTCACCGTGATGACGACGTGACGGCGGCCGAAACTCGAACTTTCGGCAGTGTTGATGGATACTCGGACTGGGCCCAAAGGCCTTGCAAGCCCACAGCACAATACTGGGTCGATACTGGGCCTGAGCTGTGAAGTGGGCTGCTAGGCTCACGCGGGCTGAGATGGGCCAAAATTCCCGTGGGCTTGTCTTTGGATGGGCTGGAATCTTATGGGCTTGAAAAGAAGACTGAGAACTAGACTGGGCTACAACTGGACTTGGAAGTTGGGCTGAACTGAATTCACTTGGGCTGCTAAAAATGGGCTGAAATCCAATGGGCTAAAGATATTGGGTAACAACAAACTGGGTTGTTAGGCTGAACTGCTGAAGTGAATTTGTGGGCCTAGTCTTTGATGGAGCTGGCGATGCTCGGGCGTGGGAGGAAGTGGATGAAGACGCTGGATTTGCTGGCTGCGTGGATAAGGATGGGCAGCAGCTATTCGGTGTCTCCGAGCTTCACTGGCAGCTTGCTGGCGAGCTGGTGGAGACCAAGGAGGCATTGATCGAGGCAAAGGAACTGGGGACGAGAAGTAGCTTCGATTGATTTGCTGGATGCACGTGGAGGCTTCGGTCAAACAAGGAAGAAGAGAAACTTGATTGTTGACCGGCGTGGGGGAACAAAATGTGATGGAGAGGTAGGCCGCAAAGAAGAAATGATGGAGAAATTTCGATGGTGGATGGGCAGCTTCATAGGGAAAATCAAGAAGAAAGAAAAGTAAAGCAGGAAATGGAGGCAGGAGGGTTACAGAGAAAGGGCGGTGTTCGAAGATGGAGGGGAACAGACGAGGGAGGAGAGATGTGCAAGAGAGGCCAAAGGGGAAGAAAGTCTACAAGGTTTACCCCTTCCATTAATTACATGTCTCCCCTAATACTTTCTTAGATGATAATGCCACAATTAAATTCAAATTGAAGCCAAAGTGTTGCACCCCTTCCATGGATCCGAATTTTACTCAAATAATCTTTAATTTCCTCTCCGATTTCTCCCATTTGAGGTCCGATTTCGTTGAAGAAAAATCCAGAACAATTTTCTGTAAGTCCCTGACACTTAAAGGCTCGGCTTGGAAGTCCAAATTTCCATCAAATGAGCCCATCCAAATTTCCATTATTTTTTTGCAACGTCCATATTGATTTTTTGTAAAAATCCCGGAATCTCCAAAAAAAATTTCAGAGGATGAGTCGACGTTTGCAAAATGAATCATGACATGAAAGAACTTTCAATTTCCGAAATCGGGTTCAAATTTGCGGTTAATTTCAATCTGATGTGATTTTAGTGTGAACTAGTCTACCGGTTAACTTTTAGGAATTTTTAGTGCAATTGACTCATAATCGATTTATTTCGAGTCACAATGTACATCTTCGACACATTGGTAACTCTCGGTTATCATGAGAATCTCAAGGTTTCAAATACAGGTACTGGGTACAAAAATGACAGAAAAATCGGTCTAGTGCTGTTCAATGTGAATTTTGTAATTAGGTGGAATCACCCACACATTAATCACATATCTTCATCGAATCAACCTATCTCCAGTCTCTGATCGATTTTTTATGGTGTCATAATGACCTTTGTAGATCTACACGGTCGAGCAGTCGATTCCTGGTTGAATTCTTAAGTCCATTGCGTTAAAATCCCTTAATGGCTTCCAAATAGTTTAGTTATCTCATGAGTGATCAGCTCAAAGAATAACACTATAGGCGCGTCAATGAAATGACTGATTTATTTAATCGAAAACGAAATCTGAAAATTCAGGTTGTTACATAGGCCGCCTTTCGAGTCTTATGGCCACCCTCAAAATTAAACCAGATGTCCAGATCAAAATCAAGTTACTCCAACTGACAGATCTAGATGTGCAGAAAATTCTACAGGAGGATACTAAGAAAAGAAATGCTAACTTTCAAATTTTTGATGATGGAATACTAAGATTCCGAGGACGTTTGGTTGTACTTGATGATGTGGAACTTAGAGATGAGATTTTATTAGAAGCGCATTGTAGTAGTTACGACATTCATCCTAGTAGTACCAAGATGTATCAGAATCTACTTCAACACTATTAGTGGTCAGGTATGAAGGCGGACATCGCCAAGCATGTCGCTAAGTGTTTGACATGTCAATAAGTCAAAGCTCAGCACTACAAGCCGAGAATACTTTTGCAATCTCTCGATATGCGTGAATGAAAATGGGAGCATATCAGGATGGATTTCATGACCGAATTATCGAGGAGTCAAAGAGGAAATGATTCAATTTGGGTAGTAGTCAACAGACTGACAAAGTCGGCTCACTTTATTGTAGTTCGAAAAGACCTCAATTTGGATAGGCACGTAGATTTGTACGTACGTCAGGTGGTTTGTATGCGTAAAGTGCCAGTTATGATAATTTCACATAGAGACCTAAGATTTATTGCTGCTTTTTGGAAGAGCTTGTGAAGTGCCTTAGGTACCAAGCTGCTGTACAGTACGGCATATCATCCTCAGACGGATGGCCAATCTGAGAGGACAATTCAGACCCTCGAGGACATGTTGAGAGCTTGTGTACAAGACTTCAAAGGAAGTTGGGAAGATCAGCTACACCTAGTGGAATGCGCCTACAACAACAGTTATTAATAGAGCATTCAAATGGCTCTTTTTGAAGCATTGTATGGTAGGGTGTGCAGGACACTAATATGTTAGGATGAAGTTGGGAAGAAAAAGATTACAGGACCAGAATTGGTCCAGCGGTCAGTGGATGCCGTGGTAGTGATCAGAAACAGATTAAAGACTACTTAGAGCAGACAGAAAAGTTATGCAAATAAGCGCCGGAGACCTTTGGAATTCCAAGTTGATGATCACGTTTTTTTGAATGTGTCACCAATGAGGGGAACTTCGCGCTTTAGGAAAAAAGGAAAACTGAGTCTGAGGTATGAAGGTCCGTTTGAGATTCTTGGGAGAATCGGGAGCCGCGCATATTGTTTTGCATTGCCGCCAAGATTGGCGCAAGTGTACGACGTCTTCACGTGTCGATGTTGAGGAAATACAAGCTTGACTCGACCAACGTGCTCAATTTTGAGGAATTGGGCGTGGATGACTATGTGTCATACGTTGAAAACTCAGTTTAGATCGTGGACAAAAACTAACAAGTTCTGCGTACAAAAACCATCCCATTGGTCAAACTGGTCTTACACAACAACGGTATTGAAAGAACGACATGGGAGACTAAAGAGTCGATGAGACATTTGCATCCCCACCTTTTTGCTTAAGTTTTGTAAAGGTTTTAATTTCGAGGACAAAATTTTTATAAGAGGGGAAGAGTTATGACATCCCAGATTTTCAACCCTATTTTCTACTAAATAAATCGGGCATTTCATTGACGCACCTATAGGGTTATTCTCAGAGCTGATTACTCTCGAAATAACTAGACTATTTGGTGAAGCCATTAAGGGATTCTAATGTAATAGACTTGAGAATTCGACCAAGAATCGGCTATTCGACCGTGCTCATCTTTAGAAAGCCATTACGGCACAGTTAAAAATTGATTTTAGATGAGAGGTAGGTTGATTCGATAGAGATGTGTGGCTAATCGTGGATGACACCACTAAATTGGAAAATTCCCATTAATCGACACTAAACTGATTTTTCTATCGTTTTGGTATCCTGTGTCCATATTTAAATCCTTGAGATTTTCACAATAACCGAGAGTCGCCAATGTGTCGAGTGGGTTCATTGTGGCTCGAAGAAAATTGACCACAAGTCATTTGCGCTAAAAATTTCTAAAAGCTACCTAGTAGTCTAGGTCATGCTAAAAACGCGTCACATGGAAAATAATCACGAAATTGAGTCTGATTTCAGAGATTGAAGATTTTGTCATATTATAATAAATTCTAGGAACGTCGACTCAATCTCAGAAGATTTTTCTGCAACCCGAGATTTTTTGGGAAAAAATCGTCCTAGGGCTGTTTTTGTTCAGAAAAAGGCCGGGACCACTTTTTGATCGCACAATTGAGATGCAAGTGGGATCAATTGGTGAAAAAAATATTAATTTGATCTTTGAGGTGCCAATTGAATTTGCATGGGCCAAATGAGATTGAATTGAGCAAGAATAGGTGTCCAATTGAGGGAGAACACTTGCAAATTTGTAGCTTCTCCCTTGTCTAGCCAAAAAAGACCATTTCAAGGTCATGGGGGATGCACTGGTGGCCTAATGGAGGCCAAGGGAAGGCTGGTGGCTAAGAATGGTCAAGGGAGACCATAGAATGGAAAATTTGGACATTGGTGGAACCCCTATCCCTCTCTCTTCCTCACCAAGCAACCAGCCAGCTTTACTTTCCACCTTCCTCTCCATTTTTGCACACCAGCAACCAGCAAGAAGCCAACGAAAGTTACCAGCATCGCTGGAGTCATTAGCCACCGGAGCCGCACGACGCCACTGCCTCCGCCGTTCGCCCTCCTCGCACACACGCATGCCGTCGCACCTTGCCGCACCTCACTGCCGTCTAGTAGCTTCTGTTCGGGCGTCCAAGGTCACCATCCAGCCGTGTTAGCCACCACCGGAGCTCCCTCCATTGCCGGTCTGCCCTGATTTGGACCCAAGACCGTCCCCACTGCCTCTCCTGAGCCTTACTACCCTAACCAACCTTATTTCCTTATCTTTGTAACTCAAAAGAGAGGCTGAGTTTGTGGGTATCCAACCACCTTCAAGGCCCGTTTTGAGGTGGTCCCAAGCCTCAGTCGCTAGGCCTACCTTGAGGAAAGTTGAGCCCCGCAACGTTCCCATCATTTTGCATCGAACCGTTCGTTAAACAAGTGAGTTGAGCTCACTAATCCTCGATTAGTTGGTTAATGACGTTTAAGGGATGATTAGATTTAATTAACTATAATTAGGTGGATAGGTTAGAGTAGAACGATTAATTTAGTACCTTATCGATGCATGTTAGATAAATGGTTAGCAACATTAACGAGTAGACTCATGTTATTAATTTTGAACGAACTTCGAAATTTTCCTAGGTCCGTTTGGACGTCCAATTAGGCATTACGAGCATAAATTGGATTTATTGCATTTATTTAATATTTTTCGTAATTATTTATTTATTTATTTATTTTTCGGAAATTAGGTTTGGGATATCGACGATCGAAATTTTATGCGATTATTGTGGTCCAGTTTGTTTATTTATTTGAGCATTAAGTTGTGCTAAATTGATTTAATTGGGATTTTCGGATTTTATTCCTAAATTATTTGATTTTGGTATTAATGGGAAAATTACCAAGCGTCAATTTATAATGCCAAAAATATGGTATGGGCTGTTGAAACTAGTGGGATGTTCAAAAAGTGAAATTATGATATTTTAGCTAAGGCCGACCGTGTCTCTACCCATGGCTATTTTATCGAAAATGATAAAAGAATGGAATTGATTATAAAATTGGGAAGGTATACCATATCGACCTACAGGCGATATGTCAATTTAAAGAGAGCAGTATACCGGTTTACTATATCCGCCTATGAGAAATATGTCAGCTTAGCGAGAGCAGTATGATTAGCTTAGAAAGAGCATTATTCATGTGATATATCAACTTAAGGGTTTGATAAATCAGCTTAGCGAGAACTATGCTATCTATTTATCAGCTTAGAACGAGCAGTCCTCTCATGGGTGGACTTATAGATAGTATTGAATGTGCCAATCAAGGGAAAATTGTAATCACATGTAATCAACTGAGTCGATTGATCGATAGTTCGATCTAATTTGGTGAATTGATGTGGTTTGTGTATATTCGATATATATACTAACTTGTAAGATGGAACTAAGGCCAAGGTAAGTCCTCTGACCTGTGTTGTGCTTAGACAGCCCTTAAGGCGTATTAGCTTCCTAATCGGATCTTAGAAAGTAGAACTTGCTGAGACGTAGTCTCACCCCGTTATGGGACAATATTTCAGGTCCCTTGATAGCAACACCTCCCCCTCCTCCCATGCATTTTGGTATTCCTAAAGAAGTCATAGAAGTAGATTATCATATTCCAATACACCCCCACCCTAAAGGATTGGAGTATGTTATGGTAAAATCCACTGTCTGGGTCGACGTGGGTGGACTCGAAAGGGTGCCTCATAGGTATCAGTCATGGTATCGTCTCAATCATGATAGCCGAAGGGAGGGTCCTGTGCCAGAGTCTGATGTACCTCAATATGTTTTGGAGGCTGCGCTCACGGGGGGACTGTAGATCCTAAGGATGGATGGGTGATTGATGCGAAAGATCCCAAGCTGGGGGATGATCCCGAGTCTCCAAAGCAGTCAGCAGTAGACTCCAACTGGAGCATGGAGGAAAGAGAGATCGTTGAGGAGGAGGAGTACCTTGAGGAAAAACCCGAGGAGGAGTACCCCAAGGAAAAACCCGAAGAGGACCCTGAAGAAGAACCTGTAGAGGGGTCAAAGGAGGATCCAGAGTATGACCCTGATGAAGATTGAGACCCCACCTTATTTTGCAAACCCTGAGTTGTGAATTTATGTGTGATGGATCTAACCTTGTTACTAGTCTTGTAATATGTACTATGAGGTTTGCTTTGTATAAAAATGTGTTGGTTTTTAGGTTCGAGTTTTTAGTCCTACTTTTCTATTCCATTGTTTTATTGTCCTAGGATGTCGCTATTAATTGATCAGTTAAGGGATGGGTGCATGCCCAAGGATCGAGGCGTGACACACACACACACACACACACACACACTCTCTCTCTCTCTCTCTCTCGCATGTCAAATCTAGGGAAATAACACTAGATACATAGTTTTTGGTTTGCGAAGGTGCTGAAACTTGGCTAGATTCATAAGCTAATTCAATTTGTAGTGATTAATTTCATTTATTTTCACCGCCCTCCGAACTGATGGCAACTTGGTGATGTCAAAAAATTACGGAAGGAAAAGATTAAGAGACTCACAGTAAAAGGTAAGTGTGAAGTCCATTTAAAAGTTCTAATGCTAGGATGTTTTTCTAATCCAGGGATCTTCCTTTGACACGTTGTTACAGTGACTACAATGGGTGAAAAACAACACAAGTGTCATAATTTTCATACGCTGCTCACTTAAATATCGTAACTTTTTTTTGTTCACTTAAGTGCCACATCGAAGTAAAATTGATCATTTGAGTGCCACTTTTAGCAAATCTTTTAATTATTTTCCATCGAACATGGATTTTTTTAAATCTTTTAATTTTCTTTTTGTTTTCCATTTTTTTGCCTTTTTTTTTTAGGGCCAATGACCCTTGTCAGCTGCAAAACCCTCGCCGTCAGCTATGAAGGCCCTTGAAAGATTTAGGCAAGGGCCATCAGGGCTAAGGACAAGGTTGGCAAGGCTACAATGCCCTTGCCCAAGCCTTTACAGCCGACAACAAGGTGGCCCTTGCTGACCTTAAAAAAAGGAGAATAAAAAATTCAAAAAAATTATTTAAAAAATATTTAAAATTGTCCACATTAGCGTTAGGGAAACTACGTAGGACAATTGGTGTCCACGTCAGATTTCTATATGAGACAAATCACCAATGACACTGAAGTGATCAATTTTTCAAATTTATAGCACTTAAATGAGCGAAAAAACTATGGCACTCAAGTGAGTATCATACGAAAGTTATAGCACTTGCGATAGTCTTACCCTAACTAAAACGATATCCTAATCTCTCAGCAAGAGAGATGTCACCTATGATAAGTATAACCTGCAACAAGTCCTTGGTTGTACTGATTACAATAGGTTTCTCCTACTGCAATTCAATTGTTGCAGCACGAGCATTTTCTTCATCAAGTCTAAACGATGAGTAACTGTCATTAAGTGCTTGTATCAGTGATTGGTGAAGAGAATGATAAAATGATGCTGCAAATTGGTGAAAGGGGTTAAGGATGTAAAGTACATGGCTTGTGCAATTATTAAGGAGGGAGAAGTAGTTGTCAGACTGTGGTTTATCTTTCATGTTTCTAGTAAGATCGGAACTCATGATGATTGATGACGTGTTGTTGTTGACCTGAATATTTGGCTTAAAAAGGATATCCACTGCATATTATTTAGGATCATCTTTGTTTAGTAGAAGGTTTACTAGTCAATTAGAGACGAAAATTGCATAACGTTATGCACTCGGGAGCTACTGTTCACTTTCCTCTCCATTTGGGTGAATTAGGTACTGTTCTCATCGGCTAGTCTTTGGCTTGGTGCAGGTGATCCAGCCATCCATCTGCGCTACTTTTTGGAGGATCGACTTGTCCTTCCCTCCACATCAGCCCTCCGAAGCGTTTTACCTATCTCTCCTTGATCGGGTAAGAATGACTACTTTGGATTAGGATTTTTTCTGGGTTTTCTCCATGGATGCCCTCGAGGAAAGCTCATCCCTTGTTCCTTGTGCCGCTGGAGGCCGCCCGACCTCGGGTAAAGCCCATATGCTCACTGAAAGTAGCCGAGCTCAAAGCCAAAGCAGACCTTCCTTTGCTTGGCCCCAAAGCAAAGCTTCCCCTGTTCGACCCCCTGCTTAGGTGGGCACGTGCAAAGGCCCTCAAGCCACTAAGAATCGTAGAGGGTGCAGCAGAGTTAGACGACTTGGTTTTCGCCTTCAAACCTAGGAGCGACTTCCTAAGGGCCCCAAATCGGCCCCCGAGCGTTCTTAGGCGAATGTGGCCAAGCTTGCGGTCAAAGGTTATAATCTTTCATACATACACCTTTCTGTTATGGATAATAGAACTGTGGTTGAATTGTCTGAGGAGATATTGGAAGCTGTAGTCCCGATTTAGCATGAGTGTCTTGTTAGCTTCTTTGTTGGTAGAAAGCTTCCTTTCAAGCTTATTGAAACTACTCTGAAACAATTGTGGGGTGCTAAACTTGCTGAGGTAATGATGAATGAAGATGGTTTTTACTTACTTCATGTCCCGGACCCGAATTTTAGAAGGAAAATTATGAAGGAAGGGCCTTGGACGGTGGCTAGAGTCCCGTTGGTTCTTCAACAATGGCACCCATTTATGGATTTGAAGGACCTCCAAGCTTCTGTTCCTGTGTGGGTTTGATTGAAAAATCTCCCATTTGCGTTATGGTCAGTCCTTGGCATCAGCATGGCAACGAGCTTTATTAGGAAGCCATTTTATGTGGATTGGAGAACAGAACAGAGGAAGACTATTTACTTTACGAGTGTTTATGTAGAGATTTCTACCAAGGAGCCGTGCTATGATTCTATGGAGATCATTTGCAATGGGGAGTCCCATTTGGTCAAGGTTGAATATGAGTGGAAACCTCTCTCTTGCTCAATCTATGGTTGCTTTGGCCACAAATGCCCGGAGGAGAAAAGCCCCCCACCCCAGCTACGACCCCTCTACAGCTCTTGGAATCATTGTCCCTGAGCCTGTCCCTATTGTGGAGCCAGGAGATCCTATTGATGGGGAAGGTTGGGTGCAGGCCTGGAGTAAAAAGAAGAAGAAAGGCTCTAAGCCTAAGGACGTTGGCCCATCTTAGCTTGCGTCTGCAAGTTGTGCTAATCCCTATCCTTCGATGCCTCCTATTATGGAACGATTGGATCAGGGCCCTTCTCAACCTCCTCCCACCTTGGCTTCCTCCTCTCCACCTGGTGCCTCTCACCCTTTGGTTTTGGCCTCCCCATCCCCCTCCTCTATCTCAAATGATGACCTGGTTGATGAGCCGGGTAGCTCGAATGAGGAAGATCGTTTGCTGAAGAGCTCCTTTGCCTTGTTGGACACCCCAAAGCAGTTGAAGCTCTATGGGCCTTTAATTGTCTCTCTATAGATCTACCACTCGAAGCATCCTGACCCTGAGTTAGCTCTTTTGGTTCTAAAGTCTTCTGCCCCTCTTAAGCCAACCTCAAGCTGACAAAGGTCAAGCAGTCGGCGGTGATGCTCTCCCCCTTCTCTATTAGGAATATATGTCATGCCCCGAACCTCGAGCGTGCGAACATCCCCCTTTGGTCGATACAATTGTAACTTCCCAAGACGCGTCGCTGACCCATTCATTTTATTAGGCATGCGAAAGCGAAACAAATCCCCTGACAACATTTAACTTGGGATAGAAAAGCAGGTAATTAATCACAACCAATCAAGCTTTCTTATAAACACATAGGTTTATATACAACACTAGATTGTCTACAAAATAGACCGGCTCAACAAAAAGGGAATTGTCCTATGACCAACTAGTCAAACACGTTCGCTAATTCTTCGGTCTCTACCTCCACAAATGTCCATGGCTTCCAGTCCTTTACGACCGCCATCTAAGGACTTGAAAATGTTGAGCCCACGACAGGGTGAGACAATGTCTTAGCAAGTCCTACCCTCTAAGACTCGATTAAGAAGAAAATATATCCCAAGGCACTCTAGCCACACAAAGAGGATAGATGACGTACCTCGCCTTAGTCCCTTCTTACACATCAGTACAATTCAATTCTCAATCAAACAATTGATCCAACGATTCAATTCAATCATACTATCTATCTTTCCAATACTATCATTTAATAATAAGCCATAGAATTGGATATACAATCCAAAAACATCCAACAATTCAAACTGGTCCTATAAACCAACGGTGCCAAAAGTCGACACCGAGTATTTTCAAGTTAAATACCAAAACTTCTCCAATTCCACTCAATTCCACATTATTGGAATTACTAACCACGACTATCAATCACTCAATTTTCCAATTCAACAAACAATTAGCACAAACTAATCGCACTTTGTTGCGATCAATGCGAAATTCTAACGATCGGCCATCCCGATATAATTTTCGAAAACATTCAATAATTAAATTTAATTTTGAAAATTAAATAATTAAATATTATATAATAATAATTAATTAATTAAAAATAATTAATTAGGGCTTAAACTAGATTACACTAATTTAAACATACAATTAGCCCTAATTAATCAACCACTAAACTAATCATACAACTAATCTAATTAACATTTAAATAATCTAATCTAACCACCTAAGCATACTTAGACTAATCTAAACACCCCTTAAGCATAATTAACTTACTAAGTAATGATTATAAGGTAAACTCACCGGTTTTTCATTCCGGTGAGTCCACGGCGACCACGACACCAAGGCGGGCGATAAACCTCGAAGCAGCAACACCAACCAAGGCCAAGAAGGCACTTAAAATGGGCCTCGAAGATCGAAAACCCTTGTTGATTTTCTCTTCTGATCTTGGGTTGAAAAGGATGAAACCGGCGGTGGTTTGGCGCGGAAATGGTGACTCCGGCGGCTGTCTAGCGGCTTGAGGGCGGCGCACGACGGAGGTGACGAACCGGGGCCTCAACCACAACAATCCAAGGCGGTCCCGAGGCTGGAACAGCAACCACAATCTCGGACTCCCTCTGCAACTTTGAAAAACTGGACTGTCGGAGGAGAGACAGAGCTGAACGGGCTTGGCCGGAGCTCCGGCGAGGGCTTGGCCAGCAACCGACAGCTCCCAGGGGTCGGTGGGGACCTGTTGGTGGTTGGTATGGGTGGAGAATGGTCGGAATGGAAGAAAAACAAAAGAAAACGTTGAAATGGCGAACCTGGGTGAACTACTAGGCGGACCGACAAACTAATGGCCGATTTCTTCTTGGCGGTGTACAAGACAGTTGGTGGCTCCATTCAGGGCGAAACTAGGCTCTTTAGAACGTTCTGGATGTCCTCGTCACGGTGATAGGTGGCTCGTTGGCTGATTCATCTGGGAAGTCAAATTTTCACTCGTATCTTTGGCGAAAGGTTGGCTGGAGCAGAAACTGGAACGAGAGGAAAATAGAGGGGGAAACAGCGGTCAACAGTGGCTGCTTGAGCTCCGGCAGGCGTGCAACGATGGAGAGGGTTGATGGCTCGGTTTCCTCTAGTTCTCTCAAGGTCTCTCTAGTCCACAACAATGGAGAAACCCTGATTTCATGGAGGGAGAAGAGTTGCTGAACAAAGGGGACCCCAAAGCCTCTCTAGGCCTTCAACACATGTCTTACTCTCCTCTCTCTTGCCCCCACCTTGGCCGGCCCTCACCCTCAGCCAATTTCCCACCTCTAGCTTCCTCAACAAGCTTGGCAAATGGTCCAAAATGTCATGCATCGCATGGCATACGAATTTTAGACATTTGTACTTCAAATCCATTCAATCCTCTTCCAAATAAATCCAATTGAGCTCAAATTGAAGTCCATAAAATTCATCAATGTGTCCTCGTCCATCTCATGACTTTTCCCCATCATATAATCCAACTTGCATCCCAAAGATGCGATCAGAACCGGCCCTCTAAATTTCCCGATCAAAAACGGCTTTACTTTCCTTTTTTGTCAAAAATCTCGGTTTGTAGAAAAATTTTCTGAGGATGAGTCGATGTTCCTAAAATGAACTGTGACATAACAGAACCTTCGATTTCTGAATTCGAGTTCAATTTCACGGTTGATTTCAATCTGGCGCGACTTTAGCACGTCCTAATCTACCGGGTAGCTTTTAAGAATTTTTAGTGCAATTGACCTGTGGTTGATTATTTTCAAGCCACAAAGTGCATCTTCGACACATTGGTGACTCTCGGTTGTCGTAGAAATCTCAAGGTTTCAAATACGAACACATGGTACCAAAACGATAGAGAAATCGGTCTAGTACCGATTGATCAGAATTTTGCAATTAGGTGGAATCACCCACATTTAATCACATGGTTCTGTCAAATAAATTATCTCATATCTCTAATCGATTTGTGCCATAATGACCCTTGCAAATTAGCACGGTCGAGCAATTGATTCCTAGTCGAATTCAAGCCTATTGTGTCTAGATTCCTTAACAGCTTCACCTGATAGACTAGTTATCTCGTGAGTGGCCAACTCAGAGAAGAGAGCTATAAGCACAAAGATGAAATGCCCAACTTATTCAATTGAAAACAGAATTGGAAAATCAGGATGTCATAATATAGGAGTATGGAATATTAGGGGTATTATAAACCCCATTAAGCAAGAGGAAGTTAAGAATTTTATTACTTCTAATAATATTTGTTGTGTAGGTCTTCTGGAGATGAAAGTTCCTAAACCCCATTTCTCTTCCATCTCCTCGGGCCTTGCTTTGGGATGAAATTGACTGGCTAACTATGATTATTCTCATCGTGGGAGAGTGTGGATTGGTTGGAATCCTTGATTAGTGGATTTCGTTGAGTCTTCCTCTAATGCCCAAGCGCTTCATGGCAAGCTTAAGCCCTTGGATACTGGGGTTGAATTCAACCTTTTTTGTAGTTTATGCCAGACACTCGTTCGTGTTGCGTCGTCCGTTATGGGATGACCTTTCTTTTCTCAACACTAGCCTCTTGGATAGTCCTTGGCTAGTGGCTGGCATCTTCAATGCCATCCGGGATCCGACAGATCGGGTTGGTGGCCTTGACTCTTGGCTCTCGTCTTTTGATGAGTTTAGACAATGCCTAGCTCGAACGGAATTAGATGATCTGAGATATGTTGGTTACAGGTTCACTTGGTCGGCCTCTTCGGGTGCAAACTGTAAAATAAGGAAGATTGACAGGGTTCTCGTTAATCCTAAATGGTGCTCGAAGTTCTCCTTCTCAGAAACATCCTTCTTGGCTCCAGGTATCTCTGACCACTCTCCAATGGTTGTTAGAGATTTGCCTGCCTCTACTCTCAAAAAGCCGTTCAAGTTTTTTAACTACTGGATGAAGCACCCAGAGTTCCACAACACTGTTTCACAGGTGTGGGATAGTCCCGGTGTTGGGTCTCCTTTATCCATACTTGATAGTAAGTTGAAGGCACCCAAGATTTGCCTCAAGCAGCTTAACAGAGAGACCTTCTCTGATATTTTGGTTAGGATGGTCAATGCTCGAAATGATCTGTTTTGTACTCAAGACGCTCTTCAGCAAGACCTCGATAATGTCCAGCTTGCGAAATTAGAGAGGGAACACCTTAGGACCTTCTCGGACCTCCGACTCCAGGAGAAGTTCTCCTTCAGGCAAAAGTCTCGAATTAGGTGGATTAAGGAGGGGACTAGAATATTAAATTTTTCCACCACACTGTGAATAGGAGAGAGTTGACCAATAGAATTCTTTCGGTTGAGGATTCTCAGGGCTCTCTGGTTTCTGATCCGAATGGCATGCAACAAGTGTTTGTCTCCCACTTCCAAGATCTTCTATCTCCAAGAAACCCCCTTTTGTGGCCTGATGTGCAGGAGCTCCTTGCGGCCCTTCAGCATACCCTTGGTCCCGACTAGGTTAGTAGCCTTGCTTGTCCAGTTTCTAACTTGGAAATTCATGAGACTCTATTCTCTCTTACCGGGGGGGGAGGGGGAAGGCTCTCGGTCCGAATAGTTTCAACGGTTAATTTTTCAAACTTAATTGGAATGTGGTGGAGCCTTTGGTCACTGAGGCCATAAGGGATTTCTTTATTTTCAGAAGCCTATTGTGTGAAATCAACAACACAATCTTGGTCTTGGTGCCTAAAGTCCCTAATGCGACTTCGTTCAATGATTATAGACTTATTGCTAATCATCTGGCGGCAGTGTTGCCCTCCTTCATCAGCTTGCCCCAAAATGCTTTTGTGAAGGGCTAGAGAATTAGTGATAATATCTTGTTGGCCCAGGAGTTATTTAGTAGATTCCATGTTGACCTGTATTTGCCAAAATGTGACATTAAGGTAGATTTTCAAAAAGCTTACGATACTATTGATTGGGGTTTCTTATTTAGTAGATTCCATGTTCTTCAATGTACCTCACTTTCTCATCCACTTTGATGGCTTCATGATCGAGTATGTGACCAGGATCCAGCTGGTACTTCCTCAACATCGATACATGAAACACATCATGCAAATTTCCTAACTTAGGAGGCAGCGCTAAACGATAAGCTACATCCCCTATCCTTTCAAGTATCTCAAAAGGTCCGACAAATCTAGGGCTTAACTTACCCTTCATTCCAAATCGAGATATTCCTTTCATTGGAGATACCTTAAGGAATACATGATCTCCCACACTAAATTCCAAAGGCCTTCTATGCCTATCTGCATAGTCTTTCTGCCTACTCTGAGCGGTTTTAAGTCTTTTCCTGATAATTTCAACAGCCTCAGTGGTAACTTGTACCAGTTCAGGTCCTGTCAATTTCCGTTCACCTACTTCATTCCAATAGACAGGAGTCCTACATCTCCTTCCATATAATGCTTCATAGGGAGCCATGTCTATACTTTTCTAAAAACTATTATTATATGCAAATTCCACCAAATGCAACCTTTCATCCCAATTTCCTTTGAAATCAATTACACAAGCCCTCAACATATCCTCTAATGTCTGAATTACTCTTTCTGTTTGTCCATTTGTCTGAGGGTGAAAAGCAGTACTAAACTGAAGTTTAGTTCCTAATGCAATTTGAAGACTTCGCCAAAAGTTCGAAGCAAATCTTGAATCCCGATCCGAAGTAATAGTCACTGGAACACCATGTAAGCGTACCACTTGACTCACATATAGATCCGCATATTTGTCCATTGGGTAATCCATACGAATTGCTAGGAAATGAGCAGACTTAGATAAGCGGTCTACTATTACCCAGATAGAATCATGACCATTTGATGTCCTTGGCAATCTTTGCACAAAATCCATCGTTATATGCTCCCATTTCCATTCTGGTATGTCTAACGGTCTCAAAAGTTCTGCGGGTTTACGATGTTCTACTTTTACTTGCTGGCATGTCAAACATTGAGAAATGTACTTAGCCGTATCTGCTTTCATACCATTCCACCAAAACTGCTGACGTAAATTCCTGTACATCTTTGTACTACCTGGATGGATACTATAATTACTCCTATGTGCCTCGGACAGAATTTCCTTCTTTAATTCTTCGTTGTCGAAAAACAGAGCCGTCCTTGGCATCTTACTATTCCATCATCAGAGACTTGAAATTCCGGTCTTTTTCCTAAAGACACAGTGTCTTTCACTTTCAAAATCTCTGCGTCAGATTCTTGTAAGGTCTTAACTTTCTGAATAATCTCGGGTTCAACTCTTAATGCACTAAGCATACCAGTAAGACAATCCATTTCCAATTTAAACTCTAAGTCTGCTACAGACTTTAACAAGTTCCATTCTGCCACTCTTAAACTTGCAATCTCCATAGCCGACTTATGACTAAGAGCATCTGCTACCCTATTCGCTTTCCCTGGATGATATCTTATCTCACAATCATAATCCTTCAACAACTCCATCCACTTCCTCTGTCTCATGTTCAACTCCTTTTGTGAGAATAGATACTTCAAACTCTTATGGTCCGTATAAATCTCAAACTTTTCCCCATTCAAATAGTGTCTCCATATCTTCAAGGCAAATACTATAGCTGCTAGCTCTAAATCATGCGTTGGGTAATTCAATTCATGGGGTTTTAATTGTCTAGATGCATAGGCTACGATCTTGCCATGCTGCATCAAAACACATCCCAGTCCTTTGTGAGATGCATCACTATACACTGTAAAACCATCAGGTCCAGTCGGTATAGTCAAGATTGGAGCTGAGGTCAACTTCCTTTTAAGCTCCTGGAAACTCCTTTCACATTCCCCTTTCCACTCAAACTTCACATTTTTTCGAGTCAATTTAGTTAAAGGTCCTGCCAGCCATGAAAATCCTTCAATAAACCTCCTATAATAACCAGCCAGTCCTAAGAAACTTCCTATTTCAGTGGGTGTCGTCGGTCTCAGCCAATTTATTACCATCTCAACTTTAGCCGGGTCTACTGCAATTCCTTCTCCTAATACCACATGCCCTAAAAATATTACCTGGTCCAGCCAAAATCCACACTTGCTAAATTTGGCATACAACTTATGATCTCTCAAGGTTTGCAAAACTATCCTCAAATGCTATTCATGCTCTTTAGGCCCTTTCGAATATACCAGAATATTATCAATAAAAACAATCACAAATTGGTCTAAATAAGGCTTAAATACCCTATTCATTAAATCCATAAATGCAGCCGACGCGTTAGTCAATCCAAATGGCATCACAAGGAACTCGTAGTGTCCATAACGAGTCCTGAACGCAGTCTTAGGAATATCCTCTTTCTTAATTCTTAGCTGATGGTATCCCGATCTTAAGTCAATCTTAGAGAAGACCGAACTTCCTTGGAGTTGGTCAAACAAGTCATCAATTCTAGGCAAAGGATACTTATTTTTAATGGTCACTTGATTCAGCTGCCTATAATCAATGCACAAACGCATTGATCCATCTTTCTTTTTCACAAACAAGACTGGTGCACCCCAAGGTGAAGCACTTGGCCTAATGAATCCCTTGTCAAGCAACTCCTGCAGTTGCACTTTCAATTCCTTCAATTCAACTAAGGCCATCCTATATGGGGCTTTTGATATAGGTCCTGTTCCAGGCATTAATTCAATTTCAAACTCAACTTCTCGCTCTAGTAGTAATCCAGGCAATTCCTCAGGGAATACATCTTGAAATTCGTTAACTACTCGAACTTCCTCAAGTTTAGGCTCCTCTCTAGCGTAATCTTTAAGTATGGCCAAGTATCCCTGACATCCTTTGTCAAGTAACGCACAGGCTTCTACTGCCGAAATAAGTGCTATAGGTAGGTGGGTCTGACCTCCTAAAAATTCACAACTAGACTGATCAGGCAAAACAAATTGGATCACTCTTCTATAACAATCCATTTTTGCTCAATACTTACGGAGCCAATCCATTCCTATAATAACATCAAAATCATATATAGCCATTACAACCAAGTCTATTTCCATATCTTTTCCTCCCATTGATATCTTACAATTTCCACACACCAGCGTAGACAATACCATATCCTTTAAAGGCGTGGAAATACAAAGAGGCGTCTCAAGAGGCATAGCTTCTATCTTATTCAAACGTCTATATCTTTCAGACACAAACGAATGCGTTGCACCCGTATCAAACAATGCATATGCCTTTCCATCATTTATAAGGATCATACCTGAGATAACATTTTTGGAAGCTTCCGCTTCCTCTTGGGTGACCGCATACACCCTTCCTTGTGTTGGTGGCCTCTGAGGATTCCCTTGTAAGTTTGATCTAACAGCACTCTGATATCCCTGTCGCACCGAGCCAACACTCACTTGCGACCTCTCTTGTGGGCAACTTCTCCTAAGATGACCCACTTGTCCACAACCAAAACATTTCGGTCGTCCATTACAAGGTCTTGGGCCATGTCGCCCATTACACTTTTGACAAACATCAGGCTGATAAGGTGCTTTCCCTATATTCAGGCCATTTCTTGCTCCTCCAAAATTTCCAAAATTATTCTTCTTCTTCACATTCCAAGTCTGACCTTGACCAGAATAGGGTCTCTTACCCCTCCTCACATCATTAAAGTTCAGCGGTTTCTTAAACTCCGACCGCTCTCTCAATAGCTCCTGCTCCACTAACTGTGCCCTCTCATAAATCTCATGGTAATCCCTTATGCTCAAAGGCACTAGTTGCTTCCTAATGTCAATTCTCAACCCTTTCAGAAATCTCTTAGCATTTTCCTCCTGATCCTCAATCAATTTAGGAGCATATCTAGACAGTTTAGAAAACTTAGCCTCATATTGATCTACTGTTAGCCCCTTTTGTTATAACTGAACAAATTTCGAAATTTTCTTATCCTTAGCATAGTCGGAAAAATGCTTTCTATTGAAAGCTCTCACAAACTCTTCCTAGTTAACATCAGTACCTAGTGGAAAGATTATGTCCTTCGAAGCTCTCCACCGAAACTTTGCGTTTTCCTCCAACTGGTACTCTGCCAAAGTTATTTTCTCAGCATCATTGCAGTCCAACAGCCGGAAAATTCGTTCCATCCCATCAATCCATTGCTCCGCCTCCTCAAGACTTCCTATTCCATTGAACTTAGGTGGCTTCAACTTCAGAAATTGCTCCACCAGTCCTTGAGCACGGCGTTCTGCTCCGGGCTGTTGCTGCACTTGTCTTTCCATCAGATTTCCAATGTTGGCTAATGCCTGCAAGATGTCTTCCATTCGGGGTTCAGCCCTTGCAACAAAGGCTTCAGCCCTCGATGGATGAGCACTTCCAGCTCGCACCCTGACTTTCCTACAATTTCCAAGCATTGCCTCAGGAATAATCTGAGACTCACTATCTCCATTCAAAGCGGCTACTACTACTACATGAGTAACATATACATGTTACTGGTACCTAAGGACAACTCAAAACCAACTACTAGGGATCTACGAGTGAATACTCATCACCCATTATTCAATTATTCCGTTTTATATCATATGGTGTGCATTGTCATCATATTCCTCAATTTCCAAATGAGGCTCCTCATCACTCCACCTATAACCATTCGCTCTAATACCAAAAAGGGGCACTGTGGCACCCCGAACCCCTCTTAGGTCGCCACAGGCACCAAACATTGCACCTGATTACATCTCTTAGAAGAAGTGTCGTGAATCATAGACACATTTTTTTTTTCTAAAACGGTCCCAGCGCGACTCATTTAGTGGAAGCAAAATATAACATCGTCATCTCACCCTCCATCAACCCATGATACAATTGCACACCACTAACATCATAATAAAAGACAAAGCCATGACACTTTATTTACATATTTCTCAAGATGGGTTTCCTTGGGTCGGTACATCAAAAGGTAAGACCAGGACTTATAGCCACACTCGGCCATAGCCTCAAAAAGAAACACTCGACCCATTACGACAATCGTGAAAGATCCCCCATCACTCGTGTCGGCTAACCATCCCAAAAAGTTTCAGCTCCTACTTGTCACGTACGGGCCCTCACACCCATCCCGGTGCATCAGGTGGTAGCGGCGGTAACATTCCACGCATCACTCCGTTCCGACGAACATGGACGGATACGAACTCCTGGATAACAGGGCCCCCAGCCAGGCCCACATCGTACATAACTAAACAGCGCACTCGAATATACGTCAGTCCAGGAACGGAGGGACAGTCAAACTCCTCGCACTCGACCTCTACATCGGAAGGTAGGCCGTAAAACACGCCCCGCGTGACAGTAGGGAGCAGCACCCTACTAATCTGAAATGTTGGTCCCCAAAAAGGGTGAGTACAGCCACTCAGCAGGTAAAAGATCCGATAACCACTCAAAGCATCATATAATACAATCATAGCATAATACATGTCATACATGCATTCCAGGCATCACATACCTTCAAGCCATGCATATACCATCATACATCCTCATCACAATCATATCACATACATGTCATCATGTCATAGGTTATCATCATCATGTCATAAATATATCATCATCATCATGTCATACACATGTCGTCATCATCATGTCGTACACATGTATCATCATACCATAGGTCATCACCATATCATACACATGCCATCATCATCATGTCATATATCCATACGCATGTCATCATATCATATGTACATGATTCAATTTCCACTTTTATCTTTCAACTTAGTCATCACATCTCTTCTTCTCGAGATCAGCAAATTTCATCCCATACTTAACCACTCGCACCCCAACTTGGCATCGCGAGAAAAACCTCCGGCATTCAACCATTTAAGGCCACCGGGCATCCGGCAACCCCACTCTCCGGGCATCTTGCATCCCAACTGGCATCACGTGGCATCCCCTCGGGCAATGACCTCCGAGGCTTCCGGCACCCAACCATTCCGGACATCTCGAAACTCCCGAGGACATCCGGCCATGTATCTCTATACATTCCGGCCATCCGGCACCCCCCATCCCGGGCATCCTGATACTCCCAGGGCATTATCATCCGCCTCAAACAGTTTCCTCATTCATCATTGTTCATGTTTACCAATTCATGCCTCAACTCAGCATGGCGCACAATATAATGGCAAACAAGATCACTTTCATCCTTTGATTCATACATGCATCTCAATTCATTATCATGCATGCATCAAGACACCATCATCCAATCCATATTTCATGCCTTTTACAAAATTCCAGCAAGTACCATTTTTAGAAAATATTTAAATTAAATATCCATATGCTTCTCAAAAATCATGAAATTAAGACATGTGATAGACAAGACAATAAGATAGCAATTTCATGAAAAGCACATGCCCAATAGAGTTCCACACAAGAGGGTACAATTCACACAAAACAGCATGCAATTTTGGATAGAAACAGAATGCACAGTTTCCGAAATAATTTGATTAAAATATCCAAACGACCTCCGAAAATTATGAAATTTTATCAGGTTATAGCCAAGACACTAAAGTATATTTTTCATGAATATTCTAAGCCAAATTCGTTTTAGATTATTTTCTATAGTCATACGAAGCTTCTGGATCTAGCACCAAAACGTCCAGTGTATGTTTCTCCGAAATACTAGTTTTCACCCCTTTATTCTTCTTCGTTTCCTCTGAAATTTGGATAGGTTTTACTCCAAGAGGTCCCCTACGACTTTCATTAAGGGATCTAAGTCAAATTTCCAGAGTATAGTCATCATATGGGTCCATGAAGTCTCGGGTATCCTGTACCGCGTCTCCAGATCTACGGTTTTCAAGAGTAAGTTGATTTACTAGGCTACACTTGTCCTTTTTACTTCAAATTTGAGTATCTTAAACTTCAAGATGTTCTCTACAACTTTCATGAAGAAGTCGAAGAGAGATTCTTAGTAAAAATCAACATGCAACCACAAATCCACCGAAAGGTCAGTGAAATCGTTCCAGATCTGGTGTCTTCGTAGGGTGAGAGTTTAACCCCTTAAATCTCCACCATTTTGTCCCAATTTTATTATGTTATATTTTAAGATGTTGGCTACAACTTTCATGAAGGAATCAAAGTCAAAATCGAACTCAAAACATGCATGCAAGCTCTCACAAGATTCTGGCTCAGACGGTTCATGCGAAAACAGCAACATCACTCAAGAGCAAGTCATTCTAGCTTCGGTTTCTCCCTCCTAATCACCCAAAATTCGACACTACTCCAAACATACATACAACACACACATGCAAGAGTAGAAAACGGATCCCAACTTGCCTTAAAGAACGAACGAACAGCGGTAAAAGGGACAGCACACCGGCGACGGACGGACGTCGTGCGGCGGCGACGGGCGAGCTCCTTCTCCCTCTCGGTTCCTCCCTCTCTCTCTCTCTCGCAACTCACTCTCTCTCTTTCTCACTTGGACGGCAACCCAACCGGCCATCCTCTCTCTCTCCTCTTCCTTTTATTTCCCCAAATCCTCATCATTAGCAATGATTAACTTGCCTCTTCCAATGGCCAATGCATGAACTCCTCTTGCCACTTGTCATAACACATGCATAAGCTTGGACTTGAATTGGAAGAAGTGGGCCGGCCACTCCTCCCCCCTCATGGTCGACGGCCACACCTCCTTGGGCCCTAATTGGGCCGGCCATTCGGCCCACCAAAAGCTTAGGCCATTGGGCCTAAGGCCCAACCTAATTAAACCCACAATTTCACTTTCAATTATTTATCTTTAATTATTTCTTTTATAGATTTTAAATTTTAAAATTCACATGGCCAAGAATAAATCATCCTCATTAATTTATCCTATAGTACTAATTTAAAAACTCATGAACACAAGCACAAACACATAGCCTTAAGAGAAAACTAATGGCTAAAACATAAACCATAGTAACTTCATTACGTAATTACGGGCTTTAATTCCTCTAGAGGCTGTCTTGAATTTTGGGATGCCACATGGACATCATCCAAGCTCTTAGTTTTCAGGAAGGCGTGCTGCTTGTTTGTCACCTTGGGGTTCCTATCATCTCCTCCCAGCTCCGCAAAGCTGATTGCAATGCCTTGGTCAATCTTATTACAGCTAGAGTTCAAGCGTGGACTCAGCATTTCCTTTCATTTGCAAGCCGCCTTCAGCTTATTAGGTCGATTCTCCATTCCATCTAAATCTTTTGGGCTAGTATCTTTATGATTCCTAGAGTAGTCTTGGATCGCATTGAACAAATTTTCAGGCAATTTCTATGGAAAAGACCCGGTTCTGGGTAGTGGGGGTGCAAAAGTTGCTTGGGATGAAGTTTGCCTCTCTAAGAAGGAGGGGGGACTTGGGATTCGATCTCTTCAGGATTGTAACACGGCTGCTATACTAAAACATATTTGGATTCTATTCACTGAGAGAGAGAGTCCCTTTGGTATAAGTGGATCCATTCCATTTACCTAAAGAGAAAGAACTTCTGGGTTGTGCCGAAGCCTTCAATGTGCTCTTAGGCTTGGAGGAAACTCCTTGCGTTGAGGAATGAGTTCCAGCGATTCTTTTTATGGCGTGTGGGTGATGGCCGAACGGTTTCCCTATGGTTTGACCCCTGGCTCCCACAGAGCCCCCTTAACTCGGTCTTCCCTAACACTTACATCTACCAGTTGGGTTTGTCTAGGCAAGCTTCGATTGCTGATCTATTTTCCACTCCAAGCCTAGAGACCAAGCTCCTTATTGAAGCGAGGGAACACCCTCTGCCTTCGTTGTCCTAGTCCCTGGATCAATTTACGTGGCTTGAGAGCACCTCAGGTGTTTTTTCTATTGCCTCAACTTGGGAAGCTATCCATTCGAAGCGTAATGTGGTTCCTTGGTTTCCCTTCGTTTGGAGCAAATCTATTACCCCGAGACACCAATTCCACTTGTGGCTCATCACGAGGAACCGTCTTCCCACTCAGGGCCTTCTACTCTCCTTCGGTAGGATTGTTGATGGCTCTTGTGTTTTTTGTAGTACTAGATCGGATTACATTGATCATCTCTTCTTTGGCTACCGGATTACTGCAGGATTGGGGTCGTTATGGGCTTCAAAATGCAACCTAATTTGGCATGGTACAAGACTATGGCAAGATACCATTTCTTGGCCCCTAAAATTTCTTTCGGGCGATGACTTTTTCTCAGTTGATTGCTAGATTTTCCTTCACTGCTCTCTACCATCTTATTTGGAAAACTAGGAACAACATTTTGTTCTGGGGTAAATCTCTCTCTGTGCCTACCATGAAGAACCACCTCCTTAAAGTTGTGAGGGACAAAGCTATATCATTTAGCCAGGTGGCGGATACTCAAAGGAATAGAAGATCTCGTGGGGTCTTAACCCGGCTATGTTCACTTCTTAGCCTTCTGTGACATCCTAGATTTTCAGTCTTGTTTTCTACTGAATAAATAGGACCTTTTGTCGACGCGCCTATAGTGTTATTCTCTAAGCTGATCACTCACGAAATAACTGGACTATTTGGGGAAGCAATTAAGGAATCTAAATGCAATAAACTTGAGAATTCGATCAGGAATGACTACTCGACCGTATAGATTTGTAAGGGTCATTACGGCACTGTCGAAATCGATCAGAAATCGGAAATAGGTCAACTTGACTGAAATATATGATCAGAGTGTGGGTGATTCTACCTGGTTGCAAAATACTCGTCGATCGGAACTAGACCGATTTTTCTATCGTTTTGGTGCCCAGTGCTCGTAATTGAAACCTCAAGATTTTCATGGCGACCGATGGTCGCCAATTTGTCGAATATGTACTTTGTGACTCAAGATAAATCAATCACGGGTCAATTGCACAAAAATTCATAAAAGCTACCCGGTAGATTAAATCACGCTAAAATCGCTTCGAAGTGAAATTAACCGTGTATTTAAACCCGATTTCTGAAATTGAAAGTTCTGTGGTGTCACGATCTATTTTAGGAACGTCGACTCATCCTCCGAAAAGTTTTCGGAGATTCTGAGATTATTTCGGAAAACTGATTTAGACGTCGATGAAAATTAGTGAAAATTCAGTTTAGCTCGTTTGAAGGAAATTCTGACTTCCAGACCGAGCTACTTGACGACGGGAAAGTGTGAAAATTTTGTGGGTTTTTTCCATGATGAGATTGGATGTTAATTTTAGTAATTTCATGAAGAAATTGGAACCTAAAGTGGTGAAATTCGGAGCTTTGGTTGGGGGTGCATTATTTGCATCATAATTAAATTATTATGGGCTTATCTTATTGGAAAGTATTAAGGGGGACAAGAAGTTAATGGACGGAATAATCTTTGACTAATATTCCCTCTTTGCTGGCTTCTACCTCAAGGTTCAACCCCCCTCCTTTGGACGTCTTCTCCTCCCTCATCCGCACACTTCAGCCTTCTTGGACAAGCTTCGCTGCCTTGTCTTCTCTCTCGCTCGAGCACCCACAGCAGCTGTTCACCAATTTTCCCCACGCCATAATCGAATCTCTCTCTTTCTCTCAACTTCGGTCTTTCTTTTATTTCTGTTTTTCCTACGAAGCTGCCCTTCCTCCTCCTTTCTTCATGCACTGTCCAACACCAACATAGCCACCCACCGTTTCTCCTTTGCTTGGCCACGCGTCCACGAGCTGCCCATCTTTGGTCAACAGCCTCCACCAAGTTGAAGCCCACGAAGACCGAAGCCAGCGAAGCTGCTCCTCCACGCATCTTCGGCTTCTTCAACCCACCGAGGCTGCTCGTTTTCTTCAGCTCCCACGATTGAAGATGCCAGCGAAGCCCAGCTCATGATTGTCTGCTCCCTCGCAGCCAACGCTTGCCACTCCACGCCAACGTTTGCTGGCTTCGTCGTTGTCTTCGCCATCATCCACCAAGATCCCAATCAACCATCATCGCACGCCTTCAATCCAGTCTTTGAAGCCCAGCAAACCCAACAGCAAATTCCAACATTTATGGCCCAGACTTGAAGCCCATCTTCACGTGTCAGGCCCACTTCAAGCCCAGCTCGCATTCTTTTCAGCAGTCCAGCCCGTGAGCGAGAAGCCTGCAGCAATTCAACCCATCTTCAATTTCAAAAGCCTAATTTAGAGAAGCCCTCTTGATTCAGTCCTTTTTTAGCAGGCCCAAGCCCAAGTCTAAGCCCATAAATTTCTGTGGGCTTGCAAGGCTTTTGGGCTGGCCCGAGTGTCCACCGACGTCGCCAAAAATCCAAGTTTCGGCCGCCGTCTCGCCGTCGTCGTGATGTTCCGGTCTTCGCTTTAATCAAGTGAGTTTTACTCACTAATACTTTCTTAGTTTTCTAATTATGCTTAAGAGTTGATTAGATTTAATTAAGTGCAATTAGGTGGTTAGATTAAAGTAGATTAGTGATTATTAGATAACTATGATGCATGTTAGACCATTGAATTGTGCAATTAGCAATTAGAGACGTACTTTTATTTATTGAATGCATCTTAGGATTTTCCCGATCCGTTCTGGCGTTCAATTAGGCATTATGGGCATAAATTAGATTTTTAGTATTTAATTATTAATTTTCAAAATTAATTATTTATTTATTTATTTTTCAGAAATAAGGCTGGGATATCTGACGACCGAAATTTTATGCTGATTGTCGCGGTGTAGTCCGTTTATTTAATTTAGTTCTATGTTGTGCTGAATTAATTTAATTGTGGATTTTTAGGGATTGTTCCTAAATTGAATTAATTTTGAGTATTTGACTGATGAATAATTGGGTATCGGTTGTTAGTGACAAAGGTATTGTGGTAGACTACTGATCATAATGGAAATTGTGGAAATGAAAGTGCGTATGCAAGATATATGCTAACCCGATGACGAGGCATGTCATCTAGGAAATTGGTCATGTGTATAGTGGATCCTTTATAGATTATATACCACCTCGGAGAAGGCACGTGGGCTCGATGAGTTGGTCTATCACCTGGGAGAATACACATGGGCTTGGTGATTAAGTGTGGCATCTTGAAAAAGACACGTGGGCTCGATAAATTAATGCATTACCTCGGAGAATGCACGTGATCTCAATGAGTACATCTGGCATCTAAAAGGGACACGTGGGCTCAGTGACTCGATGCATCACCTTGGCGAACTAGTGCCTTCGAGAATGCATGTGGGCCCAATGTTTAAGTATGTCATTTTGGCGAATAGGTCGCCTTAGGAATGGTACTTGGGCTTGGAGACTTGGTATGCTCAAACTGGGCTTGTTCTTGTTACTTTCCCTTACAATTGGGAACCTCTATCTCATTCAATACGCTATTGAGGTTGTAGAAGCATGCACTTTTGTAGGTTGACGAATTTCTTGCTCCAAGAGTCAAGATGATCTACATGCTTGTCTACAGAGTTAACATAAATGGAAAAATTACCAAAAAAGTTCTAAACTTATTGCAATTTTTCCAAATCAGTCCTAAACCTTTTTTCTTTCTATCTTTCTTTCTTCTTTTTTTTTTTTGCCCATTCAGTCTCGAACTTTTTATAATTGTAATAATTCAGTTCATTCAATCAATTTTGGCCGATAAGTGCTAATGTAGACCCCGGGCGGCCGGGCGACGTTAACGTGGTAATTTTTTAATAATATTTTTAATTTCTATAATTTTTATTAGGAAGAAAAGGAAAAAATTCAAAATTCAAAATTCAAAATTCAAAATTCAAAAAATTTCAAAAAAATTTTAGAAAAATTATTTAAAAAATTGCCATGTCGGTGTTGGTGGCATCCACGTCAGCACTGACAAACCAAAATTGGTCGAATACACTGAATTAGCATAATTTAAAGAGGTTTAGGATTGAATGGGGAAAAAAAGGTTCATGACTGATTTGAAAAAATTGTAATAGATTTAGGACTTTTTTAGTAATTTTTTATAATATAAACTATGATGCCATGAAGGTGGCCAATAAGAATTTTCCTAAGAAACAGTGCTAGATGGGTGCATAATCTTAAGAAAGTGACAGAAGAATTCGAAAGTTCACTGTTTCGGACCATATAGCAGGTTTCAGTTGAGCCTAATTGAAGCGCAACTCTCACCATGGGATGTTTATAGTATTGTGAGTGGACATTCATTAGATGTTTCTTTGACTCTTATAGCTTGTATTGATTTTCGGCCATGTAAACTCTATATTGGCTCCGCTAGTGGCCTCATAGACGCCTTCATATTTTGTAAACTCTTTGTGAGTTATATTTTAAAAGTAAATCATTGTATAGGATGACAACCAAGTGCCGTTTGTTATCTGTGTTTTCGGTTCCTTCACCATATGATTATGGTTTTGCTAGCAACATGTCTCTACAGATAAAAGAGACATGATCGAGAAAGAGACGACCTCTACCTTCAACAAATTAACTGGTTCGCCTAGGGAAGCGATTCTACCGAGCACGAGCTCACAGCAATCCACTAAGCGATTCGCACTTTCTCATTCCACTCTCCCGAAGTCAATTTGATTATTCCCTTCATTACCCTCCGTTGTTCCCTGCTCCATCTAATGATGACAAATCCCAAAAGGATTCAGTTTGCCGACATTGGCTGCGGCTTTAGAGGGCTACTAGTTGCTCTTTCAACCGTATTTCCCGACAGACTCATGATCGGGATGGAAATTAGGGACAAGCTGACCGAATATGCGAAGGAGCGCATTTCTACATTGAGGACGACCAATCCCCATCAATACCAAAATATCTCAATAGTATAGACTGAAAGTGTTAGTACGAACGCCTAGAGGGGTTGAATAGGCATTTAAAAGAAATCTTGGTAAATAAATGCAGAATAAAATAAATTTCGAGCAAAATCTGAATAAGGATCAGAGTCTGATTAAACGAGCCACCAGACTTCTGGTAGATGTTTAGAATCTATTATACGATGGAACAGACTTTTGAAATAACATGTAAGTATGTAACATACTTAAATATAAAGAGTTAAGGAAAGAGAATGTTGCACATGAAATTTATAGTGGTTCGACTTAGATCAAGCTTACGTCAACTCTCTCACGCTAACAACCTTCTGGTTGGATTCCACTATACAATCAACAAGAGATTACAATTTTGAATGCAAACTAAGTCACTCTTTTGATATTTTTCTCACGATTACAAACGTTTAAGCTCACGAAAGATAAGTGTATAATCGAAGGTCGCTTAAACTTTGGAAGTATAAATTCTACGTTCTATCTCTTACCTGCTCATCAGTCCTTGGTCCCCTTAAATACTCCTCCACTTCCAAACTAGCCGTTAAATAGTATCTAGAGTATCATCTTCCAATCTACCCATTGTATCAAGAAAATTTGGTAGCCGTTAAGTGATAAAAGTATAATCCCAAATTGATTATGATCGTCCATACAAACAGAATCTCGGTTTCCATAAGTAAAGTTTCTTCGTATAGAAAATTTTTGTCTTCAAGATCCAATTGTCAACCAATTAGATTGAGTCAATTAAATCTATCTTGACATAGAATCCAAACCAGATCACTAGCCGTTATACATTTGGGGCTTGTGTTACGTTTTGTCAAGTTGTTTTATTCTGAATATGCTTCGTTTTGAATCTACTATGTTCTGGATTTGTGTCTCATTCTGGACCTTGTCACGTTCTAGCCTTGTGTCTTGTTCTAGATGTAAAGTCTAAGAATATTCCCTCTAAAGTAGAGTCTGAGTGTCTTCCATCTGAAGTAGAGTCTGGATGTCTTCTGTCTTCTGTCTGAAATAGACTTTACTATATGGACATAAGTCTAAACATATTTAACTTTAAGGTCCGGACACAATTTGAATAAGTTCAACTCCAGCATAGAGTCTGTCTTCTGATTCTTCCAAGTATAGACTTTGATAATATTTTTTACACGTTCTATCACATGTATAGTCTATTACTCAACCATTAAACACGTTAGTAACCTTTGATTTTTTTTTTTTGTTGGTAAAAGGTAATAAATAAATAGAGGGGAAGCCAAATATACAAAAGATCACGGCATCAAAACTTGCACTCAAGATGAGCAATCATAATGAGTGAAATGATGTTGTGATATAAAATGAAGACAGCACCCAAAGAAAGATGCACATACAACAAAAGGCACGGCATGAACAACCGGCAAAGATACAAATCCTCAGTGAAGGAAGAAGGATGTCAGCTCCAAAGCATCTAAGTTCCTTGAAGCGACATCCAAATCCATGGTCAATCACGATTCACCCGAAAAGATAATGGGATCAATGTCCCAACTCCTTTGCAATCTTTTGTTCTTGAAGTTGTCCTCGACATTTTTGAATGTGCTGGCTCTTTCCCTAACCACCATAAAATGGTAATTCTTCATAGCCGGGACGGTAAGGGGTTGTTCTTTGAAAGGTATGCTATTTCTGTTCTTCCAGATAATGTGGCAAAGAACCCCAAAGGAAAAACGAGCAATGCACTTGAAGAAATCATTGCCCTTCAAGAATGAGGAGGCCCACAGGAGGTTCTCTCCCCAAGACTTGTTCTGCCAAGGCAAATTGCATCTCGCCGCCCAAAAAAACACAACTCCAGCCGTAACAGAGCAATAAAAAAATAAGTGATTAATGGAATCAAGCACCCAATTGCAAAAAGCATAGGATCCCCTCTCAATTCTACCATGAGACAAAAGCAAAGCTTGAGTGGGTAATTTGCATTCCGTCATAAGCCAAAGGTTAAGTTGATACCTTGGTGTAATTGCATTATTCCAAATGAAATCATGCCAAAAAGATGTTATTTCACTTCCGCCTAATGGAATCCCAAGCAGAAGCAACCGTGAAACGACCCGAAGGGTCCCCCCCTCCAGCAAATACAATCCGCACCCTGGTAAAGGGATGGCAAAGGATGATCCCACGACTGAAGAACTGTTATGAGAGCCTGGCCCTTGTTAGAAAAAAGGTCTACAATTGAGGCCTGCCTAGATAAACCTAAACTGTAGATAAGTGAGTCTGAGAAGTAAAAGTTCAATGGTCCCCTTGGGTGCTAGTTGTTAAACCAAAGCGAGACCGAGCGACCATCACCAATTCTCCAAAAGAAGGCGTTCTAATACTCACTCTTGAGATTGAGAAGCTTTTTCCAAGCCCAAGAACAAACAAAAGGCTTCCTAGCAACCCAAAAGTTCTTGTCCTTTAAAAAAGTGGAGTGAACCCACTTACACCACAACGCCTCTTTATTTCAGAACAAGAGCCATATATGTTTCACCATGGTAGCCTTGTTGCAATCTCTAAGCCTTCTAATACTAAGCCCTCCCTCCTTCTTTGGGAGGCATACCTCCTCTCAGGCAACTTTGGCACCCCCTCTACCTAATTCTAGGCCATTCCAAAGGAATTGCCTAAGGATTTTCTCAATTTGATCCAAGATAGCTGCAGGTATAATAAAAACACTTGCCCAATAGGCTTGGATAGCATGAAGAACTGACTTGACGAGCTGTAGATGACCAGTTAAAGAGAGGAATCGATGAGACCAAGATTGAACCCTTCATGATGCGATTAACGAGAGTGCAGCAGGTAGCCTTGGTGAACCGCGAGGTGATAATGGGAACCCTTAAGTAGCGGACTAGCAAGAAACCTTCAAGAAAGCCCAACTTAGAGATAATCTGATTCCTTAGTGACAAAGAGCCACCAGCAAGGAAGATTTCACTCTTGTTTGAGTTAGGAAGCAAACCACTCCAAGAAGAGAAGGTTTGGAGGCCTTCTTTAAAGAGTGCTACAGTGGGCAGATCCGCCTCCGAAAACAAAAAGACGTCATCCGCAAAGAAAAGACGCAAAAGATTCATCGACTTACATCTCCAAAAGAATTTAAACTCCGGTTTCAATGAGCATCTATATAAGATTCCTAAAAGAACTTCCATTACTAAGGTGAATAAGTAGGGAGAGATAGGATCACCTTACCGTAGGCCACGACCACTTGTAAAGAATCCGTGAAGCTCCCCATTCAGTGCAAGATATTATCCATAATCCTCCTGCCCTTCACAAATGCACTTTGATAAGGGCTTATCGCATCCTTCAAGATTGTTGCTATGCGATTAGGAAGCACCTTGGTAATACACTTATAGATAATGTTGTAGCAAGCAATGGGCCTTTGATTTATTTTGTAATATTCAAAATATCATAAGGGATTTCCCTAACAATCTCCCCATTTTTTATGATGACAAGACAATTTCTAAATATGCAGATGTGTAATTACATTTTCTAAAATATTAATAAATCAATCACCAAATTTTAGATTTTCAAAAAATGTGATTCGAATCAAAAGAAAGCAAATAGATTGAGTATAACACAGCAAATAGATTGAGCATAACAATATATAGAAAAATAATCGCAATTCAATAACTAATATCAACACATATATATATTTATATTCTCTCCCCATTTTTGTCATAATCAAAAAGTGATAACAATAGAAATAGTATCACAGAGAGAATATAGAACGAAAACAAGTATGTCTTGCAGGAAACACAATTTCTAAAAAAAATCAGCTTTTATAAAGGAAAATCGAATATTAAAGATATGTAATATAGCTTACTTCGATCATATATATCGGCAAATATCCAATAAAAATCACGGATGCATTATAAAATTCACTTACCCTTTTTGTCATAATAAAATGATAATATCAATAAGAGATTTGTTGATGACAAAAGGTAATAAAAGATGCACTAACCGGATTTCCTAGAACTTAACCAGTTTTGTCACATTTACCTTTTACTTCATTCCATAATAATCAAGATCATGATCAATTCAAAAAAGATTTTTCCATAATTAATCAATGCTCTCCCTCAATTTGTTGCCTTTTTGAGATGATCACGATTCTTTCCTTTCTTTTGGATTCAGGTTCTCCACCAATCTTTGAATGAGATACTTTTCAGATTGCACCAAAATTTACATAGATTCGCAATCATTCTTCCCTTATAGAATTTCCTGCAATGAACTCATTTCCTTTTTGGTATTCATTAATTTGGATCCATCCATTTTGTTAGAGCAAAATATGAAATTTCCATAGATAATCAAATATTCTTTATTAACTCATCATGACATATTATTTAAGGAAAAACATTATGCACAATAATATCTTAAAAAAGAAATTCTCACTTAATCAAAGCACAATAAAATCAAAGAGAATAAATTTTTTGAGTATTTAAGAAAGAATATCTTGCATAATCACATAAAACCGATTTTCACTTTGCAAAATATAACAAAATCTAAGAGCATAAAATTAATCCAAATAAACTCAATTGTCTCTAACCAAGACATCAAAAATAATCACACGTATTAAATCAAATCTCAACTCACAAATCACAAAAATAAATCACATGATTCTTTCTTCAATAAAATCAATCATATAATAATAAAATCCAAATCAAAGAGGATCTATTTTAAATTATGTACTCAAATCAAATTGAGAATAAAATATACCTTACTTACTAAATTCTCTTTCTTCTTTTCCTTTATTTCCTACAAAAACAACTCATATTTTCTTTGGTACCCATATTTTCTTGAGTTCATGAGACTTAGTAGAGTATGTTGTTTTTACCCAATCTTTCTTAATAGGTCTTCAAACTTTAGGACATTCTTTCTTAAAGTTTTGTGAATTTCCACAAGTTGAACACTTGAGGGCATTTCGACCAACAAGTTTTGTAAAAATCCTTTGAAAAAATGCTTTTTGTATGCAAGAGATCTTTGTCTAAGTCTCTCATTAACTTTATGAAAATTTATTAGAGAATCACTTTCCTTATTAAAACCAAGTCCTGACTTATTATAGTAAGGTACTTGTATGGAAAGGATATGCTCTAATGTTTTTGAACCCATTGAAAATTTTGTTGAAATATTTAAAAATTCTTTCTTTGACATCTAAATCTCAACTTCTTTTTATTTGTAGAAAATCTTTTTGCAAAAGTTCAAACTTTTCTTTTCGAGAAAGATCATGTTGCCTAACCACCACCCACGGTGGCCACGATAGTTAGAGCTCTCTTCCCTCACCGAGAGGGGAGGGGTTCGAAACCCCGCATCCCCATTGCGCAACTCACCCGTGGCTGGGCCTATGGTGGTGGCTCAGTTTGCCCCGGGTTTACACCGCCGGCTGCCGGTTGTACGGCGGTTCCTAGGTCACCAAAAAAAAAAAAGATCATGTTGCTTAATCCATGAATTTTCCTTTTTTACCTTTAAAAGGAATTCCTAAATGTCTTACCTCGGTTTCTTTGTCGAATTCTGAGTCTATGTCTGAGTCAGACTCTGATTCTGAGTCTGATTCTGATTTCGAATTTGAGTCTGAGTCTAAATGTGCCATCAACCATATATTTCCTTACTCATTATCTTTTTTCATTATTCTTTTATGCCCATTTTGCTTGTATTGTCTTCTTCCACTAAATTTCATTCCCTTTCTACTCAACTTTTTGAATTTCTTGATCATAAAAGCAAGTTCTTTGTCGTCCATTTCATTTTCTAAATCTGTGTCATCAGAATCAACGTTAGATTTTAAAGCGATGGACTTCTTGCCTTTAGGATCTTCTTCGTTGATTTGTTCCACTTCGTAGGATTGAAGAGTGCCAATCAATTCATCAACGGAGAGTGGCATAATCCCTTGAGTCTCTCAGATTGAGGTCTTAACATGGTCCCAATCTTTTGAGAGACCTCGCAGAAGTTTGTTGACCTTCATTAGAGTAGAAACTGGCTGACCTTGATATGCCGATCCATTTACAATTTTTGTAAAACGGCTAAACATATCTCCAATTGACTCTCTTGGCTTCATCTTGAAAGATTCATATTGGCCAAGCAAGAAATTTACTTTTGTCTCTTTTATATGATCAGTCCCTTCATAAGTAACATGAAGTCTATCCCAGACTTCCTTAACTGTTTCACGTGAAGAAATTCGATTATATTTAGTAGGAGACAAGATGCAATATAAAGAATAAATAACTTTTGCATCAAGAGTTTTTCTTTTGGGCATCTCCTTCCAAGACATAAGAGTAAGGGTTTTGCTTTCTTTGTCTTTGCCAATCTTATTTAATATAGATGTAGCAGTGAGATTGATTCCTTTTTCCACAACATCCCATTGCAAGGGATCTTTGGATCTTAGGAATGCTTTCATTTTATTTTTCCAAATATTGTATTCATTTCCATCAAAATAGGGTAGTATGGTGTTGTTTTGCCCTTCCATAAGTCCTAGTGCCAAGATACTAGTCATAGAATATCTTTAATTCAAAAGTAAAAACACTTTAATGAAATGAGCACTTGGCTCTTATACCAATTGAAAGTGCTAGTACGAATATCTAGATGAGAGTGAATTGGCATTTAAAAGAAATCTTGGCAAATAAATGCAAAATAAATAAATTTGGAGCAAAGTCTAAATAAGGACCTTTCCACCTCAAGCTCCAGGTTCTTCACACTATGGATCTGAAAATGATAACCCATGACCGGGTGAGATATAAATCTCAGCGAGTTCATGCCCTAAACCTCGATTATGAAGATAATACACTTAGAGGCATCCTACACACACAACCAATGAAACTTACCTCGCCTCAGTTCATTCTTGCACATAAATACAGTTCGTAAAACATATGCATATACTCAATGCACTCATCAACTGGAACATCTTATTACCAAACCAATCAAACATAGGAGTCCTGACTCTAAGGCCAAATTGTTATGACACGTCATATACAGTACCACACAATTTTGTCACATAATCAGACGCGGTTAAATCACTCAATCAAGCAATTCACAAGAGTCCCGATTATAAGGCCAAATCATTATGACGCATCTCATTCCATGTCACACAATTTCGTCTCATAATTAGGCGCTAGTAACTCATATCGGTGATTCAATCCACACCTGATATTCACTCTCAATTTTCAAATTCCCAATCCAACTCAACATCCCCACTCAATATTCTGACTCCACATTCGAACTCAATACTCACTACCTGGCTCAAGGTTCTAAAGGTGCCCCCTCCCATGAAGTTTCGATATCATGTGACACTTAGTCCCTGACCATAACCAGCAATATCTCAACGTACTAGAGGTGGCTTCCACGAAGTCACGCTGTTGTGTAACACTTAGTTCTTGACTAACATAAGCAATAGCTCAAGGTACTAGAGGTAGCTCCCAGGAAGTCACGTTGTCATGTAACACTTAGTTCTTGGCCACGAAAAGCACTAGTACAAGGTTCTAGAGGTAACTCACACGAAGTATCACTATCGTGTAGCACATAGTTCTTGACCACGAAAAGCACTAGTACAAGGTTTTAGAGGTAATTCACACGAAGTCTCACAATCATGTAACACTTAGTTCTTGACTATGCATGACAGTACTGCAAGGCTTTTAGAGGTGGCTCCCATGTAACTCAATTCACCATATAGCACTTAGACCTTGACTACAATAAGCAACGGTACAAGGTACTAGAGGTGACTCACATGAGGTTCCATTATCGTGTAACACTTAGTTCTTTACTGACTCACAACCCATTGGGTTTCCTCAAAACAACACATGTCATCTCAACTTTTAATAATCATCTTAGCATGATTATAAACCATAACACATTCAAACATGGCCAATAGCATTGTGCTTTGCACTTAAATGCCTTAATTAAGATAGTAAACTTGGCATATTTTCTTAATATTAAAAATATATAGTAAAATAATCATGTATGGGTACACGGTCAATTTGAACAAGAAAAATTGATATCATTTCTTTTAAAATCCCACTATTTGATATAGTATTTAAAAATCATTTTCGGTGTCAAAACCCGACACCTGGTAATTTCTAATTAATTACCAAAATTTCCTAATTTAGAAATAAATATTCAAAATCACAATCGCCACTCAATTTGTACAAAATAAGACTCAATTATATAAACTAAGCACACTACTGCAATCAGCACGAAATTCCAATCACCGACTATCTTGGTATAATTTTCGGAAAATATTAAATAATTAAATAAATTATAAAAATAATTAAATAAATGCAATTTAATTCCATAAATGCATACTTAGGCTAACAATTGCTAATCTAACCACCTAATGCACTAATTAAATTATCCTAACCATTCTAACTACAATACCACACAATAAACTAACTAATTACAATCTCTAACCACCTAATTGACTAATTTAACTAACCTAATTTAACTAGACAAGCTAATAATTATACTAATCCAATCTTAACTTAAACTAACTACCCCTTAAGCACAATTAGCCCCTAATTAGAGTTTAGTGCATAAACTCATTGGTTTAATGCAAAAACCGATTCATGGTGACGGCGGCACGACGGCGGCCGAAACTTGAGCTTACGACGATGCCAACGGGAGCTTGGACCAGGCCGAAAATGGTTCAACACGTCTTAGCCAAAGTTGAGATTTGGACTTTCTTCTGTGGAGGTGAAAATGGTGGCTGAACGAGCGTGGCTTGGGCTAGTCTTGGTGGCCGCAGGTAGTGGTGCAGGTGCAACACGAAGATGGAGGAGCTGTTAGCGTGTTGTAGCTACTGGGCTCATGGGATGTCGCTGGAAATGGAGCTACTGCATGGGCTGCCGCATGTGAATCGGTGGAGTCAAGCGAAGGAGTCAACATTGGGCAAGCATTTCACTGGTGGCTGACTTGGTGGGAGAGAGATGCAAACAAGTGGCAGTGGGATTGAAGATCGGTGGAGGCGGTGGCATGAAAGTGGAGCGGCAGAATCGGCGTGGGGATTGAACTTTGAAGGAACAAATGAAAGAAAAGCAAAGACCGAAGGGGAAAATGAAATGGAGAAGTAGAAGCCGCCAAGGGGGGTCGGTTTGCTTTGCGTGTGAGAGAGAGAGAGGTCGAAGGAGGGGGAAAAAAGTCAAATAAAATATCTAATTCATTAATGCTTGGCCCCAAAGTCTTCATGCACATCCCCTTTGATCCCCCATTATTTCCTTGCATTTTATTTCCATAATTAACCAGCTTTGGTGACAAATGTTGCAGCCCCCACACAAGCCTACAAATTTCGCAAATTGGGACTTCAATTTCGTCACAATTCACTCCAAATTAGTGATCAAATTTGTTAAGGAGGAAGCCCACACAATTTCCACAATTTCCTTTCACCAATTAGCTCACTTTGGAGACCAAAAATTCCCTCTATTTGGCCCAGCCAAATTTCCTTTCGTTTTCGAATCTTCTGAAATTGATTTTCCGTAAAAATATTGGGCTCGCCAAAAATTTTTCAAATGATGAGTCGGCGTTCCTAAAATAAATCGTAACATGCCAGAGCTTTCGATTCCTTAAACCAGGTTCAATTTCGTGATTAATTTCAACCGGATGCGATTTTAGCGTAACATAACCTACTGGATAGCTTTTATGAATTTTTAGCGTAATTGACCCATGATTGATTATTTTCGAGTCACATTATATATCTTCGACACATTGACAACTCTCGGTTGTTATGAAAATCTCGAGATTTCAAATACAAACATAGGGCACCAAAACGATAGAAAAATCGGTGTAGTACCGATCAATAAGAATTTTGCAATTAGGTGGAATCACATACACTTAATCACATGGTTTGGTCGAATCAACCTATCTCCAGTCTCTAATTGATTTTTAACTGTGCCGTAATAACCCTTGTAGATTAGCACGATCGAGTAGTCAATTCCTGATCGAATACTCAAGTTTGTCGCGTTTAGATTTCTTAACGGCTTCACCTAATAGACTAGTTATCTCATAGTGGCCAATTCAAAGAAAAAAATGCCATAGACGCGTAAATGAAAAGACCATATCATTTCAACGAAAACAAGATTGAAAATCAGGATGTCACACGTGTTTGTCCAATTGCTTGATATTTAGGCTCCTCGGAAGTTATTTAATTGTGAACATGTGGTTCTTCTATTTCTGCTCGCTTTGATGTAGATGGGCAATTACTTGGAAGGCAATTTCCATACTCGGTCTTGATTAGCAGTAGAGTTTTTCCTACTCCTGTAAAAGAAGAGGACGTGTGTCGATTCATAGATGAGAATAGATTGTCCGAAGCAATATAATGATTGAACTCCATCGCCGGGTGTTGGCTGTGCTCAAGTGAAATCAAACTAAGGTCCTCCAGAAGGGAATTGCCAACCGGTATGAAGCCTCAAATCAAAACTGGAAATATGTCAATTTCGTCGAACGGCCTGCTGGTTTGCATAACTGGAAATCTTTAGTGGCAGTACTTGCATTTGAGCTTGAAACTCCCGAGTTGACGCAAATAGTATGTTGGCATTGCTCTTTTTGCCGTACATATTCCTAGAGGAAGTAGTACTTGCGTTTGAGCTTGAAACTCACGAATCCACATAAGTAGTATCTTGGCATTGCTCTTCTTGTATGATATTCATCGCGGAATGCCCGGTAGCAAAAGCCCGAGATGGTGAACACAAGGGCAAACATATAGTATGGTGGAAAAAAGCCCATGACTGAGAGTGGCACGTAATTACTGTCCTGTGAAGCATGATCTGTTACTGCTTATACGTGTTGATTGTGGATTAGGATTAGCAGAAAGAGAGATCATGTCGGACTAAAGCGTACCTAGAGACCTCTTGCAAAGCGCTGATCTTTGTGCTTTCTCAAAAGGGCAACGCTGCAGAAGAACACCGACTCAAAGGGTATTGAGAGCGTTTTCCTGGATCGATGGACTTCGTGACTCTCTTTGGAGATCTGTTTGTTTGTTGCTCACTTTGAAGTCAGAATAGTTCTTTCATGACGAAAATTTCGGCGGGTAATACTGTTGGTCTCCACGCTCACTTAAATGAAAAAACGAAATGAAAAAACGAAATTACTTCATCGTTTTTTTATCATATTTTATTGTTATTAGTCAAAATAATTTTAATCTAATTTGGATTCTACGTTTTGCTCTAAAAAAATTATTCCATTATCTATATAGCATGGATAATCACCTAATCTTTTGAATTGCTATAGTTCTAAAAAGAAGAAGTACTTATATACTAATATATTGAGTTTATTTATGTGGAATAGAAACAAGCAAAAAGCTTTTCATAATTTTTGTTAATCTACTTCTATTTAATTTTATAGTACTTGTTAAATTATATTTGTGTTCATTTTATAATAATATTATCTACTGATTTTTTTTTTTTTGCAAATTAATTATCATCTAGTTCAAGTACTTCTAGATAATTCACGTTAATTATAATATAAGTATCTTGTCTATCTTTTCGAACAAATCGGGACACACACTATATATATTATTTTCTTGTTTCCGTTTTTTTTTTTTTCCTGATTTTCTTTTATTTTACGATGTTACCGACTTCCTCTCTCTCCATTAGGGCACACTTCCTTCCCTCTCAAACCCCGCAACCCTATCGACCAAAAAAAAAAAAAAAAACCCCCGCACCCCCCTTCTCTTTACACCTCGCGAAATCCCTCCTCCCTCCTCCTCCTTCTGCATCGGCGAATCGGACGGTCGCCGGAGACGACGGAGCCGCCGCCGACGCCATCTTCCTTCTCCTCCGTCGCCGCAACGAGTCCGGGAGAGCGGTCGGCGCCTCTCTCCTTTCGCGATTCTCGCTCCGTTTCTTCGTCGCTTCCCCTCTCCCCTTTGATCGAGTAGTCGGTTCTTCGCTCCATTGGGCGGAGCCGTGGGGTCCTCGATCATTTTGCGTTTTGGGCCATTCCTTCGATTTCTTTCTGCTTCAGTTCGTTTCGTGTCGTTTTTTGTAGGTGCTCTTACGGTTTTGCTCAAACGAGGGGTTTTGCTGGATTTTGATCGCCGGGGAGATATTTCCAAGTGTCGATTGGAACGAAAAAAAGTTATCAGGACGATTTACTTGGTGTAGGGTGGGTGGCCGCGGTAAGGACTAAGGAGTGTAATCGCCGACCGGTGTGGGACTGAGAAGGAAGGGAATGCGCGGCCTGGTATGGCGTTGATTTCTGGGATTCTTTGCTCTTCAATAGTTAGAATAATTATGTCGACAGAGTAGAAGGTGTGGAATATGTGGAAGATAATGCAGGGAGATACGAACTGACTGAAGATAATGAAAAAACCATATCGGTCATAGCCCAAAACCACAAGAGAAGAAAGAGGACGGAGAAAGAGGACGGAGAAAGAGACGAGCACCAATTGTCTTCAGAAATTGGTTTTGAAAATTGGTTTAGGGTTTGGGGTTTGGGGTTTGGTTTTTTTTTTTTTTTTTTTTTGGTAAAAAAATTCGGCGCATTCTATTTTACGATAAAATATATGAAGATCAAATCGATCTCGTGGGACTTTGCATAAAGATCATGTGAATGGCCATTGTGCAGATTTAGCAAACTTGTTGTTATTGTTTTCCTTCTTCACAAGAGGCCCTCTTCTTGGGACTCTCCAACTTGTCTTTTCTTCAGTGTTTCATGCTTATTTTTCCCTCTTCTTTTCGTTTCTTTCCTTTTCCCATGCATTTGCTTTCTTCAACTGGCAGGGTTTGCTCTGGAATCTCTCTCTGTAAGGAAATCCTGGCCTTTTCTTTGAACTCAATCTCTTCATTGATTTTGTTGAAGAAGATCTGGTGTTTCTTGTTTCTACCCTGTCATGGATGGTGTCTGTTTCACTGTTTCTTCTTCTGCATGGTGTCATACTTGTGTATTGGGTATTGACATGATTCTCTGATAGTGTTTAGGTTGCTGATTTATGGTAGCATATCTGTTCATGCATGCATGCATGCCGGTTTGATCTGAATTGCTTTACTGGTCTTATGATGCTGATTTAATGTACATACTATGTTCATGCATGCCAGCACGCCAGTCTATCTGTACTGTTACTTTACTGATTGAGCCAAATGAATAAAATGAGTGCGTTTATGTTGAGGAATGATTGCGAGTTCTAGTTCTTCAATACATAGAGCACTCAAGTCGAATTTCTTTTGCTGAAAAAGCAATTAAAGGCAGAGGCTGTTACTTGAACTAACTGAAAGTTCATGGAGTATGAACATTTTAAAACAGCTAGCTTTTTGAATTGTATGATATACCTCATGCTTGTTCAGTGGTGCGTGGAGCTTTTGTACAAGGAAGAAGCAGGAGCAGCCATGAGAACGGCGACAATGGAACATCGTTCCTTCAGCTAGGGCTCGCACTGAGTTCTGCAAAAGTCATGGTGAGAGACCTAAGGATAAGCTTTATGGTTAGGCCCTTGACCGTGTTGTTCAGTATTTGCGTTTAAAGTACAATGTAAACTTATTTATGGATGACTGCTTTGCAACTTTGCAAGGGTAAGTTAACTCTTATTCTCATATTTGGATTGATTTCTAGTGGCTTTGGCTTTGTGATTTTCTTTGGAGACTCCGGGTTCTTTAGTGCCTATGATTATGGAGCATTATCTGGAATGATCATGATTGGATTCTTGAATTGGGCACTACATGTAGCCTAACAAGCTTCAAGAAATGCCTACAACAAGTGGGAGACATTGTCATTATAGAAGATACAAGAGTAATACTTTTTCCTAAATACTTATCCACTCGATTTGGTCTGTAACTTTTTTTTGTATTAGATTTGACATTGTCTCCCACTTGTTGTAGGCATTTCTTGAAGCTTGGTAGGCTACATTTAGCGGCCAATTCGAGAATCCAATTATGATCATTCCAAATAATTACACATTTCTCGTACATTAGCTGACATATCACATTTCTGGTATACATAGATTTTACTTCACTTTTTCATTTGATTCTCATATGATTCAAGATGACCAAATTCAAAAGTGCAATAAAATCAAGGGTTAATACCCTGAAAAATCCCAAACTGGTACACTTGTGACAAATTTACCCCAAACTATTTTTTTGACCATTAAAAACCCCAAACTGGTAAACCTGTGACAAATTTACCCTGACTGACTATAAAAAACCTTAAACTGGTACATTTATGACAAATTTACCCCAAACTAATTTATTCGATCGCAAAAACCCTAAACCTGTAAATTTGTGACAAATATACCATCTGCTAACTTGGATTAATACCACAAAAAAATCACAAAAATTGTAAACTGTGACAAACGGAGTGTAAAATCCTAAATTAGTATATCGGTTAACTGTCACGTGTCATTTAACTTAATAATTTGATAATAAAATTTAACGAAAACTAATATAGGGTAAATTTGTCACAAGTGTACCAGTTTGGGGTAAATTTGTCAAAGGTATACCAGTTTGGGGTTTTTGGTGGTCAAAAAAATAGTTTGGGGTAAATTTGTCACAAGTGTACCAGTTTGGGGTTTTTTAAGGTATTAACCCTAAAATCAATAACTGAGTTGTCTTTTTTACTTTTCCTTCATATCAATTTTTACACATGTTTGATGAAATTCCATAGGTATTAGGGAATATAAACACACCTACCTCGCTATGAAATTCCTTTCATGTAGTGTGAATAGTCTTAATAATGTAAAACTAGTAAACAGTTCTCAAACTCATGTGTTAATTAGGGGACGTGGCTTCCTTAATGTCGGCAATTTGTTGATTGAAGCTCGGGGGATGAGCCCCAACACTAATGGCATTCACATTCAATCCTCGTAGCATGTGACCATTGCAAATACAGTCATTGGAATTGGTAATTTTTGTGATCTTCTTTTGTTCGGTCTTCCTTATTTTGGTTAGAAGTTAGGAATATTCGTGTCTATGATTTCCGTTTTCCTTAAAGTGGGGCTCAAGATCTCAAGAGATGATTGTATATCCATTGGAGACTATATTTCGAATATTTATGTCTCATTTGTCACATGTGAACCTGGCAATGGTGTAAGTTGAAGTCTAATTCTTATGTTGTCTCTATCAATTTGATTGTATGACCAAATTCGATGATGACAATAGAGCATTGGATCATGAACACAAACATCTCTTTGAGTAATCTTAATATGGAAAATTATGTATGTTGTGATTCTCCTAGACACGTGCATAAGATAGCTATAGTTTTTATTTAGGTTTTGCAAATGATGCAACAATCTTGAACCTGAAAGGAGGATGAACTTTGTGTTGGTCTGATAAAGTGTGGGTCATTTTCATTCTTGCGAAAGTGATGCAATTCCTACTTCACTTTGCATTTTTATTGTTATTTTGTTTATAATTTTCTACAGCATTGAAGTTTAGGCCGAAGAGGGAATTTCATTCAAGTCAAGAACATTCACGTGGACAATGTACGTTTAAGCATACTACAAACTGTGCTAGAATCAAAACATGGTAGGTAACGAACAACGGGTGTGAATCGCATTCATCTGAGATAGGAATTTCATTTCATATTTTTGTTTTGTTTGAACTTCCTCAATAGTCCTTTGCCTTTCTATAATGAAGGCTGGTATTGGATATGCACGAAAAATTACTTTCAAGCATCTTAAATTCGACTCAAGTAGAAATCCCATAATCATTGATCAAAACTATTATTCTGTCCAAGAAGCATGTCAAGAAATAGTAAATTCCTTTTCCTGAAATGATGCTTTTCTTGTTCCGTGAAAAACACAATTATAAAGTCATAATATCTTAATAAATATTAAAACCTAGTACAACAAAACAATGACAGACCCCACATCTAACTTAGCGACGTAACATGATCCACCGAATAAGTTAACTTAGCGACGTAACATGATCCACCGAATAAGTTGCTCGAGTAGAATGAAAAACATAATGGTAATCTAGAAGATGATCACAATCCCTACATTTTCGTATGGCTTCGTGCTGTAGGAGTTCAAAATAGAATAGAGATTTTGTACATATGAGTAGAGAATAATTGTCATCCATGTGAGGATGAAGGAGACTTTCATAAATATTTGACACTTTAGATAGGGTTTATCGAGTTAAGAAAATAAAGAACATGAATTGGAACCGTGAGAATTGAGGCAAAAGTTAAGGTGTTAAGAAGAAGTAGATACTTAAACAATTGAGTTTGCCTTAAAGGTATAACTGTCAAAAGAAATAAGTATCTATCATGAACTCAATAAACTCGGTCAAAAGCGTCAATTTTTTACAAAAGTCTTCATTAGAGAAAATAATTGCCATCCGTGTGAGGACAATGGAGACAAATTATATAGAATAGAAACAAATTTTGTTAAAAAAAAAGTGGAGGATAGAGATGGTGTCAGAGACCAAGTCAGGACATTTTTGCTGATACGATATTTTGTCAAGTTGGTTGACGGTGCGGCCGAGCATAAGGTTTTGTAGAATGAGCCTCGAGGTAATGTCTATTCATTTTGGCACCATGTGATTCAACTTGTCACCTGTTGAGAAGACCAACAAGCTCAGCAAGTCCATGCTGAGGTCGTGTTTACGGCACTACACAATGTAACTATTGACATATTCCAAGAAAGTATCATTCCCGATGTTTACATTGTGGCTGCCAACGTCTTTGCTATCAAAGGTTTTTTTGTCAAATTCTCGAGTCATAAGAGTATTATAGGCGTGGTTCTAGTTTTTAGAGAGGATGCTGATTTGCGTTGCGACCCTTGGAGGCAAATGTGACATGATTTCTTGAATTATCGGTTGAGGCAAGTAAAGAGCGTCATGGATGGAGTTCGATGTATCAATGCATTGCATTGCAGGAAGTTTTGTTGAGAACAATGAAGCCGACATTGACAGATTATGGCAGAGACCTTTGAAGGCTGCATCAATGTATCGGACTCCATCCACAACGCTCTTTACTTGCCTCAATCGATAATTTAAGAAATCATGTCATGTTTGCCTTTGAGGGTTGCAACGCAAATCAACATCTCTCCAAAAATTGGAACCACGCCTATAACACTCTCCCGGCTCTAGAATTCGACAAGGAAACCTTGAGAGTAAAGGCGTTAGTGGCCATGATGCCGATATTGATAATGATACTTTCTTGGAATATGTTACGGTTACATTGCGTGACGCCATGATCACTACCTCAGCATTGACTTGATGAGCTTGTTGGTCGAGAGACAAGTTGAATCCCGTGATGCCCAAGTGGATAGACATTGCCATGAGGCTCAATTTCCGAGACCTTTTGCTTGGTTGCATCGTCGACTATCAAGATCGTATGAGCAATAATGCCTCGACTTGGTCTTTGACACTATCTCTGCCCTTCACTTTTTTTGGTAAAATTTGTTTTTATTCCACATAACTTGTTTTCATCGTTCTCATGTGGATGACGATTATTTTCTCTAATTGAGACTTTCGTAAGAATTTGACGTTTTAAACCGGGTTTATTGAGTTCATGATAAATGCATAACTGTCTTAACTTTTGACAGTTATGCCTCAATTGTTTAAGTATCTAAATCTCCTTAGCATCTTAACCTTTGCCTTAATCTTCATGGTTCCAATTCATGTTCTTTATTTTCCGAACTCAATAAATCCTGTCGAAAACATCATATGTTTAAGAAAGTCTCCATCATCCTCGTAAGGATGGTGATTATTTTTTCTGCAAAGACATACGCAATCCCTCTTTTATTTTTAACTCCTGACGGCACAAAGTCATATGAAAATGTAGGGTTGCAATCATTATTTGGATTGCGATTATGTTTTTTTCATTGCTTAGGCAACTTGTTCGATGGATCATGTTATGTCACTAAGTTAGACGTGGAGTCTGTTATTGTTTTGCTATACTTAAGTTTTAATATTTAATAAAAAAAATTATTACTTTATTATTGTGTTTTTCATGGGAAAAAAAGAAACATTGATCTAGTAAAAGGAATTTACCATTTCTTAGCATGCTTCTTGGACAGATCAATAATTTTGATCAATGATTATGAGATTTCTAACCAAGTTGAACTTAAGATGCTCAAAATTGATTCTTCATACATAACTCTTCCCAACCTTCACTCTACAAACAAAGGAATATCAAGGAAGGAATATCAAGGAAGTTCAAACAAAATAGAAATATGAAATGAAACTCCTATCTCGGATGAATGCGATTTGCACTAGTTTGTTACCTGACATGTTTTGATTTGAGGACCATATGTAGTATGTGTTGACACCTAAATTTAGACTAAGTGTTTAGGATTAAATTGCATAAGAAAATTAGGGATCAAGTCGGCCCTAACAAAAATGATTTTTGCATCAATTAGGTCTTAATTTTTATTTGCATCTAAATTTAGACTAAGTATTAAGCTTTACTTCCTATTTTATTTCCTTTATTTTTCACTTTTTTTGATAATTTAAAAAAAAAAAAAAAAAGCAGCCTGTTGGGTTGGGCCTTCATGCTTAGCTCCCCCCTTTTTCCTTCTTTCCCACATGGGCCCAAGGCCCATTCCCACCTTCTACCTTGGCCTCGCCCCTTTCCTTTCTTCTTCTTCCTTCCTCCTTTCCCCCTCCGCCTCTGTAACTCACGCGTAATAATGATGACGCACTCGCGGACAATCTACAGGGATGAGAGAGGAGTAGGTTGACAATAGATGGGATGCGCCTTCAAAGCGAAGCAAGTGGGTGGCTGAGGAGACGTTGGTTCAATTGCAGCAAGGCCGATCGCGCCCCCCTCCCTATAAATAAGGCGTCAAGGAAGGCCAAATACAGGCAAAGAGAGGACGGAGGTAGCGAGCTTAAAGGATTTCCCCTGAGAGACATCAAGGGAGACCCCGAGAGTGAGCAATACCCGAGTCGAGAGTGAGTGAGATCTTAGTCAAGAGAGGGTGGAGAGGTTTAGTTCCAGATCTGAGAGAGAGAGAGAGAGGGTCACGAGTGTGAGCCCCCTCGCCACGTGTGGCACTGGTTGATTTGCCCAACGCCTCTACTACTCCACCACCGACCATCGGCTTGCGTCGTTCTCGTCGCCGCCCGCGTCTGGATACGATGAGCAAGGCTTTATTCTCACCCCGTTTCGCACATACCACGTCGAAACTTGTGGCTGTCCACCTCGCACGATCTCCGGCTCTGACCATTCGTTGTTAAGCTACCGTGGTCGTGCCTTCTTCTATGGCATGAGTCATGTCGCGATCTTGAGTCTCGATAAAGGCGTCCTTCTCTCCTCCCTGTCGACGTACCCCAGGTGTTCAGAGAAATATCCAAGAGAGTCCATGCTTGGACCATTAAGTCCGGTGCCTACAACAATGATGGGCGATGTGGTTGGCAACGGTGGTTGGCCGGGCGAAGGCCAACTTGTTGGCTTAGGACTGGCTAAGGCGGTGCTGGCAGAGGCCCAAGCCCAGACCGAGATGAGCTCGGCCGCCTCCGCTACAGATCGCCGAGAGTCGGGGCATGGGGGAGACGGGTCTGTGAAGGGGATGCTAGGTCATGAACCAGGTCGGATGCGGTCTTAGCCGGGTAGGTTCAGCTGCTAGGAGAGAGAAACAGGTTGGGCTTATGCTTTTTCTTTCTTGGGCTAACTCACGGGCTAGGCCTTGTCTTTCATTTTCTTCATGGCTAAGGGGCACAGTTAGGCTAGGCCCATTAGTAGAAACCAGCCCAGACCTCGGGCTAGGCCACGCGCCCGGGCCATGTTCAACCAGGTCAGACGCAGGAATCTGACCCAAGTTGTTTTTAATAATATATTATTATATAAAAAAAATATGGAAAAATTTCAATTAAGGGCCTGAAGTGGAACCATTTTCTCAAAAAAGAGCCTAAAGTGGACATTGTATTAAATAAGGGCCCGAAGTGACCGATTTGGTCTTGAATAAGGGTTTCAACTGAAAGCCACCAAATCTTATTTGCGGTAAGGGTATTTTTGTCGACATTTTTTTTTTCTTTTTGTTTTTTTTTTTCTTTCTTTTTCATCTTGCTCACCTCCTTCTTGACAAATGCATCGACTCCTCACGCATGAGCTTGCACAAGTGCAAAACAATTTGAACAATTTAGGAAAAGAAGAAAATGAAATGATATTCGAGAAGTTATGCAGTTTTGCAAAACTACAAATTGCGTGCTTCAGTTCTGCAGCCTCCCTATCAGCAAACTTCAAAGCGCATGATCAACATTATGCAATTTTGCATCCTCACCCAAGAACTCATTGATTTCGACATAAGCCGATTTTTAAGTTATTCACCACCACTCACCTTCTCCAATAACGATAATGAACTTGAGAATCAAGAAATATCCATCAGTGGGTTTTGTTATTATTCAATTTTCTTGTAAAAACTTATTATGGCAATTAAAGTAACAGTTTCATGCTCTCCCCACCAATAAAATTGCCTATGCCAAGATAACTTTCACTCGTAGCTTCTTGGGAATGTTTTATTGGGTCCGGGTTGGATTATTCATAACATTCATAGACGCAGCTTGCATTGGGGTGGGTGGAATATGTGGCTTCTTGAGAGGGTCCAATTGTGTTGTTCATGCTGGTTATTTTCAAAGGCTGTTGAATCATTCTAACCCGTGATTGAAGATACTCGCCTTTGGTGGTAATTCAAATCAGATAGCACTCAATCTAAAAAACGAATAACTCTGGTCTACACATGTTCAAACAAATTTACCTCTCTAACTCTGAAATATTATCTACACAGATTTGATAGAGAATAACAAGATGAAAAAAGTGCAAAATCGCTCAGAAATTCCCAAAACCGTGTATTTCACTGAACAGATTAATACACATGAGTATCACAGAGATTCCTCAAAAACCTATAATAAATTTGGCTTAGGCACTTCAATCTGGCTTCTCCTCGCTAAGATCAATCATAGCCTGCGTGAGCACCAATTTGAATTCAAGCATTGACGACGATGAAGGCAGCAAGCTAATGGCTTACACCTCATCATGCTTTGTGCTTGACCACGACCACAAGATGTGGGGATCGAATCGAGCTGAGCGTCACATCTTGGTCCACTCGTGCTTGATCTAGGGCTTGGATTGACCTCCATCTTTCAACAAAGGTATTGGGATTGCTGTTGAGGGCAATGACAAATGAGGTTGAGGGCGTTGATGGCTAATTTGGCAAGGAAGATAGAGATGGACTTTGGAGAATGCGATCTAAAGAGTGAAAAAGGTGAAGGCACGATGATGATGATGAAGAAAAGAAAGAGAAGGAGAAAATAAATTAAAAAAAGAAGGAAAAAAAAAGTCTTTAGACGAAAATACCCCTAGATGCAAATAAGATTTGATTGGCTTTTAAGTTGAGACCCTTATTTGAAACTAAGTTGGTCACTTTAGGTTCTTGTTTGAGACAATGTCCATTTTGGATCCTTTTTTGAGAAAATGGTTCCACTTTAAGCCCTTAATTGAAATTTTCCCAAAAAATATTTTACGGTTTCCCAAAAATCAGAAAAATTCAAAATATGACTTATATTTTCAAAAAAAGATTTTAAAAAAATCTGAAAGTACTTTATACGTTCAAAAAATAGAGAGACCAAAAATATGTTTTTTTCTCCACAAATACATGAAAAAATCTTTAAAAATTCAAAAAGCCTTAGGGTTTAAATAAGGCTAGGTACCGAAGAGTATTAGTGATTAACTAGTGTAATCAAGTTCCCGATCCTAGTTTTTCTAGTTGCTCGGGATTGAAATATTTCTTCCAATATTTCGCTTAAGTTTCCAATCTATCCATCCCAAATTGATTAGTGACGACTCCTATTTAAAATTAACTTATAGATTAAAAACTCGGACCATAAGTTGTGAATTGGTGGGATTTGGAGAGACCGGGCTAAGCCCTAACACTTAGCAAAGCCATTAGCCTCTGCACGCCCGCGAGTAAAAGGGCACCCGAGAAAATGAGATCGCAACAGTATGCTTAAACTGTACATTGCCCACTTCAATGTTCTTGGCTTGAATGAAATTCCCTTGAAAAGCATAAACAAAGTAATAATAAAAAAACAAAGTGGAGTAGGAATTGCATCACTTTCGCAACAATGAAACGAACCACACTTTATCAGACCAACACAAAGTTCGTCTCGCTCTTAGGTTCAAGATTGGCGCATCATCTGCAACACTTAAATACAAACTATAGCCATCTTATGCACATGTTTGGGAGAATCACAATGTATATAATTTTCCATATTAATATTATTCAAAGAGATGTTTGTGTTCATTATCTGATGCCCCATTGTCATGATTGATTCGGTCATACAATTAGATGACAGAGATAACATAAGAATTGGACTTCACCTTGCACCATGGTCAGGTCCACATGTGAGAGAAATATTCGAAGTATAATCTCCAATGGATATATAATCATCACCTGGTGATCTCAAGCCCAACTTTAAGGACGGAAATCACAGTCATGAACATTCTCGACTTCTGACCAGAATAAGGAAGACTGAATAGAAGAGGAATAGTAGAAATTACTAGTTCCAATGACTATATTTGCAATGGTCACATCCTGTGAGGATTGAATGTGAATGCCACGGGTGTTGGGGCTTGTCTCTTGAGCTTCAATGGACAGATTGCCAATGTTAAAGAAGCCACATAACCTAATTAACACATGGTTTGGGAACTATTTACTAATTTTACATTGTTAAGACTGCTTGTATTGCATGAAAGGAATTTCATAGCGAGGTAGGTGCGTTTATATTCTCTAATACCTATGCAGTTCCGTCAAACGTGTCAAAATTGACATGAAGGAAAAATGAAAGAGAATCGAGTTGATTTTATTGCACTTTCGAATTCGGTCATTTTGAGTCATATGGGAATCAGGTGAGAGTGAGGAAAAATCTATGTTTTTAGACAGTTATACCTCTAAGGCGAACTCATATGTTTAAGTATCTATTTCTCCTTAGCATTTTAACTTTTGCCTCAATACTCATTGTTCCAATTCATGTTCTTTATTATCTAAACTCAATAAACCCGGTTTAAAACGTTAGATTTTTATGAAAATCTCCATTGTTCTCACATGGATAGCGATTATTTTCTTTGCTGGATGTACGTAATCCCTATTTTATTTTTAACTCCTGGTGGCATGAAGCCGTATGAAGATGTGAGGATTGTGATTAGCGATTATGTTTTTCATTATGCTCGGGCAACTTGTTCGGTGAGGTTGGTTTGGCTATCAGCCGTTTGTAGAAAGCTAGGTACTTCAAATACAATGAATAGCCAACGGGAAAAGTAGTAAAAAAAAAAAAAAAATTAAATGTGAGGGTTGCGATTAGCGATTATGTTTTTCATTATGCTTGGGCAACTTGTTCTGTGGACCATGTTACATCGCTAAATGGGACGTTGAATCTGTTATTGTATTCGCTACTAAACTTAAGTTTCAATATTTAATAAATATATTATTACTTTATTAGTGTTTTTCATGGAAAAATGAAAGCATTGATTTAGGAAAAGGAATTTACCCCTTCTTGGCATGCTCCCCGGACGGAACAATAATTTTGATCGATGATTATGGGGTTTCTAACTAGTCGAATTTAAGATGCTCAAAAGTGATTCTTCGTGCATATCCCTTCCCAAACTTCATCACAAAAACACAAAGGAATATTGAGTAAGTTCAAACAACAGAAATATGAAATAAAATTCATATCTTTGATTAATGCGATTCGCACTCATTGGTCGTTACCTGCTATGTTTTGATTCGAGCACTGTTTGTAGTATGCTTAAACTGTACATTGTTCATGTGAATGTTCTCGACTTGAACGAAATTCCTTCATCGGCCTAAACTTTCAATACTGTAGAAAAGCTTTTAAAAAAAAATAATAATAACAAAAACACATGGAGTAGGAATTATATCACTTTCACAACAACAAAACAACCCACACTTTATCAGACTAACATAAAGTTCATTCCCCCTTTAGGTTCAAGATTGGTGCATCATCTGCAACACCTGAATACAGACTATAGCCATCTTATGCACGTGTTTGGGAGAATCACGACATAGATAATCTTCCAAATTAAGATTGCTCGAAAGATGTTTGTGTTCATGATCCGATGCCTTTTTTTCATGATTGATTTGGTCACACAGTCAGATTGACAAAGATAGCATGAAGAATTGGACTTCACCTTATACCATGGCCAGGTCCACATGTGGCAGATGTGACATAAATATGTGAAGGTTATTATCTATGAAATAACCAAAACAAAATTGACTCCTACGAAAAGGAAGAGAAGTTCCAAACATTCACTTAAGCATTCAGGATACGGATTGTTGAAATGCCACACGTAAATGAGAAATGCAAGAGTCTTCCTTGGAGAATTAGATTTAGGACTTTGAGTTTTTGCAGCGCTCCTTGGAGGAGGAAAGTTCAAAACTTCTCTCTTTCACCAGTTGCCATTTAGCTTGTGTTGCCCATCCAGTCTAGCACCAGCAAAAGCAATTCGAGTCAGATGAACTTTTCGAAACAAAAGCCCAAAAATTATTTGGATTTTTTACACGAAACCTAATTCAAGATAAATGTGTAACATGGATATTAATGTAAGATTTTTTGTAATACGAATAATAATTTGAAGTAAATAAGGCACTATGACACCTGTTTAGCATTTTTTGTAACAAAAACAATATTTTGGGATAAAAATGATACAAATTTATCAATTTGGGGAATTTTTGCGGCATTAATGTAATTAAATATAGTTGGACTTTGCATCAAATACTATAGAGCTCCTTTTTTTATTTATAAAAAAAGTACACCAGAATTATTTAGAATTAATAGTAATTATATTGATTGTTCTAGAAAGATAAAAGCCTCCAAAGAACATCTGCTTCATGTGTTGTCTTGGAAAACAAGACAAGGTTGACTAAGGCTTAATCCAAGTAAAGTTTTGGAAGGTAGTGCATAATTGCAAGATGATAACTCTTAAAACTTTTTGTTCCTTAGCCATTAATAGATTCATGCTTAGGTCTCATCTACAAATTTAGGACATCATGGCCTAAGGATAGACCTGGATGACAAGTTAGTCCCCCATTAAAGAACCTTGGACCATAGGCGCCCCCCTTCTTCTTAGCTATGCAACTCCGATGCATTCCATTAGGCCACTTGGATAGACCAATTATGGAGCATACGCTATAAATACAAGAACTATCTTCAAAATTCCTTACCCTTAGCCATTTCCTTCTCCTTTCCTCTCAAGCTCACGCCCTCTCTCCCTCTCCTTTGGCCACTCTTCCTTTCATCCACGAGTGTCATGTTCGGCTGCAGTTAGTTCAAGTTGTATGCAGAATTTCAAACCCTCAATTAGGGTGATATGCTACGTCGTCAAGCTTAGTGGTGTGCTTAACCATGAGTAGTTGTTTACATGTCATGGTCCATTTTGTTTTGAGCAATATGGATAAAGTTTGTCCTTTCCACACCAAATAAGGGCACGTGCAGTTTCATCTTATTGACATAGTCTTCAATCTACATCTTCCATGAACCAAAATCCTTCCCATCAAATTTGTCCATTCTCACTTTTCCTTCTTCAATCGCTATCAATTCATTACAACTTAGCCAAGTTTGGCTCTGACATCAACTGTTACGAAAGACAAGTGATCAAATAATAAAATATATTGAATAAAGAAAATAGTTAGGGCATCAGATTTATGTGGTTTGTGTTGTGCGGAAGAACACCCTAACTAGATGAGAAAAGTAAACAAGAATAATTAAGAACACGGAGATTTACGTGGTTCGGCGAAAGATCCGCCTACGTCCACGGGAGAGAGAGAGACGATTTCTTATTTGAGCGTATGTAAAGAGTACAAGGTACAATGCTGAAATAAATAGATCTTTAGATCCCCACTTTCCTAAACCTAGTAGGAAAGGAATTCCACCATAAAGATAATATCAAATTTGAAACCCAAATCTAGAAAATATATTAGGAAACAAATAGTTCAAAATCTTCAAGCCTTCCTAGATTTCCCGATTGAATTTTGTGGAATTCAAGACAACATCAACAAATCTCCACCTTTGGCTTGAATAAACCACAAGTCTCCACTTGAACCAAGAAAACGAATATATCTCTCCCTCCAACGTACCTTCGCAAAGGTACGCCCGCACCTGGATCGGTGCGGCTTCCATCAACTTCAATGATGAGTGAGAGAAATCAAGTCCCTGCAGGACTTGAACTTCTCTATAGTAACCATCTTCGTGAGCATATCTGCAGGATTATCTTTAGTATGGATTTTCTTCAAAGCAATGCTACCATTCTCCACAAATTCTTGAATTTTGTGGTACCAAACTTCAATGTGTTTCGTTCTGGAAGAAACACTTGATTATTCACGAGACATATTGTGCTTTGGCTATCACAATAGTTCTAGCCAAATAACGAAAGATTCACTTAACAGCTTCCCAATGCTCCTTACTCGGATTGCTCATGTATCAGCTGATGAGACTCACCGCATGAGCCAAATCCAGTCTGCTACAAACCATAGCATACATGAGGCTCCCTACTACGCTGGCATAGGGTACTCGAGACATCTTTACAACTTCTTCATGTGAAACAAGGCATTGTTTCTTAGATAATTTGAAGTGATTTGCTAAGGGTGTACTAACCAGTTTAGCTTTACCCATGTTGAACCGCTCCAAGACCTTCTCAACATACTTCTTTTGATTCAGCCAAAGCTTACTTGCATGTCTATCTCGAAAGATTTCCATTCCAAGGATCTTCTTTGCAGCACCAAGATCCTTCATATCAAACTCACTACTTAACTGAGATTTTAGGGAATTAATGTCTCTCATTTTTCTTGCAGCAATCAACATGTCATCAACATAGAGCATCAACAAAATAAGCGACTTATCATCCAAAACTTTGTAGTAGACACAAGATTCATGCACACTCCTCATGTAGCCAATACGAAGCATAACAGAATTAAACATTTTATTCCATTGCCTCGGAGATTGCTTCAAACCATAAAGAGATCTCTTGAGCGAACAAACATGATGCTCTTTCCCTTCCACCTTGAAGCCTTTGGGCTGCTCCATATAAATTTTCTCCTCCAAGTCACCATGAAGGAATGCCGTCTTCACATCTAGCTGCTCAAGCTCCAAGTCATACATGGCTACCATAGCTAGTAAAACACGAATTGATGTGTGTTTTACAACAGGGGAAAATATCTCGTCGTAATCAATCCCATCTTTCTGTGCATAGCCCTTAGCAACAAGTCGAGCCTTGTATCTCTCTTGCTCTTTCTCCGTTGCTGCTTCCTTTCTTTGAAGAACCCATTTGCAACCAATGACATTCCGATCCTTGGGCTTCTTCACAAGTTCCCATGTCTCATTCTTTTGTAACGACTCAATCTCCTCCATCATTGCGGTCATCCACTTTTCTTTGTGATCACTTTTCAAAGCTTCATGGTAGGAGCTTGGATCGCCAGAGCCTACGGTAAGAGCATAAGCAACCATATCCTCAAAACCGTACCTCTCTGGTGCTTTGGGAGTGCGCCTTCCTCGACCCGTTGCAATGCTACGAGGAACTTCTATCGTTTCTTTGACTTCCGGAGTTTCATCGGATGACTCGCTATTCTCTGCAAATTCTTTGGTTTCAAGCTCCACCTTAATGATAGATTTATCACTCTCCTCTTCAGCAACCGCGCATGGCACGCAACTTGACTTCAACATTGCAGATTCATCGAATATAACATCTCTACTCGTCAGAACTTTCTTCTCACTTGGATCCCATAATTTGTAGCCTTTCACTCCTTTCTCGTAATCGAGAAATATGCATTGTTTTGATTTTGGATCCAACTTTGAGCGTTTCGAGCTCTGCACATGTACAAAAGCAAGACAACCGAATATTCTTAAATTAGAATAATCGACAATTTTACCAGTCTATACCTCTTCAGGAATTTTGCATTTAATTGCAGTTGATGGAGATTGATTCACAAGATAACATGCCATGCAGACAGCTTCTACCCAAAACTCCTTGCTCAGTCCCGCATGTAGCCTCATGCTTCAAGCTTTCTCTAATAAGGTCCGGTTCATCCTTTCCGCTACGCCATTCCGTTGGGGCGTATTCGGAACTGTGAAGTGACGTTTAATCCCTTCATTCTTGCAAAGCTCCATGAATGGTGTCAATTTGTACTCTCCTCCATTGTCCGATCTCAAGCACTTAACCTTCTTCCCCATTGAAGTCTCAACTTCAGCTTTCCATTCTTTGAACTTTTCAAAGACTTCACTTTTGTGTCGCATGAAGTAGACCCAAACTTTGCGAGAGAAATCGTCAATGAATGTCACGAAGTATTCCTTCCCTCCTTTTGACTTTACCAGTGAAGGACCCCATACATCCGTGTGTACATACTCGAGCACACCCTTGCTTGTATGAGTTGCAGCATTGAACAGAACTCTGTATTGTTTTCCAAATATACAAAATTTGTAGAAATCTAATTTGCATGTTTTTATACCTTTGAGTGCATTCCTCTTGTGAAGCTCCATCAACCCTCTTTCTCCCATATGCCCGAGACGCATATACCATAGATAGGTGTTATCTATCTCCGTGCTAGCATCCGTGGACACAGATGCTCCACCTTGCATTGTGGTTCCTATAAGTCGATATAGGTTCCCATGCCTCTATCCCTTAAGAACAACCAGAGCTCCCTTAATCACCTTCAAGACTCCACCTTGAGCCGTGTACTTGCATCCATTGGATTCAAGTGCTCCCAATGAGATCAAATTCTTCCTTAGATCCGGAACATGACGTACGTCTACCAAGGTTCTAATCATGCCATCAAACATCTTGATTTTCACGGTTCCAACACCCACAGTCTTGCACGAAGTATCATTACCCATGAGAACTGAACCGCCATCATATGCCTTGTACTCATCAAAGGCTTCTCGATGAGGACACATGTGAAAAGTGCATCCAGAATCCATGATCCACGAATCTTCAAAGGTGTCCTTCCCCGACAATATGGACAAGATGTCCCCATCATTGGTCTCAATGCTGTCGGCTATACTTGCCTCATCCGAGCTCTTCTTCTTTTTCTCGTTCTTATTTGGACAAAATCTCTTGGTATGCCCTTCCTGATTACACCCGTAGCATCTTCCTTTGAACCTTCCCTTGGATTTTGATTGACCCCTACCACTCGATCCTCGATCCGTTGATCTTCCTCTTCCTTGATTGTTTTTCTCCTTTGCAAAGAGTCCCTCTCCCAAAGATTTTGAACTACTTGCCCTTTTCCAAGTGTCGTTTGAAATTAGGGCATCAGTCACCTCTCCGATCTCCAGGGTTTCCTTGCCATAAAGGAGCGTAGTCACCAAGTGGTCAAACGAATTCAGCAACGATGCCAATAGTAGAAGCGCTATGTCTTCATCCTCAAACTTTACCTCCAAGCTTGTAAGTTCACTAATCATCTTATTGAACACTTTGAGGTGTTCCAACAGATCTCCTCCTTCACTCATCTGAAGTGAATACAATCTCTTCTTCAAGAACAACTTGTTCGTAAGAGATTTCGTCATATAAATGCTTTTGAGTTTGAGCCATACCTCTAGAGCAAATTCGATTTCCGCTACATATTGAAGGGCCTCATCCGATAGGTTCAATCGGATTGCGCTGCACGCCCTCTCCTCCATGTCGGCCTAATCATCATCAGTGATGGTGTTTGGCTTGTTTGATCTTCCCAGAAGAACCTTTCATAAACCTTGTTGAATCAACAGATCCTTCATCCTTCTCCACCATAGTGTAAAACTATTCTTCCCGGTGAATCGTTCAATATCAAATCGAACGGTTGAACATTTTCCCGCCATCTAGTTAGAAGTCGCAATACAGGAACAGAGAACCTGGATTGCTCCGATACCAATTGTTGTGCGGAAGAACAACCTAACTAGATGAGAAAAGTAAACAAGAATAATTAAGAACACGGAGATTTACGTGGTTCGGCGAAAGATCTGCCTACGTCCATGGGAGAGAGAGAGAGACGATTTCTTATTTGAGCGTATGTAAAGAGTACAAGGTACAATGCTGAAATAAATAGATCTTTAGATCCCCACTTTCCTAAACCTAGTAGGAAAGGAATTCCACCATAAAGATAATATCAAATTTGAAACCCAAATCTAAGAAATATATTAGGAAATAAATAGTTCAAAATCTTCAAGCCTTCCTAGATTTCCCAATTGAATTTTGTGGAATTCAAGACAACATCAGTAGTTTGGTCATAGTGACCTACATTCATGGGGAGAGTAACAATAGATTCCATTATAGATCAAGCGATACACGGAAATTACAACCACGCTCAAGTCATTCAAACACTCAGTATTTTCTAAGCCCTAATTACACTCAATAATGCACGTGGGGTTTAGCCCCACACTTTCTCACGAAATAATCTTTTAATTCCATGAAATAATTATACATGCAAATATTACCATAAGATTTAATCAACTACAAACATTAATCTTTCCTCGATGCAATTCATGAATAAGTTTCACTGCATGAACTTGCTGCCAAGCACTTCAACACCTATGGACGTCACTCACAATAGAGCAACCATATCATCGGCCAAGCAAAGAAAATTAGAAAGAAAGAAAGTCCAAAGATTTTGTTTCCTAATCCTAATCGTTTGGCATTTAGACCTCAATGTCTTATGCTTAAATTGTTCTTTACTAATATACCTAAAATATCCATAATTGCTTCTTCATACTTTTCCTTTCATAGGCCTTGAATTCAACGTATGATCATTTTAGGGTAATACATAAACAAGGGGCTGAATGTGGCATTCAAAAAGTGAGACAATTAAGAGTTTTGATTTAGATTTATGGATATTTAAACTAGAGACAAGGCATAAGCTATGCACGTGAATAAAATAAGATTATTATGTATGATTAAGATAATTTTAAAGGAAGTGGATGGAGCATCATCATCATCATCATCATCATCATGGTTTTCTAGTGGAGACCATCCTTTATTCCGAAAAGTTCCAAACCCCTACCTCCACATATTAAAAGAGATGCATAACCAACTTGGCCCATCCTATTAGATGGATGAAGCGCATGAAGCGAGTAGTTATCAAAGAAAATGACAAAGTTGTTTCGTTTTTCATGTTTTTCTTAACGTTAGATTTAGTTTTTGATTAGATGAGAAAATATTATATGTGATGGTATATTAGAAATTAATGAGGTCAACACATAAGTTGAAATAGTCCATGAGAATGCTCTAGCATGTACTTCATCCATGCTCTAGCATGGATGCATCTTGCAGGTTTCCAATATAATGGAGATTCTTTTGCTTGCAGATCCATGAGTTGAATCATGACAGTCATCCTCTCTATCATTATCATTACTCTGTTCTTGTGCTGCAAACATTTCGTTACCTTGAAAACCTTCTCTCTTTGCATTATGATTTCTTCTCTCAAAGGTCAATATGTGAAATCATATTTGTCTCTGCAACATTTGAAGCATTTAGTGAGACTTCTCTTGGTCATCTCAAAGATCAATTGATCCAGTTCCAACCTTGTTATTTGTCATATAATAGATTGTTCAAGTTATAGAGAAGAGAAACTGGGAATCATTGCTGCAGCTTCGTCCTGTGCAACCACAAAATGCACCGCTAGATCAAGACACGCTACCACCTGGCACGGCTCAACTAGGACTTCCTTCAATGTGCCGTCTACAATGCTGACGATCGCCTGGTAAAATAATCCGAACTCTCTCTTCCTAAGATATGATTAGTCGATTCAACCTCTACTCTCCTAAAAAAGAGATTGTTCGCATTATTAACCAGGAATTTTCCTACGTGAAATTAATATGGCGTCAAACTCATTTGTACTAATAGGATAATGATACTTTAGTGATTAACTAAGGGCGGTTTTCTACTGCTAGAAAGTTATCTCCCATCATATTTTAGACCAATGTGATTTCTCTCCTCTTTTTCTCTCAAGGGAAAATTGTCGAAAAAGTTCTAAACCTATTGTATTTTTGCCAATTCAATCTTAAACCTTTCAATTTTGCTAATTAAATCTAAACCTTTTTCACTTTTTACAAATTGAGTCCATTAGACCAAATTCGCTAACATGGATATCAGCTGTCTTATGTGGTATGACTGACACTAACGTAGACCAAATTTATTATTACTTTTAAATATTTTTTTGAATTTTTTTGAATTTTTTTGAATTTTTTTGAATTTTTTCTTTTCCCCTCTCTTCTTCCTTTTTGCAAGTCGTCCAGCCTCCAACGATCAGCCAAAGGCTACGACTAGTGAAGGTCAGCCTCATTAGCTTCAAGTGAGGTTGCCCTCACCGACCTTGGGCGAGGTCACCCTCGCCCGATCCGGTGAGGACGAGCCTTGCTTGTGGCCGGTGAGGCTAACCCTTGCGTCAGTTGCTAGCAAGGGCGACCTCATATGAGGCCGGTGAGGCCAACCCTTGCTGGTTGTAGCCTCTAGTTGGTTGCTAGAGGCTAGGTGACCTACAAAGAGGAAGAAGAGAGAGGGGGGAAAAAGAAAAAAGAAAAATAAAATCAAAATTTTGAAAAAAAATTAAAAATAATAAATTTTAATTACATCAACATAGGAGGGTTGGCATCCACGTCAGCAAATTTCGACCAAAGTTAATTGGATAGACTCAATTGGTAAAAAAAAAAAAAAAGAAGTTTATGACTTAATTGACAAAAGTGTAATAGATTTAAGACTTTTTGGACAATTTTCTCTTCTTTCAATAAAGGATAGAAAATCATATCTATTCACTTTTCCTTCTAGTATCTACTATATGTGTCTCTTGGTCTCTTGGCCGATGCCCTTGGCATTTACCAAGAAGTTATCCCAGAAATTGTAAAACATTTGATCTATTAATCATGTGAATCTCACCGTAGAACCCAGATGATTGTGGCCCAAATAGCATAGTAAAGATGGCCTGAGAAGTATGCAGCACCATTGCTAATCAAATTTCGATTTCGATAAGATTACTTGCTTGGATTGTTCGTTTACACTTAAACAAACTCACAGAGATAGACTTTTCTTTTATCGTCAAAACTTAAAATATAAGCCAGCTAAGCATTTCTATATCCCTTCTCTTTTCATATATACGCATCTTATGTGTTTAATAGTTTATCTAACCCGTATTTGAGTACAGACATTTGATACTGTGGTACATTTGATACTGTGGTACATGATCTATATAGTCGGGATAATCAGGAATACCATGTGGCTAGCCGCAACGAGTTGTCACGCCGCGAAGGAACTTGCGTCGCCACATCAGAACTTGTCCCCCCCGCAAGACAACTCGTCTCCCTTCATCAAAGATATTCTCACAACAAGGGAACCGTCTCCCCATAGCGAAGCTCCTCTCGAAGAGACAGGTAAAATCTCAGTCTCTCTCTCTCTTTTATTTTTGTTTCGTGAGGAATGAAACAAGAATTATGCTTCCACAAAAGAATTTGTGTAAGGATGAGGCTCTCAAGAATTATGCTTCCACAAAAGAATTTGTGTAAGGATGAGGCTCTCTCTCTCTCTCTCTCTCTCTCTCTCTCTCTCTCTCTCTCTCTCTCTCTCTCTTTTACAAATTATGCAATAAGACTTTGGTAAAATAAAAAGAAACAATTATAGAAAGAGTTGATTCAATACGACGTGCGATTTTTGTTGAGCTGACGTCATTGGAACAGCCCAACAACTCGAGGTGAAGCTAACACTCTCAAGATGGCGATCACAGCTCCATATAGTGATGGTATTAGAGATGTTGAACATAAACGTAGATCGCCTATTGGGCAAGGCTTAACTATTGGAGAAGGAGATTACGATGTAATGCTCATCACTAATGATGATGCGAGATTTGGATCTGTCTCCATTGGTTCTGTTTTAATGCTAAGACAAGGCACGGCACAAGTCCTCTTTCTACATTACATTGTCGATAAACAAAGCAATGCATTGTTTCGGTTGTCAAACGTAGCATCCGTACGTCATGGTAAAACACATACACCAATAAACAACATACAAAGTACTTTGTTACATCGTGCAAGAACATGGTATCTTGTGACATATCAATCATCTCTCAACCAATCAATCTTTCTTCTTTTTGAGTGATTGTGATTTGGACCATGAGCATGCCCCATTAAGACGTTACAAATCAGATCTACGAGATATATTATTTTAGGGGTGTGCAACCAGGCTGAAACTATCCAAGAACCGAATCGGCCCATTCAGTAAATAAGGTCGGGAACCGGTTCCCAAAATTCAGAACTGGTTTGAACCAGTCTAGTTTTCAGTGTCGAGTGAACACCCACCTAGGAACCGGATCGACTGGACTAGTTTTGGAACCGGTTTTGTAAGTCTAAAAGTCCAAAACCCTATTCCTCCCCCCCTTTCTAATCTTACTCGCACAGTGTTTTTCCTCTAGTAGACTCGCATGATGCTCCTCCTTCATCGTTCCTCTTCCTTGCTCGCTTCCCTCCCTCGCCGGCTCACAGTTGCACTATCCATTGCCGGCTCCCTCTCACTCTGCCTCATGATGTTTGTTTATGATAATTAGTCTTGCAAATCCTTAGTTTTTTGTATAGTCAAATAATTCAAATACTTATTACTTACATATGCTTAATGTTTCAACACAAATTATGTGGTTTACGTTATTTTCTCACGTACCAATATAAAATTCAAAGTTGTAAAACAGGTCTAGTGGAAACAAGATTGACTCTAGAACCAAACTGAAAAATTAGGGTGGTTTTAAAACAAAGTCCAATGCAAACAGGGTTTGATACATGATCCAAAAAAGAATTGGTTATAATAGGGTCAGATACAAGATTTAGGTCTAGAACCTATCCATTTTGGACCTGATCATCCCTATATTCGTTTCGTATTGAAACTTGGGAACAAGCAACCAACACAGTTATTTCTATCAAGAAAAATGACAAAAATAATCCTTAATGATCTTTGCTTTAATGTGTAATATTGTCTCTGAACTTTTAAATATTTCGAGATAGTTTAAGGATTACATTGAATAAATTAAAAAATGTAGGGACAACATTCCATATTTGGCTAAATCTCATAAATCATATTGAACAAATTAAAGGTTCAAGTACTATAGTGCACATTGGGCCAAACTTCTTCTGAAGTAATTGTAATGATTTCAAAACACCCAAAAATTGAATAATTAATTAATACTAGAAAAACTCGAAAACTCTGAAAACTAGTACTTTTGTTACCAATTTACATAAAATTAATTTTCTGACCACTAAAAATCTCGAACTGATATAATTACGACAAATATACCCTTCATTAGTTTCTGTTAATTTTTACCGTCAAATTACTAAGTTTGATAACACGTAGTTGTTGGCAGGTTTCATAATATTAATTCAATTTAACAAAAAATAATTGAGGATAAATTTATCGCAAAAGTGTCCATTTGAAGGTTTCTTAAGTCAAAAATTAATTTAAGATAAATTTGTAATATGTGTATTAGTTTAGGATTTTTCGTGATAGTAATCGTTTGTTAAATAATAGAGTTTGTCACGTAGTAAAAGTAAAGGGCAAAATGAAAATGCGTCGTTTTGGAAAGTACTATTTATTTTTTTTTTGGTGAAATGGAAAGTACTATTTATTAAAGCTTGCAGAAGTAATTTCTGAGGAGTCCATGGCATTGGCATATCGGTCTAATCGCGTTCGCTCTTCCTCCGGCGACGACCCGAAGCTCCCTCACGACGCCGTCGTCGAGATCCTGAAGCGATTGCCGGTGGGATCTCTCCTCCGATTCAGGTGCGTCTGCCGGTCATGGCGTTCCACCATCGACGACCCTGATTTCGTGGCCCATCACTTGAGCCACTCCGCTCTCGACGCCTCCAATGGGTATCTCTTGTGTTTAGATTGGGACGAGGGCGATGATCCTGTCCGGTACTCTCTGTTTTCTAGTGAGTCTCTTACTCGGCCTTCCATGTCGCAAATCGAAATCCCGTTTGCTGCTCCTTCCAAGCGTTTCGGCTTTGTCGGTTCGTGTAATGGTTTGATTTGCGTCAAAGAAATGTCTGGAGATGGCTATGCCCGGTCGATGTATTTGTGGAATTTATTCACCAGAAAGCACAGGGCGGTTCGACGTTCCAGTCTGGATAGTAAGTTCCGTTCAATTTACAATGTTCATGTAGCTGTGGGGTTTGGCTTCGACGCTAGGTCTAATGATTATAAGATCCTGAGGATTCTCTATTTTCCAGATGATATAAATCTAGTCGAGGTTTATTCGCTCAGTACGGATTCCTGGAGAAGTTTGGAGTGTGAGGTTCCTGCTTTCTGCGCCTACTCACCCTCGGTATTCTTGAATGGAAATCTGCACTGGCTCGTTTCCAAGAACGATGATCTGTGGACAGAGGGTTGGTCCGGATCAATAGTTTTGTTCGATGTTGCCAGTGAGGTGTTTGATGAAATGTCTCTGTCGGAAGAGTTTTTGCAGGTTCTTAGTATCAGTAAAGAAGTGGTTTGGTCAGCATTGAATGACTTGCTGGCCGTGTGTACTGTTCACGAGGAGGCAGTTGGGCATCCTGAACCGCATTCCGTTTGTTCTGTTTGGGTCATGAGGGATTACGGGGTGCCTGAGTCTTGGACTAAGCTGTATTCTTTTGAGGCTTGTGGACAAGTAACAGGATTTGATGGCTTCATGAGGAATGGCGAGCTTCTCATGTTAATAGATGATGATGAAGGAGTTTCTTGGAATCCAATCACAGGACAGTTCACAATTCTTCCACTATCGAGGCAATCTGATTTGGTCACCATTATAGAGAGCCTTGTTTCACCTTAGAGATGATTCAATTGCTGCTATATTTACCTGTATGACAGATTGATTCTGCCTTGCAGAAGAGTTGAAAGAGACATCTGAAATGAGGAAGTGCCCATTTACCTTTATTGACTACTTGCAAGCTTTAGAATGCATATGCATTTTCACTTTGAGTTTTTCTTTAGACTAATCAATGCCTCTTTTCATTGCAATTTGCACCCGGAAATACTTGCATTTTTGTTGCCCACATCAAAACCAATTAAAACCAGAGAAGAAATATAATGCGATTCACCGAGAAACCCCCAAATGGCATATGCATATGCGTACTCATGAGCTCTCCATTTCCTAAGAACTGATGGAGAGCAAAGAGATTGAGATGGCCAGAGCTAGCATCAGCAGAATCAGAAACCAACAGGGTTTTGGCTCTCATGCTTCTTTTCTGTGAAAGGTAAGGGTGTTTATGAGCAGAGAGTGATAGTGGTTTAACAGGGAGGGTGAGAGTAGGAGGAAATGGACAAACAAAGCATGCATAAGCGTAGAGAGGACTTTGCCAAGTCTGGAGCGAGGTTATTCGGTGCTTGACCTTGCTCTGCTTTTTGAAGCGAGGAAAAAAGAGAACACTAAACCAACGCACTTGATTCTCTTTATTTTCGAATGTGAAGTGGAATAAATAGATACAAATGAGGGGGGAAAGAGATATTTAGTTGGTGAAAGGAGTTCTGTAATATAGTTGAATTCAAATCACATTTACTTATCTAAGATTAAGCAAAGCATGCAACTCAACACTGCATCTAAAACCTCAGCATTGCCACTACCAGCAGATTTTAGATGATGCAGAAAAAGAGTGACGAGGCTTTTTGAATGTTGTGCATATGTGTTTTTGATTTGACGCAACCATAAGCATTTTTCAGCTTCTATAAGACCACACTAGTTACATTTTGAATTATGATACTTTTACATTTGTTGAGAATTTATAAACGCTGTGAAGACACATTGCCATAGAGGCTGGTGCCGGGGTGTCAACGGTATGTATGGGGTCGACCCAAAAATGAATAATATGTGTTTGTTATGGTCGGTTCAGGTTTTGGGCTATCTTCTATTTTTGAAAACTTTCTCAATGGAACAATCAGCAGGAGATGAAGGTCTCGTTGACTTTGAAGCAAGCAGCCTCTTAAAATCACTTTAGATGTATACCTTAGTGCTTCCCTTAACATTGTGGAAACAAAAGAAGCATTTTCCTGATTACGATAATCAGTAACTTCCCCACACAGGAGAGTTATAGAATCACCTTCTTTTGTCATTCTTGAGCATCGTTGTCGTCTTCTCCTACTTTTTCAACATGGGAACACTTGATGGGTCTCCTCAAAATTTACATACACAGAGGTGTTATTTTGGCAGTCCGAGACATCTAAAGCAGCAATCCTTAATGTCGAACTCAGAAAACAAATTCTCATTTTCACTTCGCGGGTGTAAAAATAGAACACCCATTTTCAATTGACTCAAATCGATAAGAAAGAGAAGAGTACCTCTTCAGCAAAGATGGAGATCTCGTCGGCCTTCTCCTTTGCCTCCTAGCTGACGAATTTGACCATCTGCTTGTCACTTTGGCGTCGTTCATTTTCATTGGCAACGGTGATTGGCGACCAACCAGGATGGAAATCTGAGTGAGCTCTTAGAGAGATTGTGCGCGAAGAGAAGAGAAAGCTCCTTTGATGGCCATGTTGATTGACGGTAAAAGGAAAATCCAAAATCTCTTTTTTGACCGGAATTGAACTGCCAGAATGCCCAATTTTTTAAGCTGTTAGCTGAATCAAAAAAAGACCCTACTTGAAAAGACCTGAAATATTTAGTTCTAGTCAGGTTGGTATGGGTACTTTTGACACCTCTAGCTGGTGGGGGTCATCGTGCTCTTGGCTACTTGGTGCGAGGTGTTTTATTTTTCTTTTAATAATTAACATGTAAAAAAGTCAACTTAAAAGGACAAAGGGTAATGAAAGCATATTAGAGGAAACACCAATATGCTTGTTGTACTTTTTACTATATATGCCTTAGTAACTATGTTCTATAAAATTCCATATGAACTTCCTATATCGTCTCCTTTAATTAGGTATTGTAGGAAATTCTATCTTGTCTCTTAAATTAGATTTCTGTGTCCACCATTGTAAATTGTTATTTGTATGCATACATTTGATTATTTGATGATTTGGAGACCATAAACTTGGGTTATAACTTCGTAATTCTTCGTCCCTCTCGGAGTAACTTGGGGCATCCGGAACCCGCGCCCCTTGAACCATCCTCGGAGGGCTTTGAGAATGTATCGAATGAATTAACAATATTTTTTAATAGTTCAAAAAATAATAATGTAACTGCTACATTTCACCTAAAGTATCATTGGTACTCGTCCCAAAAGTGTGTAAACCGTAGCAAAGCTAAATAAATGCCTACATACTTATAATAAAATACAAATGCATACATACATGTACATGTCACGAGTCGGTAGTTTCCTTAGCCGCGGATTAACCCATGCGGCCCCTGGCAAACGGAATTTGCCAGGCCAGCCTTTCTTCTATAGTTGTTCCAATGAACAATAGGTGAATAGCTCTTTTATATGATATCATACCACCTCAGCTATGCTTGGGCGTCTAGTCCACCAAGTGAGACAACATATCTCTTTAGGCTCAACAACTGGTTTTGACTTGCCATAGCTTCATCAGGAGAGCGGCATCAGCTCCCAACCAGTTTGTGCACAAGAGGCTAACCCTGCCTTTAGAGCTCCTGAGTAATATTATCCTTCTATCTTATGACTCATAGCACTAACCGTCCGGACGCTACTCCTACGGACCAGTTGTATTCATCCTCTTTACACCTTCACTCTTCACTTGATAACCTTAAGCTTCACTCCCAAGGGTTTACGAATACAGGAGAATCATGGACTGTGATAAACTCCCCCACTCAATTCCGCAATGCCCTCGTTGAGGGCTGTTCTGTCGCTTCCTTGCGTTTCCCTAACCATCAATGCCACTCCTTGGGACTTACATAGATGGCAACGCTTGCCCAACAGAACAAGTCACTCCACTCCATTGCTTGCTTCCCTCGATCAAAGCTATTTGCGAATCTCCAATCACTTGTGCTTCCTGAAAAGTATGGCACCCCTAGCCAACTATATGTGGCATCCTATAATTCCTTGCCAGTCATTAGGGGTGCTCAAATTAATGTCTTGCTTTAAGACTTTGGCCAAGCTTTTAGTGAATAATTATTTGATAGAAAAATTCTATTTTTGGCCATGTGGGATTATGGATTGGAATTTATTAAGATAGGTCACAAAGTTTTGTGATTTATAAATTTCAATTAGGTGTTTATATAATTAAAGATTAGGTAAATTAATAGGATGAGGATGGGCTGGACAATTGATAGCCCAAACCAGCCCATGTCCTCACCCCATTTTCGGCCATTTGGGCCTAGCCGCGAAGCCCAAGAAGAGGAGCTGCCGTCGGCCCATTGCTGGCCCAAGCCCAATCGAGAAATAGAGGCCCATCTTGCATGAAGAAGGCCATTTGTCCCTCCTAGCCGCCAAGTGTCCTCTATGCATGATCAATGATGGCTAATGATGACTAATGACGGAAAGGAAGAACATTAGGGGGATGATGGCCGGCTTAAGCGAGAGAGAGGGAGAGAGAGAGGGAGTTCGTCCGAGGGGAAGAGAGAAACCGAGAGAGAAAGGGAGAGTGACCGTGCGGAGGAAGAGAGGAAAGGAGGAGAGCTGCCCGTCAACCGTCCGCCGTGTGTCCGTCGCTCGTCGCTGTCCGTGTGCCGTTGTTTGCTCGATTTAGAGGCAAGTTGGGATCCTTAATCTGCTCTTGCATGTTGTGTCAAGAATGTATTATTGAATGGTGATGAATTTCGGATGTCTTGGGTGTGAAAAACCGAAGTTTTAAGGGTGTTGTTTTGAAGTAGAAATCTGTTCTCGAGTAAACAGCCTGACCCAGAATGTTGTAGTGGCTTGCATGCGATGTTTGAGTCGAATTGTGGCTTTGACTTCTTCATGAAAGTTATAGATAACATCTTAAAGTATAACATACTAAAATTTGAGGTAAAATGGATGAGTTTTGAGGGGTGAAACCCTCCCTCTACGAAAATGTTAGATCTGAAACTGTTTTGTTGATCTCTTGGTGATTTTGTGTGTTGCATGTAATTTTTTACTGAGAATTTCACTTCGAATTCTTCACAAAAATTGTATAGAATATCTTGAACACTAACATGCTCAAATTTGAGGTAAAACGAACAAGTATAGCCTAGTGAAACAATTTTTCTTTTGAAGACATTAGATCTGGAAATGTTGTACTGAGCTCCAGTGACTTCGTGGACTATAAAGTGACTTTCCTTTGAAAATATCACCTTGATCCCTTAATGAAAGTTGTATTAGACCTCTTGAGGCAAAAAATATCAAAAATCCAGAGGAAAAGATGGAAGATAAGTAGGTGAAATCGTGGTTTTTCAGAGGGTGTTGAATCTGGAAACTTCGGTATTGAAACAGAGGCTTCAACCGTCTATATTAAATCATCTAGAACGAATTTAACTTTGGTTTCTTCATTAAAAACCTACCTTAGGACCTTGACTATAACATATTCAAATTTCATGATTTTTGAAGGTCATTAGAGTATTTAATCGGAAATATTTCAAAAACCAAGTAATCTGACGCGTTTGGGTTTAGTCAGTTTCAATTCATGGGCCATATCATTTTTTATGAAGCTCTTTCGGCAAAGTGTTCTTCACAAAGTATCTTTCTTTATGTCTTCCCTGTAACATATTTAAATTTCATAATTTTTGAAGTTCATTTGCCTATTTAACCAAAAATATTTCAAAATCTATGCAAGCTGTGTTGATAGAATAGAAATGCTGTGATGCGTGTTCTATAACAAATTGTATGAGGGTCTTTTGGTGCAGTATCCTTTATGAAATATCTGCCATTATTTCTTGACTATCACATGTTCAAATTTCATAATTTTTAAAGACCATTTGGGTATTTAATGGAAATATTTTCTAAAACTATGCAAGCTGGATTGTGCAAATTTCAAATGCTGAGATTTATGATTATTCTGTTTTGGATGAGCCCTATTAACTATATTGATTGAGGTGATTGAATCTTACTGAGCATGTGATGATATTTGGCATTGCATGTAGAATCAAATGCTGAATTTGACTTTGTTGCCATTACATCATGTGCCATGTTGATTGTGAGACATAAATTGGTGAATATGAATTATGATGAATGAGGAAACTGTTGGAGGTGGCCGATAATGCCCTGGGAGTGTTAGGATGCCTGGGATGGGGGGTGCTGAATGCCCGGTTGTATTGTGATACATGCCCAGATTGTCCTCGGGAGTTTCGAGATGCCCGAAATGGTTGGGTGCCAGAAGCCTAAGAGGTTTGTGCCTGGGGAATGCCTCGTGATGCCAGTTGGGATGCGAGATGCCCGGAATGTGGGGGTGCCGGATGCCCAGTGGTGTGTACCGAAGGTTTTCTCGCGATGTCAGGTTGGGGTGCGAATGATAATGTGGGATGCAATTACTGATCCCGGGAAAGAGAGATATGGTGATCAAATTGAAAGATAAAAAGTGGATATTGAATCATGTACATATGGTATGATTGCATATGCATGGCTATGATATGATGATGGTGAGTGCATGGTTGTGTGTGCACCTATGGCATGATGGTATATGGATGACATGATGATGATGAGTGCATGGATGTATGTGCACCTATGGCATGATGGTACATGTATGGTATGATGATGATGAGTGCATGGTTGTATGTGCACCTATGGCTATGATATGATGATGACGAGTACATGAGGATGTATGTACATATGGTATGATGACATATGCATGGCTGCAAGGTAAGTTATGCTTGAATGCATGAATGACATGTACCATGCTATGATTGTTATGATTGTATTGTGTGATGCATTAAGTGGTTTATTGGATCTTTTACCTGCTGAGTGGCTATACTCACCCTTCGGGGACCAATATTTCAGATTAGAAAGATGCCGCTACCTACTATCACGCGGGATACCTTTTATGGCCTCCCATTTGACGTGGAGGTAGAGTGTTCGGAGATAGATTGCATTACCATCCCTGGGTTGACGTATGTGCAAGTTGGTGTGCTGGTCATGTACGATGTGGGCCTGGCTGGGGGCCCAGTCATATAGGAGTTTTTGTCGGTTCACGTCCGTCGAGATGGAGTGATTCGGGGGATGTTGCCGCTGCTGCCGCCGTCGCCACCGCCCGACGCGCCAGGATGGGTGCGATGGCCGCGTGAGGAGTAGAGAGCTGACGTTTCTTTTTGGGGTAGCCGACACTGATAGATGGAGGATGACACGTGATCGTTATAGGGGTTGATATATCCTTTTGGGATGTGGTCTGTAGTTAAAAGTTTGGCTTTCTTATGTTGTACTGACCCAAGAAAATCCATCATGAAAATATATAAATAAAAGTGCCTCGACTTTATCTTTTCTTATGGTGCTTAGTGGTGTGCATTGCATTATGATTATTGGAGGGAGAGATGGTGAGACTCAGTTGTGCTTCCGCTAATAAATTGCGCTGGGACCGTTTCGTTTTCAAAAAAAAAAAAAATGCCTATGAACTACCACGCTTCTACTAAGAGATGTAACTAGTGTTCATTAGGTGGAGCGATAGGTACCTGTGGCGACCTAAGGTGTTTCGGGGTGCCACATTGTAGCCTTATGGCAGCACCTTCTTTTGCTTGCTAAGCTCCTCCTGATCTTAGCAAACCAACAAAGGGTCCCCTTGGTGGAGACGTGATCGCAGACCGCTTCTTTAGATTCCTCCATTTATCCATGAACATTATCCCTATTCAACGAGCAATTCAGTTCCTTCCTATGCCCTCATTGTCATCGCAGAAGCTAGACGAGAGCCGCACGTTGTCCGAGCCCCCTCTGGCCCTGATGATCACTCTCCGCCCTCATAAGATCGAGAAGACAACAGGCTTTTCCCCGAATCAATAAACCTACTGGAAGGATCCCTGCTCTTATACCATCTGTCATGGGTCGGTAGTTTCCTTGGCCGCAGATTAACCTGTGCGGCGCCTGGCGAACGGAATTTGCCAGGCCAACCTTCCTTTTATAGTTATTCTAATGAACAATAGGTGAATAGCTTTTTTATACGAGATCGTACCATGCCCAACTATGTTCGAGTGTCTAGTCTATTGAGTGAGACAACAGATCTCTTTAGGCTCGATAACTAGTTTTGGTCTGCCATGCCCTCATCAGGAGAGTGGCATCAGCTCCCAACTAATTTGTGCACGGGAGGCCAACCCCGCTTTTAGAGCTCCAAAGTAATATCATCCTTTTATCTTAGGACTCCTAGCACTAACTGTCCTGACGCTACTCCTACAGACCAATTGTGTTCATCTTCTCTGCACCCTCGCTCTTCACTTAATAACCCTAAGCTTCACTCCCAAGGGTTCATGGGTACGGGAGAATCACATACTGTGACACATACATGGAACAAATAATCTGTGTAATGTGAAATACTCGGGCTGTAGGCATATCATATAATTTGTTTAAATTGACTACGAGATTGTTAGTTTCCTATTTTCTTGAAAAATATGAAAGATACTTGGGCGAAATAGATTCTAAAGTGGACGCATTTAGCCTTGGTACAAATTTGTGGCGGCGATCGAATTCAATGTCAGGTGCGAGCCGAGTGACAGCTCGAGGGTCTCTTTCATTGGAAACTTGCATTGGATATCAATAGGTGTTGACAAAGACCTTTGCTGGTGCTATGGATCGATCAACACATTTGGGGTAGCGGACGAGGTCTTCAACGAAATGACACTACCGAAAAACTGTTTCGTTGGACTTACGTATGCCTATGCTTATATAGCAACATTAAACAACTCACTGGCGCTGCTCATTAATCATGGGTACCTGATAGGTTGACTTATGAAAAGTGTTATATTTGGGTTATGACAGGATGTGGTGTGCCCGAGTCCTAAACTAAGTTGCACACCCTTAGATCTCGATGAAGGAATTTCATGATTTCAACTTTAGGAGGAGCAGCAAGCTTCTTATAGAGACATGTCAACATGAGCTAATTTCGTCGGATCCAAGCATGGGACTGACCCGACTCCTCAAGAAATTGAAGAGATTTGATTTAGGCCATGTTTGATAATTGGCCAACAGTAACTTTTTCTGTTCTTTTATTCCTCAAAACCAAAAATAAAATAAATTTGTTTGGTAAATTTTTTATTCTTGAAAACAAATTTATTCCCAAAAATATATTTGGAACAAAATCAAGAAGTCAAAAGAAGTTGCTTCTTTGTTCTCAGGAAAACTTCAGAATATAGCCCAAATCATTTTCTTTTTCTTTTTTTTCCTCTTTTCTTTTCTTTCTTTTTCTCTTCCTCCTCTTCTTTCTCTAGCCGATCGCCGGCCTCGGCAATGGTTGGCGATTGGCCAAACAAGAGCTAGCAACCTTACCAGAGCCTTGCCATGGTTGGTTGAGGCTCGGCCTTGCCTTTGTTGGGCAAGCCAAGCAAGGCCAACCTCGCGGTGGTGAAATGAGGCTCCTCTGAGGCCAACAGCTTCGTCGACTCTTGTCTGGCTGGTCGCCAGCATGGTTGAGGCTGGCGACAGGCTAGAAGAAGAAAAGGAAAAAAAAAAAGGAGAAAAAAAAAAAAAGAGAAAAATATAATAAAATTAATAAAAAATTTAAAAAATTCTAAGTCACAAAAAAAATTTAGGATCGTATCAAATGCATTTCTATTCCAAAAATAAAAATTTTGGGTAATTATTAAATGTTTTCGAATGCTTAAAAATTCATATAGGGAATAGAATCCAAAAAAAAAAAAAAAAAAAAACTATTTTTATACAGAAATTATTCTCGGAAATAGAATAGTCACCGAACGCATCCATAGCGACTGTGGTAAGGATTCTAGTTTCCCTATAGAACGAAATTAGGTGTTTCTTTGCTATTATAGGCAAGAACATGAGATGTCTACAGCTCATTGGTTTAAAGTCAATATATCTCTTACCTTCTACCAACAAAAAAAAAAAAAAAACATGAGATGTCTACATGTTATTAAAGAAATATAAGAATAAAGGTGGTCTTATCCACTTGTGATTTCTTCTGCTGCATAGGTCATGTCCATATTCTGTTTGAGTTGCAAGCAGAATAAAGTGCATCAAGACTGCTGTCAACTTTAGCATCTTCTTCGAACGTTAATGTAATACTTGAAGTTCACATTTTGCGTCGATTCACTTCCATTAATGGCAAGCATCATGATTCATGCTTTCTTTAGCTCCATTTAGACAACCAGATGCCCATTTCTAACCGTGGTAATTGTCGTATACTAATTAGACTTATATGTAGAAAGATAAAAGCCGAGTTCCTAATTCTGAAGGGCTCCTCCAGTAACCATTGATTAGGATTTGTGTGCCAATAACACGATGAATCTACTATGAAGTACTTATTTAAAATGTCAAATGCAGATTGCACTTCCATGAACATCCCCCAAATAACTAATACTCCTTGTTGGCCGACATGAAGGGCTTTTAACAAGCTTGCAAAACATCGGTAGATTGAAGCCAATGCACTGTTCAGTTCGGGTCGGTTGGGTTTGGGTATGGTTTTAGACCCCTTCCTAAAAAAGTCTCTTAGTGTTTTTTTCAAGTCTTTTGATTTGATTTTCACTATTTACTCATTGCTTCTTCTGTGAAATTGTAGAAGTGGAGAAAACAAATTTCAAGTTTTGAGAAATGATCAAAATTAGTAATTTTTTATATGTTAATTGGTTCTCACGCATGCGCTACATCTACAACTTCAGCATTGCCGGTGATAGCATATTTTTGACTATGCGGAAAAGAATGACGAAGCTTTTTGAATGCTATGCGTTTATGTATGTGTTTGCTTGGACACCACTATAAGCATTTTTCAGCTTCTATAAAACCAAAGTATTCACAGTTTTCAATTACGTATCTTGCTCTCTGGGTAATGCATCTAGTCAAGCTATAGATTACTCTGTTTTGTTTCCAATCTCAAGAGTTTTTGACAGTACTGGCAATGCATACCTAATAAGCTCATTTATTGATCTATGTTGCAGCTGCAATAATGGATTAGGGAAACATTGGAGATTGTGTTATCATGATCACTGTTTGAGGATCGTTGATCTTGTTTCAAGAAATAATTTGTTTCTACTATGCTCAATTCACGTTACCCTTGAACTAAATAATTGTCTTTCCTCATTGATGCTCTACCAAATTCTTCATCTTTATTCCTCTGTGGTCCATAAGAATGCCTTGTAATAAATCTATACTTGAGCCTAACTGTGGTGTAGGAGATCTAACACGGAACTCATCCATGCTAGAGCATGGAGGCATCTCGCAGGTTTCCAATACAATGGAGAGATTCTTTCCCGTGCAGATCTACGAGCCGAATCGTGACAATCGCCCTCTCTATCATTACTCTTTTCTTATGTTGTAAACATTTGGTTACCTCGAAAACTTACTCTCTTTGCACCATGATTTCTTTCTTCTCTCAGAGATCAATATGTTAATATATATTTGTCTTTGCAAAAGTCCTTTGCAGCCTGACCATTCATTCGGAGCATTTAGTCGAGACTTCTCTAAGTCATCATAATTCACGCTTTGTTCAACAACAATGTAGATAACTGGATGACCCGATTCCAACCTTTGTATTTGTCATCCACTAGTTGTTCAAGATATGTGAGAAGAGAAACTGGGAGTCATTGTTGGAAAAATATCAAACTTGTTATTGAGGAAATCGAACCTTGCAAACTAATTATAGAGCTCAAGTCTTACTCTGTGACTGTTCCAGCAAGCATGAAAGCCTTGTAGGTGACAGTTCTGATCTTATTGGGTCCTCCCCAAGAATTCTCAAGCTCTTTAATGACTTCTTCAGATAATAGATCAACCCCTTGTTCCTTGGCTGAGGCAAATGCAGATGATGATTTTAAAAACATCAAGCACCCTTCGAACGAGAGCTCCTTTGGAATGTCTAGTTGCAATGGTTCTCCCTCAGAGCCTAAACCCACACTCTCAAAAGGAAAGGGAAGATTTCTATATCCTTCAATTATGTACTTGGCATCCGCGGGCCAAAAGCGAGAATATTTTTCATGAAGGCGCTTCCTTACGGTGTCAAATTCGGGACTAACAACAATGTCATTATAAGCCCAAACGGCAAGTAGACCTCCTGGCTTACGCAGGAGGCGTTTGGCCAGCTTGTAAAACTTTGGAAGGTCAAACCAGTGCACCGCAGTAGCTACAGTGATCAGGTCGACACGATTTTCACCCCCCATCAAGGCCACCATTTCATCCTCTGACATGGATTGTGGAGTGTGCACGTAGCGAACTCGAGGATGTGGCATTGCAAAACTTAGTTGAGCTTCACTAACATCGGTTGCTATCACTTGCTCGTAATGCTTTGCGACCTGGTACAATTACGTCAGAACATATTTGTGGTCAGTCAAACAGGAAAGATTTTAATTGATATACGAAGGATATTTTTCCATTTAAGAATCACGTCACAATTATAATTCGATCTAGCATATTGTTGTGCAAAAATTGCGTAGGGAGAGAGAGACTAACATCAAGAGCAGCTTGACCATTGCCGGTGCCAACGTCCCAAGCCAGAGAGTTTTGAGAGGTGCAGGCAGCAAGCATCGAGTACCACTCACTTGGATAAGTTGGTCTCGCTTGTAGGAAGGTTTCTGCCTGTTTGTCAAACAGACCTGCCATGTCTATACAACTTCTGATTTTCAGGTCACTCTGTTTCCAAGGGTCCCTAGTGTTTGTGTTATATATAAGATAGAGAGACCACTGGAATTTGTAATCCATTTTCCAGATTCTCTAGATTTCTCGAGAGTGGTTAACTAACTTAATCATGAATTAAAGAATAAGTGTCCAAGTTGAAGAGGAAGACTTGAAGTCAAAAACCAAGGCTGCTTAGTCATGAAGAAGGAAGAGTCAAGAACGTGGGCAACGACTAGAGAACCGAGAAAATTCTACCTGGAAATATGCTGTCAAGTCTGTGAAAGAGAAGAAGAAGCCAAGTTGAAGAAGCTTTCTTAGTAAAAACAAATATCAATTAAAACAAGTTACGTAAGGTCCAGCAAATGTCTAGCTTTCTTTGGCGATGGAGTCTTCTAGGAATCATTCGCGTAAGAGGTGTGGGGAGGCAGCCTAAAATTCATGTCCTTTGCTGAACTCCTCCTCCTGCTTCTTGTACTACCCATTTCTCAACTAAATAAACTATATCCCATGGCCTATATTTCTTAAACTATCCAACGTTGTCCCTTGTCCACCCGCTTCATCCTCAAACAAATATATCTCACTTAAATACACACTTGCACATCATTGATAGAAACTATTGTTGATATTAAAATCATGCTTCCATAGAGTCAAATTTTTAACAGAGACGTTTGTGTTTTCTCACCTTTCAAGCTCATTGGAATCGATCTAATGATTCAACGCCACTTTGTCTAAGAAATGACGCAATTTTGAGTGTTGGAGTTGAACTTGACTAAGAACAGCCCTATCGCTCCATGTGGAATTAGACCTCTGCTTTCTTGTCAAGCTGGAAGATTTTCTTGCCTTGCGCGAATATCAACATCTGTGCACGACTAAAATCTGCAGGGACAATGTTAATTTGTGAAACAAACTCATAAAAAAAATTTAAGAGAGTTAAAACGGTAAAGAGTGTAAAAGATTCTCTTTGCCATATTAAACTTGGTGAATATTTTAGCGAAAGAGAAAATTTTCCTTAGCAGCAAAAGCAGAGATGCCGAACAAGGAGCCAGACTTATAGTACAGTGGAATGGGGAAAAAGCCCATGATGAGAGTAGCAAGCAAAGCGATAATTGGTGTCCTGTGAAGCATAATCTGTCATTGCTTATACATGATGGTTGTGGATTGGGATTCGGAGAAAGAGAGATTATGTTGGATCAACCTGAAGAGGAAAGCTGAACTATTCTCTAGGAAATTATAAAATCTGTTAGAAACTTGGTTAATTTAGGAGTTTAATCCATCGAGGGTGATTGGAAATGTAGGAAACTGTGACTGCAGTGCCATTAAAAAATACACGTAGTTCAAGTACTCAATCGAACAAAATGAAATTTCAAGAGCTTAGATTGATGGAAGATGAGGAAATGCCTAAAAAAACGGCTGCTCAAAGACTATCAAGAAACCTCTTGAAAAGCGCAGAGATCAGCTAGGGGGGAGGGAGAGAGAGTTTAGAAACCTGTAGATGATCTCTGTACTTTCGAAAGAGCCGAAATTGCAGAAGAACACCAACTCAAGAGTGTTGAGAGCGTTTCTTGGATCGATGAACTTACGCGACTCCTTTTGGAGTATTGTTTATTGCTAATTGTGAAGTCTTTTATAACGAAACGTTTCAGCCTGTAATACCGGTGGTCATGCTAATTGCCGGGCGTCCTACACGAGACGATGACTTTTTACTCAAGACGATGACTTGGATAATTTTACTTGAATCCACATTTTATGCGAATTGCCATGTTAGCATTTTCCTTCATCAATTAGCCGAAATGATTATATTGGAATTTCACTCAAATCATCAATGGAGAGCTCTTTCCCTCGTAGATCTACAAGTCAAATCGTGACAATTGTCGTCTCTATTGTTACTCTTTTATCATGCTACAAACATGGGGCTACCTTGAAAATGTATTCTCTCACGCCATGATTTCCTCTCTCAAAGATCAATATGTGAACATGCGTTTGTAGTCTCTGCAAAAGTACTCTGTAGCCTTAACATTTATTTGAAGCATTTAGTTGAGACTTCTCTGAGTCTTTAAATTCGTTCTTTGTTCAGCGACTATGCATATAAGAAAAGAAACTGGAAATCATTACCGGAGAAAAGTTGAAATTATTATAGAGGAAATCAAATATGGCAAACTAATTATACAACTTATTTTATACTGTTCCTACAAGCATGAAAGACTTGTCGATGACAGTTCTGACCTTATTAGGCCCTCTCCATGAACTCTCAAGCTCTTCAATCACTTCTCTTGATAACAAATCTAGCCCTTGTTCCTTGGCTAGGGCAAATGCTAATGATGATTTAATAAATTTTAAGTACCCTTCGAACAGAAATCCTTTGGAATCTCAAGTTGCATTGGCTTTCCTTCATAGCCTAAACCCACACTGTCAAAAGGAAAGGGAAGATTTCTATACCTGTCAATTACGTACTTGGCACCCGCATGCCAAAAGTGTGAAGATTTTTCGTGGGGGCACTTACTTATGGTGTGGAATTTTGGACTAAGAACCATGTCATTATAACCCCAAATTGCTAGTATACCTCCTGGCTTACAAAGAAGGCGTTTGGCCAGCTTGTAAAACATTGGAAGGTCAAACCAGTGCATTGCAGTAGCAACGGCGACATGGTCAACATGATTTTCGCCCCCCATCAAGGCCACCATTTCATCCATTGACATGGATTGTGGAGCGTGCACATAGTGAACTCAAGGATGTGACATTGGAAAACTTAGTTAAGCTTCGCTAATGTTGGTCGCTATCACTTGCTCGTAATGCTCTACAGCCTGGTAGAATTGTGTCTACAAACATATTTGTGGTAAGTAAAGCAAGGAAGATTTTAATTGATGAGCAAAGGATTGTATTTCGCCATCGGAGAATCACGTCACTATTATAATTTGATCTGACATATTCTTGCTCAAAAATTGCATAGGCAGAGAGAGACTAATGCCAAGAGCAGCTTGACTATTGCCGGTGCCGACATCCCAAGCCAGAGAGTAATGAGAAGTACAGGCAGCGAGCATTGATACCACTCACTGGGATAAGTTGGTCTGGCTTGTAGGTAGGTCTCTACCTGCTTGTCAAATAAGCCCGCCGTGTTTACACAACTTCTGATGTTCTTATTAAAGTGCTTATAAGGGTCTTTGGTGTTGGTTTTATACATAAGATAGAGAGACACCTGTGTTTTTTTCAACCTAGTAAAAGAACCCAAAGATGACTTTGAATTTTTTGTTTTCCTGGTGGGATCTTGCAAGTTCATTGGATTGACTGAGTCAATGCCAATTTGTCTAAGCAATGACGCAACCCTTGGAGCGTTGGAGTTGAACTTGACTAAGAAAAGTTTCATCACTTCATGTGGAATTAAATTTTGCTTTCTTGTCAACTAGTAGATTTTCTTGCCATACACGAATACCAGTATTTTTGCAGGAGTAGAATATATAGTAACCATATTAATTTGTGAAAATAATCCATAGAGATGGAGTAGAGTTACGCTAATACAATAGGAGAGTGTACGTTACTCAAAAATTTCTCTGTCACATTAAACTAGGTTAATACTTTAGCAAAAGATGATAAAATTCTCCCTTGTTCGGAGTGCCCCATGGTTTTGCATATTTCTACTTAAGACATCAACGACAGTTGTTATAATGTAAGAAAATGAAAAGAGTGATTCTATATATTTTTGTAATGAAAAGTATAAGAGATTTTTATAAAATTTACAAGATCGAATATTCAAGGTAGCGATTTATTGCAATATTAATTATCATCAATTATAATCAATTGAGGATAGGGGTGTGCATCGGTTCTAGTCCAACTTGAAAATTGGATAGAGTCAGATTGAACTTGCTAGTTTTACATGGTTCTTGAGGGAACCTATCCAGTTCCAAGTTCCAAAAATCTAGAAACAATAATAATCGGCTCAGTTTACTTTGTTTTTTATTCTAAAGCAAAGCCTAAATTAGTAAGTTAGGTTTCAGCTTCGCTTTCATGCTAGCCTTGAAATTGTGGAGGCATGGTATGAGGAGGTGGCTTCTATTTGGCGGTGATTATGTTTGAAAGATTTCTATCAAGAATATGAGGACCTCTCGACATTTGGTTTTGCATGCTCTTTCTTTCCTTTTAATGTTGGAAAAAATCCAATTGTAAGGAATAATAAAAAAATTTTAAAAAGGCAATCATCGGTTTTAAGTCCAACTTGGAAACAAACCAGATTGTCCGGTCCGATTTCAGGACCAGGTGAACTGATTCCTGGTTCTACAAACAGACTGCTGATCCAATTTTAGGTTTCAAAATGGGAATTAACATCTCAAGACTGATTCCTACTTATCGAGGATATATATAATTAATGAATATATACGCATGATCCTTAGATATATGAAGAATCACGTTAGGTAGGGAAAATGATTAAATGTAAGTTACGTGGTAAAATTATGCCTCCTATCACATGACAAACATGAGAAATATTTAGTGGTTTCATGTCGTCTATCGAAGAGGCGTGCATTTATCCATTCCAAGAGAATTATAAATTGGCGTGCACACACATATAAGCATATATATATATTGATGTGGAAAAATTTAAAGTCAACCACTTTCCTTTCTATCCATATATGTGTTAAATTCGACGCCACCATAAGTATTTTTCAGCTTCTATAAGACCAAACTATTCACGGTTGGAATCACACATCTCAAACTTTGGGCATTGCAACTAGTGCAACTACAGACTGCCATATTTTGTTTCCTATATAAAGATTTTGTTTTGTAGCACTAGTAATGCATCCCTAGTAAGCTCGTTTATTGATCTATGCAAACAGCTGCTTAATTGATTAAGGAAACATTGGGCATTGTATCATCATGATAAGCTCTGTTTTTCCCCCAAATGATTCGTGGGTTGGAAGTCTCACTTCATCTAATGATACACTGATCATTTTGCATGTCAAGCCATCTGAGAATGTGGTCTGTATATGAGACGATCTCTCTGCTTCCTCCTATGAAAGACATCTACGAAAGTGATTTTAAATTGCAGTTCTCTTCTAAAGTCTGGTGCAAGGTGCTGGAGCTCTTCTTTATTAACAGAATTTATGGTGATTGGCAATTTGGGTTCATCTGGCTCTTGCAAAAATGGGGAATGGTATAGAACAGAAGAAAGTAATGTTGAAGTTTCTTCAGAATGCCAATACATATATGTGGAAGGCAAGAAATATTGTGCTTCATGGTCAAGCTGCTGCTTCTGTGCAGCGCATTCTTAGATTGATCAATTTTTCACTTAACATCGATTTGAAGGCTATCTAGTTTCGAAAGGATACATGGTGTGCTAATAATCATCTACATAATCTAATGCTGGGGACAATAAAATCAAATGAATTCCCCCACGTTGAATTGTATTAGGTGTGCTTGTGGTTAGGCTTGGATTGCACGTCAACTCAAACCAGACATTTTAATTTTAAAAAAAAAAAATCAATCAAACTGCAAAATACCTATATCAATCGTTAGTCCCGATAAAAAGACATGAGTTTCTTTTCATTTCGTTTTGACTTTAATTCGTTACATTAACGTTTGAACATTGGAATTGTAAACAAATGATAACGTTTACCATGTGAATGTCAAGTCTCATCAAGAGTAACCTCAAAAAATTCATGCATAAAAGTAATATGTGGTTCAATTAAAGACATAGATTTTAGTTTAAATGCAAATGATTTGTATTGAATAACTTATATAGACGAAATCGCAAAAAGATTAGCAGGATATAGGGTTTTAAGGGGCCTTAGGGCCAATTTAGATCGCTTCCTGGTCTTCACGGTTTTAGGCCATGTCAATCACCATGTGATTAATTAGACATGGCCATAGGAGGTCATTGTGTCGCCTTCGAGCTAGCCTCAGGGGGCCAGGACACAAAAAAAGGATAAATTGATCCGTTTCTATTATAATTGTAACATCACTAAATTATCTTATGATATTGAGATTTCTTTCCCTCCAAAGACCGCTATATGAGAAGTATAGGGTGACAAAATTGAACTTGACAGACAACACAGAGACTAAGCATGATGATGAGAACGTTTAGTCCTCTTCCTATCTTACAAAATAACTCTTAACATGATCATAATCAACCTTGGTTTTAGAGCTTTTTGCCTAGTCACCTTGCTTCATTGACGATGAGGCTAGAGAAGAACCTCCCTCGTGAGATAGTCCTCAAATTTTTCAAGAGATTGACAGTGAAGCCTCTCATGAGATTCAAATGCATCTTCAAATCATGGCATTGCACGATCGAACATCCTACTTTCCTGGTCAAGCACTTGAGGGGTGCACTCTCTATGACACGTATTGGTATGTCTTCTTACAGATTGATACTTTCCTTGCTTTCGAATGAGCTCTTTGTATCCATTTAAGTGCCAACCCTGGCTTCTCAGTCAGAAATGGAAGTTCCATTCATTAGCACTACGAGCAACCTGGTTCGTGCAATGGATTGACTTGTGTTGCTAATTATAATGCTAAAGTTCGCAATCAAACATTATTTTTGTGGAACTTACTCGTTAGAAAGCACAAAGTGGTTTTGAATTCGCCTCTGGATCATTGATTTGTTGACATGTACGCTGATGGCATGATTTTAGGATTTGGATATAGCCATTGGATTCATGACTACAAGTTTATTAATGATTACTTGTTTTTGTAATAAATATGGAGGATACTATGACTCGCTACAGCCTTAGTACAAATTTGTGGTGAATGGCCAAATTCAATTCGGTGTGCAGGCTGAGCGACGGCTCGAGGGTCTTTTCCAAAGGAAATTTGTAATGGATCTGAGTCGCTGTTGATGAAGACTGTTGCTGGTGTTATGGATCGATAATCACATTTGTGGTAGCCGGTGAGGTCTTTGACGATATGGCATTGCCAAAGAACTATTTCGTTTGATCCATGGCACCAGAAGCATTTCAATCACCTTCGATAACCACTTGTTTGCGCATGAACGTCCCACAATGCATGAAGTTAATGAACTGAGTTATGCTTTTGTTCAGGTTGCACTTGAGCATCTTTACCCGATGATGCTAGTTAGTGAAAAAACTCCCGCATTTTTAGTTGATGATGCTAGTTTGTGCCAAAAAAAAAAAAAAAAAAAAAAAAAAACATAAAAGAAACTCTTAATAATGAATGTCCCAATGATTAGAAATTAGGGGTATTACCAGGTTGGTTTGGTTCAAGTTTCCACCAATACTTGAACCAACTCAAACATGAATGATATAAATAAATATATATATATAATATTTATGACCCGATTTCAGACCTGACCCATATAAAACCCAAACCAAAATGATGGTTCAGTTCGGTTTGAGTCACGAGCTTAGAGCAACTTGCTCTACAATTGCCGGCCGTCAAATGGGTGGGTCAGGTTGGGTTTGGGTCAGGTCGAAAATAGTCCAACCCATATTAATTCATGTAACCCATTTTGACCCATTTTTCATGCAATGTAAATTTGATGACCCATACCCGACCCGACCCGACCCATATTATCGAAACACATTTATATTTAACTTAATTTAGTTACTTAAATACAAACTTCACACCAAATTTAAAAAGTAAATAAAATAAAAAAATGTGAAAAACCTTTAAATTGAAATACTTTTGAAGAACTCTTGATAAGAAAAGTTTGATGAGCTAATAATTGACATGAAAATAATATTTGCTTATAACAAATCTTCTTGAATGCGAGAATGCATAGCTTCTTAATTGTAATTCTTTTTTATTTTGGTTGATTTCTTGATTTTAGCTCACCAAGTTAAAAATTATATTATGATGTTTAGAATTTCTATTTATCAATTTAAACAACATGGAGCTTCCTCTAAAAGTACTTCTTCGTTATGTATATGGATATCTATCTACCAAATATTATTTAAAAAAATCAAATTTTTTATTATTTTAAAAAATTTTGAAATTATTATTATTTATTTTATTTTCTTCTTTTCTCTTTTCTTTCTTTTTCCTCCTCCTTCTTCTCCCTTGTTACTCGCCGACGGTGACCGGCCAAGCCACGGTCCGGCGAGATCAAGGCTCCGCCCATCCAAGCGAGCCCAAGCTACCAAGCTCCATTGCAGCTGGTGAGGTCGAGGCTTAGTCAATCTAGGCAAGCCCAAGCTTCGTCGCGATCAGCAAGGTCGCGGCTCGCTAGATCTAGGTGAGCTTGAGCTTGGCCATGGCTGGCGAGCTCATGGCTCGCTAGATCCAAGCAAGCTCGAGCTTCGTCGAGGCCGGTGAGCTCGAGCTCCATTGAGGTCGGCGAGCTCACATCTTGCTTAAGGCCAACAAGCTCAGGATCAGCGACGTAGATGGCGGCGTGATGGCGAGGTAGGCGGTGGCTGCAATCGGTTGGGATAGGAAAGGAAAGGGGGTGCTCTGCTCATCCAAAGATTTGCAATCGATGGAAGAGAGAATTAAGGAGGTAGAGGAGGAAGGCCATGGATTCAAAGTGGGTTTCCTGACAATCCATGCAGACCCATTTCTTTTCTTGCTTTACTTTCTAAGACCTATTTGTGACCCATAAATTAGGTATTGTAGGAATTTTTATCTTGCCTCGTGATTTAGATTTCTATGTCCACCACTATAAATAGTTGTCTGTATGCGTACATATTTGATTGTTTGATAATTTGGAGAATCACAAATTTAGGTTATAGCTTCTTGGCTTTGAGAATGTATCAAATGAATTAACAATATTTTGAATAGTCCAAAAAATAATAATGTAACTGCTGTATTTCACCTAAAGTTAACATTGGTACTTGTCCCAAAAGCGTGTAAACTGTAACAAAGCTAAATAAATGCCTACGTACTTATAATAAAATACAAATGCATACATACATGCGCACATAAAACAAATAATCTGTTTAAAATGAAATATTCGAGCTGTATGCATAAAATATAATTTTTTAAAATTGACTACAAGGTTGTTAGAATTTCTTATTTTCCTTAAAAAGAATATGAAAGGCAACATAGATCTTGAAGTGGACGCATATAGCGTTAGTACAAATTTTTTTGGTGGATGGTCAAATACAATATCAGGTGCGAGCTGAGCGACAGCTTGAGGATCTCTTTCAATGGAAACTTGCATTGGATATCAATCGGTGTCAACAAAGACCTTTGCTAGTGCTATGGATCGATCATCACATTTGGGGTAGTGGATGAGGTCTTCAATGAAATGGCGCTACAAAAACCCTATTTCGTTGGACTTACATATGCCCGTGCTTACATACAGTATTAGACAGCCCGCCGGTGTTGTTGATTAATCATGGGGATCTACTAGGTCGATCTTACGAAAAGTGTCACGTCTGGGTTATGACAGGATATGGTGTGCTGAGTCTTGGACTAAGTTGCAAACCTTAGGTCTCGATGAAGGAGTGTCAAGATTTCACGGCTTTAGGAGGAGCGGCGAGCTTCTTATGGAGACATGTCAACAAGAGCTGATTTTGTGGGATCCAAGCATGGGACTGACCCGATTTTTCAGGAAATTGGAGAGATTTGATTTAGCGGCTGTGGTAAGAGAGTTTGGTTTCCCTATATAACGAAATTAGTTGTTTCTTTGCAATTATAGGCAAGAAGATGAGATGTCTCAGTCTAATTCATACCAATTATTAAAGAAATATAAGAATCGAGGTACTCTTATCAACTTGTGTTCTTCTGCTGCACAGGTCACATCCATAGTCTGTTTGAGCTATAAGTAGAATAAAGTGCATTGAGATTACTGTCAACTTTAGCATCTTCTTTGAACGTTAATGTAATACTTGAAGCTCACATTTTGCTTTGATTCACTTCCATTAATGGCAAGCATCATAATTCATGCTTTCTTCAGCTGCTATTTAGACAACCAGAGACCCATTTCTGACCGTGGTAATTGTCGTGTGCTAATTAGGCTTGTATGTAGAAAGATAGAAGCCGAGTTCCAATTGCTAAAGAAACTGATTCTTGTACTCTTATTATTTGAGCGAAGATATACACCATTAATTTTGATCCTCCAAGCATGAAGGTCTCGTGTGTGATAGTCCTGACGGTAATAGACCATCGTCAACAACTCTTTTTGAATTTTTTTATCACTTCCTTAGACAACAAATCCACCCCCTTACTCTTTGGCTGATGCAAACGCGGATGATGATGTGTTTCAAATCAGAGCTCCTCCTATAACCATCGATTATGTATTTATTAGGTATTTGCGCGCCAATAACGCGATGAATCTACTATGAAGCAATTATTTAAAATGTCAAATGCAGATTGCACTTCCATCCATATATATATATATATATATATTATTAATATGTTTAAATTGAAATTTTGGACTGTACACTTGGTGTGATTAAAATTAAAACCCCTATTTATTTAGATTGATAATTTTATTATCACTATTCTTCCTTCGTCTCAATTATTATGACTATCGTCCCATTTAAAAGGGTCACCTTTGTGTACAATTGTGTTAGGTGTGCTTGTGGCTCGACATGGACTACATTTCAACTTGTACTGGACATTTTAATTTTGTTTCAACTTTATTTAGTTAACTTTAAATGCCCAAGCAATAGAATCATAAAAAATAAAAATAAAAATGAAGTTTAGCTCGACAATATCATCCTTTGATCAAAAGGAACTTCTAAAAATTCATAAAAAGATCTTACGTGTGATTTGATCTGATGTATTGATTCTTATTTCAAATGCAAATGGCTTTTAGTGCATGTTTATATAGAAAAATATAAACAGATTAGACAATTGTAGTTTTGTAAAACGACCTACAATTTGTTTAACTAATAATTTTCAATTTTTTAGTCTCAAGTTTTGTGATTGAGAATTTTCACTTTTGCCGCCCACCCCCCCCCCTCTCCTCTTTCTCTCCTTCCTCCAAACTATAATTTTATATTTGACACAATGGAGATTTTTCATATAATATAATGAAATCAAAATTATTATTTAAAAAAAAAAAAAAAAAACCTCACCTTACAAAGAAAAAAAAAAAAAACTCCGGAGGGCGTGACAATGGAAAACTCCCCGTGTCAAGTCACGTGATAAAATCCTCATATATCACGTGGTTGTCACGTGACAAATAGAGAGATTAAAGGAGTAACGCAGCGGACTCCTTTCCGCCTTCTTCTAACTTCCATGGCGAGTCGTTCTTAGTAACAGAGAAAGCTTTCCATAATCAACCGTTCATTTTCCAGTTCGTGCTCCCTCTTCGTCCTCTGAACCCCTGACCGCCATGAGTTCCTCCGCCTCCGACGACGACTACCCAAAGCTCCCTCACGACACCGTCGTCCAGATCCTGAAGCGGTTGCCGGTGAGATCGCTCCTCCGCTTCAGGTGCGTTTGCCGGTCATGGCGATCCACCATCGACGGCCCTAGTTTCGTGGACCTCTACCAGAAGCACGTCGCTCTCGATGCCTCCAATTGGCATCTTGCGTGTGTAGAATGGTGCGATCCTCCCCCGCCAAGTGGGCCCCTGTGCTTTCTGCTCTCCGGTGAGTCTCTTTCCATGTCACAAATCGAATTTCCGTTTGTTGCTTCCTCCAGCCTTTTCGGCTTCGTTGGTTCGTGTAATGGTTTGATCTGCATCACGCAATTGTCTGAAGATGGCTATGGCCGGTCAATGTATCTGTGGAATTTATTCACTAGAAAGCACAGGGAGGTTCGACGAGCCCGTCCGGAGCCTGAATTTCTTTCCAAAAGTACTACTCATATAGTTCTAGGGTTTGGCTTCGACGCAAGGTCGAATGACTATAAGATTGTGAGGATTCTCCATTATCCATATGGTCATCATCCACGCTTTGGCGAGATTTATTCACTCAATACAGATTCCTGGAGAAGTTTGGATTGTGAGGTTCCTGCTTGCTGCAGATACAGTTCTGCGGTCTTTTTGAATGGGAATCTGCATTGGTTTGCTTTCAAAAGGCGTGAGGTGTCTCATCGAAATGGATGCATAGTCTTGTTCGATGTGGCAGGTGAGGTATTTGATGAAATGGCTCTGCCGGAAGAGATTCGTCGTGTCCGTTCAGAAGTGTATCTGGCAGTATTCAATGACTTGCTGGCTGTGCTCACTAGTGTCGCCACAGTGGATCCTGAACGGTATTCCATTTGTTCTGTTTGGGTTATGAGGGAGTATGGTGTGCCTAAGTCTTGGACTAAGCTGTATACTTTTAAGGCTTATGGACTAGTAGCAGGATTTGATGGCTTAACGAGGAATGGGGAGCTTCTGATGGAAATAAATGTTGGAGAACGAGTTTCTTGGAATCCGGTCACACAACAACTCGCAAATCTTCCACTATCGATGCAATGTGATTTGGTCACTGTTGTAGAGAGCCTTGTTTCACCTTAGAAATGACTTGATTGTTGCTACATTTGTCAATATGAAAGATTGATTCTACTTGCAGAAAAGTTGAAACTTACATATCAATTGAGAAGAAATGGTTTTATTCGTATATGCTCCGGCTACTAAATGAGGAGCATAAGTAGTGAGGTGGTTCCCATTTACTTTTGCTTCTAGAAGAGTTTTTCTTTAGACTAGTGAAGTTTGGTTTTTGTAGAGTGAAAGCATGCAACTCAACACTGTATCTACAACTTCAGCGTTGCCGGTACTAGCAGGTTTTAGATGATGCAGAAGAAAATGGTGAAGTTCTTTGAATGCTATGCATGTATGTGTTAAATTCGACACCACCATAAGCATTTTTCAGCTTCCATAAGGCCAAACTATTCATAGTTGGAATCATGCATCTCGAACTCTGGGCATTGCAACTAGTGCAACTACAGACTGCTATATTTTGTTTCCTATCACAAGATTTTTTTTGTAGCACTGGTAATGCATCCTTAGTAAGCTCGTTTATTGATCTATGCAGACAGCTGCATTAATTGACTAAAGAAACATTGGACATTGTATAATCACGATACGCTCTGTTTTTCCCCCAAATGATTCGTGGGTTGGAAGTCTCACTTCATCTAATGATACACTGATCATTTTGTATGTCTAGCCATCTGAGAATGTGGTCTGTATACGAGACAATCTCTCAGCTTCCTCCTATAAAAAACATCGAAGAAAGTGATTTTAAATTGCAGTTCTCTTCTAAAGTCTGGTGCAAGGTGCTGGAACTCTTCTTTATTAACTGAATTTGTGGTGATTGGCAGTTTGGGTTCACCTGGCTCTTGCAAAAATGGGGAATGGCATAGAACAGCAGAAAGTAATGTTGAAGTTTCTTCAGAATGCCAATACATAGTTTATGTGGAAGGCCAGAAACATTGTGCTTCATGGTCAAGTTGCTGCTTCTGTGCAGCGCCTTCTTACATTGATCAATTTTTCACTTAACATCAATTTGAAGGCTATCTAGTTTCAAAAGGATACGTGGTGTGCTAATAATTATCTACATAATCTAATGCTGGGGACGATAAAATCAAATGAAATCCCCCACGCTGAATTGTATTAGGGAGGTAATGCATGAGCATAGGTAGGGAGGTGATGCCCATTTCCTTTGGGTACTTCTTGCAAGCTTTAGAATGCATTTTCATTTTGACTTTAATTTTTTCTTTAGAACAGTGAAGTGTGTTCTCTGTATGAGTGAAAGTATACAACTCAACACTGCATCTACAACTTCAGCATTGCCAAAACTCACAGCAATGACGAAGCTTTTTGAATGCAATGCATGTATGTGTTCGATGTGACGCCACCATAAGCACATAAGCATTTTTCAGCTTCTATAAGACCAAACTATTCACGGTTTGAATCTTGCATTTCAATCTCTGGGCATTGCAACTAGTGCAACCATAAGCATTTTTCAGCTCCATTATAAACCACTCTCATATGATATTGGATTGGGCATAATTTTAGAATGGTCTCGTAAAGTGGAGTAGGCACTAATTTGGAGCCGAACCACTATTTTCAACCTAGCATTTCTATATTATGTGTTTGATAATTTGCCTAACTCATTCTTGTCCATAAATATTCAATATTGTTATTTATATTCTACATATTTGAGACGAGACACAGCGTGTGGCCCGCCACAACCGTTGTCATGCCGCAAGGGAACTCGTCTCCCCACAGCAAAGGGATTGGTAAACCCTCAATATCTATTTTATATATGTTGGTATGCATTGAAGCTTGTGAAAAAAAAATGTGGCGCGTGTGCGCGTGCATGTGTGTATGAAAGACCAGAGGTTCTCTTTCTTTGTATGTATTATGCAATAAGATTTGGTAAAACAAAAAGAGACCAATAGAAAGAGTTAATTAAGTAGGACGCCAAATTTTGGTAGACACGGCATCGTAAAACAATGCAGCAAGCCGAGAGGCATAGCTAGCACTCTTGAGGTTGCTGTCATGGCTCCTTTCTCTCATCTCCTTTTAAGAATTTGATACAGTTTGTTAAGAATTAGATACACTCTTGAGGTGCTTTCGAAGTAATAAGTGCGTGATCTCACAGCACGCGAGGAGGCACCCAAGAGGTGGCCGTGAAGCTCCATGGTGATGCCTCTAAGGAGAAGAATTTAGTTGCTCGCAGAAACAATTCCACCCTCGGTATCAAGTAAAGCTATTGAAAAGCAACGCTATCTGCAGATAGAGTAAACGTAAAGAGCATCACATCCAATCCCAAGGTAGAGAAGCATCATCTTCTCGTCCCCGAGCCCAGGCCTGAAGATAGAGAAGTTATCCTTTGAGAGTGCAATCCTGGGCTTTGAGAGAGAGGGGGGGAAACTTCTGTTTTCTCACAGTAGTTTTGGACGATTCCGGTGGTAATTGCCACAGGTAGAAAGGCTTGGTGGAGCATATACTCCCAACAGCCCAAGTACGTGCAGAAGCAAATTGGGTTCGATTAGCATGACTTCCCGGCTCGACGTCTTTTGCAATGGGGAGATGGATGTTTGACGTGCCATTTCATCTTGTCGGAGCGTTAACAAGCAGCATATCACTACCATGGATCCAAAATTAACTTTGATGATTACAAAACCTCCTCAAATTGAATAACTAATTTACTTAATTACTTCATAGAGTTTGTTATGTAGTAAAGGAAGGGAATGATATCACAATGATCCAGGAATTTTGCTTTATTGTGTAATGTTATCTCTAAATTGTTAATTTATGTAGGAATCATATTGACTATTGGATCAAAATTCAACAACCACATTGAATAAAGTAAAAATCACGGACAACATTTTTCAACAAAACAAAGTTCAAAAATCATATTAAATAAACTAAAAGTTTCAGAAACAACATCTGTGTCCTTTTCCTTAAAACCGGAAGCTCAATGGAATGCCTAGGGCGATGAACATTATAACAATGAAAGCTTTCTGTGACCAGTTCATGCTCGCTTTTCTTCTCAACCCTTGACCATCATGAGCGACGACAATCCAAAGCCCCCTCAAGACATCGTTGGTGGAATCTCTCCCCCGATTCATGGTGTTCCACCATCGATGACCCTCTTTTTGTGGCCCTTCACTTGAGCCATTCCGCTCTCGGTGCCTCCAATTGCTATCTCGTGTGTATGGATTGTGACAATGATCCAGTGCAGTATATGTGCTCTTCGTTTCCCAGTGAGTCTCTCACCATGCTTTCCAAGTCACAAATCGAAATTCCATTCATTACTCCTCGCGCGAGTTACGGTATAGCGTTGATTCTAGTTTAAGTGCAAACGACTTTCAACGAATAACTTATTAATGTAAAAGTATTAGATAATGGTAGTTTTGTAAGATGACTCATATAATGTGTTTAAATTGTAATTTTTGTCATTGGTTTAGTCTTGAGTGTTGTCAATGAATAGCTTCACTCTTGTAACCCCTTCTCTCACTCTCTCTATCTTTCTCTCATCTTCCTCCACGATTTCAAGGATTGTTTGGAGTAAGTTCATCATTTGAAATAGAAAATATTTATTGAAATTGAATATATTCAGTATATTATCCTGGGATAGAAAAAGAAAAAGAAAACTATAATTCCATACATGACACAATGGTGATTTTTTCATGTAATATAATGAAAACCGTAAAAGAAAAGAGCCTGATCTAGTTCTCAGGTCAACAGGGTTCCGATCCCAAATATAATGACACGACACCGTGCAATGTCACGTGGTTGTCACGTGACGAACAGAGACGGGGCAAATGAGGGACTGCAGCAAAATTCTTTCCGGCTTTCTGCCTTCGCCCTTCTTCTCAATCCCTGGCAAACCATCATCATGAAAGTCCAAAAAACAACCGTCAACGTGAGCAAGGTTCAGCGGTCTTCTTCAACGGGAATCTGCACTGGTTTGCTAGCAAGTTGGGTGATCTGTGGGGGGAGGGTGGATACAGATTGATAGTCTCGTTCGATGTCGCAGATGAGGTGGTTAATGAAATGGCTCTGCCTGTAGAGATTTCTCAGGTAGATGCTGTCAATTTAAAAATGTACATGGCAGTACTAGATAACTCGCTGGCCGTGTTCATTAGCTTCATGGACACAGGATTTCTGGCGGTCTTCTTTTGTTCTGTTTGGGTTATGGAGAAGTATGGGTGCCTGAGTCTTGGACTTGGCTGCATGCTTTTGAGGCTTGTGGAGAGGTAACAAGATTTGATGGCTCGCCTCTATGGAAATATATCGTACCGATTGAGTTTCTTGGAATCCGATCAGGGACAATACACAAGACTTCCAATATCGACATCGTGCAATTTGGTCGCTGTTGTAAAGAGCCTTGCTCACTTTGGAGATGATTAAATTGATGTTACATTTACTGCCAATGCGAATTGATTCTGCTTGCGGAACAGTTGAAATGGACATCTGAATCTAAGAAGTGGTCTTATTCATATCTGCTCCGGCCACAAAATGACCAGCAGAAAAAGTGAGGTGGTTACTTTTGTTACTTCTTGCAAGATTACATATGCATTTACACTTTTTCTTTAGACTAGGCGTGTTCTGTGTACGAGTGAAAGTATGCGACTCAAGACTGCACATACGCCTTCAGTGTTGCTGCTACTACCAGATTTGATTTGAGATGACGTGGAAGGAAAAAAAATTAAAAAAGATGAAGCCTTTTGATTGCTATGCATGCAAGTGTTTGATTTGATGCCACCAGAAGCCTTTTTTAGCTTCTATAAGACCAAACTATTCACAGTTTGTATCAAGCATCTTGCTTTCTGTGCATTGCAAACAGTGCCACTACAGTCTACTATGTTTTGTTTCCTATATCAAGATCTTTTGGTAGCACTGGTAATGCATATGTAATAGGGTCATTTACTGATGGTAATGCATATGTAATAGGGTCATTTACTGATCAATGCAGACAACTGCATTAATGCATTAAGGTAACATTGGAAAGTATATAATTACGGTACACTTTCCCCCCAAATTATTCGTGGGTTGGAAGTCTCATTCCATCTTATATTACACTGATGATTTGGCATGTTAGCTATTAGTTCAGCCCTTTAAGAACATGGTCTGTAGATGAGATAATCTCTCTGCTTCCTCCTTGATAAGACATCTGGGAAAGTGAATTCGAATTGCAGTTTTCCTCTCAAGTCTGGTGCAAGGTGCTGGAGCGCTACTTTATTAACAGGAATTTCTGGTGGTTAGCAATCTGAATTCACCTGTCTCCTGCAAATGGGGAAGGGAAAGAACAGCAGAAAGTAATGTTCTTAGTTTCTTTGGCATGCCAGCATATATTTTATCTGGAAGGGTTTGTGGTCAAGCTGCTGCTTCTTTTGGAGGATGTTCAAACATTGATGTGAAGTCTGTCTAGTTTCAGTAGGATATGTTCTTAGAGGGATCACACTTAAAATCTGTCCAGTTTAGCATCTGTTTGATGTAACACTCTAGATTTGTGTAGTTCATGCTTGTTTGAGTGCAGCTTGTAATTCGTCTCTGCCCCTAAGCTGCTTGTGGGAATATTCCACCTATGACCCTCTTGTTTTATGAAGTTGATGATGAAAAAAGAATTGCGGTTCACCTCTGCCTAATGAATTAGATGTGCGGGTCTTAAAGTACATATCAAATAAATTCTTATGTCAATTTTACATATTTTAAGAATTTAGATATGGTCCTGTTACTTTGCCAATGACGGATTGAAAGGGGCTGGCTGGGGTGATCGTGCCCTTGGCTGGCAGATCCTTGGTGTATTTTTTGAGTAGTAGGTAAACAAATCAACCTAATTGACGGAAGAAAGCAATGAGAGCTTATTGGAGGAAATATCAATATGCTTGATGTATGTTTTACTATATAATAACTATCTATATTCTATGAGATTTCATGTAAGATTCCTGTATCTTCCGTTTCAGGTTAGGTATTGCAGAAACTTTTTATCTCACCTCACGAATTAGATTTTCACATCCAAAGCGGCACATTGTTATCTGCATGCATACATTTTTGATCGTTTAATGATTTGGAGACTGCAAAATTTGGTTATAGCTTGTTTGCTTTAGGAAATTTTTAATTGAATTAACAATATTAGTAGGAATAGTCTTGAAAATAATAAAGTAATTGCTAAATTCCACCTAAAGTAGTGAGGTAGTTCCCATTTACTTTTGCTACTTCTTACAAGCTTTAGAAAGCATTTTCATCTTCACTATGAGTTTTTCTTTAGACTAGCGAAGTGTATTCTTTGTAGAGTGAAAGTATGCAACTCAACACTATATCTACAACTCAAGCGCTGCCGGTACTAGCAGATTTTAGATGATGCGGAAGAAAATGGCGTAGTTCTTTGAATGCTATGCATGTATGTGTTAAATTACACGCCAGCATAAGCATTTTTCAGCTTCTATAAGATCTAACTATTCACGGCTGGAATCACACATCTCGATCTCTGGGCATTGCAACTAGTAAAACTACAGACTGCTATATTTTGTTTCCTATCTCAAGATTTTTTGGTAGCACTGGTAATGCATCCCTAGTAAGCTCATTTATTGATCCATGCAGACAGCTGCATTACTCGATACAGGAAACATTGGACATTGTATCATCGTGATGCGCTCTTTTATTCCCCCAAATGATTCTTGGGTCGGAAGTCTCACTTCATCTAATGATACGCTGATCATTTTGCATGTCAAGCCATCTGAGAGCGTGGTTTGTATATGAGATAATCTCTCTGCTTCCTCTTATGAAAGACATCTAGGAAAGTGATTTTAAATTGCATTTCTCTTCTAAAGTCTGGTGCAAGGTGCTGGAACTCTTCTTTACTAATAGGATTTGTGGTGATTGGCAATTTGAGTTCACCTGGCTCTTGCAAAAATGGGAAATGGCATAGAACAGCAGAAAGTAACGTTGAAGTTTCTTCGGAATGTCAACACATAGTCTATGTGGAAGGCAAGAAACATTCTGCTTCATGGTCAAGTTGCTGCTTCTGTGCAGCACGTTCTTTAGATTGATCAATTTTTTACTTAAACATCGATTTGAAGGATATCTAGTTGAAGGGATACGTGGTGTGCTAATAATTATCGACATAATCTAATGATGGGGGCAATAAAATCAAATGATATCCCCCGTTCTGAATTGTATTAGGCATGCTTGTGGTTCGGCTTGGATTGCACGTCAACTCAAACCAAACATTTTGATTTAAAAAAAAAAAAAAATCAATCAAACCGCAAACTACCTATATCAACCGTTAGTCTCGATAAAAAGACGTGAGTTTCTTTTTCAATTTGTTTTGACTAATTCGTTACATTAGCGTTTGAACATTGGAATTATAAACAAATGATAACGTTTACCTTGTGAATGTCAAGTTTCATCAAAAGAAACCTTAAAAAATTCATGCGTAAAAATTACATGTGGTTCAATTCAAAACATAGATTTTAGTTTAAATGCAAATGATTTGTAGTGAATAACTTATATAGATGAAATTGCAAAATGGTTAGCAGGATATAGGCTTTCAAGGGGCCTCAGGGCCAATTTAGATCGCTCCCTGGTCCTCACGGTTTTAGGCCATGTTAATCACCATGTGATTAATCAGAAATGGCCATCGGAGGCCGTTGTGTGGCCTTTGAGCTAGCCTCAGGTGGCTGGGACATAGAGAAGGATAAATCGATCCGTTTTTGCTATAAATGTAACATCACTAAATTATCTTAGGATATTGAGATTTCTTTCCCTCTAAAGACCACTATATGAGAAGTCTAAGGTAACAAAATTGAACTCGACGGACAACAAAGAGACTAAGGGCGCGTTTGGTAACGATTACATTCCCTGAGGCGATTCGATCGAACCGATTCTTTTTGATTCTCATTCCCTGAACCGATTCTAAGATTTTAAATTTGTTTGGTAACTATCCAAAATTTCTAATTCGGAATAGTAATCAAGCGTTTGCACCGTGTTCATTAATTCTGTTCCAAATCAATTTCTTTTAATTTTTAAATAATTTTTTTACTTTTTTTCTTTGTTTTCTTTTCTTTTTTTTCATTTTTCCTTTGTTTTCTTTTCTTTTTTTTTTTTTCATTTTTTCATTTTTTTCTTTTCATTTTCCTTTTTTTTTCTTTTCTTTTTCTTTTTTTCTTTTTTTTATTTTCTTGTTTTCTTTTCTTCATGCCCTTCTTTTCTTTTTCTCATCTTTTTCTTTTCTTTTTCTCATATTTTCTTTTAAATTCTATTCCAATTATTTTTTAATTACCTTTTTAGATTAAAATAAATTTGATATTGAATTTTCATAAACCATTCACTGATTAATTATATTTTTATACTAAGTAATAAAAATATTAACTAATCAATTTTTATTATATAGTAAATAATAAACCATAGTATAAACTATACTAATATCCCTACAATATGTAATAAATAAAAATACTAAATTATAACATAAAATTAAATATGTATTCTATATACAACAAATATATATTTCATACTAGGAAGAAATAAAAATAAAATATAGAAATATTTTTTTTTTTGATTCTAAGACTTTTGATTCTCTTTTTGATTCTCGGACGGAGAATCATATTTTTCGATTCTGAATTCTTGTCCAAAACCGATTCTCGGAACAAATTTGTTCCCGAATCGCGCTTGGACAAAAATTTACCAAACGCGATTCTCGCCGAAACCGATTCCTAACAAAGAATCGGGAATTTGGACTGTTTGGATGGTTACCAAACAGGCCCTAAGCATGATGAGCAACCTTTTGTCCTCTTACTATCTCACAAAATTACTCATAATTTGATCAAAATCAACCTGAGTTATAGAGCTTTTTGCCTAGTCGGCTTGCTTTATTGACGATGAGGCTAGAGAATAATCTCCCTCATGAGATGGTCCTGAAAATTTTCAAGAGATTGCCGGTGAAATATCTCATGAGATCCAAATGCATCTCCAAATTGTGGCATTGCACGATCAAATTTCCTACCTTGGCAGCCATGCACTTGAAGCGTTGCGCTTTCAATGGCACAAATTGGTATGTCCTCTCACAGATTGATACTTCTCCTGCAATCGAATGAACTCTCTATATCCAGTTAAGTTCTTACCCTCATTTCATAGTAAAAAATGGAAGTTCCATTCATTAGTCCTCCGAGCAATTGTGGTGCCCTGGTTCGTGCAATGGATTGATCTGTGTTGTTAATTCTGATGCTGATGCTAATGCTAAAGTTCACAATTAAACAATATTTCTATGAAAAATATACACTAGAAAGCATGAGGAGATTTTGAGCTTGCCTTGAGATCATTGATTTGTTGAAGTGTATGCTGCTCGCATGGTTCTAGGATTTGGATACAGCCACGGGATTAATAACTATAGGTTTATTAATGATTACTTGTTTTCCTAATAAATATGGAGGATACCATTAGTCACTAAAGTCTAAGTTCATAGCCTTAGTACAAATATGTGGCGGACAGTTGAATTCGGTGTGCAAGTTGAAGAACAGCTCAAGGATCTTTCTCAATAGAAATTTGTAATGGATCTTGATTGGTGTCGATGAAGATCGTCGATAGTGTTATCGTCGATATTTTTTTTTTTTGGTAGCAGATAAGATCTTTGACGAAATGGGGTTGCCAAAGAACTGTTCCGTTTGATCCATGGCACTATAAGCATTTGAATCGCCTTCGATAACCACTGGTTTGTGCATGAACGTCCCGGCAATGCACAAATCGACTTATGTTTTTGTTCAGGTTGCAGGGCATTCACCAAAACCCAAACCGACTCATGCATGGATGATATTTATTTTTATATGACTTAACAAACAGCTGGAATTTCTCTGTTATTAATGAACTATATGATTCTCATACAGTGCAGGAGATACTCGCAATCCATGCAGCCCCTCACATACTGAGGATAAGCTGATTTGGACTAAATCTATTCATGGAGAATATACGGTTAGAAGTGGTTACCAATATCTGAGGCAAACTGCACTAGATCAAAGTCCGCCTCAAGTTTCGCCTGCTCACACTCTCCCTCAAACATTATGGAAACATATTTGGAAACTTCAAGTAGCCCCTAAAGTTAAATTTTTTATTTGGGCCTTATGCCATAATGTTTTACCCACCAGAGATAACCTGTTCCATCGGCATATTACTTCAGACCCGATTTGCCCTCTCTGTCAGGATACCCTACCTGAAACAGCAACTCACCTATTCCTATTCTGTCCAAAAACAGTCCCTGTTTGGTCCATGCTAGCTCAACATATGCACATTCATATACACACTACGCACAGTATAGAACATTGGGTAGCAGCTCACATACTTAAAAAACAGAACACACCTGATTCAGCTACACTGGCTTATGTTCTTTGGAATCTCTGGAAAGCGAGGAATCACTTTATTTTCCGTCATCAACATCTGAATCCACGCCGGCTTGTGGACTCCGCCCTAATACATGCCCGATCAGTTGTGTTATCTTCTCCTTCTTCTCGCAAAGACAAGCGCAACAAATGATCGGTGGTGGCGAACTATGGAGACCACCTGAACAAGACTCACTCAAAGTTAATTTCGATGGGGCTTTTGATCCACAATCTACAAGCGGCACAATCGCCTCTATTTGCAGAGATTTATGGCGCTATTATTCACTCTTCGCCATCTGCATCAAACGGGTAGACAACAAAATAAACTCATCCTCGAATCGGATAGTTTGATTTTGGTGGAAGCGATGAATGAACTTACCTTGCCGCCGTGGGAGGTTCGTTCGGTTTTTGCAGAGGCTCAATTCCTGCTGAGAATTTTTCCTTGCGCTAGGGTTGTTCATTGTCGAAGGGGGGCTAACCGTGTAGCGGATGGGGCCGCAAAACTTCATCGTACTGGGGCCCTCTCTGATGCGTGGCCCATCTCCCCTCCCCCTCTGATATTAGATCTGTTAACTGCTGATATTTTAGGCGCAAGATGTAATCCTCCGTTTTGAATATAGTTCTGTTTTCCGTCCAAAAAAACTTGAGACCCGACCCGTATAGAACCTGAGCCGAAATGATGGTTCAATTTGGCTTGAGTCATAAGCTCAATACAACGTGCTCCATAAGCCAAGCACATCACCATGGACGGACCTTGAGATTGCAGTACGAGTTCCGAGACGTCATCATTGAGACCATCTTCATAGGCAATGAGGCACTTTAGACTCTGTTCATTTCGCGAAAAATATGACTTTTTAAAAAATATTTTTCAATAAATCATTTTCTAGGAAAATGTAATTATTTTCCAATATTTGAGTGAAATCTGAAAATGAGTTGGAAAATATTTTTTTGTTATTTAGTAAGGAAAATATTTTCCTCCATACACTCTTCTTTTCATTTAATTTATTTTTAAATTTAATTTTTAATTATTTTTATTTTTTAAAAATTAATTATTAATTTTTTATTTTCTTTACTTCCCTCTGACCTGCTAAGAAAGAAGAAAAGGGAAAACAAAGAAAATAAAAATAAAAATAATTCGAATTTAAAATTTATTTATTTATTTATTTTAAAATTTCAAAAAAAAGGAGGAGGAGGAGGAGGGGGAGAAGAAAGTGAGAGCTTATAAAGATGTCAAATAAGAGAGATTAAGTGAAGAAAATATTTTTTACCTTTCAAAAGTAGAAAATATTTTCCCTTAGTTCAAAAGACTTAAATAATTTTCTCCAAGCAATTCATTTTCCATTAAATAAACGTCGAAAAATTTAGAAAAGATTTTCTTGAAAATTATTTTTTATGAAATGAACAGAGCCAAAATCTAGAGTGTCTTCTCCCAATATGGAGACAATGAGGCTCCATGACTGCCAGCCTCATTGAGATCAAGATGAGAAGGAAAAGAACAGAGGTCAACTGTGTACGAGCATGGACATGGCTATGGACATACGGACATCCATAGATGTCGAGATTTGGACTTCCGTGGAAAGCCGAATGACCATGAACAACGGCTTTGATAGTGTTGATGGTGAGCTCTTCATGTTGATCTGAAGGAGGCGCCGCAGAACATGGAGGTCCGGTAAATGGTGGTGCCAAAGGTGCTGGAGTTGCTTAGTGCGCGTTTAGTAATGATTCTGTTTCTGAGAACAGATTCTAATTTGAAATTATTCTTTTTTATTATGTTCATGAGAGCAATTTCTAAATATTTTAAGCCGTTTGGTAATTGTCCAAAAATTTTTATTCTAGAATTAATTATGTTTGGTACTATGCTCATTAATTATGTTCCAAATCAATTTCTTTTAATTTTAAATAATTTTTTTTACTTTTTTCCTTTTTTCCTTTTTTCTTTTTCTTTTTTTTTTTTTTTCTTCTATTCTTCTTCTTCTTTTGGCTGGTCGTCGGACCAAAGAATCGGCAAGACAAGAGCTGGCGACCTCACAGGAGCGTCGTCGGCCCTTAGCGAGGCTGGCCCTTGTCAGCCGAGCCTCATCGACAGCTGGGCAAGGCTCACCCAACTTTGCCGGTGGCCAGGCCGGCCTCGCCGGGGCTGGGTGAGGCTCACCTGGCCAAGCCTCGCCGATGGCTAGGCTTGTCTCCGGCAAACTCGCCAGACCTCGCCCCGGCCTAGCAAGCCTCCGGCGACCAATGGGGGCGGTGGCCAACGTCGTACGGTGGCGGACAGCGGCAGACGGTGGTGGCAGGATGGCGATCAATGAAGAATAAGAAAAAGAAGAATAAGAAAAAAATGGAAGATGAAGAGTTTTTTATTCTTAGATTTGTTCACGAAACAAGAATCAATTTTTTTTTTTTCTTGATTTTATTCCAAATCTACTTTTAGAAACAAAAAAAAAATAGAAATTTGTTTCCTAACAAAAATTTTATCAAACACAATTTTGTTCCAAAATTACTTTTGGAAACAAAAAATCAGAATTTAGTACTGTTTAGATAGTTACCAAACAACACTTAGTGTTTAAAATTTATTTTTCATGACCCAAATTGAGCCGCATCATCAACATATTCATTTTTTTTTTTTAACTTCTCGTGTTCACCAGAATGAGACCCCAACTAAAATTTTCAGTTGGAATTAGTTGGGTTCAAGTATGTTGTCACACCCTTACCGACAATGTCACTCATTAGTTTTTAAGAGTCTATTGATATGCTTTTAGCTCTTTACTTATTGCGTCTCCCATGAAATTGTATAAGCAAAAAAGAAAATTTTCAAGCTTTGAGAAATGATAATAATTAATAATCTTAAGGCTTTGTTAACATAATAATTTTTAGGATACTATGAGAATAACAGTTTATTATAATTTATAAATTATTAAAAAATGGGTCCAACATTAATTTATAATTATTTATAGTTTAATTTTTTTATGATTATTCTCACGATACATTACATACTATCATATAATCATTTTTCCATTGATCTTATACATGTTAATTAGTTTTCATGCCCGCGCTACCTATTTTATTATGTGGGAAAGACACTTGGTGCTTTTCGAAAGAGAGCGAGTGATATCAAAAGAAAAATATTCTGCTTTGTCAGCAGGGGAGCCTTCTTGTCAAACCCCTGCCCATCATGAGTTCCGACGACGACGATGACCCGAAGCTCCCTCACGACGTCGCCGTCCAGATCCTGAAGCGGTTGCCGGTGAGATCGCTCCTCCGATTCAGGTGCGTCTCCCGGTCATGGCGTTCCACCATCGACGACCCTCGTTTCGTGGCCCTCCACCTGAGCCACTCCGCTCTGGACGCCTGCAATTGGCATCTGGTGTGCGATCCTCTCCAGGACATATGCTCCCTGTTACCCAATGCGTCCCTCACTCTGCCTTCCAAGTCTCAAATCGAAATGCCCTTTGCTGCCCCTCTCCACAGTTACGATTTTGTCGGTTCGTGTAATGGTTTGATCTGTGTCACCGGAAGTTTCATAATTGGCAGTGATCCGACGATGTATCTGTGGAATTTATTCACCAGAAAGCACAAGGCCATTCCACGACCTGCTCCGGAGAATCCAATTCTTCGCGGGAAGGCTGCTTGTATAAGTTTAGGGTTTGGCTTCGATGGTGGGTCTAATGACTATAAGATTGTGAGGATTCTCTTCTGTTCAGCTAACCATCGTGGACGCTTTGGCCGGACTAAGTGTTCAGCCAAGATTTATTCTCTCAATACAGATTCCTGGAGAAGTTTGGAGTGCGAGGTTCCTGCTTTATGCTACCATGAGCCCGGGGTCTTCTTGAATGGGAATCTGCACTGGCTTGCTTTCAATCGAGAGGAGGCTGGATGCGGATCAATAATCTCATTCGAGGTCATAGGTGAGGTATTTGATGAAATGGCTCTGCCGGAAGAGATTTCTCATCAAGAAAACGGTGGTTTACTAGGGTCTGTGGCAGTATTGAGTGACTTGCTGGCTGTGTTCATTAGTCGTGGGGAGGCAGCTGGGCATCCTGAATCGCATTCCATTTGTTCTGTTTGGGTTATGAGAGACTATGGTGTGCCTGATTCCTGGACTAAGTTGTATACTTTTGAGGCTAGTGGACTGGTAACAGGATTTGATGGCTTCACGCGGAATGGTGAGCTTCTTATGGAAATAGACAATCGAGGACGAATTATTCGGAATCCGATCACAGGAAGAATCGCACTTCTTCCACTATCAACACCATGTGCTTTGGTCAGTGTCGTAGAGAGCCTTGTTTCACTTTAGATATGATTTGATTGCTGCTACATGTATTGGTATGAAAGAGTCATGTTGCTTGCAGAGGAGTTAAAAGTTGCATCTGAATTGAGAAGAAATAGCACGTAAGATTCATGTAACTCTAGGATTGAGCTTTGATGCTAGTCTAACAACGATAAGATTGTGAGGATTCTCTATTTTCCAAATGATTGTCTCCGACGCTTTGGCAAGATAAACTCTTGAGTCAAGATTCATTCACTTAGTACAAGTTCTTTGGAGAAGTTTGGATTGTGAGGTTCCTGCTTTGTTTGGCTACATACCCTTGTTCTCCTTGAATGAATATCTGCACGGGTTTGCTGCCAAGTTGGATGATCTGGGGCATGCGAGTGGAGATGCATCAATATACTTGTTGGATGTCGTCAATGGGGTGTTTGATGAAATGGCTCTGCCGGAAGAGATTTTTCACGAAAACAATGGCGATTTAGTAGTGACTGTGGAGTCATTACATGACTTGCTAGCTGTTTTCGTTAATTTCACCGATGCAGTTGTGCATCCTGAACCGCATTCCATTTGTTCTGTTTGGGTAGTGAAGGAGTACAGCCTGCCTGAGTCTTGGACTAAGCTGTATTCTTTTGAAACTGGACTAGTAGCAAAATTCGATGGCTTCACCAGGAATGGTGAGCTTGTGATGGAAATGTGTTTCTTGGAATCCAATTACGGGAAATTACGCAAATCTTTCACTATCGAACAATGGGATTTGGTCACTGTCGTAAAGAGGCTCATTTCACTTTAGAGATGATTCTGTCTGAGAGTGGAAAAGGACATCTGAATTTAGAAGAAATGGTCATATTCATATCCGCTTTGGCTACAAAATAATGAGCAAAAGAAGTGAGCTGGTGCCCATTTACTATTGGTACTTCTTACAAGCTTTAGAATGCATATGCTTTTTCACTGAGTTTTCATTTAGACTAATCAAAGTGTGTTCTGTGTATGAGTGAAAGTGTGCAACTGAAGACTGCATCTACACCTTCGACGTTACTGCTACTAACAGATTATAGATGATGTGGAAAAGAAAAAAAAAAGAAAAAGAAAAGAAAAGACAGATGAAGCCTTTTGCTTACCATGCATACGTGTGTTTGATTTGGTTCCACCATAAACATTTTTCAGCTTCTTCACATCTTACTCTATGTGCATTGCAAACAGTGCAACTGCAGACTACTGTGTTTTGTTTCTTATCTCCAGACTTTTTGGTAGCACTGACAATGCAAACCTAATAGGCTTGTTTATTGATCAGTGTAGACAGTTGCACTAATGCATTAAGGAAACATTGGAAAGTATATTATCACAGTACACCTTTCCCCCAAATGAGGCATGGGTTGGAAGTCTCATTCCATCTTATGGTACAGCAATGATTTGGCACGTTAACAATTATTTCATCAGCCCTGTGAGAATGTGGTCTGTAGATGAGATACTCTCTGCTTCCTCCTTGATAAGACATCCAGGAAAGTGAATTCAAATTGTAGTTTTCCTCTCAAGTCTGGTGCAAGGTGCTGGGGCTCTTCTTTATTGATAGGAATTCTGGTGATTGTCAATCTGAGTTCAGCTGGCTCTTGCAAATGGGGAATGGCAAAGAACAGCAGAAAGTAATGTGCTAGTTTCTTCGGCATGCCAGTATATAGTTTATCTGGAAAGCTTCATGGCCAAGCTGCTGCTTTTGTGGAGGATGTTCTTAGATTCATTAATGTTTTAGTTTAACATCAATTTGAATTTTATCTAGTTTCAAGGGGATATTATTAGATGGATCAAATTTGAAATCTGTCCAGTTTAGCGTCTGTTTTATGCAACGCGTTAGATATGTGTAGTTCATGCTTGTTTGAGTACAGTTTGTAATTGTTGTCTCTGTCCTGTTGGGCTGCGTGTGGGAATATTCCCCCTAATGACCCTCTTTTTTAATGAAGTTGATGGTGCAATGTATCAACTTATCTGAAAAAAGAATTACAGTTGTCCTTTACCTAATGAATTAGACAGGTGGGTCTCAAAATATCAAATAATTTTTTTTTTCAATTATACGTATTTTAAGAATATAGATATGTTGTTGTGACATTACTGATAATGGATTGCAAGGGCTTGGCGGGGTTATTGCGCCCTTGGTTGGCCCATGCTTGGTGTATTTTCTGTATGTAATATGTCAGCAAATCAACCTAATTGATGGATAGAGGAAAGTGAGAGCTTATTGGAAGAAATGTCGATATGCTTGATGTATGTTTTACTATATATTAACTAACTATATTCCATGAGATTTTGTATAAAATTGCTATATCTTCTGGTTCATGTTAGGTATTGCAGAAACTTTTATCTCACTTCACGAGTTAGATTTCTGCGTCCAACATGGCACCTTGCTATCTACGTTCATACGAGTCTGATCGTTTAGCGACTTGGAGAGTGCAAATTTAAGCTATAGCTTTTTTGCTTTAAGAATTTTTTGATTGAATTAACAATATTTGTACGAATAGTCCTGAAAATTAATAAAGTAATTGCTAAATTCCACTTAAAATATACATTGATACTCGGTGGATGAATTTGAGAATTGTAATAAACGTAAACAAATGCCCATATACTTATAAAAAAGACAAATGCATACATACGTGAATCCATTGAACATATAATCCATTTAAAATGAGATATCGGATCGTACACTATGGTGTGCTTATATTTATCTAAAATATAAAATGATAGGGATAATAAAAACAGGTCAACACAAAAATCCAAACACCTATTTATTTAGGTTGACAATTTTATTATCAATATTCTTTCATCATCTTAGCTATTTTGATTGTCGTCATGTTGAAAAGAGACCCTCATGCTCAATTATGTTAGATGTGCTTGTGCTTCAGCAAGGGCTACGTTTCAACCCATTGGACATTTTAATTTTGTTTCAACTTTAACATAATGCCCAAACAATGAAATCATGAATAAATGATAAAGTTTAATTTACCAATGTCATATTTTCAACAAAAAAAACCTTTAGAAATTCATACTAAGAAATTATATGTGATTTAATTCGAAGCATTGATTCTAGTTTAAGTGCAAATGACTTTTAGCAAATAAACTATACAGATAAAAATGTATATTTGTAATTTTGTAAGATGATCCAGACAACTTGTTTAAATTGTTATTTGTTCTTCACTGATTTAGTCTTAAGTTTTGTCATTGTCTGGATTGTCTGGAGTAAGTTCATTATTTGAAACGGAAAATATTTGTTGGAATGGCATGTGTTTAACATATTATTCTGAGATAAAATAAAAAAAGCTATGGGGGCTATTTTTGTAACGTTTCATTTTTTTTGTTAATGTAAAAAAAAAAAAAAAGTGTTTACTCCTAAACACTTTTTGAACAAAAAGATACGTTTGGTAAATTTGTTCCCGGAATAAAAAATAAAAATGAAACATGTTTGGTAGATTTTTGTTCTTTTTTTTGTTTCTTTTAATTTTTTAATATTTTTATTTTTATTTATCAGTTTTTCCTTTATTTTTTATATTTTTCTTTCGGCCGGTCGCCGGCAGCCTCGCCTAGCCACGGCGAGGCTTGCCGGCCCGGCGAGGCCGACCCTCGCCGTCGTTGGGCGAGGCTCGGCCTCGCCTTGGCCGGGCGAGGCTCGGCCTCACCTTGGCCGGGCGAGCTCGGGCTCGCCCAGATCCGGCGAGGCCGCGCCTCGCCATGGCCGGGCGAGCTCGAGCTCGCCCGGCCAAGGCGAGGCTCGGCGTCGCCCGCGCGGGCGAGCCCGAGCCTCGCCTTGGCCGGGCGAGCTCGGGCTCGCCCATCCGGCGAGGCTCGAGCTCGCCCACGCCGACGAGGCTCGAGCTCGCCCGCGCCGGCGACGCCTCGCCTCGCCGGGGCCGGCGACGCTCGCGAGGTCGCCGACCCTCGACGGCGTCGCCGGCCCTCGACACTGGCCATGGCCGAGGCCGGCGACCTAGCCAAAGAGAAAGAAGAAGAAAAAAGAGGAAGAGAAGAGAAGAGAGAGAAGAAGAAACATAAACAAAAAAAATTGTTTTCTTCAAAATCGTTTGAACGAAACAACTTTTTTTTTTCGTTTTCATTCTTTTTTTTTGCTCCAGAACAAAAAAAAAAAAAAAATGAAACCCAAACAAACGCGTTTTTTGTTTTTTTTTTTTTGTTCCCTTGGAAAAAAAAAAAACAGAAAAAGTGTTTATAAACACTTTTGAAAAACAAAAACATGCAGGCCTATAATTCCATTCAGATTTTTCATGTAATATAATGAAAGCGATTAAAGAAAAAATTAGCTCCTCACTGTTCTGAGATTGACCCCGAGATTAGTGGGCCTGCCATCAAGGTCAACGGAGTTTCTTCCCAGCTTTCTACTTCGCCCTTCTTCTCAACCCCTGAAACCGCCATGAGTTCCTCCGGCTCCGACGACGACGGCCCGAAGCTCCCTCACGACGTCGCTGTTGAGATCCTGAAGCGGTTGCCGGCGAGATCTCTCCTCCGGTTCAGGTGCGTCTGCCAGTCATGGCGTTCCACCATCGACGACCCTCGTTTCGTGGCCCTCCACTGGAGCCACTCCTCTCTCGACGCCTCCAGCCGGTATCTTGTGTGTCTAGACCGTGGCGACGATGCTGTCCAGAGCCCGTGCTCTCTGTTTCCCAACGAGTCTCTCACCCTGCCTCCTTCCCCGTCGCGAATCGAATTCCCGTTCGCTGCTCCTCCCGACCGTTACGGCTTCGTCGGTTCGTGTAATGGTTTGATCTGCGTCGCAGAGAGTTCCGGAGATGGCATTGAACGGGCGGTGTATCTGTGGAATTTATTCACCAGGAAGCACAAGGCGGTTCGACTATATGGTCCGGAGGAGCAGCAATTCCTTTCCATGGCGGGTGGTCGTGTAGTTCTCGGGTTTTGCTTTGACGCTAAGTCTAGTGACTATCATGTCGTGAGGATTCTCCATTTTCCAGGTGTTTGCCGTTGGAGCTTCCGCGACAGAAAGCGTCATGACAGAAAGGCTCGAGTCGATATTTACTCGCTCAGTACAGATTCCTGGAGAATTGTGAAATGTGAAGTTCCGGCTCTCTCCTACAGTAACAGAGCGGTCTTCTTGAATGGGAATCTGCACTGGTATGCTAAAGGGGGTGAATTCGGATCAATAGCCTCGTTCGATGTCTCGACTGAAGTGTTTGATGAAATGGCTCTGCCGGGAGAGATGTTTAACACCGAGAGCACAGACATCCTCCATTCAGTATTGTCTGTGGCAGTATTGAATGACCTGCTGGCTGTGTTCTTTAGTGGTGGGGGAGATTCTGATTTGAATGCTGTATGTTCTGTTTGGGTTATGAGAGACTACGGCATGCCTGAGTCTTGGACTAAGCTGTATACTTTTGGGACTCATGGAGTAATAACAGGATTTGATGGCTTCACGTGGAATGGTGAGCTTCTTATTGAAATAAATTGCGAAGAACGAGTTTCTTGGAATCCCATCACTGGACAACTTGCAAATGTTCCATTGTTGACGAACTGTGAATTGGTCCCTGTTATAGAGAGCCTCTTTTCACTTTAGGACTCATTTGCTGCTACATTTATCGGTCAAGATTGATTCTGCCTGCTGAAAAAATGAAAGTTACATCTGAATTGAGAAGATATGGTTATATTTGTAAGTTCTCCAGCATAAAATGACGAGGAGAAGTAGTGAGGTGGTGTTCATTTACTTTGGTACTTCTTGCAAGCTTTAGAATGCATATTCATTTTCACTTTTAAGTTTTTCTTTGGACAAGGCGCATTTCATGTATGAGTGAAAGTGTGCGGCTCAAGACTGCACATATACCTTCAGTGTTGCAGCTACTAGCAGATTTGAGATGATGCAGAAAAAAATCGGAAAGAAAAAAGAGAAGCCTTTTGATTGCTATACATGTATGTATTTGATTTGACGCCACCATAAGCCTTTTTTAACTTCTATAAGACCGAACAATTCAGAGTCTGAATTAAGCATCTTGCTTTCTGTGCATTGCAAACGGTGCCACTACAGACTATTGCGTTTTGTTTCCTATCTCAACACCTTTTGGTAGCACTGGCAATGCATATGTAATAGGATCATTTATTGGTCGATGCAGACAGCTGCATTAATGCATTAAGGAAACATTGGAAAGTGTATCATCACGGTACGCTGTTCCCCCTAAATGAGTTGTGGGTTGGAAGTCTCATTCCATCTTATGGTACACTAATGATTTGGCACGTTAACAATTGTTTCTGCCCCCTGAGAATGTGGTCTGTAGATGAGATAATCTCTGCTTCCTCTTTGATAAGACATCCGGGAAAGTGAATTTGAATTGCAGTTTTCCTCTCAAGTCTGGTGCAAGGTGCTGGAGTGCTACTTTATTAACGGGAATTATGGTGATTGGCAATTTGAATTCACCTGGCTCCTGCAAATGGGGAAGGCAAAGAATGGCAGAAAGTAATGTTCTATAGTTTCTTCAGCATGCCTGCATATAGTTTGTCTGGAAGGGTTTGTGATCAAGCTGCTGCTTCTTTTGGAGGATGTTCAAGCATTGATTTGAAGTCTGTCTAGTTTCAGTAGGATATATTCTTAGATGGATCAAACTTGAAATCAGTCCGGTTTAGCGTCTGTTTGATGTAACGCTCTAGATTTGTGTAGTTCATGCTTGTTTGAGAGCAGCTTGTAATTGTTGTCTTTGCCCTGTGAAGCTGCTTGTAGGATTATTCCACCTAATGACCCTCTTGTTTTATGAAGTTGATGATGCAATCTATAAACTTACTCATCTGAAAAAGGAATTGCAGTTCTCCTCTACCTAATGAATTAGATATGTGGGTCTCAAAGTACATATCAAATAAATCGTTATGTCAATTTTACATATTTTAAGAATTTAGATATGGTGCTGTGACTTTGCCAATGACAGATTGAAAGGGGCTGGCTGGGGTTATCGTACCCTTGGCTGGCTCATGCTTGGTGTACTTTTCTGAGTAATATGTAAACAAATCAACCTAATTGATGGAAGAAAGCAATGAAAACTTATTGGATGAAATATCAATATGCTTGATGTATGTTTTACTATATAATAACTAACTCTATCCTATGAGATTTCATATAAAATTCTTGTATCTTCTGTTTTAGGTTAGGTATTACAGAAACTTTTATTTCACCTCACTGGTTAGATTTTCACATCCAATGCGACACATCGTTATCTGAGTGCATACTTGTTTGACCGTTTAATGATTTGGAGACTGCAAATCTAGGTTATAGCTCGTTTGCTTTAAGAAATTTTTAATTGAATTAACAATATTAGTAGGAATAGTCTTGAAAATAGTAAAGTCATTGCTAAATTCCACCAGAAATATACATTGATGCCCGGTGGACAATTGTGATAAACCTAAACAAATGCCTACCTTCTTATAAAAAAAAAAAAAAAAAAAAAGAGAGAAATGCATGCATACATGAATACATAGAATAGATAATCTATTTAAAATGAATTCTATTATCACTGTTCTTCCTTCATCTCAGCTATTTTGATTGTCATTTTGTTGAAAAGGGTCATCCTTCTGCTCAATTATGTTAGGCGTGTCAACATGGACTACATTTCTACTCTAACTGAACATTTTAATTTTGTTTCGACTTTATTTAATCAACATAATGCCCAAACAATGGAATCATAAATAAATGATAAAGTTTAACTTGCCGATGTCATCCTTTCAACACAAGGAACCTTTAGAAATTCATACTAAGAAATCATATATAATTTGATTCGAAACATTCATTCTAGTTTAAAGCAAATTACTTTTAGTGAATAATCTATGGAGATAAAAAGTAAACGGATTAGTTAATCCTAATTTTATAAGATGACCCATACAACTTGTTTAAATCGTAATAGTTTAGTCTTGAGTTTTGTCATTGAGAAACTCTCTCTCTCTCCACAATTTGAAGGATTGTTTGGAGTAAATTCATTATTTGAAAGAGAATATATTTATTGAAATTGAATATGTTTGACATATTATTTTGCAATAGAAAAAAAAAAGCTACAATTTCATACATGACACAACATATATTTTCTGCATAATATAATGAAACGAAATGTCCTTAAAAGGCTTAACTAAGAGCAGAAGCTTGCTCCATAAGTCTCCTGGGTATCCACACCTCCCAGGTGGAGAAAAGTTTAGGGGGAGGGCAGTGGTTGGTAAGGGCCCGGCGGTAAACAAGGAATCCAGTTGGGAAGCCCGCTACGTTAGGCAGTTCATGGTAACATTTGTGTTTCTCCCAATTTATGTTGTTTTGTTCCTCGGAACAAAAAAAAAGAACAAAAACCCGTTTGGTAACTCCAATTTATTTTTCTATTCCCGAGAATAGAAAGTTAACCTGGGAATAGATTTGGAGCATAATCGAGAAGCAAAAAAAAGTTGCTTCTTGTTCCTAGGAACAATTTCTAGAAATAAGTTAATTTTATTTTTTATTTTTCTTTTATTTCTCTGTCTTGCCGCGGCCACCTTCAACCACCTAGAGCCATTACCCGCCGGTCGGTGGTGATGGTTGGCGATCGACAGGCGTGCAGCGACAAGCAACGGGCAGGGGTGGGTGGCGATTGGCAGTCGGTGATCCGTGAGCAAGAATAAAGAATAAAAAATGAATAAATACAAAAAAGAAACTGTTGCATTATGAAACGTATTTCTATTTTTTTCTATTCCAAGAGTAGAATTTTTGTACGATTCTAAACGGGTTCTTTTACTCAGAAATTATTCCCCGAAATAGAAATAGAAAATAACTATTTCTGGGAAAAAAAAAAACTCTTCACCAGCTAATAAGCGTTATCATTCGCACCCTTAGTAGACAAACCACAGCAAAACACTCACCTAAAAAAAATAGCTCTGTCTAGTTATCAGTCAACCCTAGAATTAATCAATCAACAGGATTTCTGTTTCCAAAAATGGGAAATCGACCATATAAGTCCGAAGCCTAATCACTCTAAAAAAACTTACGGAGAGCGTTCGTTGGAAAAATTGGGTGTCAAGTCACGTGACAAGATTGTGCTATGTCACGTGACAAGATTGTGCTATGTCACGTGACAAAACAGAGAGAGGTGAAAGGAGACTGTGAAGTAAAATTCTTCCCAGCATTTCTACTTCGCTCTTCTCGTCAAACCCCTACCACCATGAGTTCCTCCGACGACAACGATGACGACGACGACCCGAAGATCCCTCATGATGTCACTGTCGAGATCTTGAAGCGGTTGCCGGCAAGATCTCTCCTCCGATTTAGGTGCATCTACATGGTAACATTTCTATTTCTTTTGATTTCTTTTTTTTTTTTTTGTTCTCCGGAACACAAAAAAGAATGAAAATCTATTTGGTAACTCCAACTTATTTTTCTATTCCCTATAATAGAAAAGTGGCTGGGGAATAGATTTGAAATAAAAATAACAAAAAAAAAAAAAAGGTAGCTTTTTGTTTCTATGAACAATTTCTAAAAATAAGTTTTTTTTTTTTTTTTTTTTTTCTATTTTCTTTTGTTCTTCTTCCCTGTTGCAACCACCGCTAGCCGCCTGCCAACCATCGGCCACCTCCTACTGCTTGAGGCCATCATTGGCAGTTGACCAGTGACTACCAATAGTTGCTGCCACCCATAGCCCACCGGCCGCCACCCACGGCCCACCGACCGACGACCGCCACTGTCCACCGATAGCCTGCCGTCACCAATCGTTGCACGACCACCAATCGTCGCTGCTATAGTTCACCGGCCACCGCCCCCCTCCCGTGGCTGATGGGCTGTGGGCGGCAATCCTGCGGCGACGATTGGCGACGACGATCAGCGGTTTTGCGATGGCTGTGTGGCAGTCGTACAGCGGTCATGCAAAGATCTTGCGGTGGTCGTGCGGCGGTGGGCAGTAGTTGGTGGCTTGTGAGTTAAAAGAAAAATAAATAAATACAAAAATTTATAAATTTTTATCAAACACATTTCTATTCTTTTTTTTATTCCAAAATAAGGAATTTTGTATAATTGCCAAACACCTTACTTTACTCAGAAATTATTCCCAGAATAGAAATAAATAAAAAAACTATTACTGAAAAGAAATAGTTCCCCGGAATAGAAAAGTTACCATGCGCACCCTTACTCATCTGAAAAAAGTTGCATTTTTTCCTCTCCCTAATAAATCAAATATGTGGGTCTCAAAGTATATATTGAATAAATAAATACCTTAATTTTACATAATTAAGAATTTAGATATGTTGTGGTAACATTGCCAACAACGGATAGATAGGGACCAACGGTGTTTATGGCACCCTTGGCTGGCTCATGCTTAGTGTATTTTCTATGAGTAATTTGTAAGCAGATCAAACTAATTGATGGACAGAGGCAATGAGAGCTTATTGCATGAGTGTGAAAATTGTAATAAACCTAAACAAGTGCCTACGTACTTACAAAGACCAAAAAAAAAAACAAATGCATAAGTTGTGTACGGCGCTCACTTTAGTGCCAAAAGTTTCCGTCGGATCACTTTAGTGCCAAATCGGAGGGAAAACGCTCACTTTGGTGCCACCGGCGAAAGATTCCGGCCATCGGCAAAAGATTCCGGCCAAAATGATTTTTTTTTTTAAAAAAAAATCGATAGGCCTTTAAATGATGTCGTTTTCGATCCTCCTCAAGAAAATGATGTCGTTTTGCCGTCCTACATGGATGGCTTCATGGAAACGACGCCGTTTAGCTCACATGGGGAAAAATTAGGGTTTCCGCCGCTCGGCCACCGTCGTTCGCCCGCCGTCGCTCGGCCACCGTCGCTCAACCGCCATTGTAGTTGCTCGACCAGGTGAGCGAGGAGAGACTGAAATTGTTGCAGGAAAAATTGAAGGCGAGGGTGGAGGAGGAGGAGGAAGAAGATGGGTCGAAGGGGCTACTGGTGCGCTGCTGCTGCTGGTGCGTTGCTGGTGTCATTACTGGTGTGCTGCCGGTGCTGTTGCTAGTGCCGTGCCGGTGCTGTTGTTGGTGTGGGTCTTCAAGGAAGAAGAAGAAGACACGAAGACGAGCCCTCCCTCTCTCTCAATTTGGGGATTAGGGTTTCAAAGTTGGGGGAAAGATGCCAAACGGCGTCGTTTTGGTGTTTGGATGCTCGACTCAACTCTCCGACGAGCCACGTCGGCGTCAAAAATTAATAAAAAAGGCCACGTCGGATTTCCGGCCAATTTCGTCGGCATTGGCACCAAAGTGAGCGTTTTTCAAATTTTTTGGCACTTAAGTGATTCGACGAAAACTTTTGGCACCAAAGTGAGCGTCGTACACAGGCACCATTAGTGTACTTATCCCTAGAAAAATGATCCATTGAAAATTAGATATTCGGACTTTACATTATAGTTTGCTTATATTATCTAAATGATTCAATGATAGGGATAATAAAACCAAATCAAGACAAAGATCAAAACCCTTATTTATTTAGGTTGACAATTTTATTATCACTTTCTTCCTTCATCTTAGTTATTTCGACTGCTGTCTCCTTTAAGAGGGTTGCCCTCGTGCTCAACTGTGTTAAGCGTGCTTGTGGTTCCACATGGACTACATTTGTGACAGTCTGATTTTCCGCTTCTGTTTTCAATTAAATAAATCGGGCTTTTCGTCGACGTGCTTATAGCGCTATTCTCTGAGCTGATCACTCATGAGATAACTTGAGTAATCGGGAAAGTTATTAAAGGATTTTGATGCAACAGACTTGAGAATTCGACCAGGAATCGACTGCTCGACCGTGTTAATCTACAAGGATCATTTCGGCACAGTCGAAAATCTATCAGATATCGGAAATAGGTCGATTCGATAGAGATAAAATTAGGCTTGGGTGATTCCAACTAATTACAAATTTCGTCGATCGGCACTAAACCGAATTTTCTTTGTTTTGGTACCCTGTGCTCGGAATTGAAACCTCAAGATTTTTCACGACAATCGAGAGTCGTCACGCGTCGAAGATGTACACTGTGGCTCGGGAATAATCGACCACGGGTCAGTGCACCAAAAGTTCCCAAAAACTAACCGATAGTTTAAGTTGCGCTAAAATCACATTTTGACTGAAATTAACCGAAGAAAAGGATGTCGATTACAGAAATTAAGAATTGTCACGTGTCACAATTCATCCCAAGGACATTGTTGTGTCTTCTCAAAATTTATTTATGATGGGAATTGTTTAAAATGTGCAAGATCGAAGAAATTAAAAGAAAGCGAGGAATCGCCACATTTTAAGTAGGATTTTAAGACCTCTAATGTGAAACAATTTAAGAGGTACTATAAGTTATTCTTAAGGGAGACTCGACCCTATTGAATTAGATGTTAGATTGGTAATTAAATAAAGAAGAAAGTCTTATCAAAAAGGAAATTCGTAGGAATCCCTCTCTCCTACAACTTCACCTCAATTTCCTTAGTATTTAATGGAGATTGACTTGGAAAAGATAGGGGACCACTTGATAGGAAAGGACTCAATCTCCATGGGAAAAAGCTACGAGAATCCACTCCAAAATTCGGATTCAGCAGTGCACATGGACTTCAACCTTTTCTTTCATCCCATTTAGAAGAGACAACGTTGGAAACCTTGTGGGGCCTATGAGGGTGATGGGTGGCCAAAGTTTCCATGGAAAATTAGGCAAAAGGGCTGAAGGAAACTTCAATGAAACTTCCCAGCAATTTACACTCTCCTTCCCCACCCTTTTTCTCACGCATGGAAGTTTGTCTGCTGTATTTTACACGGCAACTTCCATCTTTCCCTTTCTTCCTCTTATTTTATTCTTCTCCCTTGTCTCTTTCAACGTAGAAGCTGTTGCTTTCTTTTCCCTTGAACGTGCTACTTCCATTTTTGCTCCCCTCGGACGACAAAGCAGCGACCGAACAGCAAGGTCTCGAGCGTTCCTCCCTCCTCAAGAAAATCCGAGACTTTGTGTGCTGCTGTGGTGGTCGCTCAACGACACCTCCAGCCGTTATGCCGGGTCCAAATCATCATCAAAAACTTCCAGGGCTGTCCTTGTGTTGCCGTCTGGCCACAAGTGAAGATCGCCATTAGTTTCGGTGAGTTGTCTTCTAAATCTGGACTAGGAGTTGAGTACCTCTATTAGGAATTCGTATAAGTTAAAAATATGTAGATGACGTTAGATATGGATAGATGTTGGTTAGGGATGTTAGGATAGTCATAGAAAAGCTTAGATAGGGTTTAGAGAGCAAGACAAATGTCATGGGAGAAGATTCGGACTAAAACAGTAGCTGGTTTCTGAAACAGTTTCCAGGACGTGTGTGTTTTACTAATTTCGTAGACAATTGTGTGTTGCGATTTTGAAGAAATTTTGTTCTAAAGAAACGTTTGGGACATCTTAAATAGTAACATATATTTTTCTTAGAATTTTTAGAAATTAAAAAGATGACGATTTTAATGACGTCATCTTCGGAACAGTGATTCGGACAGTTTTGTAACCCGTGACCTGTTATGATTCCGAGGGCTATTAATGATCTTTAGAGATCGAATTTTAAATTGGTTCCTTCATGAAAGTTGTTCGTTATAACTTTTAGTTTAACATATTTAAATTTCAAGTCAAACGGACCAGATTTCGACCCAAAAGAGAACTAATTTCGATAAGTTAGGCTCTCTGGATCTGGACCCGATTTTTGTGCTGGATAGAAACAATTTCTGGGCCGAATCCAGAGGGATCTGGATCTCGGTTTCTTCATGAAAAATGTTTTTTTATATGTTGTCTAGCACGTGTCCGAATTTGAGAATTTTTCGAGATCGTATGGATGGGTTTCTGACTTCGAAATTGGGAGAGCATTATTGGGCAGTTCTCTGTCAATTTGGATGAATAAGAGTATATGCTTGTTTTGAAGAATTCTTGCTATGAAATTGCTCAATTGATGCTGTGGATGCTGTATATAATTGATTATTGAAATGTGACATCGATCATATGCATTCACGACATGATTCCGTCACGTGCCTTTGGGGCCGGACGATGCTCCTTCGGGAATGCCCCACGTCAACGGATGCCGGTCGCAAAGGAGGGCCGGACCGATGCTCCTATATGGAATGCCGTCCGATGTAGACGATGCCGCGCTCGACGGTGCGAGGCGATGCCCGGTTATGCCGGAAGACTGTTATCTGAGCATTGACATCATTTGTGACACATGAAATGCCCGGTTATGCCGGAAGACATTATCCGAGCATTGACATCATTTGTGACACATGAAATGCCCTTATGCCGGAAGATCATTATCTCGAGCATTGACATCATTTGTGACACATGAAATGCCCGGTTATGCCGGAAGATCAAGTTATCGAGCATTGACATTATTTGTGACACATGAAATGCCCTAGTTATGCCTAAGACCGTTATCCGAGCATTGACATCATTTGTGACACATGAAATGCCCGGTTATGCCGAAGATCAAGTTATCTGAGCATTGACATCATTTGTGACACACGAGATGCCCGGTTTTGCCGGAAGACTGTTATCTCGTTGCATGGACCGTGGCCTATATGCTTACATGAATATTCACGCCCTTGCATATGCTTATGTTAAAGTATTCCTGTGATGTGTGAACTTGATACTGTTAGGAATATTTTATTTGATGCTAATACGCAGGAACTTGCTAGTATTAAAAGAGTGGTAATAAATGTGATTAGATTGCATGCAGGATGTACCCTTCGCCTAATCTGGAATTAGGGGATTTACTCGCTGAGATGTGATCTCACCCCTTAGTGGGCTAACATTTTTCAGGTCCCTAAATGAAGGAAGGCCGGATCGTGTACAGTCGGTCGCAAAGAGAGGAGGAATAGGACTCTTGCTATCTCCTTCCAAGTGATGACGGGTTTTCCGTCAAGACTGGATGTAGGGTGACAGCTCACCCCCGAGATATCGAGAAATATGGTATTGTAATAGTAAACCCCAGTCTTATAGATAGAAGCTTAGTTAGTAGGAAATCAAACAAATTCACTTTTTGTATCGAGACATTGGGGTGTTAAACTGGTCTATATGTATAAGTACTTGTGATGTTATAAGTGTGGCTTGCGAAAAATAATATCCTACGCTTCTATCCCATTGTTTTGTTGTATGGAGATTGTTTTCCGTTTCCGCATGTGCAAAATAATGAATGGGTCGGCAATGTTCCCGGGATGTTGCGAATTTCAAAATCGACCATTGAGGGATGTGCATGTGCTCGGGGTTCGGGTCGTGACATCCCCGTTTGAATGGTATCAGAGCAAGGTTAGTGTTTGGAGTGATAAGGTGCGATGGGTTTTGGGATAGTTAGTAGGAAAGGCTTTTTCCTTATGCAAACGCCTGTGATTGGCTAGCTGATTGGTAGTTGTTTGTGTGGGTCATTCAATTTTCCCTAATTCGGTGTGGAATTAGGAGGCAGGTTCTGTAGAGATCTTGTAGGATGAGTGATCCGGATCAGAGGACTCCTAAGAGGAGGTCTGTCATGTCTGTCACTCGGGATAGAACGTCGACTAGGGTCGATACCCGAGGAAGAGCGCAGGCTTAGGCTAGCGCGAGTGAGAGAGTATGGCCTCAGGCTAGTACTGGTGTAGCAGTACTTGATGATCCTAGATTAGATAGGATCATGCAAGCACTTGAGACTTTGGGAATTTTAATGGGACAGCAAGCTTAGAATCAAGCTGCCGCTGCCGCTACTGCAACCGCACCTGCTAAAGTCCAACCTGTGATTGTGATCGGTAGGAGACTGATGCACAAGCTGGTAGAATAGTTCCTAAGACTTAAGTCACCGAGGTTCAGTGATGTAAGCAACCCTGAGACTGCGACCCTTTGGTTAAGGGATGTTGAGTAGACCTTCATTATGTTGAGGTGTTCAGAGGAAGATTGAGTACTTCTGGCGGCTTATCAGCTTCAAGGTGACGCCAGTATGTGGTGGGAAGTCACTCAAGGAGGAGTGTTCCTGGAAGGCATAGCTCAGACTTGGGGTGCCTTTTGTGATGCTTTCAATGGAAAGTCCTTCTTAGACAGTACGAGAGAGTTCAAGATGACAGAGTTCCAACGGCTTCACCAGAATGAGATGTCCGTAGATCAGTACGAGACAAAGTTTGCAGAGTTGTCTAAGTATGCACTGAGACTAATTGATAACCCAGTAGGTGGGACAAAGAGGTTTTTAGACGATTTAAAACCGGATATTGAAAGTCGGTTGATGTCTCTGAACCTGAAGGATAAGCAAGCTTAGGATAGTGCACTACTAGGATGTGTGACCTCCTGGGATAGTGCCTAACCATGCGCCAAAGCGGATAATGCCTCTGTGAGTTAGTCCCTATAGAAACGGGACCCCTTTAGTAGATGTGTAGCTCGGGGACGAACCGGGCGAAGGGCCGGTAGGCCTGTAATGACCCGGTCCGACGAGGGCGGGGAGTGATCGCCGAGGCTAAAGAGCCCGGACAAGGAGCGGCTCTGGCGTGCTTCTAGGATGGCGAAAGGGGCAAGAATGAACCGGACTATGCACCGAACGAAGGGCGTGTTTCGGATAATTTATCGAGTGGCGCAACGAAAGTATCGTTAAGCTTGTAGAACTTCGGTTTAGTGGAATGAGGTTGGAGAAAGGAGGAGCATCTTGCTATAATGAATTGTTATTGTGAAGCAATTCAGTTTAACCTAGTGGCGAGAGGTAGTTTTGAATTCCTTGAAAATCAAGGAGGACTCTCGACTACTTTGATTTCATTTGTTGAGGCAACCCGGTGACTAGATGGGAGTTGCCAAGGTTAGTTGGCAATCGTGGTTGACACGACAGTTGAAGAGTTGAAGATCAGAGATATTGTTGTGGACCCAAGCAAGATGGAAGCAGTAAGTAATTGGCCGAGACTGACTACAGTGATAGAGATCAGAAGTTTTCTTGGTTTAGCTGGGTATTACAAACAGTTTGTAGAAGGGTTTTCTGCGTTAGCGTCACCATTGACTTGACTTCCAAAGAAGGAAGAAAATTTTGTATGGACAAGTGCATGCGAGTATAGTTTTCAAGAGCTTAAGGAAAAGCTGACTATTGTACCTGCGTTGACCATACTATCTGATCCTAGAGAATACGAGATCTACAATGATACGTCATTTAGAGGACTGAGTTGCGTGTTGATGCAACATGGCAAAGTTGTTGTATATGCGTCCCGTCAGTTGAAACCGTACGAATTGAACTATTCGACGCATGACTTAGAACTTGCAAAGCAATCATTTTGCTCTGAAGATTTGGAGACATTATTTGTGTGGAGAAAGATTTAGATCTTCATGGACCATCAGAGTCTCAAGTATTTATTTTCTTAGAAGGAATTGAATATGAGACAGTGTCGCTAGATGGAACTTCTGAAGGACTATGATTGTGATATTTTGTATCACCCAGGAAAAATGAATAAAATCGCCGATATGCTGAGTTGAAAGTTTGAGGTAGGCCACCTTTCAAATCTTATGGCCACCCTCAGAATTGAACCGGAATTACAAATGAGGATTAAGACACTTCATGAACTCGACCCAAAGATCCAGAAAATTGTATAGGAAGAGGTAGAAAAGAGAAATCAGATTTTCACATTTTAAAAGACGGAACGTTGAGATTCAAAGGACGATTGTGTGTACCTCATGATGCGAACTTAAGGAAGAGATCTTATCGAAGCACATCGTAGCATTCTGATACATTCTGTAGTACGAAGATGTATTAGAATTTGTGTCAACGCTATTGGTGGTCCGGTATGAAAGCAGACATAGCCAAGCATGTCACCAAGTGTTTGACATGTCAGCAAGTAAAGGCTCAGCACTGTAAACCGGGAGGATTTTTACAACCTCTCGAAATTCTTGAGTGGAAATGTGAGCATATTACAATGGATTTTGTGACAGGCTTACCGAGAAGTCAGAGGGGTAACGATTCTATTTGGGTAGTGATCGACAAACTGACGAAGACAGCTCACTTCATCGCAGTACGAAAAGACTTGGACTTGGATAGGCATGCAGAGATGTATGTACGTCAAATTGTTCGTCTGCATGTAGTGTCAGTGACGATTACGTTAAACCGAGACTCGAGGTTTACAAAATTTTTGGAAAAATTTGCGAGAATGCCTTAGGAACGAAGCTGCAAAGATATTACGGCCTATCATCCTCAGATAGATGACCAGTCTGAGAGGATGATTCAAACCCTCGAAGACATGCTGCGGGCTTGCATGTTAGATCTCAAAGGAAGTTGGGGGGAACAACTTCATCTCGTCGAGTTTGCTTACAACAACAGCTACCAGTAGAGCATTCAGATGGCTCATTTTGAAGCGTTGTATTGCAGAGTGTGTGAAACGCCGGTATGTTGGGATGAAGTCGGGAATGAAAGGTCACGGGCCCCGAGTTAGTCTAGCGCTAATGGATGACGTCACGATTATCGAAGCAAATTAAAGACTACTCAAAACTGTCGAAAAGCTACGCCGATAAGCGCCGGAGACCATTGGAATTTCAAGTTAGTGAATACGTGTTTTTGAAAGTGTCACAAATGAGGAGTACTTCACGCTTCGGCAAGAAAGGGAAATTAAGTCTAAGGTACGTAGGTCCCTTTGAAATCTTGAAATTCGAGTCCTCTGAGGGATGAATGAATGTGAATTCCGTCAATGCATTGTTGGTTGATCTCACTCGGAATTAATCACTCCTGAGATACTGACCATAAAAGGAAAAGCTAATGAGGACAGAACTCGTACGACTAAAGAACTTGACCTGGGAAAACGACTTGACCGTGAGACTTGCGTGAGGAGGATCCCGTAGATAGGTAGGCCGATTTCAAGGACAACTAAAAGTCGATTCGCGACGAACATAATGGAACAACGGGTGATTCCGTTTACTTTATTGAATCCACGAACGACCTAGGTCGATCCTTAGTAATCGTGTACTTTGAAATAAGAATCTATCCTCCGCAATTCCATGTAGTTAAGGACGTCCATGAGTCGAGATGTCTTGAACGTGGTTTGACACGAGTCGGTCACGCGTGAATCCTCAAAGCCGCCCTCGATCCGAGTTGTACCCAAAATGGCATTAGGGCGAAATTCACATGGCATGAGAACTAAAGATTGGACTTTGAATTATCAAGAACGCCTAGGACAGAAGAAGCTACTTGGAGAAGCGAAGAATCGATGAGACGGCAATACCCCCGCCATTTGGAAGGAGAATTTTAACGGTTTAAATTTCGAGGACGAAATTTTTATAAGAGGGGAAGAATTGTGACAGTCTGATTTTCCGCTTCTGTTTTCAATTAAATAAATCGGGCTTTTCGTCGACGTGCTTATAGCGCTATTCTCTGAGCTGATCACTCATGAGATAACTTGAGTAATCGGGAAAGTTATTAAAGGATTTTGATGCAACAGACTTGAATTCGACCAGGGAATCGACCGCTCGACCGTGTTAATCTACAAGGATCATTTCGGCACAGTCGAAAATCTATCAGATATCGGAAATAGGTCGATTCGATAGAGATAAAATTAGGCTTGGGTGATTCCAACTAATTACAAATTTCTCGTCGATCGGCACTAAACCGAATTTTCATTGTTTTGGTACCCGTGCTCGGAATTGAAACCTCAAGATTTTTCACGACAATCGAGAGTCGTCGTGCGTCGAAGATGTACACCTGGCTCGGGAATAATCGACCACGGGTCGGTGCACCAAAAGTTCCCAAAACTAACCGATAGTTTAAGTTGCGCTAAAATCACATTTTGACCGAAATTAACCGAAGAAAAGGATGTCGATTACAGAAATTAAGAATTGTCACGTGTCACAATTCATCCCAAGGACATTGTTGTGTCTTCTCAAAATTTATTTATGATGGGAATTGTTCTCACGAAATGTGCAAGATCGAAATTAAAAGAAGCGAGGAAAATCGCCACATTTTAAGTAGGATTTTAAGACCTCTAATGTGAAACAATTTAAGAGGTACTATAAGTTGTTACTAAGGGACTTGACCCTATTGAATTAGATGTTAGATTGGTAATTAAATAAAGAAGAAAGTCTCTTCAAAAAGGAAATTCGTAGGAATCCCTCTCTCCTACAACTTCACCTCAATTTCCTTAGTATTTAATGGAGATTGACTTGGAAAAGATAGGGGGACCACTTGATAGGGAAAGGACTCAATCTCCATGGGAAAAAGCTACGAGAATCCACTCCAAAATTCGGATTCAGCAGTGCACATGGACTTCAACCTTTTCTTTCATCCCATTTAGAAGAGACAACGTTGGAAACCTTGTGGGGCCTATGAGGGTGATGGGTGGCCAAAGTTTCCATGGAAAATTAGGCAAAAGGGCTGAAGGAAACTTCAATGAAACTTCCCAGCAATTTACACTCTCCTTCCCCACCCTTTTTCTCACGCATGGAAGTTTGTCTGCTGTATTTTACACGGCAACTTCCATCTTTCCCTTTCTTCCTCTTATTTTATTCTTCTCCCTTGTCTCTTTCAACGTAGAAGCTGTTGCTTTCTTTTCCCTTGAACGTGCTACTTCCATTTTTGCTCCCCCTCGGACGACAAAGCAGCGACCGAACAGCAAGGTCTCGAGCGTTCCTCCCTCCTCAAGAAAATCCGAGACTTTGTGTGCTGCTGTGGTGGTCGCTCAACGACACCTCCAGCCGTTATGCCGGGTCCAAATCATCATCAAAAACTTCCAGGGCTGTCCTTGTGTTGCCGTCTGGCCACAAGTGAAGATCGCCATTAGTTTCGGTGAGTTGTCTTCTAAATCTGGACTAGGAGTTGAGTACCTCTATTAGGAATTCGTATAAGTTAAAAATATGTAGATGACGTTAGATATGGATAGATGTTGGTTAGGGATGTTAGGATAGTCATAGAAAAGCTTAGATAGGGTTTAGAGAGCAAGACAAATGTCATGGGAGAAGATTCGGACTAAAACAGTAGCTGGTTTCTGAAACAGTTTCCAGGACGTGTGTGTTTTACTAATTTCGTAGACAATTGTGTGTTGCGATTTTGAAGAAATTTTGTTCTAAAGAAACGTTTGGGACATCTTAAATAGTAACATATATTTTTCTTAGAATTTTTAGAAATTAAAAAGATGACGATTTTAATGACGTCATCTTCGGAACAGTGATTCGGACAGTTTTGTAACCCGTGACCTGTTATGATTCCGAGGGCTATTAATGATCTTTAGAGATCGAATTTTAAATTGGTTCCTTCATGAAAGTTGTTCGTTATAACTTTTAGTTTAACATATTTAAATTTCAAGTCAAACGGACCAGATTTCGACCCAAAAGAGAACTAATTTCGATAAGTTAGGCTCTCTGGATCTGGACCCGATTTTTGTGCTGGATAGAAACAATTTCTGGGCCGAATCCAGAGGGATCTGGATCTCGGTTTCTTCATGAAAAATGTTTTTTTATATGTTGTCTAGCACGTGTCCGAATTTGAGAATTTTTCGAGATCGTATGGATGGGTTTCTGACTTCGAAATTGGGAGAGCATTATTGGGCAGTTCTCTGTCAATTTGGATGAATAAGAGTATATGCTTGTTTTGAAGAATTCTTGCTATGAAATTGCTCAATTGATGCTGTGGATGCTGTATATAATTGATTATTGAAATGTGACATCGATCATATGCATTCACGACATGATTCCGTCACGTGCCTTTGGGGCCGGACGATGCTCCTTCGGGAATGCCCCACGTCAACGGATGCCGGTCGCAGTGGAGGCCGGACCGATGCTCCTATATGGAATGCCGTCCGATGTAGACGATGCCGCGCTCGACGGTGCGAGGCGATGCCCGGTTATGCCGGAAGACTCGTTATCTCGAGCATTGACATCATTTGTGACACATGAAATGCCCTTATGCCGGAAGATCATTATCTCGAGCATTGACATCATTTGTGACACATGAAATGCCCGGTTATGCCGGAAGACTCGTTATCTCGAGCATTGACATCATTTGTGACACATGAAATGCCCGGTTATGCCGAAGACTCGTTATCTCGAGCATTGACATTATTTGTGACACATGAAATGCCCGGTTATGCCGAAAGATCATTATCGAGCATTGACATCATTTGTGACACATGAAATGCCCGGTTATGCCGGAAGATCATTATCCGAGCATTGACATCATTTGTGACACACGAGATGCCCGGTTTTGCCGGAAGATCGTTATCTCGTTGCATGGACTGTGGCCTATATGCTTACATGAATATTCACGCCCTTGCATATGCTTATGTTAAAGTATTCCCGTGATGTGTGAACTTGATACTTTAGGAATATTTTATTTGATGCTAATACGCAGAACTTGCTAGTATTAAAAGAGTGGTAATAAATGTGATTAGATTGCATGCGGGATGTACCCTTCGCCTAATCTGGAATTAGGGGATTTACTCGCCGAGATGTGATCTCACCCCTTAGTGGGCTAACATTTTTCAGTCCCTAAATGAAGGAAGGCCGGATCGTGTACGGTCGGTCGCAGAGGAGGAATAGGACTCTTGCTATCTCCTTCCAAGTGATGACGGGTTTTCCGTCAAGACTGGATGTAGGGTGACAGCTCACCCCGAGATATCGAGAAATATGGTATTGTAATAGTAAACCCCGATCTTATAGATAGAAGCTTAGTTAGTAGGAAATCAAACAGGCTTCACTTTTTGTATCGAACATTGGGGTGTTAAACTGGTCTATATGTATAAGTACTGTGATGTTATAAGTGTGGCTTGCGAAAAATAATATCCTACGCTTCTATCCCATTGTTTTGTTGTATGGAGATTGTTTTCCGTTTCCGCATGTGCAAAATAATGAATGGGTCGGCAACAGTTCCTGGGATGTTGCGAATTTCAAAATCGACCATTGAGGGATGTGCATGTGCTCGGGGTTCGGGTCGTGACATCCCCGTTTGAATGGTATCAGAGCAAGGTTAGTGTTTGGAGTGATAAGGTGCGATGGGTTTTGGGATAGTTAGTAGGAAAGGCTTTTTCCTTATGCAAACGCCTGTGATTGGCTAGCTGATTGGTAGTTGTTTGTGTGGGTCATTCAATTTTCCCTAATTCGGTGTGGAATTAGGAGGCGGGTTCTCAGTAGAGATCTTGTAGGATGAGTGATCCGGATCAGAGGACTCCTAAGAGGAGGTCTGTCATGTCTGTCACTCGGGATAGAACGTCGACTAGGGTCGATACCCGAGGAAGAGCGCAGGCTTAGGCTAGCGCGAGTGAGAGAGTATGGCCTCGAGCTAGTATCGGTGTAGCGGTACTTGATGATCCTAGATTAGATAGGATCATGCAAGCACTTGAGACTTTGGGAATTTTAATGGGACAAAGCAAGCTTAGAATCAAGCTGCCGCTGCCGCTACTGCAACCGCACCTGCTAAAGTCCAACCTGTGATTGTGATCGGTAGGAGACTGATGCACAAGCTGGTAGAATAGTTCCTAAGACTTAAGTCACCGAGGTTCAGTGATGTAAGCAACCCTGAGACTGCGACCCTTTGGTTAAGGGATGTTGAGTAGACCTTCATTATGTTGAGGTGTTCAGAGGAAGATTGAGTACTTCTGGCGGCTTATCAGCTTCAAGGTGACGCCGTATGTGGTGGGAAGTCACTCAAGGAGGAGTGTTCTGGAAGGCATAGCTCGACTTGGGGTGCCTTTTGTGATGCTTTCAATGGAAAGTCCTTCTTAGACAAGACGAGAGAGTTCAAGATGACGAGTTCCAACGGCTTCACCGAAATGAGATGTCCGTAGATCAGTACGAGACAAAGTTTGCAGAGTTGTCTAAGTATGCACTGAGACTAATTGATAACCCAGTAGGTGGGACAAAGAGGTTTTTAGACGATTTAAAACTGGATATTGAAAGTCAGTTGATGTCTCTGAACCTGAAGGATAAGCAAGCTTAGGATAGTGCACTACTAGGATGTGTGACCTCCTGGGATAGTGCCTAACCATGCGCCAAAGCGGATAATGCCTCTGTGAGTTAGTCCCTATAGAAACGGGACCCCTTTAGTAGATGTGTAGCTCGGGGACGAACCAGGCGAAGGCTGGTAGGCCTGTAATGACCCGGTCCGACGAGGGCGGGGAGTGATCGCCGAGGCTAAAGAGCCTGGACAAGGAGCGGCTCCTGGCAGGCTTCTAGGATGGCGAAAGGGGCAAGAATGAACCAGACTATGCACTGAACAGAAGGGGCAGTGTTTCTGGGATAATTTATCAGAGTGGCGCAACGAAAGTATCGTTAAGCTTGTAGAACTTCGGTTTAGTGGAATGAGGTTGGAGAAAGGAGGAGCATCTTGCTATAATGAATTGTTATTGTGAAGCAATTCAGTTTAACCTAGTGGCGAGAGGTAGTTTTGAATTCCTTGAAAATCAAGGAGGACTCTCGACTACTTTGATTTCATTTGTTGAGGCAACCCGGTGACTAGATGGGAGTTGCCAAGGTTAGTTGGCAATCGTGGTTGACACGACAGTTGAAGAGTTGAAGATCAGAGATATTGTTGTGGACCCAAGCAAGATGGAAGCAGTAAGTAATTGGCCGAGACTGACTACAGTGATAGAGATCAGAAGTTTTCTTGGTTTAGCTTGGGTATTACAAACGGTTTGTAGAAGGGTTTTACTGCGTTAGCGTCACCATTGACTTGACTTCCAAAGAAGGAAGAAAATTTTGTATGGACAAGTGCATGCGAGTATAGTTTTCAAGAGCTTAAGGAAAAGCTGACTATTGTACCTGCGTTGACCATACTATCTGATCCTAGAGAATACGAGATCTACAATGATACGTCATTTAGAGGACTGAGTTGCGTGTTGATGCAACATGGCAAAGTTGTTGTATATGCGTCCCGTCAGTTGAAACCGTACGAATTGAACTATTCGACGCATGACTTAGAACTTGCAGCAATCATTTTGCTCTGAAGATTTGGAGACATTATTTGTGTGGAGAAAGATTTAGATCTTCATGGACCATCAGAGTCTCAAGTATTTATTTTCTTAGAAGGAATTGAATATGAGACAGTGTCGCTAGATGGAACTTCTGAAGGACTATGATTGTGATATTTTGTATCACCCAGGAAAAATGAATAAAATCGCCGATATGCTGAGTTGAAAGTTTGAGGTAGGCCACCTTTCAAATCTTATGGCCACCCTCAGAATTGAACCGGAATTACAAATGAGGATTAAGACACTTCAGTGAACTGACCCAAAGATCCAGAAAATTGTATAGGAAGAGGTAGAAAAGAGAAATCAGATTTTCACATTTTAAAAGACGGAACGTTGAGATTCAAAGGACGATTGTGTGTACCTCATGATGCAGAACTTAAGGAAGAGATCTTATCAGAAGCACATCGTAGCAGTTACAGCATACATTCTGGTAGTACGAAGATGTATTAGAATTTGTGTCAACGCTATTGGTGGTCCGGTATGAAAGCAGACATAGCCAAGCATGTCACAAAGTGTTTGACATGTCAGCAAGTAAAGGCTCAGCACTGTAAACCGGGAGGATTTTTACAACCTCTCGAAATTCTTGAGTGGAAATGTGAGCATATTACAATGGATTTTGTGACAGGCTTACCGAGAAGTCAGAGGGGTAACGATTCTATTTGGGTAGTGATCGACAAACTGACGAAGACAGCTCACTTCATCGCAAAGACGAAAAGACTTGGACTTGGATAGGCATGCAGAGATGTATGTACGTCAAATTGTTCGTCTGCATGTAGTGTCAGTGACGATTACGTTAAACCGAGACTCGAGGTTTACAGCTGCTTTTGGAAAAATTTGCAGAATGCCTTAGGAACGAAGCTGCAGTATATTACGGCCTATCATCCTCAGATAGATGACCAGTCTGAGAGGATGATTCAAACCCTCGAAGACATGCTGCGGGCTTGCATGTTAGATCTCAAAGGAAGTTGGGGGGAACAACTTCATCTCGTCGAGTTTGCTTACAACAACAAAAATACCGAGAGCATTCAGATGGCTCATTTTGAAGCGTTGTATTGCAGAGTGTGTAGAACGCTGGTATGTTGGGATGAAGTCGGGGAATGAAAGGTCACGGGCCCAGAGTTAGTCTAGCAGCTAATGGATGACGTCACAGTTATCGAAGCAAATTAAAGACTACTCAAAACTGTCAGAAAAGCTACGCCGATAAGCGCCGGAGACCATTGGAATTTCAAGTTAGTGAATACGTGTTTTTGAAAGTGTCACAAATGAGGAGTACTTCACGCTTCGGCAAGAAAGGGAAATTAAGTCTAAGGTACGTAGGTCCCTTTGAAATCTTGAAATTCGAGTCCTCTGAGGGATGAATGAATGTGAATTCCGTCAATGCATTGTTGGTTGATCTCACTCGGAATTAATCACTCCTGAGATACTGACCATAAAAGGAAAAGCTAATGAGGACAGAACTCGTACGACTAAAGAACTTGACCTGGGAAAACGACTTGACCGTGAGACTTGCGTGAGGAGGATCCTGTAGATAGGTAGGCCGATTTCAAGGACAACTAAAAGTCGATTCGCAGACAGAACATAATGGAACAACGGGTGATTCCGTTTACTGTTATTGAATCCACGAACGACCTAGGTCGATCCTTAGTAATCGTGTACTTTGAAATAAGAATCTATCCTCCGCAATTCCATGTAGTTAAGGACGTCCATGAGTCGAGATGTCTTGAACGTGGTTTGACACGAGTCGGTCACGCGTGAATCCTCAAAGCTGCCTGTCAGTCTGAGTTGTACCCAAAATGGCATTAGGGCGAAATTCACATGGCATGAGAACTAAAGATTGGACTTTGAATTATCAAGAACGCCTAGGACAGAAGAAGCTACTTGGAGAAGCGAAGAATCGATGAGACGGCAATACCCCCGCCATTTGGAAGGAGAATTTTAACGGTTTAAATTTCGAGGACGAAATTTTTATAAGAGGGGAAGAATTGTGATGACCGATTTTCCGCTTCTGTTTTCAATTAAATAAATCGGGCTTTTCGTCGACGTGCTTATAGCGCTATTCTCTGAGCTGATCACTCATGAGATAACTTGAGTAATCGGGAAAGTTATTAAAGGATTTTGATGCAACAGACTTGAGAATTCGACCAGGAATCGACTGCTCGACCGTGTTAATCTACAAGGATCATTTCGGCACGCCGAAAATCTATCGATATCGGAAATAGGTCGATTCGATAGAGATAAAATTAGGCTTGGGTGATTCCAACTAATTACAAATTTCTCGTCGATCGGACTAAACCGAATTTTCTCATTGTTTTGGTACCCCGTGCTCGGAATTGAAACCTCAAGATTTTTCACGACAATCGAGAGTCGTCAATGCGTCGAAGATGTACACCGTGGCTCGGGAATAATCGACCACGGGTCGTGCACCAAAAGTTCCCAAAACTAACCGATAGTTTAAGTTGCGCTAAAATCACATTTTGACTGAAATTAACCGAAGAAAAGGATGTCGATTACAGAAATTAAGAATTGTCACGTGTCACAATTCATCCCAAGGACATTGTTGTGTCTTCTCAAAATTTATTTATGATGGGAATTGTTCACGAAATGTGCAAAGATCGGAAATTAAAAGAAAAAGGAATTGCCACATTTTAAGTAGGATTTTAAGACCTCTAATGTGAAACAATTTAAGAGGTACTATAAGTTATTCTTACTAAGGGACTTGACCCTATCAATTAGATGTTAGATTGGTAATTAAATAAAGAAGAAAGTCTCTTCAAAAGGAAATTCGTAGGAATCCCTCTCTCCTACAACTTCACCTCAATTTCCTTAGTATTTAATGGAGATTGACTTGGAAAAGATAGGGGGACCACTTGATAGGGAAAGGACTCAATCTCCATGGGAAAAAGCTACGAGAATCCACTCCAAAATTCGGATTCAGCAGTGCACATGGACTTCAACCTTTTCTTTCATCCCATTTAGAAGAGACAACGTTGGAAACCTTGTGGGGCCTATGAGGGTGATGGGTGGCCAAAGTTTCCATGGAAAATTAGGCAAAAGGGCTGAAGGAAACTTCAATGAAACTTCCCAGCAATTTACACTCTCCTTCCCCACCCTTTTTCTCACGCATGGAAGTTTGTCTGCTGTATTTTACACGGCAACTTCCATCTTTCCCTTTCTTCCTCTTATTTTATTCTTCTCCCTTGTCTCTTTCAACGTAGAAGCTGTTGCTTTCTTTTCCCTTGAACGTGCTACTTCCATTTTTGCTCCCCTCGGACGACAAAGCAGCGACCGAACAGCAAGGTCTCGAGCGTTCCTCCCTCCTCAAGAAAATCCGAGACTTTGTGTGCTGCTGTGGTGGTCGCTCAACGACACCTCCAGCCGTTATGCCGGGTCCAAATCATCATCAAAAACTTCCAGGGCTGTCCTTGTGTTGCCGTCTGGCCACAAGTGAAGATCGCCATTAGTTTCGGTGAGTTGTCTTCTAAATCTGGACTAGGAGTTGAGTACCTCTATTAGGAATTCGTATAAGTTAAAAATATGTAGATGACGTTAGATATGGATAGATGTTGGTTAGGGATGTTAGGATAGTCATAGAAAAGCTTAGATAGGGTTTAGAGAGCAAGACAAATGTCATGGGAGAAGATTCGGACTAAAACAGTAGCTGGTTTCTGAAACAGTTTCCAGGACGTGTGTGTTTTACTAATTTCGTAGACAATTGTGTGTTGCGATTTTGAAGAAATTTTGTTCTAAAGAAACGTTTGGGACATCTTAAATAGTAACATATATTTTTCTTAGAATTTTTAGAAATTAAAAAGATGACGATTTTAATGACGTCATCTTCGGAACAGTGATTCGGACAGTTTTGTAACCCGTGACCTGTTATGATTCCGAGGGCTATTAATGATCTTTAGAGATCGAATTTTAAATTGGTTCCTTCATGAAAGTTGTTCGTTATAACTTTTAGTTTAACATATTTAAATTTCAAGTCAAACGGACCAGATTTCGACCCAAAAGAGAACTAATTTCGATAAGTTAGGCTCTCTGGATCTGGACCCGATTTTTGTGCTGGATAGAAACAATTTCTGGGCCGAATCCAGAGGGATCTGGATCTCGGTTTCTTCATGAAAAATGTTTTTTTATATGTTGTCTAGCACGTGTCCGAATTTGAGAATTTTTCGAGATCGTATGGATGGGTTTCTGACTTCGAAATTGGGAGAGCATTATTGGGCAGTTCTCTGTCAATTTGGATGAATAAGAGTATATGCTTGTTTTGAAGAATTCTTGCTATGAAATTGCTCAATTGATGCTGTGGATGCTGTATATAATTGATTATTGAAATGTGACATCGATCATATGCATTCACGACATGATTCCGTCACGTGCCTTTGGGGCCGGACGATGCTCCTTCGGGAATGCCCCACGTCAACGGATGCCGGTCGCAAATGGAGGCTGGACCGATGCTCCTATATGGAATGCCGTCCGAGATGTAGACGATGCCGCGCTCGACGGTGCGAGGCGATGCCCGGTTATGCCGAAGACTCATTATCCGAGCATTGACATCATTTGTGACACATGAAATGCCCGGTTATGCCGGAAGACTGTTATCTGAGCATTGACATCATTTGTGACACATGAAATGCCCGGTTATGCCGGAAGACTGTTATCTGAGCATTGACATCATTTGTGACACATGAAATGCCCGGTTATGCCGGAAGACTGTTATCTGAGCATTGACATTATTTGTGACACATGAAATGCCCGGTTATGCCGGAAGACTGTTATCTGAGCATTGACATCATTTGTGACACATGAAATGCCCGGTTATGCCGGAAGACTGTTATCTGAGCATTGACATCATTTGTGACACACGAGATGCCCGGTTTTGCCGGAAGACTGTTATCTGTTGCATGGACTGTGGCCTATATGCTTACATGAATATTCACGCCCTTGCATATGCTTATGTTAAAGTATTCCTGTGATGTGTGAACTTGATACTGTTAGGAATATTTTATTTGATGCTAATACGCAGGAACTTGCTAGTATTAAAAGAGTGGTAATAAATGTGATTAGATTGCATGCAGGATGTACCCTTCGCCTAATCTGGAATTAGGGGATTTACTCGCTGAGATGTGATCTCACCCCTTAGTGGGCTAACATTTTTCAGGTCCCTAAATGAAGGAAGGCCGGATCGTGTACAGTCGGTCGCAGTAGAGGAGGAATAGGACTCTTGCTATCTCCTTCCAAGTGATGACGGGTTTTCCGTCAAGACTGGATGTAGGGTGACAGCTCACCCCCGAGATATCGAGAAATATGGTATTGTAATAGTAAACCCCAGTCTTATAGATAGAAGCTTAGTTAGTAGGAAATCAAACAGCTTCACTTTTTGTATCAGACATTGGGGTGTTAAACTGGTCTATATGTATAAGTACTGTGATGTTATAAGTGTGGCTTGCGAAAAATAATATCCTACGCTTCTATCCCATTGTTTTGTTGTATGGAGATTGTTTTCCGTTTCCGCATGTGCAAAATAATGAATGGGTCGGCAACAGTTCCTGGGATGTTGCGAATTTCAAAATCGACCATTGAGGGATGTGCATGTGCTCGGGGTTCGGGTCGTGACAACATTTCAACTCGAACCAAATATTTTAATTTCGTTTCGGCTTTATTTAATTAAACATAATGCCCAAACAATATAATCATAAAACCAATGATAAAGTTTAATCCGCCATTATCATCTTTTCATCAAAATGAACTTTTAGAAATCCATACAAAGAAATTATGTGTGTTTTGATTTGAAGCATTGATTCTACTTCAAATGCAAATGACTTTTAACAAATAACATATATGGATAAAGATATAAATAGATTAGACAATCGTGGTTTTGTAAAATAACCCATACAATAATTTTCTGCATCTGTTTAGCCTCAAATTTTATGATTGAGTATTTTCACTCTTACCCCCCTCCCTCCATGATTTCAAAGATCGTTTGGAGTAGGTTCTATTTTTTAAACAAAAAAAAAAATTGAAATCGAGTATGTTTGATATATTATCTTGAAGCAAACATCAAAAGAATTATAGTTTAATATTTGACACAATGTAGATTTTTCATATTATATAATAAAACTAAAAATAAAAAGGAAAATAGCTTGGTCTAGTTCTTAGGTTGACCTTGAAATTAGTCGCTTACATAAAGTTGGTCTCCGTGTTTCTTTGTGTTGGTCTCCATGTTTCCTAAATTCATTATGGGAGGTTATTTTGGATATGCACAAGAGGCGCCGATATAGTATAACCAATCAATCACATTAGCTACATGTAAGGGCAGGTCTAAAGTTCTTTGGTTTCCCCCTTTGTGTGAGAAATTTTGATCTAGTGAGGACAACTAAATCGAGCGTATTTATTCCAGTGATTGAAGTAGCTAGTTTCTCATGCTCAACAAGTCTGGTAATATTGAATGTTTTGCATTTTATGTTTATCTAGAAGCTGGGTTTTTATGTATTTTCAACTACTTCAAAATATCATAAGACCGAGTGGGGCAAAAGCCCCCAAAATTGAATGCATAATTTCCATCTCTCTTGAGTAGATAGAATCAATCTCATGCATCCAACCAATGAACGACTTCAACTTACAAATTCAGAATGATTTGATCCAGCCCACAAGGAGTAGTCAAGATTGTCACCATTTTGGCATACATAGGTCACACTTATACATCAACCAATAATCCTCAACCCAATTAATGTGATGGAAAAGTAAAACTCTAAAAAGAAAAATCCAATTGCATTGCTTACACATACAATAGAACTCATAAATTTATGCCCCCACATGCACAACAAATGAGCAACAGCTGATAAGGGATGGATCTAATTCGAAGGTAAACAGAACACCATGCACAAAAGGGACAGTTCCCCCTCCACTACCAGACGCGACACTGCGACCTTACGTGGAGTGGAGTGCAAAGACACCATCTTTTCTTTGCCCCTGTCATTAAAATGTATAGTGACATGATACACTCATCATTCTTTCCCATCTTTCCCAAGGTCACCAAGCCCTTCATAGGCTTCCGCATCTTTTGCTTTTTGGGAGAATTTACATGTAAAGCCAGTACTCAAAAGGCAATATCAGGGGAAAAGCAGTCATCATGATGGAGAAAGAAGGAAAGAAAGAAGCAAAGGGGGGGCCACCCAAAAGCAAGAGCAATTCAAAGCTTTTTTTGGGATTGTGATTGGAGGAGATGCAAAGTTACTTACCTATATGAGAAGAAAGCCATTGAATGATACGTAATGATATAAAATCAGCTGAGATGAAGGAAATTAAAAAGATTTAGAAGATGGGCATTTCAAATTTTACAATTTCCTTCAAAAAATCTTCTGGTAAAGGCAATGAAAATGATGAGGAGAGCCACTCTAGCTAATAACCCGATGGCAAATGTTTTGATCCCTGATCGGTGCTTTTACCTGCAAATCATTCCAAAATCCCAATTCAAGAATTGATTAGCTGATTCAATTGCAATTGATTTATCCTTCTCTTTTAAAAAAAAAATGTTGTATCATATATGATAGATTAAGTTAATTTATCATTTTAAGAGAATAGCTCATCTTCTCGTGAGCTTGAGAATACACATGTTGTCTAACTCCACCAGTCGAATACGTAACATTTGCCCAAGAAAATGTCGCCGTAGACTGCCGTGCTGCATTTGTTCTTCAACCATTTGATCGCCTCCGATAGGCAATGTCGACACTCCCCCGTGCTCAAATCCCCGACGCACTGGGCCGAACCCCGCACCTTGCTTCACAAAAGCTTCCGAAGACCGTAACATTAGAAAACTCCCCGTGTCAAGTCACGTGACAAAACCGCTGTCACGTGACATAGAGAGAGATAAAAAGGGTCTCGCGAACGCTCCAGCAAAGTTCAGCTTCTCTCCATTGCTCCTCAACCACCATGAGTTCCTCCGACGACGACAACGACCACCTCCCGAAGCTCCCCGAGGACGTCGTCGAGGAGATCCTAAAGCGATTGCCGGTGAGATGTCTTCTCCGATTCAGGTGCGTCTGCCGGTCATGGCGATCCATCATCGACAGCCCTCTTTTCGTGGCCCTCCACCTGAACCACTCCTCTCTCGACCCCTCCAATCGGTATCTCGCGTGTCTACATCTGACCCAGGGTGATCCTCCCCGAAGCCTGTGCTCTCTGTCCTCCGGTGACTCTCTTTCCATGTCACAAATCGAAGTCCCGTTTGCTGCTCCTTTCGGCCGTTACCGCTTCGTTGGTTCGTGTAATGGTTTGATATGCCTCACAAAAATTTCCAGAACTGGGTTGGGCTATCACCTGTCGACATATCTGTGGAATCTGTTCACCAGAAAGCACAAGGCTGTTCCACGATCCAGGATGGACAGTGCTGTAGGGTTTGGCTTCAACACTAGATCTAATGACTATAAGATTGTGAGGATTTATTCACGTTATGGTGCTGGGGATTCGTATCCATATGCACAGCATCCAGTCTCAAAGCCTCGAGTCGAGATTTATTACCTCAGTACAGATTCCTGGAGAAGTTTGAAGTGTGAGGTTCCTACTTTAAGTTAGAACCGCGGTCTTATTGAATGAGAATCTGCACTGGTTTGTTTCCCATCACAATGATCGGTTTGTTTCCCGGCTCAATTATCTGGGGAGGGACTGTGGATACGGATCAATACTCTTGTTCGATGCCACCAGTGAGGTGTTCAACAAAATGGCTTTGTCGGCAGAGCTTTTGCGCAAAGTTTGTGTCAGTAGAGTAGTGGTGTTGTCACTATTGAATGACTTGCTGGCCGTGTGCACAAGCTCAGCAGTAGGTCTGTATCCTCGACAGCGTTCTACTTGTTCCATTTGGGTTATGAAGGAGTACGGCATGCCTGAGTCTTGGACTAAGCTGTATTCTTTTTTGGTTGATGAAAAAGTAAGAGGATTTGATGGCTTCACGATGGATGGTGAGCTTCTGATGGTAATCGATGATGATGAACGAGTTTCTTGGAATCCAATCACTCAACAATTCACATATCCTCCACTAGATATGCAATCCAATTTGGTCACAGTGGTAGAGAGTCTTGTTTCTCTAGAGCCACGTCAATTGCCACCACATTTACCTGTATTACAGATATCCACCTGTGAAAGTGTTGATATAGACATGTAAAGTGAGGTGGTGTCCATTTACTTTTGTACTTCTTGCAAGCTTTAGAATGCATATGCATTTTCACTTGAGTTTTTCTTTAGATGGAGCAAAGCATGTTCTCCTTGCAATTTGCACCAGGAAAAACTGGCATTTTGTTGCCCACATCAAATCTGATCAAAACCAGCAGCGAAATCTAATCTGATTTCAGCGTGACCCCCACAAATGGCATATGCATAGTCATGAGCTCTCCGTTTCCTAAGAAGTAATGGAGAGCAAAGAGATTGAGATGGGAAGAGTTACCATCAGAAATCAACAGGGTTTTGTCTCTTATGCTTCTTTTCTGTGGAATGTAAGCGTGGCTATGAGCACAGAGTGATGGCGGTTTAAGAGGGAGGATGAGACTAGGAGGAGATGGACAGACAAAGCATGCATAAGCCATAGAGAGAGGGCTTTGCAGGGTCTAGAGAGAATTATTCGGTGCTTGACCTAGCTGTGCTCTTTAGAGCGAGGGAAAAAGAAAACACGAAACCAACGTACTCGGTTCTCTTTATTTTCAGATGCAAAGTTGAACAGATAGATACAAGTGAGGGGGGAGGGAGATGTTTTGTTGACGAAAGGAGTCAATCGCATTCAGTTATCTAAAATTAGGCAAAGCATGCAACTCAAGACAGCATCTACAACTACAGCATTGCCACTACTAGCAGATTTTAGATGATGCGGAAAAAGGACGAGGCTTTTTGAATGTTGTGCACATATGTGGTGAATTCAATGTCAGGTGTGAGCGGAGCGACTTCTCTGAGGATTTCTTTAAATGGAAACTTGCATTAGATATCAATGGGTGCTGGTGAAGATCGTCTCGTCGCTAGTGCTATTGATCATGTTGAAGGAGAGAGTATTCTACGTATTGTATTAACTTAATCAAAAAAGGATTACAAGAATATATATATAAGTAACCTTAGTAACCCTCTTATGACTATTTTACCGTTATTACTATTTTCTAACACTCCCCCTCAAGTTGGGATGTAAATATCAAACAATCTCAACTTGTTACATAAAAAATTCACTCTATTTCCTCGTAAAGACTTGGTAAAAATATCTGCAAGCTGATCCTCCGTTCTTGTATGTTGAAGAGTGATCTCTCCTTTCTGAACTTTTTCTCGTATAAAGTGACAATCAACCTCAATGTGCTTGGTTCGCTCATGGAATACGGGATTGTTTGCAATATGAATAGCTGATTGATTGTCACAATATAATATCGAAGGTTCTGATGTTGACATCCCAATTTCTGACAATAACATCCTTAACCAGAGCAATTCACTAGTCACATGTGCCATTGCTCTATATTCCGCTTCTGCACTTGATCGAGAAACCACATGTTGTTTCTTACTCTTCCAGGCAACTAAATTACCTCCAAGAAATACATAATAACCCGATGTAGATCTTCTACTAGTAGAACATCCAGCCCAATCCGCATCAGAAAAACCTGTGGTATTCAGGTGGCTACAATTCTTGAAAATTAGTCCTTTACCCGGTGCTCCTTTCAAGTATTTGATAATTCGAAGCACAGCATCCCAATGAGTAGTCCGAGAAGAACCCATGAATTGGCTTACAACACTAACGGCAAAAGATATATCAGGTCTCGTGACGGTAAGATAATTCAACTTACCAACTACTCTCCGATATTTCAATGGGTCGTGTAATAATTCTCCATCTTCTGCATCAAGTTTCACATTCGGTTCCATAGGAGTATCAATCGGTTTTGCCCCAACAAGTCCAACCTCATCAAGAATGTCAAAAACACATTTTCTCTGAGTTAAATTTATACCTGTATGCGAGTAGGCAACCTCAATACCTAGGAAATACTGCAAACGTCCCATATCCTTAGTACTAAACTGTGTATGCAGAAATTGTTTGAGTCGTTGAATACCATCTAAATCACTGCCAGTAATAATAATATCATCCACATATACCACCAGAAGAATACAACCAGCTGAGGAGACAAAACTGAAGACTGAATGGTCTACTTGACAACGCTTTAATCCAAACTTGATAACAGCATCACTAAACTTACCAAACCAAGCATGAGGAGATTGCTTGAGTCCATACAACGCCTTATGTAAATGACATACCAAATTCTCCCCCTGAGCAACAAATCCATGTGGTTGCTCCATATACACCTCTTTAGCCAAATCACCATGTAGGAATGCATTTTTGATGTCTAATTGATGAAGAAACCATCCAAAATGTGCTGCTAGAGAAATAAAGACATGAACAGATGGAATTTTGGCTACAGGAGAAAACATGTCATCATAATCAACACCATATGTTTGAGTATATCCTTTAGCGACTAACCATGCCTTCAATCGATCTATAGTGCCATCAGGGTGGACCTTAACTGTGAAAACCCAACGACAACCAACAGGTTGCTTTCCCACAGGAAGGGTAGTAAGCTTCCAAGTGCGATTCTCAATGAGTGCTTTCATTTCATCCTCAATGGCTTGTCTCCAACCAGGATGAGCAAGAGCTTCAGTAACATTGCTAGGCACAGAAATAAAGGACAAGGATGAGACAAAAGTAGAGAAGGTAGGAGATAAACGATCGCTAATAGGATGACGAGTACGAAGACAATCAGACAGACTAGAATAAAGTGTATAACGATCCACAGGACGCCCAACACAAGATCGTGTACCTTTTCGAGTAGCAATGGCTTGATCAGGATCAGGATCAGGGGATGGCACAGCAATTGATGAGGGATCAGATGAATCAGGTGATGGCCGAACCTCTATAGTGGGAGCTGTTCCTTGTCTATGGTAAGTTTGATTAGCAAACTGAAATCCTGTTGATGATACTGGAGGAGGTGAGATTGGTGGAGGAATTGGTAAGACACACTTGTCAGTGTCAGGAGACACAGTAGAGACTGTTTGAGTACTATAGTATGGCTGGTCCTAAAAAATGTCACATCTCGATACAAACACTCGGCGACTAATAGGATTGTAACATTTATAGCCCTTCTGAATTCGAGAGTACCCAACAAAGATACATTTATCAGCACGAGGAGCCAACTTATCAAGACCTAGAGTCAGAGAATAGACCAAACAAACACAACCAAAGACACGTAGAGGTAATGCAAAGGGAGGACGATTTGGATGTAAAATAGAGAAGGGTGTCTCCCCCTGAAGAACAGAAGTTGGAAGCCGATTAATTAAAAAGCAGGCTGTAAGAACAGCATGGCCCCAAAATGTTTTCGGAAGATGCATGTGAAACATAAGACAACGAGCAACGTCAAGAAGATGACGATTTTTACGTTCAGCTACACCATTTTGTTGTGGTGTATATGACCAAGAAGTTTGATGAATAATGCCATGGGAATCAAGAAAAGGTTGAAAACTAGAGGCAACGGCAAGATACTCTTTGGCATTATCGGATCAGAGATTTTTCACAGAAGTATTATATTGATTCAACACTTCAAAATAGAATTGATGAAAGCAATGAAAAATCTCAGTACGATCTTTTATTAGGAACAACCAAGTCATTCGGGAAAAATCATCCACAAATGTAACAAAGTACCGAAAACCAGCAGAAACACGACACGGACCCCATATATCTGAATGAACTAACTCAAAGGGACTAGACACACGACTCTAAAAGCGAGAAGGAAAAGAGACTCTATGGTGTTTTCCAAACTGACAAGCTTCACACTCAAAAGTACTCACAAACTCAGACTCTGGAAACAATCGTCGAAGAATGTTTGGCGGGGGATGACCAGCACGACAATGCATCCGATAGACATCAGTGGATGTGTGCTTCAGAACTGCTGCAGCTATCACCTTCTTGTCTAGATAGTATAGGCCATTTGATTCATGTCCCCCACCAATCATCTGTCCAGTCCTCAGATCCTGAAAAACACAACGAGAAGCAAAAAAAGGTTACAAAACAATTTAGCTCTTTAGTTAATGAACTAACGGAAATCAAATTATGGAGATTTGAGATGAAGGACGGATGATAAAGAAAGTGAGGAACTCAAATGGGCATCTCCAGTGCCAATAACTTGGGAAATTGAACCATCAGCTAAGGTAACAAAGTTGGATACCCCAAGAGGTGTGGAATTTAACGAAGACAACAATTTAGAGTTACCAGCTATATGATGAGTAGCTCCAGAATCTATAACCCAAGAGTTTGACACTGTAGAAAGTAAACAGGATGAACTACCTTTTGAGTTATGTACTAGAGTGGCAGTGGAAGCTGAAGTTCCTGTCACCTGTTTGGAGCGAATCCAAGCCTCATATTCTGCACGTGTCAATGTAACTGAATCTTTTGTATCCTGCACATTAGTAGGATCGGATTGAACTGGTGAGGAATCTTCAACTTCAGCAAATGCAGCAACTGTGGGTCGAAGCTCTGGATGAAGCGTGTAGCAGTAAGCTTCAGTGTGTCTAGCCCTCCGACAAAGGTTACAATATCGAGTGCCACGACTACCAAGAATTCTATCACGACCACCACGACTTCCACCTTGAATAAGCCCACGTCCATGACCATGAGCTCCACGTCCACTAGAGCCATGAGAAATCATGGCACTTGTCTCTAAAGTTGTAGTGGAGATCTTGTCAGTAGGTGTCGAGCGTAAGGCTCGGGAGAAAACCTCATCAACTGTAGGAAGGGAGCTTTCAGACGTAACCTGCTGACGAAGGGAGGAATATTCAGGCCCTAGTGCTTTAAGAAATAGTATCACTCGAAGATCCTCCTGACGTTTGACTAATACATTTGGATCATTGGAAGCTGGAAGATAAGTATCTAGCTGTCCGCAAAGTGTAGTGAAACGAGCATAATATTCAGATAGAGACTGATCTCCACGCTAAAGATCAAACAGGGCCTCCCATGTGTCACACACTCGTGTCATATTATTTTGGCCAGAATAAAGTAGAGCACATTTATCCCAAACTTCCTTAGCAGAATTACATTGAATGAAGTGAGGGCTAATCTTCGGATCCATACTATTCCATAACAATGTACGGATCATTGCATCTCCAGCAATCCAATCATCTACTTTACTCTTATCCGAGGGAAGTGTGGATGTAAGATAATCATGCTGTCGAGTTGCAGTAAGATAAACTTGTACAGCTTTAGACCATGATGGATAGTTAGTGCCATCCAACTTGACAGATGTCAATTGGAAATGCATCAAACCAGTAGATGATGTAGAAGCCATCAGTATTAACTCTACTGAACTCAAATAATGTAATTAGCTAGACAGGTTGAACACAAGAATCGACCGAACCCAATAAGAATGACACAATAATCAAGCACTTCACTCCAGTTGTGCAATCAGCCACAGAACAACAAACAGAAATAAGGGTTCAATCGATTCACCACTGAGTCAATATACTTCACTAGGAGGCCATTAAATCATACCAACTAGCACTTCAAGAAGCAATATACTTCAATGAGAATCCATATAAGTATACTAGAAAACAACTTCTGATGCCCTCACTTCGGGTCGTTTTTTTTTTTTCGATTTTTTTTTTTTCAGGGTGAAACCCTTGCAGAACCGAACGAAACCGAAATCCTCAGGATATATGAAAAACACAAAATCTAGATCGCAAGACAAACAAAGACCAAATCGCGCAATCGGTTTTCAATCCCGTCATCAAGAAAGAAGACTGAACACAAACCGATTTTGCTAGATGGGCTTCGGCGATTGACGCAGGACAGTAGTTCTGTCCAGATCTTAGAAAACCAGTAGATAGATCTGGATCTAGGGACGATGACCAAACAACGATGTAGGCGTTCTTTCTCCTCCGCTGTCTAGAAGAGAAGCACACTGTGGCGGCGGCGGCGGAAGGTCTAGATCTAGCGATGGCCTCCGCCGTCGGGCTGTGGTGATGGTGGGATGACTCTCTTGAAGTTTTAACCTTGCTTTGATACCATGTTGAAGGAGAGAGTATTCTACATATTGTATTAACTTAATCAAAAAAGGATTACAAGAATATATATATAAGTAACCCTAGTAACCCTCTTATGACTATTTTACCCTTATTACTATTTCCTAACAGATCAATCATCAAATTTGGGGTAGAGGGTGAGTTCTTCAACAAAATGGTGCTGCCAAAGAACTCTTTCATTGGACTTACATATAATTGTGCTTATCTTGTAATATTTAACAGCTCGTTGGCGCTGCTAAATAATCGTAGGGACTTGATAGGTCAATTTTACCAAATGTGTTACATGTGGGTTATGACAATAATATGGCGTGCCTGAGTCTTGGACTAAGTTGCATACCTTAGAACTTGATGAAGTGTCAAGATTTCACGGCTTCATGAGGAGCAGCAAGCTTCTTGTGCAAACATACCAACGTGAGCTGATTTCGTGGGATCCAAGAGTGAGTCTGACGTGACTCCTTTGGAAATTGGGGAGATTTGATTTAGTGACTGTGTTTGAGAGTTTGTTTACCCAAGGAACAAAATTAGTTGTTGCTTTACTATTGTAGGCAAGAAGATGAGATGTCTTGATCTAATTCATGCCAATTATCAAAGAAGGATGAACCAAGGTAGTCTTATCAAGTCGTGATTTTTGCTTCTCCACGGGTCCTATTTATGTACATGGACTAAGGCGCATCAAGACTCCTGACAACTTTAGCATCTTCTTTGAATGTTAATGTAATACTTGATGCTCACATTTGCTTTGATTCGCTTCTATTAATGGCGAGCATCATGATTCATGATTTCTTCAGCGGCTATCTATACAACCAGATGCCCATTTCCAACTTTAGTAATTGTCATGAACTAATTAGACTTATATATAGGAAGATACAAGCCAAGTTTTTATAGCTGAAGAAACTAATTCTTGTGAACTAAATATTCGAGTGAAGATTTACTCCATTGATCCCTCCAAGCATGAAAGCCTTGTGTCTCATGGTGCTGACTGTATTAATACATCGTCAACAACTCTTTTTAAGTTTTCTAATAACTTCCTCAAACCACGAATCCACCCCTTAATCTTTGGCTGATGCAAATGCTGACGACGACATGTTTCAAATCAGAGATCTTCCTGTATCCATAGATTATGTACTCGGTGTCTGACATGGATTGTGGAGATTGTACATTCAGCAAACAGCATGAGAAAACTTACTTGAGCTTCACTTATACAAGTTTTGGCTTGAAATGCTCTACGACTAGGTGAAAATTTTGTCGGATTCTTGACATTGAGGATGTTCATATAGTCTTAGGGTATTGAGTTCAGCGAGAGGCGTCATGAGTAAGAGGTTGTTGGAATAATATACATAATTCTATGATGAAACAGTTGGTTGTTATGTCTCGAAGTCAAGAGGCGCTGTTGAGGACATAACATTGACATAAAATTGTATCAATGGACCGAGTGGGGCAAAAGCCCCCAAAATTGAATGCATAATTTCCATATCTCTTGAGTAGATAGAATCAATCTCCCGTGTCCAACCAATGAACGACTTCGACTTACAAATTAAGAATGACTTGATCCAGCCCACAAGGAGTAGTCAAGATTGTGACCATTTTGACTTGATTCAGCCCACAAGGAGTAGTCAAGATTGTGACCATTTTGGCGTACATAGGTGGCACTTATACATCAATCAATAATCCTCAACCCAATTCATGTGATGAAAAAGTAAAACTCTAAAAAGAAAAATCCATTTGCATTGCTTACACATATAATAGAACTCATAAATTTATCCCCTCATATGCACAAAAAATGAGCAACAGCTGGTAAGGGATGGATCCAATTCAAAGGTAAACAGAACACCATGCACAAAAGGGACAGTTCCCCTTCCACTACCAGATGCGACACTACGACTTTACGTGAAGTGGAGTGCAAAGCCACCATCTTTTTTCTTTTTTGCCCCTTTCACTAAAATGTATAGTGACATAATACACTCATCATCCTTTCCCATCTTTCCCAAGGTCACCAAGCCCTTCATAGGCTTCCGCATCTTTTGCTTTTTGGGAGAATTTACATGTAAAGCCAGTACTCAAAAGGCAATATCAGGGGAAAAGCAGTCATCATGATGGAGAAGAAAGAAGCAAAAGGGGGGGACCACTCAAAAGCAAGAGCAATTCAAATTGTTTTTTGGGACTGTGATTGGAGGAGATGCAAAGTTACTTACCTACATGAGAAGAAAGCCATTGAATGATATGTAATGATCAATAAAATCAGCTAAGATGAAGAAAATTGAAAAGATTTAGAAGATCGGCACTTCAAATTTTACCATTTCCTTCAAAAACTTTTATGATGAAGGCAATGAAAATGATGAGGAGAGCTACTCCAGCTAATAGCCCAACAATGATGGCAAATGTTTTGATCCTTGATCGGTGCTTTTACCTGCAAATCATTCCAAAATCCCAATTCAAGAATTGATTGGTTGATTCAATCGCGTTTGATTTATCCTTCTCTTTTAGGAAAGAGTTGGTATCATATATGGTAAATTGAGTTAATTTATAAAGAGAATCACTCACCCTTGTGAGCTTGAGGATATAGATGTTGTTCAACTCCACCAGTCGAATACCTCACGTAACATGTGCCCAAGAAAATGTCACTATAGACTGTCGTGCTGCATTCACTATTCAATCGTCCGAATCGCCTCCGATAGGCAATCTTGACACTCCCTTGAGCTCAAATCCCCGATGCACTAGGCCGAACCCTACACCTTGCTTTACAAAAGCTTCCGAAGATCGTAGCATTAGAAAACTCATGTGGGTTATGACAATAGTATGGCGTGCCCTGGTCTTGGACTAAGTTGCATAACTTAGAACTTGATGGAGTGTTAAGATTTCCCGGCTTCAGGAGGAGTGGCGAGCTTCTTATGCGAACATACCAACATGAGCTGATTTCGTGGGATCCAAGCGTGAGCCTTACCTGACTCCTTTGGAAATTGGGGAGATTTGATTTAGTGAATGTGTTGGAGAGTTTGTTTACCCAGGGAACAAAATTAGTTGTTGCTTTACTATTGTCAGCAAGAAGATGAGATGTCTCGGTCTGATTCATGCCAATTATCAAAGAAGGATGAATCAAGGTATTCTCCAAGTTTTTATAGCTGAAGAAACTTATTCTTGTGAGCTAAATATTCGAGTGAAGATTTCTCCATTGATCCCTCCAAGCATGAAAGCCTTGTGTGTCATAGCTCTGACCGTATTAATACATCATCAACAACTCTTTTTAAGTTCTCTAATAACTTCCTCAAGCCACAAATCCACCCCTTAATCTTTGGCTATTGCAAATGCTGATGACGACACGTCTCAAATCAGAGCTCTTCCTGTATTAATAGATTATGTACTCGGTGTTTGCTCGCCAAAATCGCAACGATGCTTCGATGAAGCACTTATTTAAATTGTCAAATTTAGATTGCGCTTCCATCAAGCCGAATAACTAGCATTCCTCCTAGCTAACGTGAAAAGCTTTTAACAAGCTTGCAAAACATTGGTAGATCGAAGCCAAAGCACTGTAGCAGAAGCTGTGACCAGACCGACATGATTTCATCTTACCTCCATTAGGCCCAACATTTCATTGTCCGACATGGATTTTGGAGATATGCATTCAGCAAATGGCATGAGAAAACTTACTGAGCTTCGCTTATACAAGTTTTGAAGTCCTGATTAGGTGCTTGAAATGCTCTACAACTAGGTGAAAATTCTGTCGGACTCTCAACATTGAGGATGTTCATATGGTCTTAGGGTATTGGGTTCAGTGAGAGGCGTAATGAGTAAGAGGTTGTTCGAATAATATACTTCGGTGATATTAATGGAAGATGCTTGGGTGAACCAGAAATCGAGGTTTATTTGCTGAATACAAATACGATGATGATGCGGAGGACTCAAAGCATTCCATCAGGCACTTTTCAGGTAATATGCATTTTTTTTTTTTTGGAAACGAGTAATGTGCACAGTTGATACTCCACTTTTTTATCCACGGCTCTAGGAAGCATTTCATTGCTTTTGATAAGCACCGCTTTGCGCATGAGCATCCCGGCAATGCAGGGACCATCTTATGTTTTTCTTCTGGTTATGGGGAATTCAGTTGAGCATCTTTATATGATGATTTAGTCAGTGAAAATCATACTGTTGCTGCTCTCTGTTCATATTTTTCTAGGATCAATGGTTGTTGATTCAGCATTCCATGCATGCATTAGAGATAATGAGCTTCTTCCTCAATCGTCGTGTGAATATGTATACTATTCTTTGTTCTTGCTCACGTAAACTCTTCATTCCAAGATCAGCATCTCTCGTGCTTTTCCCTCCCTTGAGTTTCGTTTGTTCCTATGAAGAAAAGTGTCCATTTTTACTGACAAAAAGGGATAATACATAAAATAGGTTGTGAGAGTCGTGGTCTGAGTTATCCCCTTTTACTTATGCATGCTTGTTATATTCGTTTGAAATAAATGCAATGAGGAATGATGGAGTCTTGGACTATGCTGTATGCCACTGAGCTTTCATGGCTCCGCAAGGAATGACAAGGTTCTGCTGGGAACATTTGATCTTGACTTAATTACGTGGAATCCAAGGATGGAGCTATGCTTTAATCAGGTATTGGATCGTTGAATCACAACACCAGGGTTATCTCCTTTGCTTTTGGGAGACATGTTAGGAACATTGTTGCAACGAGTTAGGCCAGCCTATTGCTTCTTGTTTCTCTGTTTTTCATTTGCTTGTACTCGCTCCTTAAAATAAAAGAGAGTTCCAAACAAAATACCACTTTTTTTTCCCAATGAAAAGAGACAGCTTAGAACAAGCTTTTTCCAGGAAACAAACAAACCCAACATGACAACATCATCAAACCAGATACGTGACTGGGAGCCTCACATCGAGTTTGGCTCTTTTGCTTACAAAAGGGAACATCAGGTTGAAAAAATGTCATCCGGAAAATGTTAATGAGTGCTTCTGAAGTGCTTGTTAAGGGATTGTGCTTTGGAAATATGAACATTCCTATTTGAGGCTTGAAACCTTTTTGAGACATGTTTTCTCTCATTAAAGATATGTGTCGATATGTTAACTAGCTCCTATCACACTTGCTTAGGCCTTTCGGATTGTTTCTCGAAAGGAACGATTAGTCTTGAGTAGTTTGGGAAGCTTTAGCCTTCAATATTGGTTTAGTTTATTTTTTGTTGCTCTGAGCTAAAACAACTTTACTTTGAATGTTGAAAGTGGAAATTAAGAAAATACACTTTATTTTCGCAAATTGTTGAATGATCATGTAAATTTCAAATTGGAATCTTGACCATTCATTCGAAGCATTTGTTGAGACTTTTCTCGATTGTTATAATTCATGCTCTGTTCAACAGCTATGCAAAGTATTGATGACCCAATTCCAGCCCAGGTTTTTGTCATATACTATTGGTTCAAGTTATGTGAGAAGAGAAACGGGGAATCATTGGTGGAGAAAGGTCGAAATTTTTATTGAAGAAATGTAGTCTTGCAAACCAAATATACACCTGAGGACCGAGTTCCTACCAGCATGAAAGCCTTGTAGGCCACAATGCTGACCATAGTAGGCTCTCCCCAAGAACTTTGAACATCTTTATTTATTTCTTCATAAAACAAATACACCCCTTGTTCGTCTTCTAAGGCAAATGCTAATGACGATTTTGTGTACTTCATGTAACCTTCGAACATGATCTTGTTTGGAATCTCCAGTTGCATTCGTTTTTCCCTCGTGGGCTAAGCCCACACTCAAAAGGAAAGGGAAGATTTTTGCACCCATCAATTATGTACTTGGCATCCGAGTGCCTAAACTGGAGGTTGGGACACCTGGAGTGCCATAACTTGGCACGGAGGGACACTTAAGTGCCATAACTTTAAAATGGTACACTTAAGTGCCAATATCGGAGTAAAATGGGACACTTAAGTGCCACTCCGGTGAAAATCCGGCCAAATGGCTTACGTGGCAACTTTTCGGCAAGTTTGGTCCAAAACGGTGTCATTTTGCACGCTGACGTGGCGGAGAAAATGCAAAAACGACGCCGTTTCGTGTCCGCGTATAAATAATAATATAAAAGTTAATTAAATTATATTTAAAATTAATTTTATTTAAAATATTCAAAAGAATTTTAAAAAAAATTAAGAAAAATTTAAAAATTTTAAAAATTAAGAAAATTTTAAAAAATTAAGAAAAAAAAAAGGGGGGAGGTCGAACGGGGCGGGCGAGGGCCGAGCCCTCGCCGCCGCCCTCCCCGTTGTCACCGGCCCTTCCCGGCGGCGGCGGGGAGGCAGCGAGGGCCCGCGAGCCCTCGTCGAATCTAGGCGAGGGCCGCAACCCTCGCCCCAGATCTGGGCGCGGGCCACGACCCTCGCCCGGATCCGGCGAGGGCTCGCGGGCCCTCACCGCCTCCCGCCACCGCCGGAAGGGCCGGTGATGGAGTGGAGAGGGTCGACCAAGGTCGCCGAGCCCGGCCGGGGCCGGGATCACCGGGCCCCGGCCAAGGGCCGGGTCGCCGGGCCCTAGCCGGGGGCCGATGAGGCCGGCCGACCGGCGCCGAGGGCCCGCGAGCCCTCGCCCAAACTGGGGCGAGGGTCGCGGCCCTCGCCGTGATCCGACGAGGGCTCGCAGCCCTCGCTATCGGCCGGCCGGGGCCGCGCGACCCCCGGCCGACCCTCCCCCTCCGTCACCGGCCCTTCCCGGCGACGGCGGGGAGGCGGCGGCGGCAAGGGCTCAACCCTCGGCCCGCCCGTTCGACCTCCACCTTTTTTTTTTTTTTTTTTTTTTTAATTTTTTTAAATTTTTTAAATTTTTAAATTTTAAATTTTTTTCTTAATTTTTTAAAATTTTTTAAAATTTTCTTAATTTTTAAAATTTTAAAATTTTTCTTATTATTTTTAAAAAATTTTGAATATTTTAAATAAAATTAATTTTATATAATTAATTTAATTAATTTTTATATTATTATTTACACGTCGACACGAAACGACGTCGTTTTTGCATTTTCTCCGCCACGTCGGCGTGCAAAACGACGCCGTTTTGGACCAAACTCGCCGGAAAAAGTCGCCACGTAAGCCATTTGGCTGGATTTTTATTTGGAGTGGCACTTAAGTATCCCATTTAACTTCAAAACCTGGCACCCAAGTGTACCATTTTAAAGTTATGGCACTTAAGCGTCCTCCCGTGCCAAGTTATGGCACTTGGAGTATTCTTCTGCCGCCTAAATTGCATAGAAGCTTTGCAGAGGAAGTTACTTCTAGTGTTGAATTCAGGATTAACAACCATGTCGTTATAAGGCCAAATAGCTAATATACCTCCTGGCTTACGCAGAAGGGATTTGGTTAGCTTGTAAAACTTTAGAAAGTCAAACCGGTGCATTATGATAGTAACGATGATCAAATTGACATGATTTTTGTCCCCCATCAAGGCCACCATTTCATCCTCTAACGTGGATTATAGAGCACACACATAGTGAACTCGAGGATGTGGCATTGGGATACTTAGCTAAGCTTCGTTAACGTTGATTGCTATCACTTGCTCGTAATGCTCTTCGATTTGGTAGAACTATGTTAGGGACACATCTGTGGTCAGTCAAGTAGGAAAGATTTTAATTGATTAGCAAAGGATTGTATTTTCTTATTGGAGAATCATGTCCCCGTTAGAATTCGATCCAGCATATTCTTGTTCAAAAATTAAAAGAAAATTACTAACTTCAAGAGCAGCTTGACCACTGTCAGTGCCGACATGCCAAGCCAAAGAGTAGAGAGAGCTGCAGGCAAGTACGGAGTACCTTACTAGGACATGCAGAAAAGAGAATTGTGTAATTTCTGCATATTTCAAATTAAAAGAAAATTATAAACTTTATAAGATTGACAATTAGTATTTAGATTGATGGTTTTAATTGGTGATGGGCTTAAGGCCCGTCCGCCCATGCTGGGCCAAAAGGTCCGGCCCACGGGAATAGGGCCCGTGGATGGGGGAAGGTATAAAAGGGAAGAGAGAGAGAGAAGTTACCTGTTGGAAACGAACGTACGCTTCCCTTCTCCCGCGCACTCTCTCTTCCAAAAAGAAACAGTAAGCAAACGGCACGTTTCTTCTTCCCTTCAAGGCGTCATCAGATCGAACGGGGCCAGATTTTCTTCCTCTTGTCGGCATTGGTGTCTAATCTGTGGCTAACAAGGTACGCTCGAATCCGTGGTGTGTGCTTTACGATCGGTGATACGTGATTTTCCCGGGCTTCGTCTTCCGCATTGATTTAGGGGTTTGATTTAGTGTCGAATCCGGTTTTCGGGGATCCGTTATTCCCAACATTGGTAGCAGAGCCCTAGTTCACATTTTCCCGACCTATATGATGTTTTTTGATTGATTTTTGGCGAAAGAAATTCGGCCGTACGGATCGGGGCGAGAAATCTCGACACCCGAGCGCTGTTCGGCCATTTTTCCGAGTTTTCGTAAGTCGAAATCGAACTCTGATGGCATAGGGAGAAAGGGATCGTCGAGACGAGTCCGGCGACACGTCGCGCGCCGCCGGGCGACGCCGCACGCACCCACACGCGCGGCCGGAAGCCGCTGCGCGTGGGCGCGACGCGCCCAAAGCGCTGGCATTGGCCAGCGCATGCGCTACATGCGCCGGTCGGCGAACCGACACGTGCGCGCCGGCGACCGGTGAACCGGCACGCGCCGGTCGGCGAACCGACGCGTGATGACGTCACGTGCTGACGTCAGCATGACGTCACCCAATGGTCGTAACCGCTGGGATGACGTCATCGATGACGTCAGCACCGACGACCGTTGGCCGGCCGTTCACCGGCCGGCGACCCGACCCGACGGCGACCCAACCCGACCCGATCAGCCTGGCGCATGCCGCGCACGTGCCGGCTGACGTCTGCGTGACGTCAGCACGCTCATACGCGAGGCACGTGCCGGCTGACGTCTGCGTGACGTCAGCCCGCGCACGCGCGCGGTACGTGCCGGATGACATCTGCGTGACGTCAGCCCACGCACACGCGCGGCACATGCGGTTGGTTCGTCCGACCCGGCCCGACCGGCCCGACCGGTCCGTCCGGCCCAACCGGTCCGCCGACCCGCGTGCCCGTTGACCCGTTGACCCGCTGACCGTTGACCGACTGTTGACCTGAAAAAAAAAAAAAAGAAAAGGAATTTATTTCTTTTTCAAGTCATGCCTATGTGGGTTATAAGTAATCCATTTTTAATTTTGCATTTGTTGCATAAATTTTGGAAAATTATGTATTTTCCCTTATGTTTATTATGGATTATAAGTGATCCATTTTTAGTTATGCATTTGTTGCAGGAACTATGATGCGCAATGCAAGGATGCCTGCAATCCCGAGAACGGACGAGGGAAATACAAGACTTAAAAGGCTGATGTCAGAATTAGCTAATCATCGGTGGCATGATGGTGATTTAGTATCACATGTGGTCAGGATCAATCAGATGATACAGGAAATCATTTGGAATGGTTATCTTATGCCGGATTTTGAGAAGGTGCCGGCTTTGATGAACACTCTTCCACCTGAATGGCAAGCAGTGTTAGATCGGCTATGGGAGGTCAACGTGGTCCCGGGTTATAGGAGGCTAGTGGAAGCTTTTGTAAGAGAGTACTATAGGATTGAGTTAACCAAAACTTCAACCCTTAGATTGAGCGCCACATGGCGCCGAGTGAATGCGCCTTGGAGGCGACATGAAAGCTCTCCAAAAGTTTTTCCATGGTTGGCAAATGTGCCTTCAGTTTTCTCAGATGTTTTGACTGATAGATTAGAAAGGACTTTCCATATTTATTTCTTGGATTAATTTGAGATGTTTTTTATGTGAATATCTCTTTCCATGTTGATATTTTTCTCTATATATATTGCTGAGTGTAATGTATAGTTGTATTATGTGAAAGCATTGTTATTCTATTGGATGTTAGATTTTATTTGCTTTCTGTTATTGTTGACTGCTGTGAGTAGTTAATAGAAGTTTTTGTAATTTCATAAAATTGTTTTTGCATATGACAATCATATTAATAATAATTTTGAGTTAGGATTTTGGAGGATGATTGGAAACGTAGTGACCTTTTGATTCTGAAACCTTACTTAAAATTGTTCATTGATATGATGGGTCTATGCAAAGTGGATGCATAAATGATAGGCATTAATTATTCGTGCATGTATGTCGATGTGTTCGGATCGATGATTTCAATAACTAAGAACGTAATTGCTGATATAAACGGCAACAATTGTGAAATATTGAATATGAAGATTCAATATGTGCTGGAAAAGCAAGAAGCACTAGAAGCTCTTGACCATGTTATGGAAGATCTTAAGGATGCCATGCGCCACCTTGAGCTAGAAAAGGACCGCCTAACGGTATTTGAGCCGAAAATAGACATTTGCTATGCTGTTTCTAGCTCAGAAAGGGCTTTGAGCTCTAAGCGCAAGCGTATTGATTCGTTCAATATGTGGGAATGCAAAGGATCAAGTCCTTATTGTAAGAAATCAAGAGTTAACCAACACAAGAGAGGAAAACGTCCTCAAGTGAAGAAAATGTCAAGAGTGAGATGTTACAATTGTGACAAGAGAGGTCACTATGCTCGCAACTGTTGTGAGCCGAAAAAGGTAAACACCTCTTGTACATTTGAGAACTTTGCTTATGTGTCAAGTTCTGTATTATTGGCTGAATCCAATCCTTTGTGGACTGTAGATTCAAGAGCGACAGACTATATAGCGAAGGATAGAGGATCCTTCGTGGAATTTCGACGAATACCAACTGGAACTAAGTGGATCTATGAGGGAAATAACTCCAGAGCTGAAGTTAAAGGGATTGGCACCAGCCAATTGAACATGCATGGTGGACGCACCTTGATGTTCTATATGCTCTGGAGATTCGTCGAAATTTTGTGTCTGTTTTGGTGTTGGTTAAGCTTGGTTTTAGTGTGAACTTCCATAATAGCAGTGTAGATTTGTATTTGGATACAAACTACTATGATTGTGGTCACTTTCTGAATGGTTTTATTGTACTTAATGTTGACTGTAGTGATGTCAATATTTGTTATTCCCTTGTTACACGTCTTCTACTTCATATGATAATGATGTGAATGTGTGGCATGCTAGACTTGGTCATATTGGCCAACAACGTATAAATAGACTAGCCAAAGAAGGCTTGTTGGGTGACATTGAAAAAGTCGATTTGCCCATATGTGAGCATTGCCTAGTAGGGAAAATAACAATGAAACCATTTAGAAAAAGATAAAGGAGCTGAATTTCCTCTGCATTTAATCCATTATGACGTCTGTGATTCAATGAATGTGAGAAGAAGGCATGGGGCTGTTTATTTCATCACTTTTATAGACGATTATACTCGATTCGGATATGTCTATTTGATTTCTCATAAACCTGAAGCATTAAGTTATTTCAAAAGGTTTGTGAACTTGGTAGAAAATCAATTAGACAAGAAAATAAAAGCATTGAGATCCAATCGAGGTTGAGAATATTTATCTGATGAGTTCAGAAAATTATGTGATGAAAAAGGAATATAAAGATAGTTGTCTATTCCATATACTCCTCAACAAAATGGTGTTGTAGAGAGAATAAACAGAACCCTACTGGAATGGTTAGGTTTAAGATGACGCATGCTAACTTACCTATCACTCTTTAGAGTAATGCGTTGTTAACTGCTGCCAATATACTTAACCGGATGCCTTCCAAATCAATTATTTCCACTTCATATGAGTTATGGACAGTTAGAAAACCGGACTTAAGTTTTCTTAAGCCATGGGGTTGTGCTGCCTATATTCATAAGTCCTCCCACAAGTTTGGGAAATTGGGTCCCAAAGGAAATAAGAGTATTTTCATGAGATACTGCGAACACTCGAAAGGGTATGTGTTCATAGGTGAGCAGGAAAGTGGGAGTATAACTGAATTTGAATCACGGGATGTCACATCCTTAGTGGATGAATTTCCTAAGAAGGGCGAAATAAGGGAAGATTGTTCCCTATTTGAAACCTTGGATCAAGATAATGATGTCAGTGGAGTTCGTCCAAGTGAGAGTAATATGAGATGTGATGAATTGAATTCAACTCATTCTCAATTGCAACCACCTGATGTGACAACATCATCATTACCTAATCCAAGTGGGAGCATGATGAGGAATGATGTGCTAAGTGTACAATCTCCCATACGGTGAACAAGTCGCCAAAGTATTCCCGTCAATGTTTTGACATTGAAAGGGAAACTTTTATGGTTGCTCCACAAGATGAGGATGAGCCAAGAAATATTAATAAGGCTCTAAATTGCCCTAATAAGGAAAAATGGATTCATGCAATGAAAGAGGAAATGGAGTCAGTAAAGTCAAACCATGTTTGGGAACTGGTTGATTTTCTAAAAGGACGCAGAGCTATTGGGAACAATCGGGTTCTCAAAATAAAGCGAAAGGCTGATGGCTCGATAGAAAGGCATAAGGCTCGCCTTGTGGCGAAGGGGTATAATCAATAGGAAGAAATTGATTATGAAGATATATTTTCTCCTGTAATGAGATTTACCTCGATTCGCATTATTCTGGCAATAATGGCAAGTATGGATCTTGAGTTACATCAAATGGATGTAAAGACTGCTTTCCTCAATGGAGAATTAGAGGAAGAAATATATATGGAACAAACTACTGGTTTCATAGTGAAAGGCCAAGAAGAAAAGGTATGTCGACTTTTGAGGTCGATATATGACCTTAAGCAGTCATCAAGACAATGGTATATACGTTTTCATAATGCCATAATGGCATATGATTTTACAATGATTGAAGAGGATCATTGTGTATATATCAAAAAAATCCAAGGATCAATTTGTGATCATATCATTATATGTTGATGATATACTAATTGCCGGAAGCAATATGGAGTTTGTTAATACTGTCAACAGTTGGTTGTCGTCCAACTTTGAGATGAAGGATATGGGTGAAGCTGCATACATTCTTGGAGTTAAGATTTCAAGATTGTAAACCCATAGACACTTCTATTGCAAAAAGGTGAAGGATTGAGCCATAGTCTGTGTCCAAGGACTCCACAAGAGAAGGAACAAACGAAATATGTTCCTTATGCTAGTGCTGTTAGAAGCTTTATGTATGCTATGATGTGTACAAGACCTGACATATGTTTTGCAGTTGGAATGGTGAGTAGATATCAATCCAATCCAAGTCCAGCACAATGGAAAGCCGTTAAAAGAATACTGAGGTATCTAAAGGGGACTGCTGATTATACGCTGAGTTATCAAGGAAAGAATCTGCGACTCTAAGGCTATCCTGATGCTGATTGGGGAGGAGATTTAAATGAAAGGAAATCTACCTCTAGGTTTGTTTTTCTTACCGAATGATGGCACCATATGTTGGAGCTGTAAGAAACAAACATGCATAGCCTTGTCCACGATAGAAATTGAGTTCGTGTCATTATCAGCAGCAGTATAAGAAGATGTTTGGCTTTAGAGATTTTTGGATCATTTAGGTGTTATTGAAAGTGCTGCAGATTTGTTATTAGTTAACTGTGATAGCCAAGCAGCGAAAGCGTACACCAAAAATCCAAAATATCATGGCAAGACCAAACATATAGATACCAAGTATAATCTTGTCAAGGATATGGTTGCACGAAAAGATGTGAACTTAGAGTACATACTACGCATAGAATGGTAGCAGATCCTATGACAAAACCAATACTTAGAGATATGTTTTTGTGGCCATATGAAATCTCTAAGGTTGCGTAGAAGTTGATGTACTGAATACTGTAATTTCCCTAAGTGTTCACAATTTGATGAATTTGTGTTTTCATCATTAATGTCTATGAATCTTTGTTTGATCTTTATGCATCTTAATGCTTAGTGCATTACTTTAAGTTGAGAAGTATGTTGGACAGATATAAGATTAGCCCACTCACACGGATAATCGCCTCTATTTACTGTGTGATAAATAGAGATGAAACTGTTTTTAAGCTTATTATCTAGGTGATAATCGAGAGCTCAAGCTTAAAACACGTATGTCGCCTTAACTGAGTGTTAAAATGAGGACATAATACTTAATATGTCCGAAAGTAAAATACCCCACATATTTTACCTAATCTGTCTAAGATGTCAGATGTGAGTTCTGATGAATTTTGTGAATGAGTAGATACGTGAACTCAAGTTAGACATTGGGTATGTCTCGAACTATCATCCGTACGGTATTGAAAGTGTAGACATACGCTCCATGGGAAAGGAGTTAATACCGTAATACGTATTTCATACTATGTATGCATGAGACGACCAATAAGAGTGACAAAAGTTTGATCTCAACTTTTATGTCGTGTGAGACTCTTGAGGAAGAGAGTTCCTCAATATTTTTGTCCCCTCATGACTCTTACTTATTCTCGAGATTTCTATTTAGTGTTTGCTATCTTAGGATGTTGCCAATGGTCATGAGTGATTCGATCTAATGGGGTATTTCTAGAAAAGCAAGCTGAACTGAAATGGAGAGTTTGAAGGAAAAAGGAAGATCGATTTTGGAGAATCACATTGCAGTTTTGTATTCACCGGTTAACCAATTATGACTGTCTTTGTTATAATCATAATTGTGAATACAATATATATATCATTGTTTAAAAGAGATCAAGAGAGATGTAAAATGTGATCGATCGATCTAGGTGGTACTTGCATACTAAATCTACTCGGAGTGTGACGCCCATTATGAGCTGCTATATATTCCTAACGGATGTATAGCAACGAGCTCTCAAAGTATGCTTTGGTCGCACGGATTATTCACTAGTATGAATGTTGAAGAGAGGTAAAGAGAATCCTGTTTAGCCCACCATGTGCGAGTGGGAGATAATGGTTTTAATTGGTGATGGGCTTAAGGCCCGTCCGCCCATGCTGGGCCAAAAGGCCCGGCCCACGGGAATAGGGCCCGTGGATGGGGAAGGTATAAAAGGGAAGAGAGAGAGAAGTTACCTGTTGGAAACGAACGTACGCTTCCCTTATCCCGCGCACTATCTCTTCCAAAAAGAAACAGTAAGCAAACGGCACGTTTCTTCTTCCCTTCAAGGCGTCATCGGATCGAACGGGGCCAGATTTTCTTCCTCTTGTCGGCATTGGTGTCTAATCTGTGGCTAACAAGGTACGCTCAAATCCGTGATGTGCTTTACGATCGGTGATACGTGATTTTCCCGGACTTCGTCTTCCGCATTGATTTAGGGGTTCGATTTAGTGTCGAATCCGGTTTTCGGGGATTCGTTATTCCCAACATAGATGTTGTACAATGGATATAGATATATGCACATCCTTATATTAACAAAAAAAATCAAGTTAGAATCTCTTTAAGTTTATCTATAACAGATCATATGGTTGAATGTGAGTTATATGATTATCTCTAAGCATATTACAAAAAATATATATATATATATAAAATTAATTGAAGATCTCTCCAAATGACGTACCTTCCCTTTTCATCTGCACCCACCTTTGATCTCACTTTGCCGCCTTCTCTGGTCGTCGCCATTGATGGAGTCACCGGCACCGCATGCAAGCTGACGCTGCTGTGCAGACAATGAGGGAATGGAAACTGCCGTGCGCCTGCGCAACCGCAGGATTCGGGCCGGCATCCAAGCGCCCGAGACTTTTGTCGCGTCCCCAGGGCCCGACCTCCGTATTTTAACAACGAACGACCTCTTCCCCATCCCACTCGTTCGGCTCCGACCTGCGCGTGCTCCCTCTCGTTCTTCCATACTCCTAGGCGGGGATTCGGATAGGGTTTTCTTTCTCAACCTTTGGCCGCCATGAGTTTCTCCGCCTCCAACGCCGACCACCACCTCCCCAAAGGTCCCTGACGATATCGTCGTCGAGCATATCCTGAAGCGATTGCCAGTGAAATCGCTCCTCCGATTCAGGTGCGTCTGCCAGTTCACTTGAACCACTCCGCTCTTGATGTCTCCAATCGGCATCTCGCATGTGTAGAATGGTGCGATCCTCCCCGGAGCATGTGCTTTCCGTTCTCCGGTGAGTCTCTTTCTATATCAGAAATTGAAGTCCCATTTGCTGCTCCTTTGAGCTGTTACCGCTTCGTTGGCTCGTGTAATGGTTTGATCTGTGTCGTGGAAGTTTCCAAAAGTACGGACGGTTTCGTAAATGACTATGGCAGGTCAATAAATTTGTGGAATTTATTCACCAGGAAGTACAAGGCGGTTCGACCACCCCGTCCGGGGGTTGACTTTATTTTCCAAGGAACTTGTCTAGGGTTTGGCTTTGACGCTAGGTCGAATGACTATAAGATTGTCAGGATGGTACATCGGACCCTCCGTTGTGCTGGCCACCTACCGTTAGTTGCCGTTCGTTGACCTCCGAACGTCGGACATCGGACCCTCCGTTGTGCTGGCCACCTACCGTTAGTCGCCGTTCGCCAACCTCCGAACGTCGGACACCGGACTCCAGACATCAGTCGCCTGACTCTAGACGTCGATCGCCGGACTCCGGACGTCGGCCGCCGGACTCCGGACGTCGATCGCCAGACTCCAAACATCGGTCGCTGGACGCCAGACTCCGACCACCCACCGTCGATCATCAAACGCGAAACGCTCAGGGATGCGATGATGCCTCGAGTAGAGATTTATTCACTCAATACAGATTCCTGGAGAAGTTTGGAGTGTGAGGTTCCTACTTTCATTAGGTCTAGACCTTCCGCGGTATTCTTGAATGGGAATTTGCACTGGTTTGTTTCCAAGCTTAAATACAGATCAATAGTCATGTTCGATCTCGCCAGTGAGGTGTTTCATGAAATGGCTTTGTCAGAAGAGCTTTCGCACATGATTAGTGTCAGCAAAGTAGTGGAGTTGTCTATATCGAATGACTTGCTGGCTGTGTGCACAGCAGTAGTTGGGCATCCTTCCGCTTGTTCCGTTTAGGTTATGAAGGAGTATGGCATGGCTGAGTCTTGGACTGAGCGATATTCTTTTCACGTGAATGGACAAGTAAGAGGATTTGATGGCTTCACGATGAATGGCGAGCTTCTGATTGTAATAGATGATGAAGATGAACGAGTTTCTTGGAATCCACAAACTCCATAATTCGCAAATGCTCCACTAGCGATGTAATCCAATTTGGTCAAAGTGGTAAAGAGCCTTGTTTCACTTTAGAGAAGATTTGATTTCCACTACCTTTACCTGTATTATAATTTGGTTCAATATATTCTTGTTCAAAAATCGCGTAAGAAGAGAGACTAAGGTCAAGGGCAGTTCTTGATATTGTCACTGCTACATCCCAAGCCAGAGAGCAATGAGAGATGCTGGCAAGCATGGAGTACCTCGGTTGGATAAGCGGAAATGAGAATTGTAGAATTTCTATATATTTCAAATTACAAAAATTTATAAGCTTTATAAGATTGATTATTACTATGTTGCTGCAAAGTTACATCTGAATTGAGAAGATATGATTTTATTCATATACACTCTGGCCACATAATGATGAGTAGAGGAAGTGACCTTATTTTCATTTTCACTTAAGTTTTTAGGCTGATGAAAGTATGCTACTTAAGACCGCATCTACATCTACAGCTTCGGTATTACCCATACCAGCAGATTTTAGACGATGCGGATGGGAAAACGAATGACGAAACTTTGCGGATGGGAAAACGAATGACGAAACTTTTTGAATGCTATGCATGTATGTGTTTGATTTGACGCCACTATAAGTATTTTTCAGCTTCCATAAGACCAAACTATTCGTGGTTTTGAATTATGCATCTTGTTCTCTGGGCATTGCACATGGTTCAAGTACAGGCTACCGTGTTTTGTTTCCTATCTTCCTATCTTGAGACTTTTTGGTAGCACTGGCAATGCATACCAAGTAAGCTTGTTTGTTGATTCATGCAGATAACTGCATTAATGCATCAAGGAAAATTTGGAGACTATATTATCATGATATACTCTCTTTTTCCCTTAAATGAATTGTGGGTTGGAAGTCTCACTCCATCTCATGCTTCACTCAAGATTTTGCACGTCAAGCTGTTTGAGAATGTGGTCTGTAGATGAGATAATCTCTCTGCTTCCTTCTTGGAAATAAATTTGGGATAGTGATTATATATTGCAGTTCTTCTCTAAAGTCTGATGCAAGGTGCTAGAGCTCTTCTTTGTCAACAGGACTTCTGGTGTTTGGCAATCCAAGTTCACCTAGCTCTTGCAAAAAACGAGAATGGCATAGAACAACAGAATGCATTGTTCAAGTTTCTTCAGAATGCCAGCATATCGTTTATCTGGAAGGCAAGAAATAATCTGCTTCATTGCAAGCTGCTGTTTCTGTGGAGGGTGTTCTTAGATTGAATTAGATATGCGGGTCTCAAAGTATATACCGAAACATGTTACATTAGGTCAAATTCATTGGAAAGCAGTGAAGTAGCAGCTGCATTTGCCACAAATTTGTACGAAGGCTGAAAATGAATTAAACAATTAGTCTCCTCTGCCCAATGAATTAGATATGCAGGTCTCTAAGTATATATTGAATAAATTAAAATGTTAATTTTACATACTTTAAGAATTTAGATATGTTGTTGGGACATTGCCAACGACGGATTGAAAGGGGCCGACGGTGTTTATCGCGCTGGCTAGCTTGTGCTTAGTGTATTTTCTATGAGTGTATATGTAAACAAATCAACCTAATTGATGAAGGGTAGTGAGAGCTTAACGGAGGAAGGCAATAACGATATGCTTGATGAATAATTTCATATAAATTTTATATATCTTCCCTTTTAGGTTAGATATTGCAGAAATTTTTATCTTGCCTCACGAATTAGATTTTTGCATCCCCGTTGACCGTATGTGGTTGAGAAGCTTTACTCTTGCTGCCTCTCTCTCTCTCTTCATAATTTTAAGGGTTGTTTGGAGCAGATTCTATTTTTGAAATCGAAAATATTTATTGAAATTAAATATGTTTGATATATTATCCTGAATCAAACAAAGAAACTATAATTTCATATTTGATCCAATGTAAATTTTTCATAGTATATAATGAAGTAGAAAATAAAATAAATAGCCTCGTATAGTTCTTAATTTAACTCAGAAGGTCCATGAGGAATCGATAATATAGGTCTGGAGTCTACTCGCTTCACAAAAACATTCATAAAGCCTAACATTTAGAAAAACTCCAGACGTGTGTGACAAAATCGTAATATGTCACGTGACAAACAGAGAAATGAAAAGGGGCACTGCACCGGGCTCTTTTCCCGCCTTCTAGTTTCCATGGTGAGTCATTCTCAGTAACAGAAAGAAGATCAACCGTTCATTTCCAGGTCGCTCGCTCTTCTTCCTCAATCGTCGACCACCATGAGTTCCTCCGCCTCCAGCGACGGCCCGAATCTCCATCAAGACGTGATCGACGAGATCCTGAAGCCATTGCCGATGGCATCTCTGCTCCGATTCAGGTGCGTCTGCTGGTCGTGGCGCTCCGCCATCGACGACCCTCATTTCGTCACCCTCCAGAACTACTCCGCTCTCCATGCCTCTAATTGGCATGTCGCGTGTCTAGCTTCGCACGATCCTATCCAGAGGCTGTGCTCTCTGTTCTCTGGTGAGTCTCTTGCTCGGCCTTCCGTGTCGCGATTCGGAATCCCGTTTGCCACTCCTCCCGAATGTTATGGCTTCGTTGGTTCGTAAGTTTCCGGATATGGAAATGGCGAGGTCACCCTCCACCTGAACTACTCCGCTCTCCATGCTTCTAATTGGCATGTCGCGTGTCTAGCTTTGCACGATCCTATCCAGAGGCTGTGCTCTCTGTTCTCCGGTGAGTCTCTTGCTCGGCCTTCCGTGTCGTGATTCGGAATCCCGTTTGTCACTCCTCCCGAATGTTATGGCTTCGTTGGTTCGTAAGTTTCTGGATATGGATATGGTGAGTGGACGTATGTGTGGAATTTATTCACCAGAAAGCACAAGGCGGTTCCTCACACCCGTCCGTAGAGTCGATTTCGTTTCATGGAGGTTGTTCATGTAGCTCTAGGGTTTGGCTTCGACGTCAGGTCTGTTGACTATAAGATTGTAGAGATTATCGATCCTCCAGTTAATCATCCCAGATTCTTAGAGACAAACCCCGTTGCGTAAAAACTCATCCGATAGAGCCATTTCATCAAACACCATCGAACAAGACTATGGATCCATATCCATCCTCTGGTAGCACGATGATCTGCAGAAGGTTGGTGGATATGGATCGATAGTCTTGTTCGATGTCGCCAGTGAGGTGTTTGATGAAATGGCTTGGTCGGATGAGTTCTTGCACAACGTGGATTTCAAGTTAGCGCCGGTTTTGTCAGTATTGAATGGCTTGCTGGTTGTGTGCGCTATTCATGTGGAGGAAGTTTTGGATCCTGCATTCTATTTGTTCTGTTTGGGCTATGACGAAGTACAATGTGTCCGAGTCTTGGACTAAGCTGTATACTTTTGAGGCAGCCCATACTTTTGAGGCTTGTCAACTAGTAATAGGATTTGAAGCCTTCACGTGGGCTTCTGATAGAAATAAATGGTGCAGAACGAGTTTCTTGGAATCCAGTCACACAACAACTCGCATATATTCCACTATCGAATTTGGTAGAGAGCCTCATTTTACTTTAGGGATAATTCGATTTCTACTATATTCACCTGTGTGACGGATTGATTCTGTTTGTAGAAGAGTTGATAGAGACATGTAAAGTGAGGTGGTGGTGCCCATTTGCTTTCCGTACTTCTTGCGAGCTTTAGAATGCATACGCATTTTCACTTGAGTTTTTCTTTAGACTAAGCAAAGCCTGTTCTCCTTGCAATTTGCAAAACTTAACACTTTTGTTGCCCACATCAAAACTGATCAAAACCAGAAGTGAAATCTAATCTGATTTCACCAAGAACCCCACAAATGGCATATGCATATGCATAGTCATGAGCTCTCCGTTTCCTAAGAAGTGATGGAGAGAGAAGAGATTAAGATAGTCACAGTTACCATCAGAAATCAACAGGGTTTTGTCTCTTATGCTTCTTTTCTGTCAAATGTAAGCGTGGCTATGAGCACAGAGTGCTGGTGGTTTAAGAGGGAGGATGAGACTAGGAGGAAATGGACAGACAGAGCATGCATAAGCCACGAGAGAGACTTTGCAGAGTCCAGAGAGAAGTTTGTTTGCTGCTGGACCTTGCTCTGCTATTTCAAGCGAGGGAGAAAGAAAACACGAAAGCAAAGTACTCGATTCTCTTTATTTTCAGATGCAAGGTGGAATGAGTAGATACAAGTGTGCGTGGGGTTGGGTGGCTGTGGGAGAAGGGGGAGGGGGAGGGGGGGGAAGAGAGAATTTTTGTTCGTGAAAGGAGATTTTTGACATGATCAAATTCAAATCGCATCCACCTCTCTAGACTATGCTAAGAACACATGACAGCATCCATCTACAACTACAGCATTGCCGCTACAAGCAGATTTTAGATAATGTGGAAAAGAATGACGAGACTTTTGGAATGCTGTGCTATCGCAACCAAATTTTCGAGTGTGCTAATGAATTGTTAAGTTAACTCTTCCTCCCTTCTCTGACCCATACCAATTCTAATGAATTAAGCCCATACCAATTCACGACTTATGTTTAGGTTTTTTAACATGCAAATAGATTTTTCTAGGAGTCTATTTTTTGGTAGGTCAATTAAAAACCCAAAGTAACAGGAGTTTTACTTTACTCCTACGAACCAGAGACTATGGGTACGGGAACTTAGTTACTCTAAATTTCTCTAATGCCCTTTCGGTACCATTCTTTTATTTTGAAAAATGTTTGGCAGGCAACTTAAATTGATTTTAAATTATTTTCCTAACATGTGTGGTGATCATGCGGATGCGCAATCCACCAATTTAACACCCAGATAATAAATAAATTGCAAAAACTTACCTCAAAGCAACGAAATCCACCAATTTAACACCCAGATAATAAATAAATTGCAAAAACTTACTAATGAAACAAAAATCTAACATCCTAGATTCAATTTTTTATTTCGAAAATTCATGATAAACAAAATGCTTATTCTAAACATGCAAATAACCCTAAATAGTGCAATATTCTAACCCAAACATATTTCAAGATAAAGCAATCAAGACAAGACAGATCATTCAAAATCACTAAAGATATCATACATCGTTTAGATCAAAGGATAATATCTCACTAATAAAATCGATAAATTGATCTTAAGTTTTAAAGATCAAAATATCAATTTTATTCCCGCTTGATTAATTATTTCATCTAAAGCCTTATAGATGGAATAAAAATCATAGTGCGGTTGCGAATTAGGAATAAATCCTAATCGAAAGTTATGTCTATCACTCACGGATATGAAACTAGATATAAATGGACATATATTAGGCAATAAAATATCCAAATATACGAGATGTGCATCTTATCAATTTGATGATATTCTTCCCAAATTTGGACCAAGTGCAATTGAGCCGAGATCGCGACCGGTTTTTCAACGGCGAACAGGGACGACGCTTCACCGGCAAGGAGTGAGCTCAGTGGGGTTTTAAGGAAACCTGCAAAGCAGAAATTTCTTGAGCTGTAGAGAAGGCCGCCTGTGGCGTTTGTCCCAGCGTGGATCGTGCACGATTTTCCGAAGGATTTGTGTTCTTTTCTTTAGCTCTTGTTCTCCACGTTTCGCAATTCTCACTGAGTCTCACCCAGTTGACATCAGATTGATAATGGTGCGTTGTGGGTGATGGTGGGATCTCTCGGTAAAGGATGACCGTGGGCTCACGGTCAACGAACCTGCAAAAATAAGAACTTCGGGATCGACTTGGTTCGGATGCGAATGGGAACGGTGGCTTTACGGCTCGAATGGACAGCAACTTGTCGTTGGGCGTGGCACAGGTCAAAGCAGCAACGGGTCGTCACGGGCTATTTGAACACGGTGGGGGCAGCAAAGGCGACACGCCAAGGATAGTCACGGTCGAGCAAGTTCGCATCCAAGGATAGAGATGATGACCAGCTATTGCGAAGACTCGGATTGAACAGCTGGTGATGAAGAGAGGTGACAGGCGTGTCCTCGATTGGCAGATCTCCAAGAGATCACGTGATGGGTTTCCTTGACTTGGAATTCTCAACCTTGGTCGACAGTTTTGATAGTAGGGAACAAAATCCACCCCCTTGAACTCACGGTCTTCAACTTTTAACTTGGATGAGTCAACTTATCGATGACACTATGACGGTGCTTGCCAGTTGGAGATGCGAGCGATGGAGAGCAGTAGCAAAGACACGTCACGGCTACCGTTGGAGCACAGCGAGACCCGAGGGGACAAAGTGAAGCCGCGACTGGCTACTTTGTTGCGAAGTTGCTAGAAGTGGTGAGAGGCAATCGCGTCGGAGGTGCGACCACTGGTCTGGTCGCGGAGAGGGCGCTGGCATGGAGAGTTGTCTCCGCTGAAAGCTGGCCGAGATCTCTCCCTTTCTCTTACGTGATTTCTTATTTCACGAATTTGTGGCCGTATATTCTCAATTGTGTGGCCTTCTTTTTTACGATTGTCTCTTGCTTCTTATTTATATGTGTCAATCCTGTTTGCAAAAAGGCAAGAGATATCTTGGGCTGGCGTGAATGAAATCCACCGATTGATATTCTCAATATTATGCTCAGCCCCTATTAGTACTAGTACGTGAATCTCCCACTTCCCTTTGAGTCATTGCTGAATATTTCCCTCGAATAATGGGAAAATCCCATTGAATTTGCTTTTTCTTTCTCAACCGCCATACACACATGCACCAATCTCCTTTCTTGATTTTCCTTTACCTTGTTGGTCGAATTTTCCTTTTATGCTCTTGAACGAACATTGACACAATATTTCTTTTGGTCTTGTTCCAATTGTGATTTTTCCCCAAAATATTTGACAAAGATATTCATTTCTTGTTTGAAATAAAGAAATATCACATCGAAGAATAGAATACCTTCGTATCTATTAAGCTTAAAACCATTCATTCGAGTCCGTTCACCCTTGTCGATCCAATGCGAATGCCATAAAAAATAAAATAAAATGAATGCACCTAAAATTATATGCTATGCAATTAATATTAGTTTTTTTTTTCTTTTTTAGGGCTTAAAAATTAATCCCTGTTTTTTAATATGATGAATAAACAGGTCGCCAAAATTTAGGTGTCAACATGTGCATATATATGTTTGATTTGATAAGCATTTTTCAACTTCTACAAGACAATGCTAATTACATTTTGAACTTTTTTTTTTTACATATTTTGAGAATTTAGAAATGCTGTTAAGACATACATTGCCAAAGAGGCTGGCGATAGAGATGTCTATGGTTCAAGTTGGGTCAGCTGGAAAATGAACAATATGTGCTTGTTACAGGTTGGTTCAAGTTTTGGGCTATCTTTTTCAATTTTTAAAATTTCTAGAACAAAATCACCCACGGGAGATAGAGGTCTCGTTAAAGTTGACGCAAGCATCCTATCAAAATCACTAAGATGTACAACTTAGTGCTTTCCTTCTCATCGTGGAAACAAAAAAAAAATATTTTCCTGATTAATTTGACCACACAGGAGAGATATAGAATCACCTTCTTTTGTCATTCTTGAGCATTGTCGTAGGTGTCTTCTGCTTCTTCTTCGACATTGGAACAGTTGATGGGTCTCCTCAAAATTCAGATCCACGAAGGTGTCATCCTGGCCGTCCGAGACACAAAAGCAGTGATCCTTAAGGTCGAACTCGGCAGACAGGTTCTCATTTTCGCCTCACGGATGTAAGAAACGAACACCCGTTTTCAATTGACTTGAATCGAGCGGAAAGAGAAGAATACCTCTTCAACAGAGACGAGGAACTCGTTGGCCTTCTCCTTTGCTTCCTGGCTGACGAATCTGACCATATGCTGAATTTGCTTCACCACATCCACGCCATTCATCTTCACTGGTAGCGATGATAGGTGACCGACCAGGATGGAGATCCGAGTGGGATCTAAGAGTGACCAAGCGAGAAGAGAAGAGAAACTTCTTTCGATGGCGAGGTTGATTGAGAGTAAATGAAAAATCCAAAAGCTCTTTTTGACCCGAACCGCCACAATGCCCCATTTTTTAAGCTATTACCCAAAGTTAGGCCAATTCGGGTATTTTTGACACTCCTAATCAACGTGCCCTTGGCTACATGGTGCTTGGTGTATTTTTTATAACTAATATTTAAAAAGTCAACTTTAATGGATGGAGCGTAATCAAAGTTTATAGGAGGAAATACCAATATACATGCTGTATTTTTTTTTTACTATATATGTACTAGCCATTGTATGAAATTCCATATAGACTTCCTATATCGTCCCCATTACTTAGGTATTGTAGTTTTTTTTTATCTCATCTCATGAGTTATATATCTGTGTCCACCACTGTAAATTTTTATCTGTATGCGTACATGTTTGATTGTTTGATGATATGGAGACAGCAAATTTAGGCTATAGCTTCTTGACTTTGAAAAATTATCAAATGAATTAACTATTTATTTGAATATTGCAAAAAATAATAATGTAACTGCTATATTTCTCCTAAAGTATACATCGGTACTCTCCTGACAAGTGCGTAAGCTGTAATAAAGCTTAATAAATGCCTACACTTACAACAAAAAATAATGCACACATAAATGCATACATAGAACAAATAATCTGTAGAAAATGAAATATATGGACTGTATGCATATCAAAATCACTATATTTTTAGGTTGACAATTTACTATCCAATTGACTATTATTCCTTAATCTAAGTTATCCCGACTTTTGTCCTGACGAAAAGGTTACCCTCATATCTAGATTGTATCAAGCATGCTCGACAATATTCTTGGTTTACATTTCAAGTCAAACCAGACATTTTAATTTAGAAAAATTTCAATTCAACCGTAAACTACTAAAAGCAACTATCAACCTTAATAAAAGGACATTAGTTTTTTTTTTCTTTTTGTTTCAACTTTAATTTGTTAACATAATGTCTAACAATGGAATTATAAACAAATGATGAAGTTAACTTGTAGATGTCATGTTATCATAAGGAACCTTTAAAACTTCACGGGTCCAAATCACATGTGGTTTAATTCAAAAGATCGATTCTAGCTTAAAATGCAAAAATTATAGAAAAATTAGTAGGAAAGTTGCTCTGGCCTTTGCGGTTGAAGACCATGCGAATCACTAATATGATCACTCAGAAATGACCTTCGGAAGTCGCTCTGTGGCCTTCGAGCTGGCCTTAGACAGCCATAAGACACAGATGGATGAATAGATCCGCCTTCGCTATAATTCTAACATCACTAAATTTTTCCATGACGCTTCTTTCCCTCTCTTAAGACATTGAGATTTCTTTCCTTCCGAAGGCCAATATATAAGAAGTATAGGGTTACAAAATTGCACTTGACAGACAACGCATAGAACAAGACTTAGATTTTCTTAACTAAGATGTTTAATCTTCTTCTCGAGATCAGGACATTTAAGTCTAACAAACTTACTATTTGCCTCAATTTCAGAGTTTTTTGCCTCAGATTCGTGTTGCTCTATTAATGATGAGGCAACAGAAGAACCTCCCTCGTGAGATAGTCCTCAAAATTCTCAAGAGATTGCCGATGAAGCCTCTCATGAGAGTCAAATGCATCTCCAATTTGTGGCATCGGACAATCGAAGATCCTGACTTTATGGCCATGTATTTGAAGCACTCCGCTATGAGTGGCATGATTTGGTACGTTCTTCTCACATATGAGTACTTTTCTCGCAATCAAAGGAGCTCTCTCTATCCACAAGAGTCTCTTACAACAATTTCTCAATTGGAAATCTAAGTTCCACTTATTAGCCAGATAGGCAATTATTGTGTCGTAGGTTCGCGCAATGAATTGATCTGTCTCGCTTTGGCTAATACTGAAGATCATAGCTACACAATATTTTTGTGGAATTTTTTTCTCTAGAAAGCACAAAGTGGTTCTAAGTTCACTTCTGGATTATTTGTTTGTTGACATGTATGTTGCTCCCATAATTCTAGGATTTGGATGCAGCAACAACAGGATTAACGACTACAAGGTTGTTAGGATTTCTTATTCGTTTTACAAGCAACGAAACTCAAACCTTTGACAAGGATGTCATCTGGTACTCCTCACGTGACAAAACAGCGCTATGTCACGTGGTTATCACGTGACAAGCGGAACGGTAAAGGTGGGACTGCGCGGCCGACTTCGCTCCTCTTCTCAACCCCTAAGACCATGAGTTCCGACGACGACGAAGCGAAGCTCCCTCAGGACGTCGCCGTCGAAATCCTGAAGCGGTTGCCGGCGAGATCCCTCCTCCGATTCAGGTGCGTGCGCCGGTCATGGCGTTCCACCATCGACGACCCTCGTTTCGCAGCCCTCCACTTGAGCCACTCCGCTCTCCACGCCTCCAATTGGCATCTCCTGTGGCTGCACTGGGGCGGTCTCCGGAACCTGTGCTCTCTGTTTTCCAACGAGTCTCTTGCCATGCCTTCTCAGTCGGAAATCGGAATGCCCTTCGCCAATCCTCGCAACATTCACGGTCCTGTTGGTTCGTGTAATGGCTTGATCTGCGTCAAAGAAATTTCCGCAAGGCGGTATGGCCAGACGATGTATTTGTGGAATCTATTCGCCAGAAAGCACAAGGTGGTTCCTCGATCTGGTCTGGACAGTCGGTTCTTTCTCGTGGGGATTCCCTGTGGAGTTCTGGGGATTCCCTGTGAAGTTCTGGGCTTCGGCTTTGACGCCAGGTCGAATGACTATAAGATTGTTAAAATTCTCTATCTTTTAGATAATAATCATCGTTGCATTGGTGGGACGAAGCTTGGGTCGAGACTTATTCGCTCGGTACAGATTCCTGAAGAAGACTGGAGTGTGAGGTTCCTGCTATCTGTGACGACGAACAGGCCGTCTTCTTGAATGGGAATATGCACTGGTCTGCTTTGGAGTTTGATGATCCGTGGGCTGAGGGTAAATACGTATCGATAGTCTTGTTCGATGTGGCAGGTGAGGTGTTTGATGAAATGCCTCTTCCAGGAGAGATTGTTCGCATGGACAATGGCAGGTTATCAGTGTACCTGCATTGTTGAATGACTTGCTGGCTGTGTTTGTCAATCTCATGAAGGCATTTGGGCATCTGGGCCGGGTTCTGTTTGCTCTATTTGGGTTATGAGGGAATACGCTGTCCACGAGTCTTGGACTAAGATGTATTCTTTCGAGGCTCGTGGGCTCGTGACAAATTTCAATGGTTTCATGAGAAATGGCGAGCTTTTGATGGAAATAGATGGTGAAGAACAAGTTTCTTGGAATCCAATCACGGACAATACACAAATCTTCTGCTGCCGGCACAAAGCGATTTGGTCACTGTCGTAGAGAGCATTGTTTCGCTTTAAAGATGACTTGGTTGCGGCTGCATTTACCGGTACAGGACAGATTGATTCTGCTTGCAAAAGAGTTGAAAGAGACATCTAAAATGTCCGCTCCAGCCACAAAATGACAGGCAAAAGAAGTGAGGTGGCGCCCATCTGCTTTTGGTGCTTCTTGCAAGCTTTAGAATGCATACATGCATCTTCGCATTTTAAGTTTTTCTTTAGACTAGGCAAAGTCTTCACATTTTGATTTAGTTCTTTAGATTAGGGAAAGTTTGTTTCTCTTTATGATTTGCACCCGGAAGAACTCTGCATTTTAGTAGCCCATATCAAAACTGCTCAAAAAACCCGAAAATGAAATCTAATCTGATATTTGCCGAGAACCCCCGAGTCTACGAAGTGATGGAGAGCGAGGGGATCGAGATGGCCAGAGCTCTAGCATCAACAGCCATCAGAAATCCACAAGGTTTGGCTTTTATTACCCTTTTTCTGTGAAATGTGAGCATGGTTATGAGCATAGAGTGACGGTGGTTTTAGCGGGAAGGATGAGACGCGGAGGAACTGGACAAACAAAGCATGCGACAGCACAGAGAGAGGCACTTGCCGAGTCCAGAGAGAGGTTTAATGGAGGAAACACCAATATGTTGGGACAAAGCTAAACAAATGCCTACGTACTTATATAATAAAGACAAAGTGCATAGAAATGTGCATAATATATAGACCAAATAATCTGTTTAAAATGAAATATTTAGACTGTATATATGGTGTGCTTATAATTATCTGAATAATATATTAACTGAGATAATAAAAATCAAATCAAGACGAAAATCAAAATTGCAATGGACTGTGCTTCCTTCGTCTCGGTTGTTTTGGCTGTTGTCCCACTGAAAAAGGGTCATTCTTGTGGTCAATTGCATTAGGCCTGCTTGTGGTTCATCCCGGACTATAGGTCAACTCAAACCAAACATTTTAATTTAGAGAAATCTCATCCAACTCCAAACTACTAAAGAATCCCTGGTCGACCACAATTAATAAATAAATAAAAGGAAATGAATTTTTAAGACATTTGACTAGTGAATATTGTCTTTTCATCAAAAGGAAACTTCAAAAACTGATACGAAAAAATTACATATGGTTTGATCTAAACCAGTGATTCTAATCGAAATGTAAATGAAATTTAGTGAATAACTTAATGAAACGAAAATATTAAAAATAAAAATAAAAATTGCAGGATATACAACAGGTGCAATTTGGAAATTACATCATATTGAGACCTGAGACTAAACAAAATGAGTTCAGTTTGTTGAGTCCTTGCTCTTTTTTCTCTCTTTTATCTTTAAATGCCTCTAATTTCGGAAGATGACCGTTATAGCTTGTTTAAATTATGTTGGGTGATTCTAATTTCACTATGCAAGAACGGGTTGCAATGTTTTTAATTCTGAGTCAATAACTTAATGCAATTGTTCCTTTTATCATCAGCTCTTTAATATTTCACCATCATTATGTTGCATTTCTCGAGTTCGATTTAATAGGTTTTTGCCACAATTCTCATTAACACTCTCACACCACATAAAACTCAAAGACTTCGTTTCTTAGCCACAATAGGATAAAAGAGCTCAATTAAGGCATCTCGAATATTGTCCTCTCATTTCCATGACGAATCTACAAATAAAACTCGAAACTTTTATAGTCTGCTGTTCGAGTAATTTCCAGTTGCCACCATAAGACAGACGACAAGTGGTTGCTAAAGGCGTTAATTCACTCTCTTCTTCTTCTTCACTGTCGTCACCATCCCTTCTTCTAGCCTCGGTTTCAGACACTCCTATTGCTTTGTAGCAAATGCAACTGCAACTGATTGTATTCTCTTTCCAGAGTGTCACGCCATGGTGGGTTTGTCTCTACATGGCCTCTCTCGAGCTCGTCTCACTTGTAAACTGTACTCTTTCTTCCTTCTCTCATCCCAAGATTCTCTTCTCCAATCGTCCTTTCCTTTCTTGTTCGAACACTACTCATGCCCCATTCCGTCACAAGCATGGTCAAAGCTTCACATTCTTCGACTCCCATTAGTTCTCTGTCTTCGCCGCTTCCGGTTCTCCAAATACTGATACCATGTGTTTAACCATTGTTAGTTGGAAATTCTGTTGGGTTCGTGCGTGGCCAATTTCATGGCTGATGTTGACCTTTTTTTCTTTTTTACCTGGTAATTTTGATGTTTTACTCTGCTTTGGTCCTGAGAAACTGGATAAATCATTATGTTTCCCGGGAACAAAATTTTGTGTTGGCTGAATTGAGTATTTCTTCGTATTCAGGAATTCTTGGAGATTTGGACTAGAAGCGACTTGTAATTTGTAGCTTCTTTTTCTTCATCAGATTGCAGTAGTATCATTTTTTCATGGTTCTTTCAATCCCCTATAGCAGCATTTTCATGTTCTTCCCCCAATTTTCACTCCACTCTCTGCGCCTTGAATTGGCACACCATCTGTGTAGATTAGCACAATCCTCTCCAATGAGTGTTCTGTTTTCCGATGAGTCCCTCCCTCTACCTCCCGAGTCACAGCTCCAGCTTCCCATTGTTAGTCCTTCCAACTGCTTTGGTTTTGTTGGCTCGTGTGATGGTTTGATCTGCATCATAGAAGTCTCCAATAGAAGTCCGGGAAAGTGACTTTGAATTACAGCTTTCCTCTCGAAGTCTGCTGCAAGGTTCTGGATCACTTCTTTATTGACTAGAATTCCAGTGATTGACAATCTGAATTCACCTGGCTCTTGCAAATGGGGAGTGGCCAGCATATAGTTTATCTGGAAGGCAAGCAATAATATGCTTCATGGTTAAGCAGCTGCTTCTGTGAGGATGTACTTAGATTGATCGAAATTTTAGCTGAACATCGACTTGAGGTCCGTCTAGTTTCAAGAGGACATTCTTAGATGAATCGAACTTGAAATCTATCTAGTTTAGCATCTGTTTGATATAACGCATTAGATTTGCGTGGTTTGTGCTTGTTTGAGTTGTTCTCTGTCCTATTGGGCTGCTTGTGGGAATATTCCACATAATGACCCCCTGGTTTCATGAAGTTGGCGATGCAATTTATAAACTTATTTGGAAAAAGAAGTGCAGTTCTCCTCTACTTAATGAATTAGATGCGTGAGTCTCAAAGTACATATCGAATAAGTTATCATGTTAATTTTACCTACTTTAATATTTCAGATATGTTGTTGTGACATTGCCAATGACGTACATGTAGGAACCGAAATTGTTATGTATGATTAAGATATTTGTAATCATTAAACGAAGTGAATGGAGTTTGATTTTGTTTTACCACTGCTGCTGCTACTATTATTATGGTTTTCTAGTTGAGACCGCCCTTTATCCCCAAAAATTTAGTCCAAACCCCTACCTCCACATCTCAAAAGAGATGAGTAATCAACTAGATCCCTCCTATCCGATGGATGAATTGTACAGTTACTAAAGAAAGTGGTGAAATTGTTTCACTTATTATGTTTTTCTTAAAGTTTTTCATCAGGATACTCATTCATTTTTTTAACTTTTTACACAAACTGGAACGAAACCCAATTGAAAAAGACCTGAAACGTTTGGTTTGGGTTGATTGGGCTCGGGAACTTACCTTGTTCTAAGAGCCTTTTGATATGATTTTTTAACTCTTTACTTTTTTGCTTCTTCCATGATATAAGTATAAGCAGGAAAAAAAAAAGAAAAGAAAAAAAAAGCTTCAAGTTTTGAAAAACGATCAGGATTGATAATAATTAGTCTTCACGTGGCAAGTCACGCGGCAAAATCTGTCACATGGGCTGTCACGTGGCAAACAGAGAGAGGGATATAAAAAGGCAATTGCGATCGCTAGCAACTGCAGCGAAATTCTCATCAATCCAAGGTCAACCTTGGACCAACCTTGGATTGGTCCAACCCTACCTATCCTGATCTGGTTCTCAAGGAGATTAGGTCAATTCTTGATCCTAGAATTCCTAAACCAGCACTATACAGGTTGATTCTCGATCCTATAAATTTAGGATTAGTCCAACCTGGACAAACCTTGATAATATGAAATTTTTTTAAAATGAACGGCGTTAACAACATTAAACAACTCTTTAGTGAGAAATTCAAATAATTTTACATTGATATTTAATAATTTAGATTTTTAATGTATTTTACGTCGTCAATAGTCATAATTTAAGAAATATGAAAATGTTTTTGTGAAGAGTTCTCATGGCTTCCTCCTCTAGTACTGATAAGTTTCTTTCAATTTGCCAAAATTGAAAGAAACTTATCAGCTTGCCACTTAACACTTGACATTTGTCTTGCTCGCTTTAGGTCACTCGTGCCACTCGTCGCTCGATACTCGAGTCCTCAATCGCATTTTCAAGGGATACAAAAATAAAATAAAAAATTATCGGTTGGTCCTAAGTTGACCTTGGAACCGAACCGAGCTAGGTTAGTCCAGTCCTCGGTCTTAAACCCAATAGGGTCGGTCCTCAGTCTCAAAAATTGGGGACTAGTACTGTGCGAGTTGGTGCTAAGGTTAGAGGGTGAACCGGCCCAATTCGAACTATGCTCACCCTTACCGGCTCTTCTACTTCACCACCCAAAACCATCATGAGTACCAATGACGACGACAGCCCGAATCTCCCTCACGACATCGTTGTCGAGATATTGAAGCGGTTGCCAGCAAGATCCCTCCTCCGATTCCGAAGCGTCAACCGGTCGTGGCGGTCCACCATCGACGACCCTCGCTTCGTGGCCCTCCACTCGAGCCACTCCGCTCTCAATGCCTCTAGCCGGTACCTCGTGTGCGTGGATTGGTGCGATCCCAACGAGCATCGTTGCTCTCTGTTCCCAGCGAGTCCCTTGCCCTGCATTCCTGGTCGCAGATCGAAATCCCTTCGTCAATCCTGCCAACGGTTACTCTCTGGTCGGTTCATGTAATGACTTGATTTGCTTCACTGAACTCTCCAAGGATAGCCGTGATGAGACGATGTACGTGTGGAATCTGTTCACAAGAAAGCACAAGGTGGTTCGACCGCCCCATCAGGGCCTTTTCTCCATGGCGACTACTCCGAAAGCTCTAGGTTTGGTTTCGATGCTAGGTCTAATGATTATAAGATTGTGAGGATTCTCTATCCACATGATGTATAACCAAATGGGGCCACACCTCTCTAATATCTCTCATCTTCTTACAAAATTGGACGGGCCGCAATTATTACCAAATGGGTTAATGTAATGGTGGCTCCCCTCTCCCACAAAATTGGGCCGAAGACTTTTTTTTTTTTCCCTCCTAAGAAGCCGTCATTCGTCCAATAGGAACTCCACGTCGGGTCATCGCTCCCAATCACGATCCTCCACGTGGACAATCGCGTCATTTCGCGCCCCCTCCTCTTATAACCTCCCTCCTCCCTCCTCCCTCCCTCCCTTCCACTCCCCCCGCGCCCAGCAGAGCCACCGTCTCCTCCTTCCCGAAGACGCCTCAAAATTCGCAGCTGAAGCTTCCATTTTCTCTTTTAATATCACCCTCTCTCTGGGAACTGCTGAGCAAAATTTTATCCGGCCTTCCAACTCCGCCCTTCTTCTCAGCCCTTGCCAAACCATCATGAGTTCCAACGACGACGACGGCCCGAAGCTCCCTCAAGACGTGGTTGTGGAGATCCTGAAGCGGTTGCCGGTGGGATCCCTCCTCCGATTCAGGTGCGTTTGCCGGTCATGGCGTTCCACCATCGACGACCCTCGTTTCGCGGCCCTCCACCTGAACCACTCCGCTCTCGATGCCTCCAATCGGTATCTCGCGTGCCTAGATCTAGATCCTGACCGGCGCCTGTGCTCTCTGTTTCCCAATGAGTCTCTCCCTCTGCATTCCCGGTCGCCGATCGAAATTCCCTCTGTTGATCCCGGTTACAGTCTTGTTGGTTCGTGTAATGGCTTGATCTGCTTCAGCTTCACAGATGTTATCGGAGGTATTTGTTTATGGAATTTATTCACCAGAAAGCACAAGGTGGTTCGGCCCGGCCATATGGAGACTTATGATGAAGTTCTTGGGTTTGGCTTCGATGCCAGGTCTAATGATTATAAGATTCTGAGGATTCTCTATTGTCAGGATGATATAAATCGAGTCGAGATTTATTCGCTCCTTACAGATTCGTGGAGAAGTTTGACGTGTGAGGTTCCTGCTTTATGTGCCGACCGGCCCTCGGTCTTCTTGAATGGGAATCTGTACTGGTTTGTTTACAAGGACGATGATCCGCAGAGTAGGTACGGATCAATAGGCAGGTGAGGTGTTTGATGAAATGGCTCTGCGGGAAACTTTTCATGAAGACGCTTTGGTGTGTCTGGCAGTATTAGATGACTCACTGGCTGTGTTCAGTAATTTCAGGGACGCAGCTGTGTATCCTGAGCCGTATTCCATTTGTTCTGTTTGGGTTTTGAGGGAACACAGCATGCCTGAATCTTGGACTAAGCTGTATTCTTTTAATGTTTGTGGACTAGTAACAGGAATTCATGGTTTCATGAGGAATGGTGAGCTTCTAATGGAGATAGAGGATGAAGTTTCTTGGAATCCAATCACAGTTTCTTGGAATTCAATCACAGGCCAATACACAAATCTTCCACTATGGACAGAATGCGATTTTGTCACTGTTGTAGAGAGCATTGTTTCACTTTAGAGAGACTCAGTTGTTGATATATTTACTGGTATGACATTAATTTTATTTGCAAAATAGTTGAAAGGGACATTGAATTTAGAAGAATGATCAGCATAAGAAGTGAGGTAGTGCCCATAAGCTTTTGGTGCTTTCTAGCAAGCTTTAGCGTGCATGTATGCATTTTCACATTTTTTCTTTAGTCTGGGCAGGGTGTGATCTCTTCACAATTTGCAACCGGAAGAGCTTTGCATTTTAGTAGGCCAAATCAAAACTGATGGAAACCCCAAAAACAAAATCTAATTCGATTTTGCCAAGAACCCCTGGAATCGCATAATTCATATACATATGCACCGTCATGAGCTCTCCGTTTCCTAAGAAGTGATGGAGAGCGAAGGGATCGAGATGGCTCTCGATCCCTTAGCATCAACGGCCATCAGAAATGGATGGGGTTTCGGCTGTGATCCTCCTTTTCTGTGAAATGTAAGCGTGGTTATGAGCAGAGAGTGATGGTGGTTTTTAACAGGAAGGATGAGATGAGAAGGAAATGGACAAACTGAGCATGCAACAGCACAGAGAGAGGACTTGTTGAGGAAATACCAAAATGTTGGGAGAGAGCTAAACAAACGCCTACATACTTATAAATTAAGACAAGCATACAAACGTTTGTACATAGCACCAAAAAAAAAAAAATCTGTTTAAAATGTAAGTATTCGGACTGTATACACGGGGTGTGCTTAAAATTACCCAAATAATTTAATGACCGGGGATAGTAAAAATCAAATCGAGATGTAAATCGAAATTGCAATGGACTATGCTTCCTTTATCTCGGTTGTTTTGGCTGCATCCCATTGAAAGGGGTCACCCTTGTGGTCGATTGTATTAGGCCTGCTTGTGGTTTGGCACGGACTATATTTCCAACTCGGACCAGGCATTTTAATTTAAAGAAATTTCATTAAACTCCAAACTACTAAAAGAATCATTTCCTAACCCTCGTAACAAGAGACGTACAGTTTCTAAGATATTTAACTAGCAAATACCATCTCTTCATCAAAGGGCTTCTAGAAAAGTTCATACGGAAAAGTTACGTATGATTTGATTCAAACAAGTAATTCTAATTGATATGCAAGTGAAATCTAGTGAATAACTTAATGCAACAACGATTAATAAAAAAAAAAATTAGAAGGAGATAGAACAGGTTCAATTTGGAAATACATCAGATCGACACCTAAAGACTCAACAAAATAAGTTCGATTTGTCAACTCATTGATTTTATTTTTTCTTATATATATATCTTTAAATGCCTTTAATTCTAGAAAATGGCTCGTATAACTTGCTTAAATTATGTTGGCTGATTGATTAGACAAAATGAGATGCCTTTTAATTTCTTTTTTTCTTTTTGAAAAGGGGTTATTATGTTTTAAATTCCAAGTCAATACTCTATTTAATTATTCCATTTACCCAGCCCTTTAATATTTCCTTGTACTTTTAAAGTTTGATTTCATGGGTTTCCAATGCAACTTCGACTTAACAATCTCGCTCATAGAATTCAAGGACAACAATTCTTAGCTAGGGTAAAAGTCGGAACAAGATAGAAAAGCTCAACTATTTTATTTACCTAGCTCTCTAATATATCCTTATTATAATGTCGTACTTTTGAAGTTCGAGTTAGTGGGTTTTCGATGCAATTCCGACTTAACAATCTCGCACATAGCATTCAAGGGCAACGATTCTTAGTCAAGATAAACATCAGAACAAGATAAAAGAGCTCGATTATTCCACTTATCCAGCTCTTTAATGTCTCCTTATTATAATGCTATACTTTTGAAGTTCAATTTAATGGGCTTTCGATGCAATTCCGACTTAACAATCTCACAAGTTGAATTCAAGGGCAACGATTCTTAGACAAGATAAAAGTTGGAACAGGATAAAATAGCTCAATTAAGGCATCATGGATATGTTCTTATTTCCATAATGAATCTATTTTCATTTGTACCAAAGAGAACAAAATAAAAACCGAAACTTTCATAGTCCCCTGTCCGACCAATTTCCGGTTGCCACCGCAAGATAAGACCGCAGTCGCTAAAAGCGTTGGTTCGCTCTCCTTCTCCGTCGTCGTCGTCCCTTCTTCTGGCCACCGTTTCAGACGCTCCCGTTGCTCTGCTGCAAATGCAACTGCGCAGACCGATCGAATTCTCTCTCTAAGAGCGTCGGGGTGATGGCGGGTTTGTCTCCGCACGGCATCTCTCGAGCACGGCTCGCTTGCCGCTGCACCCTCTCTTCCTTCTCCCTTCCCAGGCCCCTCTTCTCCGGCCGTCCTTTCCTTTCTCGTCCGAGCGCCGCTCGCCTCCCGTTCCGCCGCAAGCACGGCCGGAGCTTCGCGTTCTTCGGCGGCAGCACCCGCCGGTTCTCCGTCTCCGCCGCTTCCGATTCTCCAGGTACTGATGCCGGCCGTTTTAACTGACCATTGTCGGTTGGAAATTCTGGTGGGCGCGTGCGTGGTGCCAATTTCGGATTTTGAAATATCGGGTTGTAGCTTTCTTGGCTGATGTTGAGGTGTTGCTCTGCTTTGGTCCTGAAAAATTGGATAAATCGTGATGTTCTCTGGGAACAGAATTTGTGTTGGCTGAATTGAGTGGTTCTTCACATCGAATTATTCAGGAATTCTTAGAGATTTGGACTAGAAGTGACTTGTAATGCGTAACTGCTTGTCTTCATCAGATTGCAGTGGTATCATTTTTTCATGGTTCTTTCAATCCCCTTTAGCAGCATATTCGTGTTCTTCCCCCACTCTCCCTTCCACTTGGTAAGTAGCAGCTCAGTGTTGCCATTTGCTTCTAGTCTGACATAATTTACTGCTGACCCTATTTGTGGTTAGACTGAGGTTGTCGCTGAAACTCATATATGGAACCAACCATTTATGGAATCATCAATGACTGTGATTTTGGATGCTCTAGAGGAAAAGCAGTAACAAGTGGCTGCCACAATTGTCTATTACCTGATCATTGAGTGAAAGATTTTAGTTCATCTTAATCGGTTATGAGATGTACAGGATTGTCTAAGAATAGGCTAAGACCCAGTTCCTTAGCGATCCATAATCAATTTGTCTTATCGACTAATTTTTAGTTATGAAGTGCAGTTTTTATTGGTCTGTTGCAAAATCAAATAGGGAAGTGGCAACTTTAAGAAGGAGATAAAGAAACGGAGGGTTTCTTGCATATTATATTACACAGAGGGGCTTCTCTAGTCGAATCAGAGCTTCTTCTTGTATCGTTTTTTTTTTTTTGGCTAAAGCAGGGAGGATTGCAATTGTCTACGGCAGTCTTAGTGCTAAATGAGAATACTAACATAGTGTTACTGTAACTCTTTATTCAATTGTAGCAGAAAAAAGAAAATTTAATATTTTTTTTTTGTTTTTTGCTAAATGTTTTGATTATGCTTCTATGTCTTTTCATGAATTATAAGCGTGAAATGTGTTTATGCTCAAAGTTTCACTAAAAGCTTTTGCAGCAGGCCTTTGATTGTTCTTTACAGTATGATTCCTAGCTTCTTCCTGTTTTTATAACGTCCCTGTAATAAGTCTTGGTTGTTGCATTTATAGCTTCAGCGTTATTGTTCTAACTTAGCAAATGGTAATGTCAAGCTAATAATGCAGTCATAGGAATATCTTAATTTAAAGATGATATGATCATTGAATCATTGGCAGGATGGAATAATCACATTGATGCAGCGAATGAGAAGTATGATGTCATTGTAGTAGGAGGAGGACATGCAGGCTGTGAAGCCGCTCTTGCATCTGCAAGGTTGGGGGCAAGAACTCTCCTCCTGACACTAAATATTGATCGCATCGCATGGCAGGTTAGTGCTTTGTCTTCTTTAATCGTTATGTACTTCAAACTGGGAAAATTGCCTTATTACATGAATTTCTTTTCTAAAATGCCTACACTTTGCAGATAAGTACTGATTTTCATGCTCGAAAGGGTGAAAGGATTTCTAGTTTCTATGCGAACCAATATCTCTTTTGTCATGTGCAATTTTGCTAAACTAGAATGGAACTATTTTTGCATCTTTAAATCCGTCGTCCTTGGTTGGGATGACATCTACCAATTCCTCTTGACCCCATAATAGTTGGCCTTGTAAGGCTTGAATGAGCAGGGAACAAGACTTGAGAGAGAATGCTCAGTTATCAGTATTTCACTGTTTTGGCAAGTGTTTCAATGACTTGTCAAGCATTTCATCTAGAAGTTGTTCTGATAGCAGTTTATTCCAGCCATGCAATCCTGCTGTTGGTGGCCCTGCTAAATCCCAACTGGTACATGAAGTGGATGCACTTGGGGGAGATATTGGCAAGGTTGCTGACAGGTATGTTATAGTCGTCATGGGTACTCGTGATACATTTGTCTTTCAAGCATGGGGGAGAAAAAAATCTGTCTGAACTGCATTCTGGAAATCTGACATTTGATTGAAAAGTTCTGCATGCAATGTAGGGGTTATAGGCAAGTGAGGCTCTCAGCCAGCTGGCCTAGCCGCTACTGCAGATACTGCATGCTAGTGCAGATACATACATTCTCTCTCCCTCCCTCCCTCTCCCTCTCTCTCCCTCTCTCTCTCTCTCTCTCTGTCTCTCTCTCTCTCACACACACGCGCACACACACACAAAACTATGACGCTTCTCACTGTTGAACAAGTACAAGGAAGGCAATCTCGCGGATGTCAAATTTCAACAATAAGCATGGTCATTGCCTTGAGTAAGGAGGATGCTTAATTCTGACTACAGCCTCCTTGGGAATACTTGGGGATCAAAAAGATGAATCTAGATGCAGTAGTAAAGTCACTTGGACTGTTTGGACAATCTTATGATTTCTACAATTTGTATGGCCGGACATCAAATTAATACTTGTTTGTCTTATTATTATTTTTTTCCTTTCCTGTAGTGCCTAATCAAGAGTTAATTTTGTGTTCTATTCAATCTGGCCTTGTCTGAAATAGTAGCCTTTCTGTGTTCTATCTTCCTGATTAGCTATTAACTGCATTATATCAAATTTCGTGCATGAGCCTCTTAAGCTGAGCCTCTTAAGCTAAGTGCTTTGTTCATATGCAGATCCATTTTGATTGATTTTGATTCCTTCCTTGCTTTGTTCTTTGACGACTTTCACTTTCCGTGTTATGCTTTAGGTGCTATTTGCAAAAGCGTGTTCTCAACATGTCTAGAGGTCCTGCTGTTCGTGCATTGCGGGCTCAGACTGATAAAAGGGAATATGCTATCGAAATGAAAAAGATAGTGGAAAGGCAAGTCCCTTCTTTTCCTCTCCGGGTCCTTTTCAATTCTTGTTCCTACCATGTTTTTGCCATAAATCCACATAGAAAAAGTGTAATCACAATTCGTAGTACTACTGCTCTATACACAGATACGCCACCTCCTTTTGTCTTCCCGTTCTTCTATGTTTCTAGCAAAATCTTTACTTAATCTACAACTCAAAAAGATCTTTTGTTGTGTATGTATACATGTGCAATCATGGGGTGACATGTGCTTGTCTTCAAAGGTTCAAATTGTGAAATCAATGTTGTTGCTCACAAAGTTTTCATTTTGACAAATAGGTAGATAAGTCTTCTCACAATTATTTAAGTACATGTACTCATGGCATCTATTTTAATTATCTAAAGCTATGATGTTTGAGTTTGGTTTAAAAATGGTTGCTATTTTCTTGGGACATTTACATCACTCTTCTGTTCTTCTTGTCATTGACTAATGTTATGAATTTTCAGCACTCCGAATCTTTCTATTAGAGAGGCAATGGTGACGGATGTCTTGCTTGGGAAGAATGACAATGTGGAAGGTGTTCGTACATTTTTTGGGATGAATTTTTATGCACCCTCTGTGGTCCTCACAACTGGCACTTTCATGAGTGGTAAAATTTGGGTTGGTAGAACCTGTATGTCTGCCGGAAGAGCTGGTGAGTCAGCTTCACATGGGCTCACCGAGAATTTGCAGCATCTCGGATTTGAAACTGATAGATTAAAAACTGGAACTCCAGCACGTGTGGACTCTCGTACTGTAGATTTTTCTGGACTGGAACCCCAGCACGGGGATGAAGAGGTATTTCATTCATTGTCCTATGTTGGATTTAGATATCAAATAATGTATACTCTTGCAAGTAATGCACAGTTCTTGTTGTGGGATACAGCTTCAGTGTGGCAGACATGATAACAAAAGACTGATTTAAGTCTCTTTCCAGTTACTATTCAGCAGCTTTGGGATGTTCCTTATCCTGAGATACAATGTAGAATACATAGATAAAAGACTGATCTTAGTCTCTTATTAATTACTATTCAGCAGCTTTAGGATGTTCCTTAACCTGAGTTGAGTTCATCTTAGAAATTGCAGGTTAATAGATAAAGATAAGATATACTGCAATCCTGCAGAGAATAGCAAAAATCTATTTCTTCTTTTCCCATGCATTTGTCACCTTTATCATCTGTTCACTAATATTGTACTTTATTGGGGACTAATTGCTAACAGATCAGCTGGTTCAGCTTTGACCCTGAATTTCATATTGAAAGAGAACAAATGTGCTGCTATCTCACGCGAACAACAAAGAGCACACACCAGCTAATTGAAGAGAATTTGCATGAAACCCCTACTTATGGTGGATGGGTCGAAGCTAAAGGACCTAGATATTGCCCTTCAATAGAAGATAAGGTAAGACAAGATACATTTTGCTGTTCCTTGCCCTCCTTATTATTTGATATTTTGATTTTCCTGCCTGCTCTTTGATGGGTAGCCTAGTTGCATAATTGTGGAGTGCATTTTTAACCAAAATAAACCTACAGTACACTTCGCCAGTTTTCTGGCACTACTGTCTAAGCCTTGGTAACATCTAGCAGGCTAGCTAGCACCTTTAGTATGCCTTCGGTATCTGTTTTCTTTGAGTTTTGCTTACATTTCAGTCTGGCAATTCCATTTTTTTCTTATTGAAAATGAACTTTTGCTAGGGGCTTGTGCTTTGGATGCCTCTACTTGTGCAAATTTCTCCAATAACCAAATATATGAGGCATTTTCTCAGAAAGTAATGCTAACCCAGTGGCAGATCAATTTTATTTGTCATTTGGTGCACATCTTTGGCAAAATAGGAGGTTTTGAAGCAGCAGAATAGTGTTACATGGACATCTTTCTGAGTTCCTTCAAATGTTCAGCATGTCATTCTCTCAGTTTCCTTCCACAGTTTCCTTTTCCAATTTTCTTTCTTAAGAATCTGTAGGCCCAGACCATTATGCTGGCAAAGTGATAATATAGTGAAGGACTAGCAATTTTTGAAGTGTGTACAAACTTAGAACTGGTCCTGTTGTTAAAGTGGATTTTCTGTCTGCTTTTCACCTATCTTCTCTCATGCTTCATTGGTATCCTTATAGGGCTTGCTCCCCTAGCGTGATTCATCTAATGCTTTTTTTGATAGCAAGTTCTGTACAGTAAAGCCTACTTGCTATATCAGCCAAAAAAGGGCCCCTGTTAGTTCTATATTCAATGATCTCTTTGTTTTACTCCTACTCTTTTATTAGTTAATAAATTCTAAACCTTCGTTTAATAGAATTTTAACATTTCCATGAAATTCCTCCCTTTTAGATTTCAAAACATTCAATAGAATGCTGATTTCAATGAGTGGAATATGCATAGTGTTCACAACTGGTGGGATGTTGACATAGTGGCATTTCCTATGTGATATTTGGGCACTCGTTTATAGAAAATGCTTTTCTTTGCAGATTGTTAGATTCAAAGATAAAGAGTCTCATCAAATTTTTCTTGAACCAGAGGGTCGTACTGTGCCGGAACTCTATGTGCAGGTAAGTTTTTTTTACTATCTTTCTCCATAAAGCAGTGAAATGGATAGGATTGGCGTAGCTTGAGAATGTGCCTATTCTTTCTTTGGATATCTTTTCCTTAGCTGGCCTTCTTTGAATTTTGAGCAAATGCAAGTGGCTCCATGGTTTTGCTGATTATAATCCTCTCTAGCTCGAGTATGCACTTGTAATTTGTAAAATATATGGACTTGATTGATGTATTGCATGAGCAATCTGCAGATGTTCAATTAACCCCTTGTGTCACCGCCACTGTTCTTGTTGCACCTTAGAAAGTTTATTCCATCAGATCAGGGTGCATAGGAGATTTCCACGTGGTGATAGGATTTTCCAGGTTGTGGACACCTAAGGGGGCATCATCTTAACAATCTAGATAGTATCACCAGATAGAGATGCACAATGGATATGCATATTATGTGGCTTCCATGGGAGGAAATCCTCAATGTTAAGCACAATATCTCCCTCAGAACTGTCTCATATGGTTCATCTATGATGCTGTACCATATGACAGTATATTGCTATCCCATTTTCATTCATCAGGAACTTGTGCTATGCTTTAGTTTGAGAAGATACGATGGGCCGATTTGACTCGTACTGAGAAAGCTTCTATGATTTTCAGCCAAAAAACAAACAAGGCTGTACCTTTACCCTTTTAGATAATCAAAGCTGATTATACATGGGATAGATCTTATGGTCTTAAGTGAAATAGTAACTGGACAGGAAGTAGATTCAAGTATCTAGTATTCTCAAATCTATTGTCCCTCTCTGCTCCTGTGATTATTTTTCTTGTATCTTTTATTTAAAGATAATGACAATGATGAAGACAGACTTTCTCTGACAGGGATTCTCGACTGGTTTACCAGAGCAGCTGCAGTTGCCTCTCCTGAGAACTTTACCTGGACTTGAGAATTGTTCAATGCTAAGGCCAGCTTATGCTGTAGAATACGATTACTTACCCGCTCATCAATGTTCTAGGTCTCTGATGACCAAAAATATCGAGGGACTTTTCTTCTCTGGTCAAATAAATGGAACAACAGGCTATGAAGAAGCTGCTGCACAGGTGATTGGCTTTTCAACCCTAAATCTTACTCTGAAAAATATTCAATTATCAAGGTCTACGGTTTAAGTACTTGAATGCAGTGTTTCAGTTTTAACAACTTTTGCTATCTATCTCTAGTCTCATTTTACATGATATTTTTTCTAGTCGTGGATAATATTTAGCTAGACCCTTTGTTAACTTTAGTTAGATTAATTTTCAGGGCATCATATCCGGAATCAATGCCGCTAGATTTTCAGATGGGAAAACCCTCATTGTGCTTGAGCGAGAAAGTAGTTTCATTGGGACCTTAATTGATGATCTTGTCACCAAAGACCTTAGAGAGCCGTATCGAATGCTGACGAGGTATATTATGTTGGTTTGATGAGTCTTTTTCATTTTTTTTTCCCTAATTTCTCCTTTATTTGGTACCATATGTCACCAGTCTAGTCTTTGTTAAATTGAATGGAGTCACGATTACAGCTAATATAAAAGTTCTTTAGCAAATATGCAAATTCTCAACATGGCTTTTTTCGGTTTTTCTCATCGAACACAGATTTTTACTGACACTGTGGAGTTTCATTCTCATTGTTTACTAACCTGTTGATGCATAGAATTAAGAAATTCATTAGCAAGAACTGAAATTCTCTTTTTATTCTTGAAAAGTAATGCTGAGTATATGCAATCTCTTGCATGTCTAGGAGATAATATCTTTCTCTTGCACCCAATGCATTACATCTCTGCTTCAGGAATCTAATTTCGATTACAGACATGTTAAATGTGCAGGAGTAAAATTACAATTATTTATTGATGTGTCTGTACATTACTTAGAGCTGGAAACTTTCCATTCAACCTGCATATGTAGTCCTTGTATATATTAATTACCGTGTCCAATTTTTCTGCAGTTCACACAATAGATTTGGTAATGAGTTTCTTGATAGGATTGTATCCCCCAATTTTTGTTCTTATTTTAATTTCTATGTTTTTCTCTATTTAGCCGTTCAGAACACCGGTTGCTTCTTCGAGCAGATAATGCCGATAGTCGTCTTACTCCTTTGGGACGGGAGATAGGGTTAATAGATGATAGACGCTGGAAACTTTACCAAGAGAAGCAAGCTCGAATTTCAGAGGAAAAAGAGCGGCTTAAAAGTGTCAGGATATCAGGTACATGTTTTTCCCAAGGGCAGTGTCTGTCTGTATTTCAGTATTAACGAAGGGACTTAAGGATCGTACTACTTTTCCTTTAACAGTGGAGCATCTTAATGCTTTTGTTTGGGAGAGGGATGAATGTGAAGGTTGTAGAAAATTGGGCCTTTTTTAAAATATATATATATATATATTTTTTTTTTCCTTTCACTTATGAAAAGCACAAATTTTCCCCAAATTCCTATACCCCTCCCATCGCCTTCCCAAAACAAAGCATAACTAACGTAGGAAGGGATATTGTTGCAAATTAACTCTTGTAAAAACCCTCTTCTGATATTTTGTCTTTTTTGACAAAGGACAGGGACCTGTCTGATTCAATGATAATGCACTATCATTGGCCATTGCACGTTGCAAAAATTGTGTTCTGAAAGTGACAACTAAACGGGAAAACTCTAACTTTGGCCATTTTTTTGCAACCTCCATTATGATGGTTAACACCGTGACCATAATGATTGCTTTGCTTGTTTCTTTAATGCCATGTCTGAGAATTTGGGAAAATGGAAGTGACAAAAATTTCAGTGGATAGTTTTGAAAAATTTCAAATTCTTGCAAGTAGATAGAAGAGGGAAAATTTAAACTAGTGGACGTTTTCTCTCCCTCCTAGCTTCCAAATGTAGCCTAAAGAAGTAAGATATGAGCTAAGCGTTGCTTACTTAGACCCTTCTGATTTGGTTCATGAGCATGCATGTAGAATCTGCTTGTGTATACGAATTGATGGATGGATGGATTGCATGCATAAAGGTGCGCTCAAGCTATTTGTGGAGACTATAGAATGGGTCGGGAAAAATGCAGACCATGTACACACTGATTATGATTTTAATCAGGAAGCTGGTATTCTGTAAGCGTGATGGTCTTCATAGTGTGTAACTAGCTTCTTAGTGCTCTGTCCTATATCACTATTTAGATCTGGCTTCTAGTATCATAGTGTATCCCCATCTTCACATTTTGAACATTTACAAGTTCATGAGTTTGTGGATTCATAGTCAAAATGTAATAGATGACTTCGTTTTCCCCTTCTAATTCTTACTTCCCAGGAGGAGATTTGGCAGCTGATGTTACCCGCTTGTCTGGTCAGCCTGTGAAGGATTTTTCAAGTCTCGAGAGTCTTCTCAAGAAGCCACACATACAATACAAAGTCCTCGACCTGCATGGTTTTGGCAACAAAAAACTTTCCAGAATGGAGAAAGAATGTGTCGACATTGATACCAAATATGAGGGATTCATTTTGCGCCAAAAAAGTCAACTCCAGCAGGTGGATAACCCTTGATATCTTTTTTTATTTTGGGACCCTAGTCGTTTCATTAGTTTTAGTTTATAGTCCATCTTTCCCCCTAGACCTGCTCTGGCATGCTCCCTCACACACCACCAACACGCCCCAAACCCCCCTTCCCTAAAAAGGGGCTCTCTCTCTCTCTCTCTCACATTCATTTGGCTTGCAGATGGTTCATCAACAACATAGACCACTTCCTGATGACTTGGATTACTATGCTATGACTACTTTGTCTCTTGAAGCAAGGGAGAAACTCTCCAAGGTCCAATTTTCTCTACTTTATTATTTCAATTGACTTCTTTATGGATTATTAACTGGGGCATATCACTAACATTGTATACTCGGAGGTTTAGTATTATACCAATTTATCTGGTGATGGAAGAAATGCGTGCATGCAAGAGTATATGCTGTTTAGGTGGGCCAATGATACCCACGCATGCATGCAAGAGCACATTCAGTTTCTGGTTAGATTAACAATGCATTAGAATTGATGAACTAGTCAATTAGATTTGCTGTGCATTGTGATTTCAAACTAGCAACCCGTTCTCTTTTGGCTCATTCTCTGTGGGGTTCTTTCCTTTCGTCTCTTGAACTTTCCTTATTTTAGATTAGTTATTGCAGTTTGAGTTACATATGTACCAAATTGCTGTCACATAAAATTAGGATAAAGAATCTTGAATAAATACAGTCAAACAATTCGTTTGACATATCGGAATTGGGAACAAGAGTGAACAGTTCTAAGGTGGTAGGATATCGAGTACATCCTGGAACTACCCTATCAGGAGACTATCAATTGTTGGGGTCTGAAACCTGTCATTTCACTTTATATGAACTCTTAGCAACTCAAAACTTTCTGGTTCTGGTTTCAGGATACCATATGTCATTTCCAAGTTTGTTTAAAGAAATAATAATGCATCGAACAATAAGTAATTTTTCCTTATATCAATTCTTATGCTGGCAGGTAAGGCCACAGAATATTGGACAAGCAAGCAGAGTTGGTGGAGTAAGCCCAGCCGATATTACTGCTCTTCTTATCATACTTGAATCAAACCGGAGGAGTATTCAGGAACAGAAGAGACAGCAGTTGCTGACTTGTGTCATGGAAGATAACGGGCAGGTGAACTCTAAAGCTTCTATAGCATAAGCTATTAGCTTCTGATGATGTTAAGGAGCAGTTGCCTGGGGACCAAGTCTCTGATGCAAGGCTGTCTAAAACTAAGCTTTCTGTCCATCTGCTTTGCCTGCGCACAACTTGAGCAAATAAGGTATTGGGAAACAGATGGGGCATGTGATGCCCGTAGTCCTTATATCCTCTCAGAACATCGGACAGTTTCTTGGAGGCACAGGATCTGGCAATATATCTGGAATACTTTGGAGAATCTATTTTCAGCTGCCCGCATCTGAAGTTGCTCTGTTATCTGCAAAATAGAAGACATTCCAGAATGATGATAAAATACCGCCATATCACAGCAATTTTGACAATGTTGAGGTGCCTTCTTACTCTCTTTCCCATTATCATAGTCTTCCCTCATGATCATAGAATTTTTTAGACAATTGAGGGTTTGTCCATGATTGAGTCCTGGTGTATTGCAACGCTACTATTCTGGCGCAGCCAATATCTCATGTCCTTTCTAAGTTGCCAAGTCAAAGTGCTCCAGGACATTGGTTATTGCGGTTGCTATGAATTGATAATTTGATGATTGAATTTGGGAAAAAGGAAGATGGAGATATTTGGAGGGAGTTGCAAGTACCTGCAGACATTGAATGCATTGAATCTCAAGGTTGGAGTACATGTTATCCTGATATGAAACTAACGGAAAATATAGCAGGAGATTTGGCCCCCCTTCCCTGGGGTTCGAATCCCCACCTTCTTAGGGGAGTTGGGGTGGGGATGATTTAGTATCAGGTGGGGGTTTCGGCTCTCACGCCAGATAGGAGTAGAGTAGGGCCGACCCAAAAAAAAAAAGAACTCTAATTTCCTTTATTGAATTTTTCACTTGTTTTCCCTTTGAATTTCCTTTTCTTTTAGGTGAATATGCAGCGTCACATTCAATGTGTATTAACTTGATAGTTTGTGTCATTGAATAGAGAATCACCCCTTTTCGTTCTTCATTGCTGAATACTTCTCAACGGAATCACTTGAATCATTTTTTTTTTCATTCTCACCTCTGAGATACGACCTCGACAGAGCCACTGGAATCATTCTTTTTCTTTCTTTGCTGCTGAAAATTGTCCTCGATGAGACCACCTTCATTTGTACCACTGTGTGCGCCCCTCGAACATGTTCGATCCAATTTGATCCCTCAGTTTTGAGGGGCAAGGTGGGGTCCAATAAGAATATTTTAGTGAAGTAATCAAACAATTCATTGTCTCAAAGTGTGGTGTGATATGTTGCAAGCCAAAGGCGTTGATGGGGTTGTTTGGTTGCCGGAGACGATGTAGTTGGAGGGGCAGCTCAGTGGTAAGTGGTGGCTGTGGTGGTAAAAGCTTAATGAGAGGTGGTTATGGCGGCGAAGGACCACCTAAATGAGTGTTGAAGGAGAAGAAAAAGGGAAAAAAAAAAAAGGAAGAATGGTAACAGGAGGGGTTGACGGCCAAGAGAAAGTTGGTGAAAAGGAGGGGAGAGAGTCCTGAGGATGGAGGTGAGGCCTAGATGTGATGTGCGCTCGTGTACGATTTTCTTAGCCTGTAGTCTTCCCACCCAAAGCTTGGGTGCTGGAATCCCAGACTCCCCACCAACTTATTTAAGAGAAATTATAGGTCAATTGGATTCGATGAAAACTCATGTAAGTTGTGGGTCTATCCAATCACCTATGAGTCTCCTAGAAGGGACAAATCTTAGCTGCAACAGATGCATGTGAGTCCACCTCGCACGCACTATTTGATGAGGTGAGGCACACGAGGGATTCATCTGATCGAATTATGAATGTGAGCTCTCCCTAGAATGGAGGCTCGGCACCCTCACAAAGCTCTAAATTGTTACCACAATTCTGTCAAAGTTTCCTAATATTTGCATTGATTAAACAGTTTCTCCAACTAAGTATTTACTGTCTGTCATTAGAAACACAACCGAAAAAGATCTCATCGTTCTTTTTTCCCCGGCAGCTATTACAAGAGGGTATTGGAAAGAGGATAAGCTAGTATATAAAGTTAGCAAGTGGCAGAAAGCAATCAGAACGAGGAGAAAAAGCCCATGCACGAACCGACCAGGATGAAGCCCAGGCCACTAATGAGATATGTAGCACCAACACTCTCCGAGAGCTTTCATGTCGTATCCGACATTTCAACACGCTCCGACACATTCTGACACACGGTCAACAAGTGTCGAAAAATCCGACATGCACGAGTCAATTTTAAAAATTTTCAATACTTAAGGAGTCAAAATGTAAATATATATATGAACAAAAAAAAAAAAAAAAAAAAAGAGATAGGGCTGATGGTTGGGCGCTACGGCCACTGCCAACGCTGAAGGGGACCAACGACCTCTTCAGCCATAGGCGGCGGGAGGGGGGGGGGGTTGGGGGGCCTTCGTCGACCGGGTGAGGCCATTGCCTGCCAAGCAAGGGTTGGCGAGGCTCGCTCAAATCTGGGAGATGCCTTAGCTAAGGCTCCAGGCACGACTTGCCCACATTTGGGCAACGCCGCGCCTCGCTCGAGCCCAATGAGGGTTGCCAACCCTCGCTTGGGGCCAACGAGGCCTCGCCTAGGGTTGCGGAGGCTCGCCAGGCACAGGCGAGGGTTAGTGTCGCCCAAATCTAAGTGATCCTCGTTGGCCCTAGCCACATATTGCCCAGATATGGGCGAGCCTTGCTCGGGCCTCACTTGGGTCGGCAAAGGTCGCCCTCCCTACGTCGCCTAAGGCCGGCAAGGTCACCGGCCCCCTTCAACGGTGGATGGGCATGCCACTACCACCCAACCATTGATGAGGGTACCAGCAACAGCATGCCGAGCCACGACCATGCCTCTTCTTTTTTTTTTTTCAATTTTTTTTTAGAATTATTTTAACTTTTTTAAAAGTCTTTTACTATGAAAGAAGTAATAAAAAATACCACATATGATAAATAAATAAATTTAAAAATACAATTATAGCATTTTTCTTTAAATAATGTTTTTTCCCTCTAAGTTTTATATATTATTGTAATGGAATGCAATTGAATTTGTCAAATTAAAATAATAAATGATATTAACAAATGTTGAATTAATATTTTTAGTGTAAATTGATTCAAAGCTCTTATTATTATTATTTATTTATGTATTTATATATAAAAATATATTTAATATATAACGTATCGAAATTCTCTATTTTTAAGAAATGACGTGTCGGCGTGTCATGTCGTGTTGCATGTTTGTGTCGATGCTACATAACTAATGAGAGCTTAGAGGCTGCTTCTACCTCGGATTTGTGGGTGTTCCTGAATGTTTCAATAGGCAATATGAGGATTGTACACTTATATACATCCCTACATAAGTCTGTTTTAGTTTGGTTAAGGCGTTGATGGGGTTGTTTGGTTGCCGGAGACGGTGTAGTTGGAGGGGCAGCTCAGTGGTAAGTGGTGGCTGTGGTGTTGGAAGCTTGATGAGAGGTGGTTATGGCGGCGAAGGACCGACTAAATGAGTGTTGAAGGAGAAGAAAAAGGGAAGAATGGTAACAGGAGTGGTTGACGGCCAAGAGAAAGTTGGTGAAAAAGAGGGGAGAGAGTCCTGAGGTTGGAGGTGAGGCCTAGATGTGACGTGCGTTCGTGGATGATTTTCTTAGCCTGTAGTCTTCCCACCCAAAGCTTGGGTGCTGAAATCCCAGACTCCCCACCAACTTATTTAAGAGAAATTATAGGTCAATTGGATTCTATGAGAACTCATGTAAGTTGTTGGTCTATCCAATCACCTATGAGCCTCCTAGAAGGGACAAATCTTAGCTGCACCAGATGCATGTGAGTCCACCTCGCATGCACTATTTGATGAGGTGAGGCTCACGAGGGATTCATCTGATCGAATTATGAATGTGAGCTCTCTCTAGAATGGAGGTTAACCAAAATTCCGTCAAAAGTTTACTAATATTTGCATTGATTAAACAGTTTCTCCAACTAAGTATAGACTAGAAACACAACCGAAAGAGATCTCTTCGTTCTTTTTTCCCCGGCAGCTATTACAAGAGGGTATTGGAAAGAGGATAAACTAGTATATAAGGTTAGGAAGTGGCAGAAAGCAATCAGAACAAGGAGGAAAAGCCCATGCACGAACCGGCCAGGATGAAGTCAAGACGACTAATGAGTGCTTAGAGGCTGCTTGTGTCTCGCATTTGCGGGTGTTCCTGAATGTTCCAATAGGCAATATGAGGATTGTACACTTATATACATCTCTATATAAGTCTGTGTTTGTTTGGTTAAGAAGATTGATAGATTGTATATCCACCATTAAATCGATCATGAAAGATCTAAGGTTGTAAGACTGGGGCTCATGGATATATAGAGCGTATATATACTTCAAACGTTCACTCGTTTGGATCATCAATGCTCCCAAAACTAATAAAAAAAACATAATAGCATGGTAAAGTTATAACACAATAACACACAAGATTGACACATTCATAGATAACAATTACTTTTTGTCGGCATTGCAATGTGGTCAGCTGTTCATCTTGGTTGTCTTAGACAAAAGTGATCTGCCTTGTCTCCCTATCGTAACAAGGCTGTTGATTCGAGTGGTGTTCTGAAACGCCTACGTTTGAAAAGTTATAATAACCCACAAGAAACAAGTACACCAATCTAAGCTCCAATTCACCCCTAAAATATTTTCCTTTCTCTAGCCGCATGCTTTTCAAGTACACAATCAGCTCTCACGTCCTGTTACAGAAAACATCATTGCCAAGTAATCAAATGTCGTTTTTAGGCAAGATGAGAAAACATTGCCAAGACAGCCTGAGGAATGATGAGCAATTTCCCTGTCCCAAAAATGGAGCTCTCATTAGTCGATCCTAACTTGAGAGCATTTCATTCAACTTTTCGCTGAAAGCAGATCTACTGGGGACCTTGTTTAGTAGCTGAAGGTGTTGTTGTTCCACCCAATGAAGGGCCCTTCTCGACTGATGCAACAGAAGATTGCTGACCTTTTTGCACGGATGAAACAGGGCCGGCTGATTCTTCAGCTTTGACGAGCTTGCGAAGTCTTTCTTGAAGGACTCGAACTCTGTCCTCAGTTCTCCGAAGCTTTCTCCACCTATAAGTTGTCCAAAGAGTGAATCCTCCATAAACTAGAATATATGAAGCCCAGACGTAAGGGTATGTTTCTGCATTCTCTTTTATCTTCCGATACTGTTCTTCCACCATTTCTTTCAAGCCAATGGCTGAGGGGCTAGAAGCTTGCTTATCTTCATTTTGCTCAGTTGTCATTTTTTTCCCCTGCCAGATTTCAGTGTCAAAAATGAAAATTTGTCGAATGATATGGAAGCACTGGTAATTCTTGGGTCGTATTTTATGGACGTCTGCAGACAAACTATCATTACCCAAAGATTGATTCTGCAGCTATTATTAACAACAGAAAAGACTGCAGAAAGAAGTTTCCATCTCATTTGTTTTCCTATTATCTGTGTCACGAACAAGAATTACAAGCTTCACATAACACTCCCTGTGGAATAACCTATTCAACATAAACAAGCTGAAGCAAAATGGGTTCAAGAAAAAACAAGACATGGCAATAATGGCAAAGAAATAAATTTTTTCGCCTTCCTTAATATTGGATTGTGAACAGGTAACAAACCAGAACGAAGCAAAAGAGCAAACAGCCGGAGAGATTCAAAACCAGACTTTCATAAAATAAAAGAGGAACTCACAATGCTCACACATCCGAGCAACCGTTCAGTCTAAACAGTCACTCGCAAAAATCAAGATCCTCATGGACCTACTTCATTTGGGCAATTCTGCTAATTAAGATGCTAGATTTCTACCAGTCCAAAGCAGGGAACAACATATGAAACCTTGGAAGATCAGCTAACCACTAAACTAAATTCAGCAGAAAAATCAACTAGAAAAGGGATCAAATTCAGCGATACAGATCATATCATGGGGAAAGTAGAACTAATTAGCCGGCGGCTCACGACGAAAGCATGTAATTCTCTAAAGAGACAGTATCCATTCCTTATATTTGATTCACAAGAAGAGACGTCAGCAAATACCCATTTCTCAAAAAGCATTGCAATTCACGATCACAAAGGATGGGTGATCAACAAATTCGAAACGACAAAACTCACAAAGCATAAACCCTAAACCCTCCCAGCTAAACATTCTTCAAGAATAACAGAAAGAAAGACATCACACGTGAACAGCCTCACAGCAGTCGCCGAACCCACCTGCCCAAATGAGCACGTACACAGAGAGAGAGATTCAGACACGGGCGGCGGCACTCCCACTCACGCACCCGAGAGAGAGAGAGAGAGAACGCGCCGGCAACGAGGGGGCGAGGACCTTCGCAGCAAGGTGGCAGCGACGAATGACCCACAAGTTCGCCGGACGACTGACTACAACCCAGATGGGTGCGGGGAGCTAAGGTGGGCGGGGGAGCCGAGCTGTGCCGAGAGGGAGAGAGTTCAACAACGAAGAAGAGGAGGAGGCATTTGCCATTGTTGGGTTGGGCGACTGTAGAGGCCCACCAGACCAAGAGGCTTCAAGACAACACAGACTTTTTCGCTTGCGGGCTTTGGGAGAGGCCTCTTCTCTTTCATTTTGGACGAGATGAATGCTCCTCTCTCTCTCTTTCTCTCTCTCTCTCTCTGCTTTACTTTCTCAATACGAATAATATTCATCAACTTTTCCCCCATGAATTCGAATTTTAAGAGAATTGAGAGTAGCAATGCCCTGAGAAATTTGCATTTGGGTGTTCTTGATCTCTTTATTAGTACGATGCTTTTATAATGTACACGTATCCAAGCCCATGATTTAAAAAAAAAAAAAAGAAAGGAAAAAATACTTTCGTATCCTAAACACTCGGTTTGCTGAACTTAATGAAAAATACTTTGTACCTTTGGGGGGTACCGAAATATACGTGTGAAAAAATATGGTGTATTGAACTCGGTAGAAATACTTTGTACTCCAATTTTGAATTTATTTCTTGGCTTTTTCTTTAATTATAACATGTTAAAAATCATTTACATACCCGAAATATGATTTCCTTCTAATTTCATATCATTTTCATAAATAAATGCAATGCACTAGTGATTTCTCAATGAAAAGTATAAATTAGTAACGAAATTCACTTATTTGATAAGACTTTTATTAAATTACATAATTCAAATAGCCCTATTTGTAATATGTAGAATTTATTTGTTTACTATACAATTGATGTAAAATTATAGTAACGTCATTTTACGATTCCAATATAGCTTGCCGAACCCTTTTGAAGTACTTTTAACAAAAAATCATGATATATACCCAGGTTCGTATCCCAAATTATATAATAACCTTCTCATATATTACTAACACAGATCTTGATCGACTGATGTATAAGATACTTTGAATCTTCAGAAGATATATTTGAGATAAAGCGGTGGCCTTGAGCTCTCCGGACAAGGCTCTTAAGCTTTTGTCAAAACAGAGAACTCTCGGCGGATCTTGCGCAGCTAGATAGCGTCACCTCTCTATTTCATCTTATACAAACGAAGCAAGAAGAAAAGATCAGCTTCCGTTATTTGCACTTAGTGGACAGTTTGTTTTCCTATGCTGAGCAAGACTAAATAAACTGTCTACCCAGTTACAGAGTAATAAACAGGAAAGAAGGGTGATGTTCAAACTGCTAGTATGCCTTGTTTGGCTTTGATAAGTCGTAGGCTATCTTCGCTTTGCAGGCATTTTTAATGCCCATGTTCTCATAAGTGCATCCTCATGTAACATATCGAAAGAAGGGCCCCAACAGATTCAAAGGAGGAGACCACGTTGCTTTGGCAGCCGGCAACAGAGACAACAGCAGAAGGGTCATTCCCCTCCCAACAATGCACCAAACTGCAACACGGGGGACGGATGCTGCAGATATATAACCCACAAATTAGCATTGTTTAGTGATTCAAGGAATGGTGGCATCAATATCATGAGTGCCTGACAATATATAGAAGGAGCCATCTGGCAATGACAATATCTCAAGGGAGAAGACTCTGCAGCAGACGAAAGAGTGACAATTCAGGTGAAATCATATCCATTTCCTTTTATGTGGATCCGTTAGATAGTTTCAAAAACAAAGCAGCCAAATATCTGAAAAGTACATTAATGATTACACATGAACTTCACAGAAACTACAATGAAAACTGTACCATGGGTTCATTTGGTAATGTAGTTAAGCAGCAGAGAATTGTAATTTTTAGTCATGCACAATGCCAATCTAGGGCATAAACATCTCATGTACAAAGACAAGGTTAAGGAAAAAGAGAAGTTGTCGACGACAACGACCACAACAATGACGACAAAGAGTTTGAGCATTCACCTAAGATTAGAATAAGAATAATAAAGGTGGCTAATGTAGCTTGCGAGGATAGTTGATGCACTTTTACAAAGAATTTGAGCATTCACCTAAGATTAGGGTCTCATTAGTCAAAATCAAAAACAATGGTTCAACAACTTTGCAATAATTGCACCTCATTATTTAACAAATTTTCAACAACTTGGCCATAATTGCACCTCATCCAAACTGGGATGAAATGAGAGAGCTGAACTAAAATCCAAAACTGAGTTTATATTCTTAATAGCACTCCAAACAGACAACTAAACCAATTCGACTGATTTTCCAGCTAAACTTCCTCACACTTGCATTTACATGAAGTTGAACTCGTCATGAGTAATTACTTAAAAGTCATTTAGAAAAAGCGAGTTCCACACCAATTGACCAATAAGGAACACCAAGTCTGATCATCACAAAAATGCAGTTCAAGGAATGACCCAAGGCAGCAGAATCAATAGAACTGTATCAATGAGTTCTTCACGAACATGAAACCATGACCTAAGAATGCATGACAAGAATTAGACTGCAGAAGTTAGATTCATTCCAAGTACTAGTGCTCTAAGAAAAGACAGAGATATGATGCATGCACAGACTGAATTTGTACCTCTAACGCAAGCTTATACAAGCAAAGAGCTTCAGGGCATCAAAGATGGAGTCCCCACGATTAATCTGCAAGTAGGCCAAATTTAATCATCTTGCCCACAAGTTGCAAAACTGATTTTCAGTGCCAGTGTTCACGGTAAACATCAAGCATTGGGTTACATATTGGTTAACATGGAGGTAGGACATCATAACACTTGATTGGAAAGAAAATTTAGATTTCAGCAAGAAAGGAAGGACCCTTTTGCACAATCTATTAATGAACAGCACTATCTCATTGATATTCAGAATCCCTTCTCTACCATTTCACAGAAGAAGAAATGGCTCTTTGAAACATTGCCCTTTGCACAATGTACTTTCAATATTGTGGTGGTACAAGCAACTTTTGTCAAGTTCACATTTCCATCTTGATGAGACGCTAGAAAACTACCAAAATCCCTTCAGTCACCAGACACTAAGTCCACTTACCCAAGCTCAATTATCAACCATCTTCATGATTTAAATGACAGTTAGGAGCATCCTCGAATGGCGGAACTCATTGGATAATGAGCCATGGCTTTCCCAAAGGATGTCAGTTTCCCATTACTGTCAAGTGCTTCAAGAGCCTTCAGGCTGCACTCTGCTTCAAGCAAGGCTGTTGCTTCAGGCTGTGATGCAAATGGAAAATTTGCAACCTAAATAAGCAAAGAATACAAGCAATCAATCTGAAGCCCGACACTAAATAATCAAAGACCCAATGGTGAGGTTAAAAAAAGAAATGACCATCATAGATGTAGCAGCTTAAGGAGCGTAGTCATGAATAAACGGTGTACTTAATAAACACAAGCATAAATAAAAAGGGGCATGCAGCAACACCTCGCAGAGGCAGTTTTATTTAGCGATGCTGCACAAGATAAAGGCCCTGCATGGACATTCACAATGCAGAGGTACAAATCATTGTACTTCATCATGAAAATCATATTATTATCTAGCAGAGCAGGATTGCATAGGACCTACCTTATGGATACCCATAGATTTCATAAGAACGACAACCCCATCAACAGGTATTTAGATATTTCAGCCAAGAAGTCACAAAATATGTTTTAATAAGGACTGGAGAATAGTGGAGACAGTAGCAATGACCAGGACCAGTTCTTCCAGTTCTTCCAGCACACTGGGGAGCTGATGCTTTACTTATCTATTGTATCTTATACATCTTTATCCCATTGGAAAAGTTGTAGCTCTTCACCTTTTCTCTTCCAGTGTCAACTACATACATTATGCCAGGAATAGTTAAAGAGTAAATTCCCATAAAAATAAATTGCACAGTAAGCTCAAGAATGATTTAATCATGCCTACAAATCCATTCCAAAATGGCTGAAACAAATGTGATAAAACCCACAATTAGAAACCTGTTCTCAACTATTCAATCTCAACAATACACCAAACAAACAAACTACAATTTAACCTATGTTCAGGTAAAACACAATTGCATCTTAAATGTATTATACAACTAGGCATGACGTCAACTCATACCTGATGTGGACATTCAACGGAAACATTGAAGTGGAGCATATTCCACACAGATTAACCAATAAGACGAACCTTGTCTGATCACCAGGGAGTGCAGTTGAAGAGTTCAATGAGGGCAACCAGCTCCATTTATAAATCAGTGTTCAGAATGCATAAAATCTGAGGGAATACCATACTGTGAATATTAGACAAGCAGAAGTTAGATTCATTCCACGGTACTCAGTCACATATAAAAGGATAAAATGGTAAAGCAAGCATAAGAAAAATCCACTGCACTTTTTGAAGTTCTAGTGCTGTGATAAAGAAAAGATGATGCCACCGATACAGTAGATTCATACCTGTTATGTCAATTTCTACATGGACACACAGCTTTCCTTCCCATGAGGGGCATCAATAGTTAAATCCCCATGCTTAATCTAGGAGCAAGCCAAATTTAATCATCTTGCCCAGAAGTTGGAAGTATGATTGAAGATCCCCACCCTCATGAAAAGCATTGAGCATTGCTTCACATATCTGATGATCTGGATATATGCCATCATATAACATCATGAGGAAAAAAAATTCAACTTCAGTAAGTAAGGACCGTTTGCATAATCTATTAATTACAGCACTATAATCTCTAATTGATATTTCAAATCTCTTCTCCATCATTTGACTGAAGTAAAAAATTGCTCTTTGCACATCACCCTTCGCACAATGTGCTTTGATGATGGTGGTATAAGCAACCTTTGTCAGGTTCACATTTCTGTCTTGAAGAGAAATAAGCAAGCTATCAGCATCTGTTAATTCACCATATACACAAAGTCCATTTATAAGTAGATTATAAGTAACTGGAGTGGGCACAAGGTCATGCGCTAACATCTCAGTGTGCAACCGAAATGCATTTTCCAGGTTTCTTGCTTTGCAGAAGCTCTGAATAATGGTATTATAGGTGACTTGGTCAGGTCTTAAGCCCTTAGCATACATGTCATTGAGGATTTGCACAGCCTCTTGCAGCTTCCATTGCCTGCAAAGTCCTTTAATGATCACTGTGTACGTGACATGTGTTGGAACTACAGCTTTTGTTTCCATCTCATGAAACAATGCCAGCATGCTCTTCATATTACGTTCTTCACAAAATGCATTCATAAGAATAGTATAAGTTATGGCGCTAGGTATCAGTCCATATAACTTCATAGCATCCAACCACCACCTAGCCTCGTCAAGTTTTCTTTGTTTGCAGAATCCATAAATGAGAGAGTTAAAAGTTACAGTACTAGGAGTGATCCCCTTTGTAACAATCTGTTTGTAGAGATCCACAGCTTCTCCAATTTTTCCACATTTTGCATACTGATCAATCATAATGTTATACCAAACAACACAATCTGTCGAATTGCTTCTGGTGAGAGCATCGAAATACATCCTAGCCTCTTTTATAGTCCTCCTTTGACACATTCCCAGCAGAATGGAAGTTTGTGTAAAGGAATTTGGAAAGATCCTCTTTGATATCATGTCCCGATAGACCATAATAGCTTTTTGAACTTCTCCTTGCTTGCAAAGTGAATGGATGAGGATAGAATATGTCACTACGTCCGGTCGCACGCCAGTAGCTTCCATTTCATAGAGCAAGTTCAATGCTTCAACAACTCGACCACTTTTGCACAGGCTGCTGAGCAGTGCTGTGTATGAGATGCAATTCAATGGCAAATTCAGTGAAAGCATCTCCTCCCTAAGCTTTAAGCCTTCATCTATATTGCCCGCCTGACAATGTCCGCATATAAGAATGGTGTACGTTACCTGATCAGGATGCAACCCTTTGAGCAGCATGTTCTTAAGGACGTTCCCAGCCCCACTCATTAGACCCAGGAGATGAAATCCTTTAGCAAGAATATTGAAAGTCACAACATCAGGACCCAATCCATTCTTCTCCATATCATTTGCAAATTCTATTGCCTCTTCCATGGAACCTGCTACACATAAACCATGGACGAGGATATTGTAAGTGTATGTATCAGGTGGCAGTCCAAACTTGAGCATCGTACAAAAGAATGACTGAGCAACATCCAGAAAACCCAATTTACAAAACCTTGACATGAGGGTATTAAACGACACAACCGAGGGCCCAAATTCCATCTTATTAGTCTCCCAGAAGAATTTAACTGCATCTTGAAATCTCGACTGCCCGCAGAGGCCATCCAAAATAATGGAATGAGTGTATTCACTGTGAGGGATGCCACTCGCTTTGATCTCATTATATACATCCCACATGATATCGGTGTGCCTCAAGTTATGCAATAGACTATTATATGTCGTTGTAGAAGCTCGCAATCTCGAATCCTTCATCTTGGCAAGGACAAAGAGGGCGTCATGCACCATCCCGGCTCTTGAATAAGCAAAGGCAAGAACATCCCACACGACACCACTCGATTCCCAATCGCAGAAGCTACTCGACAAAACCTCACAAAGGGCAGGTGCGGAGCCAGAGCCTACACAGAATCAAAAGCAGCGACGTGAGAAATGCTATAGACCTACAACTAGTTCAACCTCCTTAGGAAGCTAAACTACAAACAGAACATCACCCAAAATCTGCAAAATCTCCAATTGGTTCCTCAGTCTGCACGAAACAGAAAAGGGCACTTGGTAGCCCATATATCTTGCCCCAAAACAAAACTTTGAAGAGCATCGCCCGGCTCAGCAGAACCAAACAGAAACCCACAACATGAGAAAGCCCTTGTACTCAAAATTTACCTTCTTCCTCCACTATTTGCTGAAGAACCCAACGTAACCGCCCCAGCTCCCACTTCCCAGCCAAGACATGCGAGACCAGCAACCAAGAGAACCTCGAATGCCGGAACCCGTACCCGTTCCTCAAAGCGTCGAAGAAAGCGACCGCCGAGTCCGGGCTCTCGGCCTGCAGAGCACCCACCACCCGGTCGACCTGGAACCCATTCAACTTCGACACTACGACCCCGAAGCGAGGAGAAGCGAGGAAACCCTCCACTCCCGAACTCCTCAACCCAGCAATGACATCACGAAAAGGGTCGTCGGGGCTCGAGGCGGCGGGGACAGGGTCGTGGTCGCCGCCGCGGTCGAGCACGGCGGCGGCGGCGGTGGCGGAGGGCTTGGCCGCCGAGAGCAAGGACGGCATGGAGAAGAGGATTGGAGAACTAGCGGGGAGGCGGAGGGGATTGCATCGGCGAACGCGGGCGAGCATGGAACTTTGGGAGCTTCGAAGGCATGCACAGAGGGACTGCTGCTGCTCTTGCCCGGCGCTGCGAAGGTTTTTGTCTGGGTTTGGGAGTCGCGAGCGTAGCGAAGGGCAAAGAAAAGGGCAGGCAAATCAGAGATTTGAAAATTAATTTGGCCAATTCAACTTGTAGCACTTTTTTTTTTTAATAATGATTGTATTGTTTGAAATAATTAATTAATACGAAAAAATATTTTTATTCTCAATAGTGATAATTAATTTTCATGAACGGTAAAAATATAATTGGTAATGAAAATTTTTTGACAAAAATAAGCAAAACTAGTCTAGCTATAATATCCTAGAAGAAGTCAGGCAGGGAGCGACCGATGCAAGACATTTTGCATCGCGCGCAAGGCGGTGACGTCGAAAAGCTGCCATGGCTTCGTCGGTGGATCCAGTATCTACAATATATCAACGTCACTTCCACAATCGGAAGCACCAAACTCAAGACCGTAACCTAGGGGCCTATTTGGCAAATTTTATTTCTATCTCCGAAATAAAAATTTATGTTCTTTTGTTTCATTTTTGTTTCGAGAGATAAAAAAACAAAAAACAAAAACGCGTTTAGTAAAACTTTTGTTTCCGGAAACAATTTTGGAATAGAAACAATTCTAACAAACAATTTTTCTTTCTCCTCTTTTCTTCTTCTTCTTCTTCTTCTTCGGCCACCGGCCAGACGAGGGCCAGTGACCTCGCCGGAGAGTCGTCGGCCCCTAGAGACAAACAATTTTTCTCTCTCCTCTTTTCTTCTTCTTCTTCTTCTTCTTCGGCCACCAGCCAAACGAGAGCCAGCGACCTCGCCAGAGAGTCGCCGATCCCCAGAGACGCTAAGCCATGACGAGACTCGCCTCTTCTTCTTCTTCGGCCACCGGCCAGACGAGGGTTAACAACCTCACGCGGAGAGTCGCCGGCCCTAGAGACAACCTCGCCGGAGAGTCACCGGCCCCCAAAGACGCTAAGCCACGACGAGGCTCGCCTAGCCAATGAGGCCACCGGTAAGGCTTCGGCGAGCTTGCCCACCAGGTTACTTGGTGCCGCCATGGCCGGTGACGGGCCACAAAGGGAAAGAAGGAAAAAAAAAAAGAAAGAAAAAAAGAAAAAAAAAGGAAAAATATAATAAAAATATTGAAAAATTTAAAAAAAAAACAACAAAATTATACAAATTTACCAAATGCATTTCTATTCTTGAAGTATAAATTTTTTACAATTACCAAGCGCATTCTTATACTCATAAATTATTCCTAGGAACAGAAAAAAACAAAAAAAACTACTTCTATTAAAAATTATTTTCCAAAACAGAAACGTTACTAAACAGGTCTTAGATTTCCACGCACTTTAGAGTGGCGGCATTAATGCTTGAATAGCTTTTCGACTGCCACTTACAAAACTTGAGATATTTGCAGTTGCAACTTGACTATAATGCCCAACATCATTTCTAACTTGATATCCACCGTTGTGACTTGAATATAATGCCCAACACTAGATCATTTCTTTTGTTTGTGTTAAGTAACAACTCATCTTCAATTGTCACCACAAAGAACTTATCTTTCACTTTCTCAACTTGTCAACATCCATAATGGTGTAATATCATCACTACCAACGAAGGTTAAATTGTATGCCGATACTCCAATTATAGGGCATGCTTCGTTGCTCGAGGATTCTCTTAGAAATACAGGCTAGAGTGGCGATATGTTTAGCGTAGCGACAAAGGTTACTATAATTCAGCTCTTTCTAGCACTGGCAATTAGGGATGTGTAAAGAAATCGAGAACTATCCAGAACTAGACTAAAGTAGCCCAAAATTGACGGTTTCCTTGGGATTAGTTTGGTTTGATTTCTAATTCTAATTTACTAAAATTAGTGAGTATTTGTCGAATTTCCACTTCCAAGCATATTAGAGATCTTAGAAAAATAATATAGCTCATCATCCCGATAGTATGCTTTGCACTTGGTTTCATTAGGATTTTGTGCATTAGAAACTAATACTAGAAAACCTTATGTTTGAAATGAGAGTTAAGCCGGATGCTAAAAATCGGTTTAGGATAAGGTCTAAGAGAGGCATCGCGCGACTGCCCAATCAGGCTATCGACCTTCCAAGCACCTACTACTTGTTCGACTTGAAACCGATTCAACTTGAAAATCATGGCCACAAAGCGAGGAGAAGCGAAGAATCCCTCAACGACGGGGGACCCCTATGAGCCTCGCAGCAGCGGCGGAGGGATTAGCCGCCGAGAGCAAGGAGGGCATGGGGAAGAGGATTGGAGACTTAGCGGAAAGAAGACGAAGGGGATTGCATCGGTGAAGGCGGCCTGAGCATGGAACTCTGGGGGAGTTTGGAAACTATACGCTGACTGCCCTTTGCCCATCGCTGTGGAAAAGATTCTGTGTGGATTCACGAGCTGGCGAGGGATATGAAGGGGAAACGAAAAGATAAGGATAACGTGAGCCTAGAGAATCAGGTAGTTTTGGTCTATTTTTATTGAGGGTTAAAATTATGAAAAATCTAAATTGATAAATTTATTCTAAATTAATTTTTTGACCACTCAATGCCCCAATTACACCTTTAACAAATTTACCTTAAATTGTGACAAATTCACCCTCGGTTACTTGTCATTAAGTTATATTGTCAAACTATTGAATTAGATGACAAGAATTTTTCATTAAATTTTGTTGTCTTGTTAAATTATACTATCAAGTGACAGTTAACTGATGTACCGATTTGATATTTTACTCTCCGTTTATCACGCTTAACTAATTTTATGATTTTTTATGATATTAATTAAATTTATGGAGGGTATATTTATAAAAAAAAAATATCAATTTCGAGTTCTTGGAGGTAAAAAAATTAGTCTAGAATAAACCAATTTATAATTTTGTGTGTTGCTAGAGAATTAGATTATGTTTTTTTGTGGTCATTTTTCCATTAGAATTAGAAAACTTTCCTATACTTGAATCAATAATCAGTGCCTTTTTTGAAAAAAAAAAAAAAAAACTCAAACAATTAGAGGTACGTGCATAGCCGGTTGTTTTATCTGTATTCTCGATTGGTTCATAGCTCTCCTTATCTGCTGGCTTTTTATGTAATTTCTAATAATTTTCTTGGGTATGGTAAGGACATTAGCAATAATCACAAAATGTCCTTCCCTTTGTTGAGACTTTGGCCATGTTTTTTTTTTTTTTTTTTTTTTTGGGTCGAAAACAAGACGATAATATTAATACTTAAGAGTTCTTAAACAAAAGACCCATTTGAGTATCCAAACAAAGCAAATTCCAAAGATGCTGAGAAGGCTAGACTACCCAAGAAAGGGACAAGGAATTCATTCTACGGGCCTTAGCTACCTAATCTGCTACGCAATTTGCGGATCAACTACAATGGGCCAAGGAGATATTTTTAAAAGAGCCAAAAAGAAATTTAGCTTCGTCCATTATAGGCTTAATTTCCCATCGCACGTGGTCTTCTTTGACCATTGCATTTGGAAGCTCTCAGCAATCACTTTCCAGTTGCAGTTGTAGGTTTTTCTCTTTCTTCGACTGAAGCAACTTCAAAGCTTCGACCATGGCCAGTGCCTCCGTTTGGATTGCCGATGAAGCTGGAACAATTTTTGCAAACCCATCAAGAAAAGTCCTTGTAGCATCTCGGATAATCCCCGCGACGGCACCTTCTGTAGCTCCCTCAACATAAGCTCCGTCAATGTTCATTTTTAAGGTATACGCCTTCGGTGGTATCCACTTTTTGGTCGATTGAGCTGATTCTGAGTAAAGTTTCAAGCGTTGATAGTTCCATTTGCTGAAATTTCTGAGTGATGCTTTTGCTAAGCTGATTAGGGCTTTTGGATTTGGGGCAAGCCTCCGAAACATGAAGTCATTCCTCACTTTCCACATAAACCACAAGAGGGTTGGAATTTCTTCAAAGGTCAATGAGTTTTGTTGGTGTTCAATCAAGTCCTAAAGCCAAATTTCTATTCGCGTGACATTGTGACGCGATACTTGAATGTTAACCTCAGGGTCCGACCAAATTGAACTAGTCTAGCAACAGAGCAAGAAGAGGTATTCTATAGATTCCACTTCCTGGTCACAAAAAGGACATGCTGGTCGAGGTATAATTTTCCTCCGATAAAGATTCTTTGTTGTAGGGAGTGCATTTTGACATATGCTCCACATAAAGATCTTAACTTTAGGGGGTGTCTTCATACTCCAAATATGATTCCATAATTTATGGGGCGGCAGGAAAGAAGATGTTGCTTTCATGATATGTTGTGGCTTATTTGTTTTTCGGATCATATTATAGGCACTTTTCACTAAGTAGATACCTGATTTGGAAGCCATCCACATCAATTTATCTTGCGTGGCACGAGAGCTGAGTGGCATTGCAAGAATTTCATTCACTGTTTGTTCATCGAACGTTCTTGTGAGCATGTGAACATCCCACTTTCTCTCATTTTGTATACTCAAATCAGAAACTTTAATTGGATCACTAGAGTTGACTGGTCCCCTGATAATACCTCGTTTTAGCCACCTGTCTTCTCAGATATTGATATTTTCTATTGTACCTACTGACCATATAACCGAATTTGAAATAGTATCTCTTCCCATCAATAAACTCTGCCAACCCCAAGAGGGGTGGGATCCCTTCCTGGCATGCCAAAATGCTCTTGTAGGAAAATAAATTCCCTTGAGAATTTTGCACCATAAGGATGACTGATTTTGAGATAGCCTCCATGCTTGTTTCCCAAGCATTGCTCTATGAAAATCCAATACGTCTCTAAAGCCCATTCCCCCACTGTCTTTTCTACTTTTAAGCACTTCCCATCTTTTCCAATGTAGACCACTTCTTGATTCGTTGTTCTTCCACCAAAATGCAACAATTCTTTTCTCTATAGATTGGCAAATTGACATTGGGATTTTAAAAATAGACATTACATATTGAGGAATAGCTTGAATCACAACTTTAATCAAAATCTCCTTTCCTGCCTTCGAAATCAAGTTTTCTTTCCAACCCTCTAGTTCCATATTCACTCTTACTAAAATCCATGCAAACATTTGTTTCTTAGAGGATCCCCAATCATAAGGTATCCTTAAATATTTTCCAGTTTTATCAACTTCCGAAACTCGTAATTCTGCTGCCATATTCTTTCTTAGGGATTGTGGGCAAAATTTGAACTAAACAAGATACTTGATTTGTTCAAATTTATGGCCTAACCGGATGCATAGCAATATTGATTTAAGAGCAACGCTAAATTCTAACATTCTTGCACTTTTCCATCCAAGAAAAAGATTGAGTCATTAGCAAAAAAAGATGGGAAATGATAGGACAGAACCTGTTTAGCTTGATGCCTACTATTGTTCCTTCCTGAACTACCTTTGTCATTAGAGTTGAGTGTGTTGGCCATCAATATAAAAAGGTAAGGAGAAATGGGGTCTCCTTGTCAAATACCTCTTGATAGTTGAAAATATTCCAGTGGCTCCCCATTAAACTTCACGCTAAAGGAGATTGAGGTAACACATTTCATAATTCTATTTACCCACTAATCGTTGAATCCCATTTTCAACAAGCATGCCTCTAGAAAATCTCATTCCAACCTATCGTATGCCTTTTTTATATCCAGTTTTAATACAGCTTGAAATTTCCTTTTTCCTCTTTCTTACTCTCAATTGATGTAACACCTCCTGTACAATCAAAATGTTGTCTTGAATTTGCCAGCCCCCTACAAAGACACTTTGCTCACATGCAATAAGTTCTAGAAGCCATAGTTTCAATCTATTTGCCAATACTTTGATTATGATCTTATATGCAAAATTACAAAGGCTGATTGGTCTGAATTGATCTAATCTTTCTGGATTTTGTACTTTTCGAAATCAATATGATGTGAGTTTTATTCAGTTCTGGATTTAGAAGTCTTGACATGAAAAAAGACTGCACTTCCTCAAAGATACTCTATTTGACCTCCTCCTAGTAATATTGATAAAATTGTCCATTCAAACCATCATGGCGCCTTCAAAGATCCCAATTGAAAAACAGCAGCCAGTACTTCTTCCATTGTGATCGCTGCAGATAGTTGCTGGTTTATTTCTGGAGTTACTATATTTGGGCATTGTTGCAAAACAGGGTCAAAATTCCGAGGACCCATTGACTTATAAAGTTCTTCAAAGAAGTTTGCTGTCATTTGTTTTAGAGCCCCTATATCTCGCACCCATGAGTCCTCAGTGTTCTTAAGCATGGAAATTATATTCCTCTGTCTCCTTTGGCCATGTGATTTGTTGGAAAAAAAATTGAGGAAATTTGGCCATTAGATCGTTCCTAACAAGGAGCTGACATGGCTTGGTGCGAACTGTATGATCTAGGTGCCGCGAGATTGAAGCCTAAGTCGTTTGATCCAATGATGAATCTTGGCCGCTAGATTCAGATGATGATCTCGCATGACTTAAGGGTGCATTTGATTGGACTTTTGGGAAAAGCCTTTAGGAAAATGTAAAGGACTTTAAGCTAAATGGGTTTTCTAAAATGCAAAGTGCATCTGGTAAATTATAGTTTGTAAGTTCATTGGAAAATTCCTTTGAACAAAATAGTATTTGGAGAAATTTATATTTCTAAATGACTTTTGGTGATTAAAAAAAAATTAGTTGGCTGGCGAAGGATAGGCAATTGTTGGCGGCGCTCAAAATCTGTCACCGGCGGTCAACGTATTAGGTTGCAAGATCTCAAGCAGTCACAAAGGACAACATCTTCTCCTCTTCTTCATCTTAACCACCACCATTTCTCCTCCATCTTCTTCTCTACCATCTCAATCTCTCTTCTCTAGGACCATGAAGAAGCAGAAGCCTAGGGTCCCAACGTTGGAGGGCTCCGCCCTCTTCAACCCCCGATCCTTGACTTCCTTGATCGGGACTTGCTCGATCGCAAGTCCTCTCTCATCTGTTACTCCTTCCACACCGACGAGTCCCACCATCGCAAGTTCCTCCGCCCCCTCCACACCGAGCACCTCCCCACCGCCCTTGCTTGCTGCCCCAATGCTACCACCCTTAACATGTCCCTTTGCCCCTGCGTTAGCGACACCTCCCTCACCATCATCATTGCCAGCTGTGAGGATGCCCTTTGCTCCCTCACCCTTTGTGTCACCGATTCTTCATTGCTGCTAAGTTGATCTAAGTTGTGACAAACTTAGATCCGGTCATCACAAACCCAGATTTGGGTCGCCGTGACTCACCAGGGGTCACACGACCCAAATCAGCACGACCCAAATCAGCATGGCGACCTAGATCTGGGCTACCATAACTCATCGACGCACGATCCAAATCAGCAAGGATCTAGGTCACGATGACTCAGATCTGAGTTGTGACGACTTAGATCTAGGCCGCCGCAACTCGCTGAGGGTTGCGCGACCTAGATCGACAACCCTCGCCATGGTCGAGCGATGACTCAAATTCAGTTTGCCGTGACTCACAAGAGGTTGTGCAACGATGCAACTCTTTGACGACGATAGCCTGGCTCATTGCAACCATGCCAGCATCCCTCTAGCCATGTTGGCCACCCTTAATGGAGAAGATGAATAGTGTCCATGGTCGAGCGATGACTCAAATTTGGGTTGCCACGACTCACAAGGGGTTGCGCAACGGCACGACTCTTGGAGGTCGTCTGACTCTTCGGCGATGGTAGCTTGGGTCGTTGCGACCATGCCGACGTCCCTCTACCCATCGTTGGCCACCCTCAACAGAGAAGATGAATAGTGTCACATAACAAGGGCAAAAGCAGAAAAACAAAGATTTGTGAGGACAATTTCGGGGGAAAAAAAGGAGTGTACAATATCGGCATGGGTATGCCGATAAAGCTGAAAGCCTAAGGCAACCTAGGATTTGCAAGAAAATATTGGGTAGGTTTTATACATTAGGCGAAATGTATCACGATAGAAGAATTGACACGTGGAGCCACGTGTAAATGGGGTCAGTGATTCAAAATTTGCTCTTCCCCCTCCTCTACTCTCTCTCCTGTAGACTTGACCCACCTCTTTGCACATACGCTCTTATGCTCTCGCTCCTTTGCTCTCCCCTGCAGATCGTCTCCCTCCTTTCTCTCTCTGCCCGTTCTCCATTCCATTGCAGTGAGAACAAAAATTGCAGATTGCTTCCATATGCTCTTCCGTCTCCTTTACTCTCCCTCCTTTGCTGGTTGCTTCCATCTCCCCATGCTCTTCCCCCTCCTCTACTCTCCCTCCTTCGTTGGATGCTTCCATCTCCCCCCACCCTAACATCGATGCTCCTCCACACGACACCGACGCTCCTTCGCACAACACCAACACCCCTCCACCTCTGCCTCCGCCTCCATAGGTTGCCTTCGTCGCCCCCGACTTCGACGCCGACGCCGACACTGCCGACGCCTCCGTCTCCGCCACCGCCTTCGCCTATGCCCTCGAATTCGACGCTAACGCCGACGCCGAGGCCCCTACCTCCCTCTCACGACCTCTAGTCCGCTCTCTCTCTCTTTCCTCCTTGAAGTCACGCCTCTCTTCCAGTGAACTGCAATGCCGACGCCCCTCTGCCGGTTGCCTCCGTCGCCCTCGACTCCGATGCCGACGCCTTTGCCTCCGCCTCCGCCTTCGCCCCTGATGCTTCTGCCTCCGCCTTCATCCCTGACGTTGACGCTGGCGCTGATGCCCCTTCGCCTCCCTCTTGCGACCTCCGCTCCATGGTTCTTGTGAAATAATAGGAAGCTCTTTCATCTGCTGTGAATGCTGCCGCTGCTTGAGTACTCCCGCTCTTGCTTTTGGGGGAAGAAGCTGTCATCCCTGGCTATTGAATACCCAGTGTGGGTAATAACCCTTGCCGCTCTTACTGTTCCCACTGCATCGAGAATAACCGTTGTTTGCCTACCCGCTGTGAATGTTAATGGCATTTCCGCTGCAGATCTGATCGTAGAGGCTCTTGGTCAACTATCTCTTTCCTTTGTGGAGCGCCCCTACTGGCCAACCCCGACGCCAACAACCCCCTACTCCCATTTTGGCCTCCCTCTCAGTGAGCAAAGGTCGCTCTGCTCACTCTCTCTCTTTCCTCTGTGAAACGTCCCTACTCTTGAACGCGGACACCATGCCGTCGCCTCCTGCCATCGCCTCCCCAAGCCCCACCCATAGGTAACAGCAATCTTTGATGACCCAGTTTTTCCAAAGCATTTCTATGCAATCAACATTCTTGTCCATTTTTCTCGAATCAACCGGTCGGAAAAATTTTCGATCCATAATAGGCCATGGTAGATACCCATGCTGAACCAAGGAATAGACCTTGTCCAATGGTAATAACTGTATAAAAGAAAATGTTCATGCTGTTGTAGATGCACTCTATTTTGTGATTAGAATATGCATGAGTAGGTAGTTGGTGATGATTTTCTATATACAGCAACTCAATTTTCACCGAATGATGTGTCATGCTGCATTTTAATACAATCAGTTGCTAAAAAATTGGAAGCTAATATAAGTTGGATGGGTTTAATCTGTATGTTTACAATGGTGCTAGAGGTATACAAAGACTCATTGCTAAAAGATATGCGGAGAAAATCGATGTATCACCTACATACTTCGTCATATAATTTGTCGATGATTGCTCACCCTCGTGCATTAGTGACATTTCTTGCGATGATATTTGTACGAAAACCATAGGTAATTACATAGACAACCTATGCATCAATCGTTCCATGTTTCTGAATTCAAGCGTGAGCTTGGGTTGTTGAGATCTCAACTGCATTTCACCGAAATGGCACAAGACCTCTATATAGATTTTTTTCTTAGATTATCCAATCGACCCAACTGTGATAGTCGGGTAGGTGAAGGCACTTTGCGGATTTTATGTTCATCATGCCTCCTCCCTCACTTGTTTTGGTGAGGTTTTCAATCATTAGCCAAGCCTGTTATCCTCACCATGCAATTTTTTCTGTCTTGCCAACGATGGATTTTTAACTTTGTCGCGACCCGATCTCGCCGCCCCTTGAAAAGTATCCAAGGTGGAAAATGTCAGGTTTAGGGGTACTTAATCTCAAGATCGCGAGCTCTCCCAAGCTCGTACCCCGTGTGACAGTAGGTTTATTTATACGATCTAAGTGTTTAACAACCTAAAAAAAATATACAGGAATCGCCACTAGCCTCATTTTGGGGTCAGCTAGAAACCCAATCGAAGGTTGGGAGTGTTCCCTCGATTCCTACGTAACCAGATATCTGGATTCGGGGACTTGGGTTACGCTAATATTGCTATTAGCGCCCTTTCGTTACCTAAACATTATGTTGTGTTTTTCCTAACATGTTCACGCATTTCTTTTTATATTTTCAGGATCGTCAATTCTATACTAAATGATCATGCGTGGTGGATTACTTTCATTCTATTCTATTCCTAAGAAATGAAAGGAAATCAAACAATGAAAATGAAATTTGCAAGACATGAAGTAAACAATCAAGAAAAGCAGTTAAACCTAATTATGCAATTCTAAAACATATAAAAGAGAAAACAATTGGGAAAGAAAGGAAACCCGTAACTCGTCGGGTTTTATACAATGCATGGAACCCGAGACATATGTCGGGAAAACAAATAGTACATGACAATGGTCAGAATGGACATCGACCTCTACCATCTTCACGCCTTCTCCATCTTCAAGGTCCTAATCTAAACCTTATCTAAGAAATTTATGACTAGGTGCATACAAGTGAAAGAAACAATCATCACAACTAAGATCAAAGCAATTGGGGTAGAACCCATGTATGATTGGCTCTAAGAAAAAAGCACATAAATCAAGCACTTTATAAAGAACAACTTTCATGAATGGAATTTCTTGAGGTGTATCAAGTTCAAGTAAAGTCAAATTCATGGCCGAAAAGCAACAATCGCTAAAGCATGCAAATCAATCATAAGCAAATCGAGAATGATGCATGATAACCGATTTGTTAAGCCACCTAATCAATGCATGAAAATCTTGAAATTTGAACATGACGTAGGGTTAAATGTGAAGAAAAAGTTTGATTTAGACATTTAACCCTAAATCCATGTGCAAAAGGCCACACAAATCCATTAACATTGATACGTGACTTGTCATTAGGAGCAAAATGCATAACAATTTAAATTGCTACATGTCAACTTGAATTCTAAGGTTACTTGACCTTAAAAATTCTCAAATTTTAGCATGGGATGGATATGGATATTATGGACAGCTTTCATTGAGAATTTATCCTTAAGATCATTATGTATAAGATCACACAAAATTGATAGACAATGATTCATAGAGACAAGACAAAGACCGCAAGTCAAGACAAATTCGTACTTCAAAACTTGATCTAAAAAGAAAAGCAGGGCAAATGATAGGCAAATTGGACAAACTAGGCATCGTTAGAAAGCTCAAGGTGTCCTTTACGAATTCCTATTAGGTGACGATTGCAATTTAGGTCTTTTTCTAGCTCAAGCAAAGCCATTTGTATAAGTGGTCGATCAGATCATAACAAGCGAACACATCAGCAGATTAGTGCTCTTTGCAAGAAGCATCAGGCAGGGCAAATGATGGCCAAATCGCACATATAATATGTCTATGGAAAGCTTGAGAAGTCTATTACAAATCTCTAGAAGACATTAAGTCCTAATAACATCATCTACCAGCTCAGTCCAGTTAAAACAGAAAATCGCAGTAAGTCAGAACAGCATGCATATTTTTCTAAAGAATTCAAGAGCAGAGATATATCAATCAACCAAAAGAATCTATACAAGAACAGAGCATCTAATGTCTGTTTAATAGAAGCATGACCTGACAACCATCATTTCAGGTGTGTTTTACTAAGACTGATTACCGTTTTTTTTGGCTCTTCCAAGTCTTAATCAGGAGGAGGAACAACTAAAAAGGCTGAAGGCTTTGAAGCTAAAAAGAAACAAGAGGATCGCTGCGAGGGGCGGTTTTATTCCTGCTCAGCTTGCTCTTGCATCACAACAAATAAGAAAACAACTACCAACTAAACTTTCCCTTAGCTCTCATAAAAGGTCAAAATTCAGCGATGCGGAACCAGGTTCTTCTTTTCCTCTACAGAGCTAATCAAAATCTAAAAGAAGCAAAATAAACACCTCACCTGACTTCACCGGTCACTGGGAACCACGACCTGTAAAAGAGAGCGTTCCTCCTAACGCCGTAGAACAAACTCGTGCTCCACTGGCAGGCGCGGCGATTTCAATGGTTTTCGCCTCGTTTCGAAGATGCCGGGTTCGGGGTTCAATGGTCGAATCGACAAGAGGAGAATCCTCCATCGTCCGTCGGCGTGAAGAAGCACATGTTCAAAGGGAGCAAAGGAAAACTTTAGGGATGGAGGTACAGAGATGACTTCTAAAAAAAAAAAAACTTTATCAAAAGAAACAACTCTGTAATCTGAATGAGACTTGCCGAGATTTGTGAGGGAAAACCCTCGGAAATGACTTGATTCAGAGAGAAATCGTCGCCGAGCCTTCTTGCGCGTGAAATCACCGGAAAAGCAGAATAAGGAAACGATCTGAAGCCGCTGCCAACGCCGCCGATCGGTCTCGGAGCTCTACCCTTGGAGCTGAGCCGAGACCCCCAAACTTAGCGCGGATTCGAAACTTTGCACCTCGAGCTCCGGAAGGACGCGATCCGCGACGAGAATATCAGATCCAGCCGAGAGCGAGATCACGATCGAGCGAGCGAGCGTCCGAACCAAAGAACCGAGAGCGATCGAGAGCCTCCCTTACGATCCCCGACCTCCGGTCCCCGATCTCCAAGACGATTCGCCGAATCAGAGAACCGAGAGAGAGAATCCCCGATCGAGTGAGCGAGCATCTGATCTCCAAGAAAGAACCGGATCCGCTGCCGTTGTCATCGTCCCTGTCGCCGCGGCTGATCGGATTCGGATCTGAGCCCCTCGCCTCCCGCTCCTGCGCCAGCGGTTACTCTGTTCTCTAGGGTTCTCTTTGGGAAGTGCCGAGGAGGAAGTCGAGATTCCGAGAACGAGAGTCAGCCCCCCCCCGTGAGCCCGAGAGCTCGTCCCAGAGAGAGAGAGTTCCCCGAAAGTCGAGAGAGCTTTCGGAGAGTAGCCGAGCGCGAACGGGTTTTTTTTTTAGAGAGAGAGAGAGAGACCTCCAAGCGAGAGCTCGTCAGCGAGCATCCTCCCGCCAAAAAATCAGAGAGCCTTTATATATCTTTTAGCATTTTTTTCTTTATTTCCCTCCTCTTTTTTTTTTCCCTATTTCTAATTTTTTTTTTATCTTTTCATTTTTTTTATTTTTGCAAAATATTTATTTAAAATGTCGACGAAAAATTTCGGATGTCAACAAACTTAAAATTTAAGTATAGAAATATATATTAAGAGAGGCAAATAGAGAATTTCAAGGATTTGTATAAATTCCTTTTCAAAATTATATGAGATCATTATTAATTATTCTAAAAATTTAACCTGTTCGGTGATGATGTGATTTAATATTAAGATATTTTAACTTTTTCTTTTCTTACGGCGGATTTCATGTTCATTAGCAGATGTAGAAAGAAAATATGATTTGACAACTTGTTTCCTTTACAATTTTTTAATCTCTTTTGGGTAGGCGGCGAAGCTCATGCTTCTTTGATTACTTGTTTTGGTAAGGTTCTCAATATTCGCGAAGTATGATGTCCTCATCATGCGTGTTTTCTTCTCGTTGACGTTAGGAAAATTTATTGACCGGACATCATTGCAGATCTCATGCTCATTTAGCAGAGCTAGACAGAAAAAATTGATTGGTCCTTTTTTCTTCCCTAACTTATAAGCTCATGCTTTCTCCATTAGTGTTCTGGTGAGGTTATATTAATCATTCGCGAAGTATGTTCTTCTTCATCACGCATGTTATCTTCTTACCAACGTTAGGTTAATTCAATTCTTAACCCCCGCCCGGTTCACATTCCTCTGACCCAAAGGCGCAAAAGAGGCAAAAAAAAGAAAAAGAGAAAGATTGATGTTTTGTTTTCTCTTGAGAAATGTAAGGGACAGATGACACTGTCATGTACTATTGAACTGTTCATGCAAATGCAGATCCGTAGGGATTGGAAGTAAATGTACTTCGTCAGGGCTTCCTTATGCGCATGCTGTGCCACCAGAGGATACGTTAAATTAGCATCCAATTGGCATAGTGCCTCTCTTTGCTTCCTTTCAAAAATACGATCCTTGACTCCACGAGTAGACAAAAGAGTAATAATCTGTCAATTCAGAAAGCAAGGCTGCTGATACCTGCTCCACGCTAAAACATCTAGTTTCGTATTTGATGATTCGTATTTGAGCATGCTGCCTCTTAATGATAATTTCTTTGATGAAGTTGGATCCACCGCCACAACACCTTTGAACCCACCGTATCGAATCTGAAATGCAGATGGGGTTGAAATTGTAAGACCGCATTTTCTAGCCACTTCCAGAGCAAATTGGTGAGATATTTTCCCAATACCATCAGAGAAAACATATTTAACTCCACCCCTTGTAATTTCCACATCTGGTATCCTTTCAACTTCATCTTTCCTGACGTTAAGAGTTTCAGTTGATGAACTAAAGGACTGACCAAGTCTGGCAGCATATTTTGCCATATTTCGTATCTTACGAAAATCCCCCATCCACTTTCTTATATCTACTGCAGTAAGCCCTTCCCTGGAAGCAAACATCCAAAGAAAACTATCCCGTAATTGAATTGATGAAAAGGCAAGAAACTCAAACCTCTTATCACCAATAACAATTCCATCTCTCAATGTTGAGACTATCCTCTTATAAATTCCCTTCGCCTTTCTTCATTTGCAGAGTTACGTGGAGACAAATTTGTTGAATAAATTTTGGCAAGCTCCTCATCAACAAAAGAAACATGGAGAAAATTATCAATATCTCCAGGATAGTTACGCAGCACCCAATTTGAAACATTCACTTCTGGACCACAGAAATACATCTTAGAAGGAGTTACTTGAGCCCTACGCACATACACCAACCCATCATCTAGAGATAGAGTGCCGGCTGTAGGTTTATGGCCACTTGGTTAGAACCCAGATGCCGCCGACATTGCTCCTCAAGCCAAGTTAAAGGATGGTAACAGCAATCTTTAAGATGACCCAGTTTTTCCAAAGCATGTTCTATGCAATCAACATTCATGTCCATTCTTCTTGGATCAACCAGCCGGAAAAATTTTCGATCCAGAACAGGCCATGCTAGATACCCATGCTGAACCAAGGAACAGACCTTGAACAAGATTCCATATGGCAATGCAACTCCAGTAGGTGGAAGCACAACAGTTACAAGATCTGAACGATAAGTACGAGGAGGGGCACTTTTCAGGGTGAACCACCTACTCTGTTCTTTGTAGCAATCGAGATACTTATCAAAATCAGGAAGCTGATGACGATGCTGAAGTTCCAAACACAGAGGAAGATTGGCCAATACAGAAAGATGGGGTAAAATCAACTTCCCTAACCCATTGGTCATCAGCAGCTGCCATAAAATATTTGAGAGAGAAGGAATCTTTTTCATGGATCCGAGGGGCACCTAGTAACTGGTGAAATAAGACCACAGAAAGAAAAAAAAAGAATTAGTAGTGTCCAGCTTGACAAGCACATAAAAACATTGTGCTATTACAGAGGAAAATTGATGCTCTACCAATAATATGCGGATGGGGGAAGTTCATAAATCAAACATCTTAGAAAGAGTATCACCCTTAGAGAAGTAAAACAGCAGCTCTTTTATATATTGTGAATCACTACAACCTGCACTGTTTAGACACTCCTACCGCATACAATTCATCAACATATCCAATACCGATAAGAACATAGCAATTCGATGTTATGGCTTAAAAACTTCAAGCATTAAGTTGAAGCATCAAACCTGAATGACTAGATACTTCAGAGTTGAACCACGTGGTTGGTGCAGCTGAATCTGCCAAATATCCTCATAGGAGAGCTCAAGCTTGTAGTCCACAAAATTACAGGTTAAAAAGAATAATTTTCTCATGCCAAATCCAAATTTTACAGAGGCATTTGGGCTCTCCCACAAGGCAGTGAACGTATCCTCAGAAGTCTGACATCCAAAACGCAAAGTTACATTATCCAGGGAGTGCTGAAAGACCTTGGGATTTGGAACAATATCAGACCATACCAGAGATTCTTATTATTAGCGAGAGAAATAATATATTCGCCATCAAATTTATCAGTAAATTGAACATGTTAAGAAAAGTAAAAATAAAAGATATTACCTAGAGAACTCAATCAGGAAAAGAGAATGTTAATTGGAAACTAGAAAGATGATTAAAGAACGTATTGTCATCTGTGTCACAAGATGGACAACTTAAACACTGACTAGAAACTAAACATGCTCTGTAACAAAATTCCCGAAGAGCTAGCGAATGCAAAAACAGAACCTGATATAGAACAAAATGAAACACATGCCAAAAAGATTGCCGATTCTAATTGACTTTACTAGTCACCATGCCTATGAGATCAATTAGAGATTGATTATATACAATCTTGCTGAAGCGAAGTCTCTTGACCCCAAGAAAAACTTAATGTCAAAAGGAACGACACACTCCTTATATCAAACCAACATAACTAAATTAAACGAAACAACGCACATGACCAGCTACATGCAGTCAAAGCCATGAGTTTCACGGGGAACAGTCAGCCAGGTATTAGCTATTGAGATGGATGCTGAAAGGACCGATTTATCATAATTCATAAACAAAAAAGCACAAGGGGGAACACATCTTAAACAAGTAGGCGTATGAAATGATTGAAAGAGCATTGCATTTCTAATCAGAAAGCCCTTCCATTCCCATAATGCACCTGCATAATCCAAAAGAAACAACATAGAAATTAAGTATGCCAAAAAGCATGCTCAAATATATGCAGTAGACATCATACCAGATTAAAAGAATTAGACACTAATCAAAGCAAACTGAAGAGTATAGAAACAAAGAGGAATTATCAACCACGACGGACGGCCAATCCACTATCCTCAATTTATACAGATGAAATTGATACGTGCATCGCAACAGCAAAGAAACAATCGCTTTGAGGATGTCAACAACAAATGAAATATATCATCTTGCATTGACCGACACAATTATTTATTCACTTCTATATTGTGACAAAATCACCACAGGGCGGACCTACAATATCTGCAGATGCTCAACAGCCAGAAAAATTGAGAAGAACAGCACCATGAAGGCAAGATGGCCTCCAAATGGCCCAACATACTTGTCGCAGTCGCACGTACAAGAGATAAAGCAATACCTGCTGCAGATGTATCTATAAACTTAAACATTAACATCGCACCGCATTCTACTAAGTGGAATCAAACAGAAAAAAAAAAAAAAAAAAAAAAAAAAAAACGAACCTTCGGACGTACGGGAGTCACCAATGGGGTGCCTATCGGTGGGGCTTGGGAAGGCGACGGCGTCGGCGGCGTCCGCGTTCAGGAGCAGGGGCGCTTCGCGGGGGAAAGAGAGAGAGAGAGAGAGCGAGCAGAGCGACCTTCGCTCGCGGAGAGAGGGAGGCCAAAACGCGAGCAGGGTTCGTCGGCGTCGGGGTTGGCCAGCAAGGGCGCTCCGCAGAGGAAAGAGGGAGAGAGAGCGGAGCGGAGGTCGCGAGAGGGAGGCGAAAGGGCGTCGGCGACGGCGTTGACGTCAGGGACGAGGGCGAAGGCGTCGGCGTCGTAGTCGGGGGCGACGGAGGCAACCGGCGGAGGTAGAGGGGCGTCGGCGTCGCGCTTTGCTGGAAGAGAGGCACGACTTCGCGGAGGAGGAGAGAGGTTTCGGCAGGCTACGAAGAGGAGAGAGAGGGGGAAGAAGGCAGAAGACACCAGATGGGCCCACCCCTCCACATGGCACCTCGTGAGTGGCTGGGGATCACGACCACCCAATATATTTTTCTCGGGAGTCGGTCCGCATAAGAGAGAGAGCGTCAGAGCCAAGGGAATTCCGAACCACCCAATTATTTCGAAACCCAAGGGACTTTCGACTTTGTCCAAAAAAAAAAAATTTGGGTCAAAAAGCCCCATGCAAATTCTATTCGCAAACGCACTCACGCCATTGTTGAGCCAAATGTATCATGGCCGTTCGCTTGAAAAAGAGACTTTTTCATCTTCTTCTTCCCCCCGAAAGTAGGGTTTGCGTGCCTCTCCTCCCTTCCAGGCTCCCCGATCCTTGGAAGACACCATTACCGGACCTCGCGGCGAGCAAGCGGTGGTCCTGCGTCGCTTGCTTGCCGCGAGGAAGACTCGGTCCCCGATCTTGAGGTATTCTGACGATGCCAGCCGCTGCGATTCCTCTTGCACCGCGAGTTTTTACATTCGGTCAAGTGAAGGAACCGGTTCCATGGCGAGGATTTCGCTGCGAAAGGGTAAGTATCTCTTTTTTAAGATCAATAGGAAGCGTGTTACCATCTCCCTTTCTCTAATATTGCGGTAGTGACCTAGGGTTTCCTCCGGCCTTTGTATTTTTTCTTCGGCCATCTCCAACTCATCCCATAACGCCGACAGCTGGTTGAAAACCCTATAAATTGAGAGATTTCCCCGCTTGAGTTCTGATAAGGGCTGCGATATGGAGAAAATTTTAGCGCGATCTAAAATTTTCTGTACATTTTTCGTATATTTTCCTAGAATTTTTGGGCATCATCGGTCGGAGGAGGTCGGGCGGCCACTTCCCGGGTGAGGCAATTCCCGATCTACGTCCGGAGGAGCTGGTTGCACTTCCTCCAGTGCCGTGCCAGCCGCTCGTCCGCCGACACGGGGATGGTTCCGTCAATAAAGGCTTCCTTATCCTTTGTAACCAAGGCTCGCCGGAGCTCTCGGGACCAAACGGAGTAGTTCTGCAGTCCCGAGAGTAGCTGCGAGATCAGGCGGAGCTCGGGTCCAGTCAGTGGCGCTCGTATATAGAACATCCCTGGCTGGGGCCGGCCACCGGAGGTAACTGCGAAGGGAAAGCAACCGGATCCGAAACCCGGGTAAGGAAGAACAGTCGGACTCGACCCATTCTGGTTCGGGTAGGGGCAACCCGGTCCGGATCCCGGATTAGGCTCGGTGGCAAACGTCGAGCCTCCCCCTGGCCCACTATTCTCGGCGTGGCTTCTCTCTGTCGAGCCCATGGCATTCTGGCAGGGTTGGATCTGAACAGGGATCCATCAAATGTATGGTCCCTGAAGTACTTGCGCTGGATTGGACTGAGGAGGCACTGAATTAGGCCGAATGGCACCCAGATGTCCTTCATCAGGACGCCCACCATAGTTGATTGTGGATGCTGAGGTGAGTTTCCCAATTCCTGATCGTTGGAAGAAATATTTGGATCCTCGAATGTTCCTAACCGTGAAGTTTGATTTTTCGGCATTTTGTGTCTCGTTGTAACCAAAAAAATTTTCTTCACAGCTGATGAAGAAGAGTGGTTTTCTAATGCTGTGGTTGCATCCAAAAAAGGGGGTCGGTATGCGGAAGCTAAAACAGAAGAAGCTCTAACTCCATGTCAGAGAATTAGAAGGTGGAAACTTGTTGGAAACTGGAAAAAGGTATATTGCTTGTTTCTCATATTAACATTGTATACTTACAGCTCTATTTATAATACATAGAATCGAATTATTCCTGGAAAGAACATACAGAATAAAATCAATAAAATCAATAAAATCAAATTCCTAATACACGATATTCTTGTTTCCCATCAATGGACTATCATAATCAATTAGGATCAATGTGAGGCAATTGTATCTTCAACATTTTTAGGTAAATTTGTCACAGATGTACCGATTTAAAGTTTTTGGTGGTTAAAAAATTAATTCGGGATAAATTTGTCATAAACATGACTTTTGTGGTGTTAATTTTTTTATTTACTCTAAAAGTCGAAATGAATAATAAATATATATATATATATATCGAAGTCCTCGGTATCCAATAACAATTTGATGAAAAATTGGCTTTAGAAAGTTGAAATGAAAGAAAAAGAATTCTTTTTTTTCAACAAACCCTAGTCAAAAATGGAATAGGTAGTCCTCCGATTGTTTCACATAGACAACACTTAGTAAGAATTAGATCAAATGGGAAATAAAAGACAAAATGATATGATAGATAACGATCTGTCTTGACATTCTATTATTCATATTTTTATTCCTTGTCTAAAGATAAAGACAAGATAAGATAGAATAGGTCTTATTATCCCTACATCTTAGGAAGATTCCCCTGATACTTTTATATAGGTGACTGCGTATTTTGCTTGTGCTTAACGTTTTCCGATTCTACTAGAAAAATAATATTTCTTATATCTATATAGGATTTTATACTCTTCATTTCGGATTCTCTAGAATAAATAAATGGTCGTTTTCCCTTTCCGCGTTTTCTCAAGAAAACGACTTCATTTCGGATTGTCTAGAATAAATAAATCGTCGTTTTCCCTTTCCGTCGTTTTCTTTAAAAAAACGACTTCATTTCGGATTGTCTAGAATAAATAAATCGTTGTTTTACCTTTCCGTCGTGTTCCATTTTTCTTTCCTTCGTTTTCCATTTTACTCTCCAAGAAAACGACTTCACTTCGGAATGTCTAGAATAAATAAGAATATGCAAATTCCCTGGAGCCGCATCATTCGTGTCTGTCGTTTTCCTTTCATTTAGATCGCGAATCCAACAAAATCTTTCACTGGGCTTTTTCCCGCTTTTGACGAATTGACCTAGCTAACTAAGACATGGTAGGTCCACGCAGTTTCTTGAACGGGATTGGATTTTAGTGATCAGTTTAAGTGCTTTAATCTATTAATTTGGCCAAAATGTTGATCTAACTGGAAAGTTGATGTGTAGTTCTTTATTCCCTTGAACAGGCTTTGCAAGTTGCTTTGCCCAATTTTGCAATTAGTCCCTTAAATTTGGCTATTTTCTTGCTTTAGAATGCCTGATTTAATTCAATTTGGTGATTTTGGCTTGATTTAATCAATTTTATGTGGCTCAAGTTCAATTTCAATCTAACCTCCTGAGGCTTGGCTAGTCACATTGAGATCCTCAGGCCTCGCCCTTTGTATTGTTATAAAGTAGATTTTAAGAAAACTAATCACATTAAAGAAAAGGCATTAAATGCCAAGTAATATATAGGGAAAAAGGCTATCGAAAGCGCAAAATGGTATTCGTTTTGACATATTTATCCTAGATTTTTTTTTTTTTTTGCGACATTAAAAATCTTTTCTATGCTCATTATGACACATGTACTCGAACTTTTCTTATGACATAAAAATATTAAAATTTTATATGTAACACATTTACCATTCATCAATATTCTGTCAATGAAAATATGTGGCATAATCTGTTAAATAAAAGGGAATAGAGCAAAGAGACAGTGAAAAAAAAAAAAAAATCCACCTGGATGTTCTGTGTTATATTTTTTTTACCCTTCCTAAGCAACGTTTCCAAAGATGGTGATAATGTTCAGAGAGAAGAAAAGGAAGAGAATGAACATGCAGATGAATTAGACCAATAAAAAAGAACATTTAGATGAATCTTTATCCATCTCTCTCTCTCTCTCTCCTCAATGATTTCGTATGTGTGTGCAGTGCCAGCCTGTATCCCTACTGGCCATCTATAATAAATAAAGAAGACAGAATTTATCTCTTTGCCGTCTAATTGCTTGTCGGGTTTCCCAATCTCGATTTCTCTTTCTCTATTGTAATATCGGAATTTTCTCTCTCTTGCCCCATTCATATCAAGACGAAGCCCATTTTAATTAAAATAAATTTCGAGGGGATAGCTGAAACACTTTTACTTTTCAAAGACGTGGCGCAACAACATCAACGTGATAAAAATTTTCTGCGAAATTTTTCAAAGACTTTTACTTTTTCAATGGCGGAGGATAACAATCGTTTTACAAAGATATACATTTTAGATTTTTGGTATCATAGACAAAAATATCCGTATAATTTAATAATTTAATGATTCCTAGAGTGGATTTCGCTGTTTTCGAAAGATTCCTTCGGTTAAATAAATGAAGGGACCGTGTATTATTACTGACACTTTGGGAATCATATCCTATTCGGGAAGATTATTCTATTAAATTAATGAAAGGGGCTGTGATTGCGCTGACACTTAGCAAATGCATGTGAGATTGAGTTTGGCTGTATCTTCATTATCCGCTTCCCTTCCCTTTCTTTACCCTACTTTGAATATCCGTATAATTTAATAATTTAATGATTCCTAAGGTGGATTTCGCTGTTTAAAATTCACCCAACTTTGAATATTATATTCTCATTCGGAATTCGCTGTTACTGACACTTGGAATCATATGATTAAATTAATGAAAGGGGCTGTGATTATGCGGACACTTGCACGTGATGAGTTTGGCTGTATCTTCATTAGTATCCGCTTCCCTTCCCTTCCCTTTCTTTACCCTACTTTGCATTTCTCTCCATGGCGGTGCTCTTGGTATCTGAAGGTTACTGGAAAAATTAGAGAGAGAGAGAGACAGACAGAGAGAAGAGAGAGAGGCAGAGACAGAGAGAGAGAGAGAAGAGACAGAGAGCGCGAGACAGAGGCAGTGGTTCTTCAATGCACAGAATGCGAAAATCGAAAGTTAGTGCCGGAGGGCTCTTATCATTTCTTCTTGGTGTCTTCTTCCTCAGCAAGGTGAGCTTGGTCACTGTTTCGGCGCTTCTAGCATGCCTCGCGCACACGACCGCCATGTCGTGTCCGGCCATGTCGGACGGGGACCAAATGCCAAGTCTCGAGGACGTTGTAGCTGACCATACCTCCTTAGGTGCTGAACAGGAGCTCTTCTTTTCGCACCCATACAGGTAATCAACCCGCCGCCATGTTATCTGAAAAGCTGTAATCTACATTGCTTTCCTCTGCTCCTGATGCCTCGTGTTTTATGGGTTTCAGTCCAGGCAGCTACTTCTTCCTCCCGCATGGGACTCGAATCTACAACCAGCTTGTTGATTTATAAGAGATCAATATTGGAAGAGGGGGTTGGACGAGGTTGTTGGCCTGGTGTTTGGTTACGTTACTCCATCTTAAATGCTATGATCCACTGATCGATCAGTTCATGTACAGGTGGTGACACCCAACATGTTTGATATGGGAGTTTTTAAAACGTCTGGTCATGCTGGGAAATACAAGGAGAACATGTTCATTCTTGAGGTGAGGTTTATACTTCCTTGGGAAACAGGGAACGCTGACTTGTAGAGAAAGCATCCTGCATAGCGTTCTCTTCCTGATCAATTTTACACTTGAAAAATAGGCCCTTCAAGAAAGACACTGTAAGTAAATCCTGTCTGCTCTTGACCGAGCAAATTCGAGAAAGGTACTCTGTAGAGAAATTCTCACTTACTGAAGGGGACTGTTATATCCTGCCGAGCCCAATTATCTCGATCCTATGAGGCTCCCATGATCCAATACGTTGATATAGAATCTGCTATGTACCAGAGAATTAGTTCTTACTGCAAGGGGCTTTTATAGTTTATTTTATGTTTTAGAATGAACAAAAAACCATCTGAAACATTATAACTTCAATCTCGACCTCTTCCCTTCCCTCAGAGCTATTTCTTGAGACAATATATTCCTTGAGGTAGTGCCATTGCTTGCTCACAAGCATTCCGATACACCACAAGTCTGCTAACTTCCAGGAATACTCTCTGAAAGGCATGACAGTGCACGATTCATTGAGCTGTTGCAGCACTACATCTCTCACTACTCAATGCCTAAAATTATACCAGTTAAAAAATCCTTCCATCTTGCCTGAATCTACTTATAGCTCCATTTTCATGAGACGATCTCGCTTCTCTGGTTCCGTATCATGATTTTATTCCACAGAGGATCACATTTGTTGACATAATGATTCCAACTTTTACCAAAGTAGGCTCTGTTAACTGTAAATAAGGAGTTATACCCCTTCCTATCTGAAGTGGTTGTTTGACAGGTGCCAGTCGATCTGGACTTTCTTCATGATGCTATGATTACCTTGAAATAACAATGAGCAATTTGATGGCAGTGAGAGATGTGCTGTCACTAAGCTGTTTATGGCTTTTCAAACCTCTATCTTTGTTGTCGACATACGATAATTCCATCAACATTCCTCGTGGCTTAATCCAGCTAGTTGAATAGTTTAATAATAACCCTTTTCCTTTGTTGTGCAGATTGAAAATCAAGAATTTGCATTGAAACCGATGAATTGCCCTGGCCACTGCTTGATGTTTACACATAGAGTCCGTTCATACAGAGGTGAGATGATGTGCTGCTAGTTGCTAGAGGCACCAATTGTCTACTTAATTTTCCATCTTCTATTTTGATTGAAGGCATTGCTTTGAATGTATTGTTTTCGGTCCCTTATGAGCTTTATCTTCTAAAGCTAAGCAGTCTCTTTACCTCCCAATGAGATAAAAGGTATGCACCTCAGGGTGAAATTGGTTTGCATGGGTGAAATGGTAGCATATATTATAAATATCTAAGTCTTTTATGTGAATGTGAAGAATTAATCTTTGGCAATTGCAAACTATACATTAGGAAACAAAGACTAGTTTTCTTTACCTTTTTGCTTTCTTTGTGTTGTAGGTTTTTTTTTACTTATGTCATTGACTAAGGTTCAAGTTGTCTTGTTGCTGCAAATTCCTCTTTCTACTGCTCTGTTTATAGGTTGCTCATGTTGTTTCTGCTGTCTCTCTGTCTCTCTCTCACTCTTGCAATTTCTATTGTTGACTAGGTGAAGATTTGCTACATTGAGGTTTTTACTTGTTTAGTTTTATTTAGTTGTTTTGACATTATTCTCAATTTGATTTTTATTGTTTTTTGGCAGAACTTCCTCTTAGATTTGCTGAATTTGGTGTCTTGCATCGTAAAGAGGCTAGTGATGCTCTTACTGGATTGACAAGGGTCAGGAGATTTCAGCAGGTATTTATTTATATATTTTCCAGCAATTTTAAATTTTGGGCTTAATCAGTTTAGTGTGATTCCTACCCTTGCTCTGTCAAGTTTCTGCAGTTCTATCTTTTAGGATATGATAATGTTGTGTGGAGGAAAGATGCTGAACAAATATATTTAATCTGTTTTTCTAGTCACCCATGATTCTCAGTCTAAAAGTTTTCTCTATCTTCTGGTGCAGGATGGCGCTCATATCTTTTGCAGGGAGTCACAGGTGATAGAGATGTCGCTTAACATAAATTTGCTAGACCCTTTGGTGCATTTTCCTGGCATAATTCTTGCTTCTTGTAAATGCAGATAAAAGACGAAGTTAGGGCATTCTTAGAGTTTGTCAGAGATGTATATGGAGTATTTGGGCTCACTTATGACCTCAACTTGTCTACAGTAAGATATTTCCTCCTTATTAGGTCATTTTATCAATCCCTTTTTTATATTGTTTTTCTTGGACCGTTTCCGCTTATGATGATATGTAGCGTTGAAGTTTTTGATATATCGTCTTATTCGGTTGAACTCATTTCAATTGACACTTTGTGCAGAAGTCCTCAGACTGTTTCAGTGTATGGTGATCTGTAGTTTCTGATATATATGAGTAAAATTGTTAGAAGGAGCTAGGATGGCTAGTTACCCAATTGCCTGCATAGTGGTGTCTGAAATTTCCATTTGATTGACTGATTGAGCAATAATATGGAGCTAATACTTTTAATTTTACTGGGCAAACATACAAGGCCACTTTTGGAGGATTGTGTGTTTCCTACTAAAAGATGCAAAAAGGGACATTTCTATTAAAAACAAAGCACTTCAGTCTTTTTTTTTTTGCAAGTCTTAACGTTCTTTATTTGCTTTGCTATAAGTCCATTGAAACTTTCTTTCCTGTTTGTAAGTACAGAGATGTCCTGGGATTTTAACTGTTTCATTGTGGACAAGAAAAAGGCCACTTTTTTCCACCATTTTATAGAGCATGACACCTGTCTCTGGTTAAGATCATGGACATAAATTTCGTAGTGAAATGGTCAGGTAAATCAAATGAAGGAGATCAAGAGGATTGATCTAGAGACATATGCTGAAGTCATTAAAGTTTTGACTACCGTGGCTGATTCTTCAAATCCTAGGAGAACGAGGTAGAAAATATTTTAAGTCATACAATTCATTTTTAGTCTTTTTAACTTTTTTAGATTAATGAGTGCTCATGTGATAGTCATGTGACTTTTGAGGTTGGGTGGTTGAGATTATAAGCTTATGTTCACTCAAGGGTTGAGATCATCTTAAACCCTAGTATATTTAGGTCTTTAAGTCACTTGGTTATTGCTTAGGTCTTTAGGCCACATGGTTATTACTTTTTCTACATTCAAGGGATAATATTGGCTTCTCTAACCTCTAGCAGATTGTGCTTATGTTCCAGCTTTAATTTGTCTCAATACCAGCATTTGTTTTTGGCCCTTTTGCCAACTCTTTACATACCCAGACATCCCCAGCTACGTCAGTTACCCTCTCGGTAACTTAAATGTAAACTCTGCACTTTACCTGTTAACTGGCATCTGGGATGCTGTTGTGTTGTTTTTTTCTTGTCTACCATCATTTTGTAAGTCTGTTGTGTCCACCTGTATGTGCAAGTGATGATATATTAAGTCTGACGTGTTTTGTTGTGTAGAGACCTGAGAATTACATAGGAGATGAAAGAACATGGGAGAAAGCTGAGTCTGCCCTTACTGAAGCTTTGAATGAGTTTGGGAAGCCGTGGCAGGTAATCTCGTGGCTTTTTATCTGTAATCAAGTTGGAAGACAACATGTCACCAGTTTCATTTGTTGTGATGTCGAGGTAGCTAGAGGTTATACTCTGTGTTTTCTTCACTAAATTTGCATAGTTTATGTTTTACTGCTTTTAATCTGAGGCATTGCATAATCTCTTCAAACATTCAATTCTATATCCTTGTTTTGTTGTTTTCCCATATGATTCTTGCACAATTAATGCTTCACTAAATTTGCATAGTTTATGTTTTACTGCTTTTAATCTGAGGCATTGCATAATCTCTTCAAACATTCAATTCTATATCCTTGTTTTGTTGTTTTCCCATATGATTTTTGCACAATTAATGCTTCAAGGATATGCAGCCTTACTGCCCCTATACCCCTTTCTAAATCTATCCTTGAGAAGCAGAAAACTACATCCATTGGCAGGACCTTACGCAGTTTAAAACTATTCTGCTCTTGTAACATATATCTTCTTTGTGACGGTATTATACATAACATATATCTTCTTTGTGATGGTATTATACATAGAATTTTCCTATCTATTTTTACTTTCAGCACTGATTGGTAGTTCACATTTTGCAGAAAGATGAAGGGGAGGGTGCATTTTATGGACCAAAGATAGACGTCACCGTTTCTGATGCCTTTAATAGGAAATTTCAGTGTGCTACATTGCAGGTCTCTGATACGCACCTTTATTGCTTGTTCAGTGTATTTCTCACGGGTGTGGGTGACTGATGATTCCTTGTGATTGCAGTTGGATTTCCAGCTTCCTGTTCGGTTCAGGTTGTCTTACTCAACAGAAGATGAAAGCAAGTCTGAGACTCCTGTTATGATACACCAAGCTGTCCTTGGTTCTGTTGAGCGCATGTTTGCCATACTATTGGAGCATTACCAGGGGAAATGGCCCTTCTGGCTTAGTCCGCGTCAAGCAATCGTTTTCCCTGTGTCGGAGAAGTCTCGATCTTATTCTCTGAAGGCAATTTACCTAAAGGCCCTTGGCTTCTTATAGATGAAATTATGTGAATGTCTGAAAGTGTATGAATGTGTCTTGATTTGTGCTACTTGCTGGCCTCTAGTCGTGTCATAGAGCACAGATCTGCTGCTGGTGTTTATCTAATCTCTTGCTATTGCAGCATAAAATATTCTATTGGAAAAAATAGGGGAAGGGAAAAAATTTCACAACATTACAATGAAATTAAAGCCAGTTCGAATAATATTTGTGTTCTCTATCTGATGCTATTTGAAAGTTCTATATATGTCACAGGTGGTGATATCACGTTGCTTCAAATGTTTCTTTGCATCTGCTACAAAGTGCTATAATTCAACATATACACTACTGCGGTTTTTCTTGGTCATTGAGGACCCTTGTGTGGATAACATTTGCTTTTCTGAGTTGTGTATGATATCATGTTTGGCTAGTATATACCTGGTAAACTCTTGTTGGACCCTCTTCTGTTTCCTAATCATCAGCCAAAATTCTAGGTTCTTGAAGAAATCAGGAAAAAGTATTGCTTATTTTTAAATTGTATCCTTGCAGGTGCGGGATCAAATTCATGATGCTGGTTATTATGTTGATTGTGATGAAACTGATAGAAAGATTCAGGAAAAGGTATGCCAAGCACTCCTTTTATGACTATTTCAGCTGTCCGGACTGTCCTATTTCCATGGCTGAGCCTTACAGACTCGTAACTTACTTTTGAACATTGAACTCGGATCTGTCGCCTTCTCTATAATATCTTTTCTGCTCCTCAACTGGCAAGCTATGATAGTTCTGACAGCGGGTTCTCCTCTAACATTAGATCAGTATGAAATATAGGGAAGATGATTGGGTAAAATGGAGAGGAGCAACTGCCTTCATTTGGATTGTGATAGTGCGCAAGCAAGTTCTATTCATGAGAGCATTCGAACCATCTACTAATTTGATACTAAAATGGACACATTTCATAATAATTTGTGATGGCAATGGGAACACATTTCCATCACCATATGCTGCTGTAGTTGAAGGAATTAGAGCTCGACAAAGCTGTCCATGTGGTATCCTGGTCTATAAAAAGGGATATTAACTCTTGCCGAACATTTCCTGATTTATTTTGACTCCATTTCTTTCTTTTAATTCTTCTTCCGATAACCTCTGTTCTTCTAATATTCTGGCCACCGGTGGTCATATCCGTCGCTGCCTGCAGGTAAGCGAAGCTCAATTGGTGCGATACAATTACATACTTGTCGTTGGCGAGGAGGCTGCAGGCACTGGACAGGTATTCGATATCATTAATTAGTGTAAAGTCTTATTGGTGCAGACATGCTTTGGACAAGCGTGCCCCCTGAAAATTAGGTTACCTTATCGAGCAATGATGCTACTGGTTTTCTGTCAACTAATCATTTCTCGTATCCACAAGAACTTCTCCAAAATCATTCTTGGGGTTTCTCTAAGACCTGGATGGTTGAATTTCCATTTTTATTAGCATTTGCTTTTCAATATGTTAAAATCATTCATATTTCAAACATTGAGCTTGTTATCTTGACATATAATTTTCTTGCAATTCACTTCCAGTTGCTTAGGCCCTGATCATGTCCGTTGCCTTCTCAGACATATAGGACTAATAAATATAAATTAGCAATTTATCTCAAAGAGACCATTCAGTTTTATGTTTATTATGAACTGCACGGTAACACTTTTTGTGACAGACCCAAGAGTTGAAAGGTTGGAAGGCCATAGGACTTTACATTTCAGCCTGTGGTTTCCAGGGAAGAAACTGGTTTTGCTTTAGCAATATTTGTCCATTGTGTTCTCATGGTAGCTTGTTTGTCTGTTGTGGTTATCCTCCAGGTTACTGTTCACGCGAGAGACGAACCTGACAAAATTGTCCTCAGCGTTGAGGATCTGCTCAAAGTCTTCAAAGAGAAAATTGCAGCTTTTCGTTGAGGGATATGAATTTAAAGTATGAGCCAAGCCATAGTTTTCAGATCATCATTTCCCTCCAATTGCACCTAGACTTACTGTTCTCTGCTATGTAGCCTGTGATATTACTGAGCCAGTGCATTTTCTAGTGAAACAAACTGTTACCCCTTGGCTAGCTGACCGATTTTTCCCAGGATTTGTTCTTGGTCAGGATTCTTCCCAAGATAACAGAGCGAGTGTCATCGACACTCCTTTGCCTGTCGAGTGGCACAAATCTAAAGATTTTCTAATTGTGTGGTCACTGTGAATGGAAATGATGTCATGACCAGCCTACAGGTTCAATGGATTACACTCCACGCCCCTGAAAATGAAAACCTTGCTCTAGATCAATTTGATTTAAATTTGAAGTTCTAATTGGTGATTTGAAGCCAATTTTAGGCCTTCGAATCCATAAAGAATGCTTTTGCAAACTCTTCTAGCCCTCGTCTCCCATATTTTGTCTACAAATGTTTTTTATCATCTGTACGTTGTTTTGCAGGAAAGAGTTTTTTGAAAATCATATTACAACCAATTCGCCCCCTCATGGTTGCTAACTTAGTCCATTTCATGTGCATTATCATATCCAAATATTAATTCCAGGTCTAAGTTTTTCTCTAGTTGAGGGAATTGATGTAGGACAGGCAACAAGAGATTCTATGAAGAAAATTGATCTTTCAAAATACAAAATAAAAAAAATTAGTTGATGTAGCTGTTATCTTGCTATTTATTTTATATTTGATATGATTAGGGTTGTTGTCTCTATTATGAGGTATTATTTTTAATTTGGAGTAGAATATCCTTAGATGCAAGCAAGATCTAGTTTCCATTATAATTTTTACTTGGTCATCGAGTTTAGACACCCTACCAATAAGTGTCATCTCTTCAATATTATATTAATTTCGCAGTCAATTATATTCAGTTTATTCATGCTTCTTTGGTGGGTCAGATTTTTCCATTCCATGAGGAATCAAGGTTACTTACCTGGGATCACTATCATATCATTTTATGCATATTTCTCTAGCGTATCCATTGGACATGACAAATAAAGACCCTGCCAAATGATCCTCTGAAAAGACGACCTTCAAGCATTCCTCTTTGCATACTCAAAATGGTAGACATTCACCTGATGATCAGTACAGCTACCTACCTGACAATGATACCTAGGCATTATACTTCCGAATTGGCTGCCATAAGGACAATGTTGAAGGTAAAGCAAACGCATTACTGAAAATAAAAAGAATCTAAGCGCATCTTAAGTCAATGGGCATTTGGCAAGTGCTTTTGAGAGAGGCAAAATGCCAAGCCCAAATATATAGGGATCTGCTTTAAGTTTTGGCTTTCAACATTTTCCAAATGCTAAAATACAAGGTTCTGTTTGGTTCAGCTTTGAGGATGAGCATTTGGACTCCAAAGTCCCTTGGCCAAATGCAAACCTGTTTGGTTCGGTTTTTTGGGCGGCTTTGGCGAGATGGTGCATCTCCAGTGACTGGCTGGCGCTTTAGTCAAATGGAGGTCCTGAGGTATTTTGGGAAGTTGTATTTTGAGAATGCAAGTTTGGGTACTGTTCATCTTCGAGGGTACTGTTCATCAGGTGAGGAAAACCACCGCACGGAGGCCGACCACCGTCGGCCGAGGGGTCCGTGCGCCGGCGAGGTGCCGGCGACCGCCGCCTGAGGGTCGCCCGACCCCGGCGACCGTCGCCGGACCTTAGGCGACATCTGGGTCGCGCGACTCGGGAGATTGATGGCTTGGGTCGCGCGACCTAGGCGACCGTCGCTTGGGGTGGCGCGACCTGGCGACGCGACCTCGGGCGGCCGTCGCCCGAGGTCGCGCGACCCCAGCGACCGTTGCCGAGCTCACGCGACCCCAGGCGAACGTCGCTGGGGTAGCGCTCGGCCATCTGGTCGCCAGATCCGGCGGTCCGGCCGCCGCATCCGGCGATCCAGTGGCCAGACTTCAAAAAAAAATAACACAAATGTTTTTTAGTTTTTTTAATTTAATAAAAGTCTTGTAAGTAAATTTTACCGAACGGTATTTTAGCCAAAGTTGTATTTCAATGTAAATTTTACCAAACGATATTTGCATTTCGGAAAACCTCATTCAGCCAAAGGTATTTGCATTTTGGCAAATACATTTGCAAAAGCCGGGCCCTAAGTGCGTTCCCCTTATGCCTGGGAAAGTACTGTTCATCTTCTTCCTTGGGCTTTCTGGTTTGTCACTGAGGAGAGGTCGTGGTTGAGGTCGCCCGTCGTCAAGGTCGAGATCGAGGGTCGCAAGCGTCGTCGAGCCGCTCGCCGGAGCTGCTATTGTTCGAGGAGGTCGAGGGTCGAGAGACCCAGATCTGTCCCTTCGACTGCGGCCGTGTGACTTCAGCGTCGCGCATCCCCGCCGGAGAGGACCTGCTCGAGGTCGCCCGTCGTCGAGGTCGAGGACGAGGGTCGCACGTGTCGTGGAGCCGCTCGCCGGAGCTGCTATGGGTCGAAGAGGTCGAGGGTCGAGCGACCCAGATCTGCCCTTCGACGGCGGCCGTGCGACCTCGGCGTCGCGCATCCTCGGCGACCGTCGCCTGAGTTGCAGACGGTCGAAGGGCGAAGCCTTTTCACCTAGCGGAGGTTGCAAATCACCATATGGCTTAGGGGTGAAGCCTCCAGATCTGTAATCACGTCCTCTTCACCTCGCTGAGGTTGCAGATGCCATGGTTGCAAATCTTGTCATCGTGCGTCCACAAAAAACCCTAGATCGACGTTGCAAATCGCCGGTGGAGCCTGTGGTCGACGCCGGTGACGGTCGACGGTCGCCTTCGGTTGCCGTCGATGCCGGCTTGTGGTCAGTGCAGGCGAAGCTCGCCCAACCCCCCTGCCTCTGCCATCGCTTGCGCAGACCTGCTTTTCCTTCATTTTTTACTTTTTTTTTTTTTTTAAACTTCAAATTACTTTGCAAAATGGACACCAAAATGAGTTATTCATACACTTAGGGCGTGCATGGAAACGTTTTTAAGAAACGTTTCCGAAACACTTCTGTACGGATTTTGTTCGCGGAACAAAAAAAAGAATAGAAACGCGCGTTTGGTTGCGTTTGCTTTTTTTTTTTTTTTTTTTTTGTTAACAAAATATAAGAACAAAAATAAAACATAAAAAAGTTGTTTCTTTTCAAAAGAAACACTTCTTGGAAGGCAAAAAAGAACAAAAACGAAAAGAACAAAAAAACAAAACCGGAACAAAATTGGAACAACACCGGCTGAAGCTTTCGTGCGTGCTCGTGGCTCTCGGTTGAAGCTTCGTTTTCGTGCTCTCCCTTTTTCGGCGTCTCTCCCATCTCTCCGGCGACTCCCACTCGGCACTCTCCGGTGACTCCAGGTACGTTTCTGGTGCTCCTCCTTCTCCGGTCGACGATGGGCTTCGGCGCGGCAGATCTAGGACGCTCGCTTGAGGCTGCCGACGGCAGATCTGGGATGGCTCGCTCGAGCCTCGGCTGAGGGACGACAAAGCCGGCGAGCGCGGTGTTGCCGTACCAGACGCCGCGGCTAAGGGACCACTATTTGCTGGGGAAGAAGCTGGGGCAGGGGCAGTTCGGGACCACGTACCTGTGCACCCACAAGGCCACCCAGAACCTGTACGCCTGCAAGTCGATCCCCAAGCGGAAGCTGCTCTGCCGGGAGGACTACGAGGACGTGTGGAGGGAGATTCAGATCATGCACCACCTCTCCGAGCACCCCAACGTGGTCCAGATCAAGGGCACCTACGAGGACGGCATGTTCGTCCACATCGTCATGGAGCTCTGCGCTGGGGGCGAGCTCTTCGACCGGATCATCCAGAAGGGGCATTTCAGCGAGCGCGAGGCCGCCAAGCTGATCAAGACCATCGTGGGCGTCATCGAGGCGTGCCACTTGCTCGGGGTCATGCACCGGGACCTCAAGCCCGAGAATTTCTTGTTCGATACGCCCGACGACGATGCCAAGCTCAAGGCCACCGATTTCGGGTTGTCCGTCTTCTATAAGCCAGGTGGGTTAAATGGGGGGTTGGGGAGGTTTTTGCTATTTGCTTTCTTAGTGTCGTTGCGATCGAATTGGAAAATGCTGGATTGACTGATTTTGGGTACTTGCTTATCGGCCCATTGCTAATTGTTTCTTGATGTCTTTTTTTTTTTTTTTTTTTTTTGGGAAAGATTGATTAAGATAGATAAGCACTTCTTGGGCAGATTGCCTTCTTTAACCGGGAATAGTAGTGCTGCTTGTAGGGTCTGTCGTGAAGATTGGGGATACAGTTCTGTCATGGTAAAGATTGATGGATTTGTTCTATGAAAAGGAGTTTGGGTTTTCTTCTGTTGCCTTTTTGTCTGACATTTTCTAAATTTTGGCTATCCTTCCAATGATCAAATCTCCAAAGGATAGCCTCTTGCTTGATGATGATGATGCTGATAGGAAGATAGGTTGTTTATTTTTGGGGAGAGGAAAGCTTCTGATTTGGTTGTGGAAAGAGAATATGGATGTAGTGTGAGGCTCCATATTTGCCTGAAGCGCACCAAATGAATTGACATCATTTTGTGCTTTGCTCGTCTTGATCTTATAGGGTGATATGTGCACTTGCCAACTGTAGAAAGACTGACCACAATGCTGTAGGCATATGTGACTTAATCTATTTTGCATCTGACGGCATCTGTATTGAATTTATAAGTTACAATACGCAGTTACAACCTACCATTTGGCGCGCATGAATGTGAAGGCTGGATGTGTGCTCGAAATGGCACATTTAGTTGTATTTATGTGGTACTTGGTGTGTGATTTTGCCCTATAAGAACCTATATTTTGCAGGGAGCTTCACTTCATAGCTGTTATTGATACAAATGGAATCGTGCAATTTTTTTAGTCTTTTAGAGTTCACATATATACTCCAAATCGCATATTTTTTCTTGGAGGCTCTTGCATGCTTTTATTGATTTTTGGAGTCACCATATCCAAGTGCAAAATGACTACATTAATTCTCATGGATTCTGAAACTCTCCGTATGTTCCGTAAATGGCACAAATCCTACGTTGGAGATGCTATTAGCTCAAAATGTGCTACTGCCTTGTGCTTAGATATTTGTAACTATATCATGCTTTATGGTTTTTGCATAATATGCTAGTTATGGTTTTGGCTTTTTGAGGGTGAGTTTATGGTGGGAGAAGAAGGCTGAATATATAGCAAAGAGATAAAAGAAGTAGAGGTATTGTAGTTCCCAATTACTTTTTAAACTGCTTATGTGGATCAAATTAGTGAGAGGCCGGATACTGGTTTTGAGTACCGTAGTGTACCAATTCTTCTATTATGGTAGAAAGAAGCTGAATACTAGTCCCTTTATCTTTATTTGACTTCTATAGCTATCTTGAAATGACGTACCATAAAAATGGCAGCATGAAAGATATGACTAGACATACTGTCTCAGCCAGTGATTGATGCTGTGAAGAAAACTTTATATGATGTCTGTTGTTTTCTCCAAATATTGAGTTATGCTCTTTTTCTTAAATGAGTCGTCTTTAATTTTGCTTTTTAGCATGCCAACCTTCTGATGAGATGTTGAGATCTGCTTAGCCCTTAGCACTTTCTCACATCTCACTAGTGTGTTGATTGGCCTTTTGGCTATACCGTCAAAGAACTATTAGCTTTTCTTAGATATACACACGCTCACCAATTGTGGTCTTTTCTCTTTGCAGGAGAAGCTTTTTCTGATGTTGTTGGAAGTCCATATTATATTGCGCCAGAGGTTCTACGTAAGCATTATGGACCAGAAGTAGATGTATGGAGTGCTGGTGTAATCCTTAACATTCTACTAAGTGGAGTTCCACCCTTTTGGGCAGGTATAATACAATGCGAAATGTTGCAGATATGCTCCTTCTAATTTCTATTATATCATCTGCTTACTCCATTGTTGAACTTGATACATATGCAGAAACTGAATCTGGGATCTTCAGACAGATTTTGCAAGGAAAATTAGATTTTGCCTCTGATCCTTGGCCTAGCATCTCAGACAGTGCGAAGGATCTGATAAAGAAGATGCCATATGATCATGCTACAAATGTTTGTCTTCACTAACCATGAACAAAATAAAATTAATGAGCATTTCATAAGAATGAGAATTCAATGTCAATTTTAAACTTTATTAAAAAAATGTTTTTAAAAAAATAAAATAAAAAATAGAAATTTTTTTGTCGTTTATCAAACGTGTTTACTTCTTTTTTTCTATTCTAACAGAAATCGACCGAGCTTACTGAAACATGTTTTTTTTTTTTTTATTCCAAGAACAGTTTTTTTTTACACTTACCAAACGCGTTCTTTTGTTCAAAAACTGTTCCCCGGAACAGAAACACTTTTTTTTGTTTCTGTTCCCAGGAACAAAAAAGAAACAGAAGTGTTTCCATGCGCAGCCTTATTATTTTCATCAAATGTCCTTTCGTTAAAAAAAAAAAATTGGGAAAATGCAAAGCCATCTCTTCATAGTTAAACCAAAGGGTCTAGGTCCTGCAAGAGCGTTGTCAGGAGAGTAGATCCTTATGCACGAGGAATGGCTGAAGGTCCTCATCCAGATCGACATGGCATGCACGGAACGAGCGGTAAGCAATGTGTCCCCCAAGATTTTTAACGTTTTTAAACTTAAATCAGACGAACAGCCAAACTCTCATTGATATGGTACTGATGAATTGTTGCGATTCTTCTCCAGGAAACAGGCTAAATTTGGAATGGAACAGTCTTCAAAGGCAATTTCAGCCATAGGCAAACTTGTTAGCTGCACACGAATCAAATACAATAGATGATTTGACATCAAGAATGATCTGTCGATACAGTAATCGACTAACTGTCCAATATATGAAAATAGGTGACGAGAAGAGACTATGACTTGCTTACCTCAAGTTGATGACGACTGGCTGTAAGAATCCTTGTAGTGAACGGCTTGCCTAGAATCAGGCCATGATTTGAACCAATTAAAGAGGTATGAGATATTTGCAAGCATAATAAGAAGTGCCAGAATAGTTGCATTGAACTACGGAGACAAGGAAGCAAACAACTGGAACAAGTTAAAGTAGAGATCAAGATAACAAAGGCATAGAAAGTTCGAATTTGTAAAGATTTGGGGAACTTATCAAAGCTGTTGGTGCTTCAATTCTTTAAAAACTTAAGGAAAACATGCACATTAGATATATCATAATCGAACTTTTAAATGTACACATTTGTGCATGGGAAGACATACATCGCAACTCAAAGTGCATAAACTTTGGACTTACAATGTAAGGAATGCGATGGTTCTATCTAGAGATTTCTATAGACAGCGGCATACTCAGCAGTATGCCTATTTAAGTATTCACTCTTTGTTTGTAAAGATCATAAGGCCCAAAAAAGTCATTTAACCTCTTACATCCTTCAATGGTGACATCACACTCGTTGGGTAGAGGTAGATTAGGCAAACTTTGTAGCGACTCACAGTCTGAGATGATCAACCTTGTCAGCTTTTGTAACTTCAATAGATCAGGTAAACATTCCATGGAGTCACATTTCTTAATTAACAAAAATTCCAATGATTCCAATTCACCAACCCCCTCGATTTTGATTAGCTGTGGGCAATATTCCACATAAAGTCTTGAAAGCCCCTTTAATGTCGACAAACTTGAGAGACTCACAAGCGAATTGCAATGGACCACAATCAAACGACGGAGATTCTCTAGTTGCTGAAAGATGCTATCAAACTGAATCTCTCTTAGACAACATCTAGAGAGTGTTAATTTGTACAAGTTTCTTAGGTTGGAAAATAGTGACCTTCCTATCGGCGACTTTACATCTCCTAACCACAATTCTCCAAGACTGGAAGGGAGCCTCGTTAGAGCTTGAGGGTCCGCACAACATATGCATAGTAATTGAAGTCGAGAAAGAAGAGCCAAGTTAATCACAGTGGTAGGAAACATGAGATCTGCATAAGATAGTTTCAAGGCCTCCAGTTTAGATAAGCTTTGGATCCACTCTATCTTTGGATTTCCTTCTGTGAATTTAGAGGACTGATAAATGCCACCAAATATGTCCAAACGAACTAAATTGGTTAGGTTTGAGAGGTCAGGAATTGTCCGTGATGATTCAGATGAAAACTCTAACATTGTTAAACTCGGAGGAAGTTCTGGCAGCCATTTGAGCTCATCACAGCCTTGCAAAAATAGTTCATGGAGACAAGAAAGCTGCTTCATAGCTGTGGGCAATCTCCTAACTTTGGTCCATGATAAGTCTAGCATTCTCAAAAATGATAGTTCCCTAATTTCACTTGGTATTTCCCCTTCCAGATTTTGACAACCTCTGGCGTCCAACTCTTCAAGATTCACAAGCATCCATATGCCCCTTGATAGCTCTCTTATTTGACTCCAAGATAGATGGAGAAGCTCCAACCTTGTGAGATTTCCAATAGAAGCAGGCAATTCTAGAATATGTGTTTGATCCAAAACTAACTCAAGCAACGACTCTAGGCCTCCTATTGAGTTCGGTAGCTCCTCTAACCGAGTCATTGCCAGGCTCATTTTCTTCAACATCTTGAGATCTCCAATGGAATTAGGTAGCTCTGTGATTCCCGTGTCATCCAAAACCAACTCAAGTAGTGATCTCATGTTTCCGATGGAGTTTGGAAGCTTTCTAAGCATTCTACAACCAACTAAAGACAAACACTTCAAGCCTACAAGCTCTCCAATCGAATGGTGAAGTTCTCGAACACACATCCGTTCTATCTTTAGTGTTGAGAGGGATTTTAGACCACCCAACACAGAAGATACTGCAAATAAGTCGAAGTCTTTTTCTTCACACGCCTCTGGGATCCAGTGAGAATACCCGGAGACTTCCAAGTACTTCAAGAGCTCTAGTTTAGAGATAGAGCTATCGACAACTAGCAAGTGTGTACAATCTTTAATCACCAGTATCTTCAAATTTGAGCAATTAGAGAAGTCAGGAGTCCTTCTTAAGGTTGTGCACTTAGTGAGATGTATGACTTTCAAGTTCTTGTTCGCCTGTAAAACGACTAAGAATTAGCGCTCAAAGGAAAGTAAATATTAAGGTCAGTTAGAAAGCCATAATGAAATTGTGTGTATTAAATGACTTAGTACCAGACATGGCCCCCATCCAGCCCACTCTTCACTTATGTCGCTATTCGAAAGCTTGAGCACTGCTAAGTTATTGAAACATAGATTAGTCGCACGGAACTCAAGAGGACAAAAGCGCCACGAGAGCCAAGCAACCTTCGAGAAAATATTTCTAAAGTCACCCACAAAACCCACGCCTTCTAATTCCAATAACCTTAAATTGGGAAGCTTTGAAAAGCCTTCACTTGTGAAGCTGTGCTCTTCAAAAATTGGTGTCAATTTGAGGGCCACCACATTGTTTGTTCCCTAGTGACAAAGAAAGCACAAGCCAACATCAAATTGCATGATCACGGCGATATGCAAGTTTGCATGCTTTCAAGTCCACCCTCGCGTGTGGAGATGCTTGCTTTTGTGTATTGACAAAACGGAGGGGGAATAAAGGGAAGGATAGAAGAAAGAAATGATTCTGAGTTACTTAGGCTAATTGCATTGCATGTTGGTTTGTCAGAAGAAAATGGCAACCAGAACTTACATACCTTCCTATTTTGAACAACGTCCAAGGCATTCTTGGGAAGCCACAACCTACTACGGTTCTCAGGCATTTTGACATCTTCTTGGCGAACAATCTCTCTTCCAAGATCTCGTAATTGATTATGCATCCACAATCTATCATCATCCACAATCTTGATTAAAGACATTCGTGTGAGGACAAGTATTGCACATTTTGGATAATACTCGGAAGCTTTCCACATATAATATGGATAGATTGCTTCTTCACCAATAAAGTAACATGCAATATCAAGAAAAATTTCTCTCTGATCATCCTCTAACATGTCATAACTTATCTTTAGTTTGTTGAGGACTTCCAGCTTGGGGACGAGATCTAACTTCTTCAGAGTTTCCTTCCAAATTGGTTTTCTTTTGCAGCAAAGTGAGGAACCGATAACCTCGAGAGCTAAAGGAAGCCCCCCTGCTTTGGTGATAATTTCATGTGAAACATCTATGTAGTCAGCCGGAGGGGAGTCCCTTTTGAAGGCATGCTTACTAAAAAGTTGAAGGGCATGGCAAGGATCCAATTCCCTCATTTCATAAATATAAAAGACATTATTTTCTTGGTTCTCCTCTTCTTCGATAGGCAAAAAATTGATGTCCCTTGTTGTAATAATAATTCTACTTCTAGGGCCAAACCAATCACAATTTCCTACTAATTTCATTGATTGGTCCCATTTATCCACATCATCAAGAACAACAAGAATTTTCTTTTCACGAAATCTTTCTTTAATCATGCTGGTACCCATACTAAAATCATACACCTCTATAGATTTAAGGTGGAGGATTTCTGATAGTAACTTCTGCTGCAATTCAACAATTTTACCACCATCTGCAAATTCACGAATATTGGAGAGAAAGCTACAACCATGAAATTGATTAGAGATTTGGTTAAAGACAATCCCAGCGAGAGTTGTCTTACCGATACCCCCCATTCCATGGATTACTAGGCAGAGAATATCGCGAGAACCTTCATCTAAAATGTTGATGATGGCTTCCACATGATCATGAAATCCAACTATATGATCAGGGAGATTTCTCTTTCCTCTCATTAGCTTGGTCAAAACCTCATCAATAATAAGATTGATGATTTTACCATGCCTGCCATATTAAACAAGGGTCTTGAGATAGATAGTTAATGGAATATCAAGTTGAGGAATGTTAATAACACAAAACTCTGTCTATATGTGCATTTGCAAGGTTAACCTGATAAAGGATTATTTTCCTAAGGAGAAGGCAACAAAACACATTTTTCTTGATCACACAAATTTCTGAAAATCTTAAAAATGGCTGGACTCTTCTTTAATGGGGAAATAATCGCAAATGATAATCATTCTGTTCTAGGAATCAATTTTTGGGTAGAAATAGAGCTTTCTATTTTTATTCGCTAGACAAGTTTCTGAGGGAAAATACATATTTGACAACCACATAAAATTGTTATTCTTGGAGTAAAAATTCGTTTGACTATGAGACAAAATTTCTCTTTCCTAAGCAACGGTGGCAGATTGCGGCAAATCGATGGTGGGTGGCCAATGGGTTGTGATGGGTAGGCAACCGGCTAGTAGCGATGATGAGAGTTTTTATTTCTCACTTTTGTTTTAGAATTAAAAAAAGCAGAAAGTTTTTACTTTTGATTTCTATTCCAAATCTATTTTTGGAGTAGAAATTTGTTCTAGAAATAGAAAAATGAAATTGCATACCTAACCGTTAGAATAGAAAAATAGAGAAACAGAAAAACAAAATGATTATAATGCACGCCCTGTGTTTTCCTGAATTTTTTACCTCCAACGCCACTGTGATTGGAGGCTTCTATGTTGAGGTGACCTTCCCATAATGTGAGGTAATTTATTTCAGCTAACAATTTACCGACTTTTTTTTTTTTTTTTGGTAAAGTTTACCGACTTTCTTGTTGTCCATCATTTTCATTAAAATTAAAGTGGACTTCATTTATAGTCAATTTCTATATTTCAAAGTTATAGAACTTCTTGCGTTGTATATTATAGGGTGCTTGTTATTATTAACTTTGGAAATACTTTCATGATTTTTCTTACCAAATCCTTATACTTTTGATTTTTCTAATTTAGTTCTTCTACTAGCACAAGTTGTCTAATCAAATCTCTCCAGCATTACATAGCGTCACATTTAACTTACGCAGGCACGGAAAATGCCCAGGTATGACATAGACAACATTTTGTGAATGTGGAATCGTGGAATTGTATAAAATAGAACAAAAAATCATCCTGGTCCTCTAATAATCTTTTTCTTTAGTTTGGACCTTGAAAAATATTGTTCATATCACATTATGGGTAGTTCGACACCCCCATCAGATGCATTTGATCGAATTGAATTTACTGTTAGGACTTGGTTAGACAATTTGTACAGATAGAAAGGCTCGATTAAATTGAATTAAAAGTGTACCATGACTCTAATTAACCTTACCCTTGATCCCTCAAGTGCCATCCCTTGATGCGAGCAACCTCAATGAGAGCCTCCTTCCAACGCTGCACTTGATCGCAACCGAACTTGTCTCCATGCCTTTCCAGAGCTTCAAAGTACAATCCAGTTTTCAGCTTCACATCATCAGGATCCACGTCATAGAAAATGGGAATGATCATTTTCTCACTTGTTCTTTTTCTCCAGCACTCCAACATGCACGCAAGTTCACGAAGACACCATGCACTAGAAGCATAATTTCTAGAGAAGATTGGCATGTAGATTTTAGACGAGTTGATTGCACGCAGAAGCTCTCCTCCTATCTCTTCACCTATTCTGATCTCTTCAGCATCTCTAAACACGTGAATCCAAGCTCTAATCATGGAGTGATAGAGGCAATCTGTGAAAGTCAGGCCCGTGTTTGGACCTCTAAAACTCAAGAAAACTTCAAATTCAGCCCCTAATGTCTCACTACCATCACCTCCAACCGACGATGAGTCCCTCTTTCTCTTCATCCTCCAACAGAACCTCAGTTTTAAGAGAAATGTATGATGATTCTTCTCTCTGAGTTTTTTTTTTCCTTGCTTTCAAGTGTGACCTCGAGAGGATTTATAGAAGTGCCAATGGCGCAAAGGGCCTGAGTTTCTTTCCTTGCATTTTTCTTGGAATATTATAACGAACGAAAGGGTAGGAGGTTTTGTTTAAGGGCACCATGTCCAACACATTTTTCACGTGGGTTTATTTTTGCTATGAAAACTGTGCAAATCTACCAAGATAAGAAATATGTGATAAAGAGAATTTTGTATATTCTGATATTATATATGTGTATATAAATTGTCCCTCTTGATGAAGAATACACGAGTATATTTACAAATTTTAGAAAATGAATATTTAAGATAACAAGATATTATGATATAGATATGCATAATAAAATGAGACATAAGCACGATAGAGAGAGATATGGAGAACTAAAGAAAATATGTTACTTAACATCCCCAAAGAAGTTACTGTAATTTGCAAAAAAGATCCAAAAAACATGATGTGTCTTAGTGAAGAATCAGTAGTATGATCAACCGATGGTAGAGAATAGGTCCAACAAGCTATGTGAACGGTTTGGTCTACTGAAGAGGGGACCGGCTAACGTGTGTAGGCTACGCAACAATTGGCAGAGATGGTTGCAATGCAAGGCTAATCGCTTGTTGGTAAGCCTCAATATGTAAGCGGAGGAAAATTGTGTAATTTCTATATGTATATTGTGTCTCACGATGAAAGTTAATGACCTATTTAAGGCTCAATGAAATGAATACACAAGGTAAAACATCATAGAATGATTTATAACCAATCATGGATATGCATAGTCATAGGAGATATATGCACAAATTGAGAGATTTAGAGAATCAACGGTGTTAAAGATAATTTAAAAATATGATGAGACTTTCCATATCTTCCTCATAGAAAATACATGCACAAGCAACACGTCCTTGGATTAGCAAGTCACTGTGGTGAATTATTCTCACTTATCAAAAGAGCCAATAAAAAATATCGGGGCGGCTGTTTTAAGGGGTGAAGAAATCACCATTATTCACGAGATTAAGAATTTAGTTCACCTTGTGAATAAATCTCAAAATAATTTATAACTGCACTGTTTGACCACGACTTATCTCTTATGAAGAGACTTCAATCAGCATCTTGGTAAAGCTATAATAATGGGCTGTTTAATTTCGAAATTTCAATTCGTGAATAATGAGAAATAGTTATAACTCCACCCAAATATTTTTGTAACGGATACAAGACTTTGGTCATCCTTCGTTGTCCATTTTAGTTATGAAAAAAGAAAAAGCCAAAAAGAAAGTTGGCTATGGCCGACATCTCCGAGGAACTCAATTTTGTCAAGCCAAAAAGAAGAGGACGCCTTTAAGTCAAGGCTCAACTCAATTGCCGGGGCCATCCGTTGCCGTTGGAGACGACTTGACCAAGATGCACTCGAATGGGAATTACTGTTGTTCTCCAGGGTCCGGGGTCCTTTTTCCTTCCCCACCAAGTCCTTGTCCACGGACCTAAGTAAGTCCTTAAACTATTTTGTCTAAACTCTAAAATGTAAAATTCGAGGATATTTCCTCCTAGGTGTGGAAGAAATCGAGGGGTCTTTGTTGGGAAATGTAGACTCCACATCCTCTTTTTGGAGAGGGCTACCATCAGATAATTTGAAAGCTGGTTTGGCAAATGCGACACATTTCTAAAAACTTTTATCTCAAAGCCAGTTCATACCAGCATTGGCATTCCGGTATTTTCATAACGCTGGAAGCTAGAGTTAATGAATTTTTCCATTCCAATCTTGTCTTATTAACACTTTCGTATTCTTGTTTTGCCCTCAATCGTCTGCCAAACCATGTTGGTCTAGATTGTCGCCGATAGTCGCCGAAGGAGGCTTAGGTTGCACGATCGCACCTTACATGAGGCTACACGACTTCAAGCGACAATGGTTGATGGTTGCATGACATTAGCTGCCATTGCCAAGGGTCGCGCTAACCTCAATTTTGCAAATCTGAATTTACGGAGGAAGTGGCTGGAGTTTCATAGATTTAATATTCGTGATACTCACCTTTTGTCCAGATTTTGCTTGCCTAAGGTCACAAGACCTCAATGACCCATCACCTGGGTCATGCAACTCTAGCATCAGCTCGTCTAGAGCGCATAAGGTTAGAGCCCCAATGGTCGGCATTGGCGGCCCGTCACCTTGGGTCACGTGACTTTGACATTGGCTCACCTAGGATCGTGCAATCTTAGCGACCCATTGGTGCGGGACATCAGAGGCCCTATGGTCCCAATTTAGCTCACCTGAGGTCACAAGGCCGAGGCGTCGGTCACCGCCGGAGCTGGGGCCATTGTCGCAATGTGTTTTTTGCCCGAGTTACAACTGTCAGCGTATCTTTTCTCTTCCTTTTTTTTATTGGGACCATTATCACTGATTGTAATCTTTGTTTTTTGTTTTTTCTAAACACTTTTTATATTTAGTGAAAATCATTCAACCTAAAGTCTTCCGCTTTTATGCAATCCGCATTTATGCAAAGACTTTGCCCAAATGCTCTTCCAAATAAACATGAAGGAATTAATGCATTTATAGTTTAAGATGGATAAAAAAGATATTTTGGTCATAATTTGTTCTTTTTAATGCATCACTCGCTAATATCGAAACACCATAATAAATCACTCTTTTCACCTCTTCACTTTTCTTTTCTCTATTAATTAGTATCATGCCCATGCGATGCATTGATTTTCATATATAATATCATAATAGCCAAACTTAAGATATAAACTTGACTGTTACATTATCCTTGTACTTTATAATATCAATATCTTTCTTTGTATATGATAAATTTAAAGGTTATTTCAGCATTGTATTTTTAAAATATCAAAAATTTTCCTTTGTATTAGCACTCAGAGAATAAGTTTGTTTAATTATTTGTGTTTTCTTTTTTTTTAGGCATCTATTTTTTAGATTGCTTTATTTTGATAAAAAAATTAAAATTTATACTTCATACATTACTAAGATTTTAGAGATTGGCCACGATAGGCACGCCAATGTTGGACCTTCGAGCAACAGATGATACGAAGTAATTATGACCCCGCCCGAATGTCAGACTTGTCAGTCCCTTCGTGTCTTTTTCTCCCCTGTAGAAGAAGAAAAAGGCCGAAAAGAAAGGTGGCTCTTGCGGACACAGCTCATCGTAAGGGCCATTTCCAAAGCCGTGTCGAGAGGGCTGAACTGGTTCCTTTTCTGCACGCGTTGGAAAGAAGAGCGACGCCTTTTTAAGTCAAGCCAATGGCTTCAAAGTTGGAGACGGTGAAAGGACGACTTGATTGAGGAGAGCCCCTCCGCTTGGAACGAGGGTTGTTCTCAAGGGGTCCGAAGTCCTTTGTCAAGCCCCACTTCTTTTTTGTCTTGCTGGTTCCAAGGTAACTTATTTCAACGATTCGTTCACGGCACAATCTCCGCCATCTCCTTTTCGCGACATAAGGATCTCGACTCCCCGGCCCTCTTTCCAGACAAAGGCCTCGTCAAGTCCCTCTCTTCTTTATCGTACTCTTGTGATTAAGTCATTTTAAGATTCCCCACGAGATGAATAATTCTTGGGTAGGTAGTTATTGGAAAAATTACCAAAAAAATCTTTAACATATTGCAATTTTTTTAACTCAGTCCCAAACCTTTTGTAACTGTGTGAATTCAGTTTTTCCTAAATTAACAATGACATGTACAATATTTAAATAATATTTAAATATTTAAATATTTTATTTTCTTTTTTTTTTTCTTCACTTCCTCCGCCTTCCTCCAGCCGGTCGCTAGGTGGGTCGGTGGTCCCTCGTCGGCATTGGGCCTCCCGCGGCCTTTGGCAAGGGCTGCCAATGGTTGGACGAGGCTCGACCTCTTTGGATCTAGTGAAGGTGGTGCCTCACTAGAGGCCACTTGAAGGGTGAGACCTCACATGACCTCTTGCCTAGGCGAGCCTCGCCAGCCATGAGCAGGTCGTGGCCTTGTCGCCTTGTCGACGCTTGCCTCTTGCTGTTGGCCAAAGGGAGGATGAAGAAGGAGAAAAAAAGAAAGAAAAAGAAAAAAAAGAAAAAAATTAATAACAAATTCGAAAAAAATATTATTAACATATTGTTCATGTTAGTATCGGCCGATCAAAATTGATTGAATAAACTAAATTGTCATAATTATGAAAGGTTTATTATTGAATTGACAAAAAAAAAGGGTTTATGACTGAATTGGAAAAATTACAATAGGTTTATGACTTTTTTGGTAATTTTTCCAATAATCACTCACTGTCCTTTGCAAATCACCTCTTCTAGCAATTTTTAGACGTTCTTTTTTAAGGAAAGAGATGGAAGAAAATAAGAAAGGGCTTTGCTAGCATAATAGTATTTGGAATACTGTGAGAATAATAATTTATTATAAGCAACAAATTCTTGAAAAAGTGAGTTCCACAAAAATATATAATTATTTGTAATTTGGTTTTTTGTTGTCTAGAATAAAGTATTATTCTCACAGTACATTAAAAATACTGTCACGCAATCATTTATCAATAAGAAAATACTAAGAAGGATTGTGGAATCATATTGCTTCCTAAAACCTTCCCAAATATGTCCGTTTGAATTTGAGGCGATTTTACCAACAAAAGAAAAGAGGCGATTTCAAGGGATTAGCTTTTTACTAAAAAAACATTATTCTTTTTCATTTATATCCTTATTTTTATTTGTAGTGAAAGATGTGTAAAAAAATATGTTTAGATCAACATAATTTGTTAAGAAAAAATGTTAGAAAAATCATAAGCCTATTTCGATTGTGCTAATTTAGTCATGACTAGCATCCACATCAACAATATCTGACCAAATTGGCTTGAATTAGTTCCGGGTCAAAAGATTTATGACTAAATTGATACAATTAGGTTTAGGATTAAATTAACACAATTAAAATCGATTTATGACTTTTCTAAATCTAAGATTTTAGATTCATCTCTCTCAAGCATCAAAACAATATTATAACTCAATCTCTTCAACTCTTTGCTTTTTCTCCCCCTCTTTTACCAAGTATAGGCACACGTGATGCATGAATATTTATATATAATTTCGTGATAACTAGAGCCGATTTACAAACTTGACGGTTAATTCATCCGTCCGTGTACCTTTACAATATTAATTGTTCTTTTTTGCATCGTCATTGTTTGGAGTGATGATCTCTCAACTTTCACATCTTGAACATTTTGAAGTTTGTGAGTGCTAACAATATTTGCACACTCAAATTTACAAACTCCAAAGCAAAGTGATGATGGTTAAGATAAGTTAACGAAAGATAGAAAAATAAATTTACGATGCAATTCACGATTTCCCACGAAAAATTAAGAACACCCGGACGTTTTGAACTTGTGATAATTCAAGATGACCCATCATTTTAAAAGAATGCTAGTAACTATTGACTACATAGATATACAAGAGAAACATCATTGTTGAAGAGATACTATAAGGTACAACCAACCATAGAAAATTAGAAAAATACTATGTGATAGCATCCTAAAGTCATAAAATATGAAGTGAAAATTACCAAAAAAAATCATAAATCTATTGCAATTATGTTATTGTTAATTGAGTCTTAAATATTTTACATATGTATCAGTTCAATCCATCCGACCAATTTTGACCGAAAATCGCCGACTTTTTCGCTAGCCTTCTTATATAGCCTGACCAGCGTTGACATTAACAATTTTCGATAATATTTTAATATTTTTTGAATATTTTTTTTTTCTTTCTCTGTTTTTTTCCTCCCTTCTTCCTCTGGCCCGTTGTTGGAGCTCGGTTAGCCATTGATGAGGGTGAGCTTGCCTAGCCTCTAGCAAAGTCGACGCTCGCCATGATTGTACCCTGTGCAAGGATGGAGTCCTAGAGTCAATTGAGCACTGTTTTGGAGCTTGGGGTCTACAATCTTCAAAAACCCAGCAGACGCTTATTGGGTCGAACCCGTTTTGGAGTCCCCCGGAGCCCAGGCTGCCGAAAGCAAACTTCGATGGAGCCATTATGATGAGAAGAGAGGAGGGGCCCGGCGGCTTTTGTGTGCCGAAACCACCTGAGAAGACTTGTCGATGATTTTAAATATTCCCTCCAATATTTATCAATGTCCAGATATAACATGGATTCAAATAAATAATATTCAAATGATTGTTTGATTTGCAAGATTGCATTAAAAATAAACTATAGAAGTCATGAAAACTATTCACGACTCATCGCCTAGGCTTGTCGCCACCCTTGGACAAGGAGTGCGAGCAATGCTGCACCGAGTCATACACCGTGGACCGGAGAATGCTGTTGATCGTAAGATTCCACCGCTGGCCCAGAAGTCCTGCGGTGACGGCCTGAGGTAAGGTTCATCAAATTGCCTCTCAAGGTCAAGCCCTAGGGTGGCACAAAGCCAGGGCGACGTAGATGGCGAGCACGAGCTCCAATTCCCAGTACATGTAGAAGCCATAGAGAGCGAGGATTGTGTATATATGCAATCTAGACCTGTAATCATAGACGTGAAAAATTGAGACCGTAATAAAAAAACTTGGTCACTATCGCGACCAATTTTTCGGTTCACCACTTAAAACTAGGTTAATGGATTACTAAGTCTTTAAGCTTAGCTCGGGCTCTCCCAAGCCCATACCAATTCGCAACTTAGGTTTGAATTCTTAACATGTAAATGATTTTCAATCGAGTCGCCACTAATCTATTTTTGGTGGGTCGATTAGAAACCCAAGTGAAGTAACGGGAGATTTACTTCACTCCTACGAACAGAGAGATTTATGAGTTCGGGGACTTGGTTACACTAGACTATCCTAGTGCCCTTTCGGTACCTTTTATTTCATTTTCAAAAAAATGTTTGGCAATTGAATTGATTTTAATTTAACTTTCTAACATGTGAGGTGATCATACATGTGCGCATACCACCAATTTAACACTCAAGAAAGCAAATTAAATAATGCAAAACATACCTAGAAGAACGAAAGCATCTGCATTGTTAAATCGGAATTCATATCAATGAACCCTAAATATGATTTCTAATTAACACGCAATTTCAATTTTTGTTTTCACTTTATTTAGTGAAAATCATGCGATGCATGCTAATAATCTAATATGACATGGCAGCATGATCTAAACTATATGACATGAAGAAATGCAATAATTAAATGCAATCTAAATGACCTAATTTTAATGACATGCAATACGATGCAATGACATACAAAATTATTTAAACTAAAATGACATGCATCATATAATTTAGTATGCGGGTTATATGTCACGCGACATTTATTAAATGACTTAGTTTAATGACGAGGAAGTTCTAATTAAATGAACCTAATAAGAACTAAATGACGTGCATTTGATATTTCTATTTAAAAATGCAAAAATGATCTAACTAGATTAAAATTCTATCTAATTTAAACTAAGGATCAAGTCACATTAAATCCTAATTTAAACTAAGATATTATCTTAATCTACCATGCAATTTATCTAATATGCGATGACGTGCAAAGAACGCCTTAATTCAACATGATATATACATGACGATTTTTTGTGTTGTTTTTTTTTTATTAATTTTGAAATTAAAATTTTCACATGCAATTCAAATAATGATAAAACTAACATCCTAAATGAATGTGCTTTTTCTTTTTTGATTTTTTATTTAAAAATTCATAATAAGGTTGCAATCCTAAATATGCAAGATAACAACAAACCTAATCCTAGTTTAACATTTTTGGATTTTTCTTATTTAAAATTCGAAATAAGATTGCAATTTTAATCCTAAAGCAAATCTAATCTTAATTCAAATATTTTTTGGATTTTTCTTTTACGAAAATAAGATTGACTCAACCAACTTAGCGATAGCAAATCAAACAAGATAAGATTGATATCCTAGAATTGGCGAACCATATCTCGCGCATGAGATCGGGTTGGCCAATTTTAAATTAAATCGCGAATCGAATCTCGGGCTCGAGATTGGATTGTCGATTTTTGTAAGAGATTGCGAGTCGGATTTCGGGCGCGAAAATCGAACTGTCAATCTCTTATTTGAGGGGCCAATTCATGTTGGAATATCAATTATATACCTAAAGGAACAATTTCACTAAAAGACAGAATAAGTAAAATAATAATGAACAATAAAATAAATAAATAAGTAAAACTACCTAATTGGATTTTTTCCTTTTTTCTTTGCTTTTTGTTTTTCTGCTTCTTTCTTCTTTTCCAGGCACGGATTGCTCGTGGCGGGGCACCTAAGGCAACCGGCGTCGGTCCGGCGGGGGATGAGTAGCGGCGTCGAGCAACGGGTGGTGGTGTCGCGGCGGTTCGGGCGGCGCGGGCGATCGAAATCGTGGGGGTTCGGGCTGCAGCTACAGGAGCACCAGGTCGTCGCGGTCAGTCGGTGTGCGAGTTGAGCGGGTGCGGTGAAGGGGAAGCTCGGCAGCAACAGTCGGGAGCGTTGGGTCACGCGGCGTTGCGGCTTCAGGGCGAGACGGGGCGAAGCGTCTTCACGGGCAAGGGCGACGGAAACGGAGACACGGCTGTGGATCACTTGGCTCGGGTAGAAGCTGCGGGTCGGCGATGGGCGGATCGGCGTCGGCGAAACTCCGAGCAGCGCGGCGAGGAAACTCGTGATCGGCTTCGACGAGCTCCCCGCAAGGCCGTGCTCGCGGAAGGGCTGGGTCGGCGGTGCCGGTGTCACGAGCTTGTGGGCGACGGCGAGCGACGGACCGGCGCGGGCTGCGGCGATCGCAGCGCGCGACGGCTTCGGGCTTGAGCAGGCTCCGCGACAAGCTCGGGCGTTGGTGATGGTGCAATGGGAAGGGCACGAACGGAGCAGCAACGTGGGCAACAAATTGGGAAGACGATGAACAGTAGGGGTCAAATCATCCCCCTCCCTTTTTTTTTGGCCTTTCCGCTTCTCCTCTGTCTCTTTTCCTTGTCAGACCCTTTCTTTTCTTTTTACTTTTTTCCCCCCACAGAAGCTCCCCACGGATGGCTTCTCTCTTTCACTTTTTCTGAATTTTTTTCCAAAGAAGTTCCGGGATCTCCACATACCCGATTGCTTTTTATAGGTGAAAATAGGTAATCTTCGTAAAATATTTTATCTCGTTTTTTCAATATACATGAAGATAATCTATAACCTCCCGATCACCCAAAATCTTCTTATTTTCCTTATCTCTTGAATATCTCTAATGATTTTATTGCCTATTGATAAAGATGAGATTGCAATGCGGTTTTCTCAATCTTCAAAAAAATCATCGAATATTGCATCAAATTTCAATTTTTCACAAGATAATTGATTTAAAAAAAAACAATGGGCTTGGGCTAATTTGCTCATTTCATGGGCTTAGTCCGACCTGCCAATTTAAAACCCGAAAACACCAATTCGACCCATCCGCCACCAGGCCGAGAAATAAAATGCAAAATATGCAAACTAAATGTGGCTATGCAATTAATATTTTTTCAGGGATAAAATTAACCCCTAATTTTTTATGCAATAAATGACTAAATTGATCGCCAAAATTTAGGTGTCAACAATTGCCCCTCTTTGAAGGTGAGCTCGAAGAGGTTGGCTTCAAAGACAAATTGAGATCTAAATTTTGACCATGCAAATGTACTAAATGATTGCTTGATTTTATTTTATTTTTTTTTTCGGAAAATGAATTCCATTTTAAAATGCAATTAATATGATGCATGAAGATGCTAATGCAAATGCATGATGTCTAAGGAAAGAACGTACCTGCAATTACTTACCGCCGGTGCGGTAGAGCATCTTGAGGTACATGATAAGTTCCTGTTTACTCTACAAGTACCCAACTCTCACTCAGGTTCCTTGAAAAGCGTAACAGGTAAGAACATTTACATCCGAAGGGAAATGTTCAACGGAAGAAATTGAGACATCCAGATCCAAACTGAGATGTCAAAATTTTTGAAAAACTCAAAATACCTAGATCCAGACTAAGGTATAATGAGGAAGCTCGAAAAACATTCACATCCAAAGTGAAATGTTTAACGAAAAGAATTAAGACATCTAAATCCAGACTGAGATGTCAAGATTTTAGAAGCTCGAAACACCTAGATCCAGACTAAGGTATAACGAGGAAAGTTGAAGAACATTCACATCCAGAGTGAAATGTTCAACGAAGAGAATTGAGACATCCGGATCCGGAGCATCGAGATGTCAAAATTTTGGAGAATGCAATTTGTATGCAAATGGTAAAGGAACCTACCTGGAATATCTTACCTTCAAGGAGGGTAGAGTGATTCAAGATAGTTGATGTTACATGTTCAGGACCCGTACCTTTCTACGGTCGCCTAAAATAGTAACGAAGACACTACTTTCCTAGGACCCGTACCTTTCTACGGTCACCTAGTAAAGCAGCAAGGTTTTGTAAGGAAACTACTTTTCTAGGACTCGTACCTTTCTACGGTCGCCTAGTAAGGCAGTGTTTGGTTGTGTCTAAGACCCGTACCATTCTACGGTCGCCTAAATGGGGATTTACCTTCCAGGACCCGTACCATTCTACGGTCGTCCGAATAGGAAAATAGATGTTGTCTAGGACCCGTACTATTCTACGGTCGCCTGAATAGGGAAATAGATGTTGTCTAGGACCCGTACCATTCTACGGTTGTCTAAACGAGGATTCACTTTCCAAGACCCGTACCTATCTACGGTCGCCTGAATAAGGAATCATTTTCCATGACCCGTACCTTTCTATGGTCGCCTGAACTGAGGTAATTGCTTTTCCAAGACCCGTATCTTTCTATGGTCGCCTGTTAGAGCAATAAGGTTGTCTACGACCCGTACCTTTCTACGGTCGCCTAAACTGAGGTTTTGCTTGGTTAGGACCCGAACCTTTCTTCGGTTGCCTAACATTGCAGCATAGATTATCTGACCAGGACCCGAACATTTCTTCGGTCGCTTTAATCGGATTGAATCTAGAGAAAAATCTTTGGGGGACAGCTCAATTGAGTGTCGGTGTTTTCAAAAGGGAATACCTGCACAATGACAAGTATTTAAGGTATGGATATAGATATACTTACCTAGTATCATCTCTGTTCCTAGGGGAAATGTCTTATGCAAAACATGGTTATATGAGAAGCAATATGCATTTGTGAAATTGGTCAAGTTTGAGAGGTTAGGAACTATCCGTGATGATTTAGATGAATCACAGCCTTGCAAAAATACTTTTTGGAGATGAGAAAGCTGCTTCATAGATGTGGGCAATCTTCTAACTTGGGTACATAATAAGTCTAGAATTCTCAAAAAGGATAGTTCTCCAATTTCACTAGGTATTTCCCCTTCCAGATTTTGACAACCTCTAGTGTGCAACTCTTTTAGATTCTCCAACATCCATATGCCCCTTGACAGCTCTCGTATTTGACTCCAAGATAGGTGGAGAAGCTCCAACCTTTTGAGATTTCTAATAGAAGCAGGCAATTCTAGAATATGTGTCTAATCCAAAACTAAGCCAAGCAATGACTCTAACCCTCTTACTGAGTTATGCTAGTAATTTCCAGTCAAAATCGATCAAAATGACTATATTAACAAATTACCAAAAAATTTAGGATTAAATTAACTAAATTAAAAAAAAATTGAATTGAATTAACATTAATATGATAGGTTGGTGACTTGTTTGATAATTTCCCCTCCATATCAAGTGAGGGTTAACCTTGCCAAATGATCAATATTATACTGATCCAGTAAGGCGATTCTTCTCTAGGAAACAGGCCGATTTTGTTTTTACACTGTCTTCATAGGAAACAGTCCTCAAGGCAAACTCAGTAACTTCACGCGGACCAAATACAATCAATGGTCGACATCCCGGACCATCCATCAATACATAACTTTCTTACTTTCACTTGACGACAGTTGCTTGGAGGAAATCCTTGTAGAGAGCAGCTTTGCTAAAATTGGGCCATATTTTGGACCGATTAGAGAGATATAAGGTATCAGTAAGCAAAATTTGAAGCGCCGGAATAGTGGCTTTGAACTGTAGTAACTAGCATGCAGACAACTTGACCAAGGCAAATCAAAGATCAAGATAACAAAGGCACACAAAGTTCGAATTTTATAACATTTGGGGAATCAATTAAGGCTATCAGTGCTTCAATTCTTTCGAACAGATGAACATGTGCAGCACAGATCGGATACAACCTATCAAACTTCTAAAGGGACATGCGAACTTTCGCGCATAGGAAGACCCTACGAACACATTGCCACTCAAAATACATTATATTTGGACTTAAATGAGATGATTCCTTCTAGAGATTGTTGTAGGCAGCTGCATTGCTCAAAAATACCACCAAGTATTCGCCCCTTGTTTGTAAAGCTCATAAGGGCCAAAAAAAGTCATCTAATCTCCGACATCCTTGGATTGTGAGATCACACGTGTCGGGTAGACGCAGATTAGGCAAACCTTGCAGTGACTCACAATTTGAGACAATCAAACTCGTCAAGTTCTGTAACTTTGATAGATCAGGTAACTGTTCCATGGAGTCACATTTGTTAATTAGCAAATATTCCAGCGATTCTAATTCACCCAACCCCTGGATCTCAATTAGTTGCGGGCAATATTCCACATATAGTTGTCAAAGCCCATTTAACGTTGACAAACTGGAGAGCCTCACAAGCGAATTGCAATGGAGCACGAACAAACGACCGAGATTCTCTAGCTGCCAAAGGACGCCATCAAACTGAATCTCTCTTAGACAACATCTAGAAAGCGTTAATTTGTGCAAATTTCTCTGGTTGGAAAAGAGGGGCCTTCCTATCAGTGACTTAACATCTGCTAACCACAATGATGTGAGAGAGGAAGGGAGTCTTGTTATTACTCGAGTGTCTACACAACACATGCAAAGAATCCGAAGCCGAGAGAGAAGAGCCAAGTCAATTGCAGTCGTAGGAAATGTGAGATCTGTATAAGATAGTTTCAAGAACTCCAGTTTATGTAATCTCCCGATCCACTCTACCTTTGGATATCCTTGTGTGAATTTGGAGGACTGATAAGTGCCGCCACATATGTCCAAACATACTAAGTTTGTTAGGTTTGAGAGGTCGGGGACTATCCATGATAGTTTAGATGAAAACACTAACGTTGTTAAATTCCTAGGAAGTTCTGGCAGCCCTTCCAACTCATCACAGCTTTGCAAATGTAGTTCTTGGAGACAAGAAAGTTGCTTCATTGCTGCGGGCAATCTCCTAATCTTGGTCCATGATAAGTCTAGCATTCTCAAAAAAGATAGTCCCCCTATTTCACTTGGAATTTCTCCCCCCAGATTTTGACAACCTCTTGCGTCCAACACTTTGAGATTCTCCAGCATCCATATTGCCCTTGATAGCTCTCTTAATTCACTCCAGGATAGATGGAGAAACTCCAATCTTTTGAGATTTCCAATAGAAGCAGGTAATTCCATAATGTCTGTCTGATCTAGAACTAATTCGAGCAATGATTCTAGCCCTCCTATTGAGTTCGGTAGCTCCTTTAACTGAGTCATTGCCAGGCTCATTTTTCTCAACATTTTTAGATGTCCAATAGAATTTGGTAATTTTGTGACTCCTGTGTCATCCAAATTCAATTCAAGTAATGATTTCAAGTTTCCAATCGAGTTTGGAAGCTTTCTAAGCATTCTGCAACCTACTAAAGACAAATACTTCAAACCCACCAGCTCTCCAATCGAATGGTGAAGTTCTCGGACATGCATCCCCTCTATCTTTAATGTTGACAAGGATTTTAGACCACCCAATATGGAAGATACTGCAAACAAGTCTAAGTGTTTTTCTTCACTTGCCTCTGAGATCCTATAAGAATACCCAGAGACTTCCAAGTACTTCAAGAACTTTAGTTTAGAGATAGAGCTATCGATAGCTAGCAAGTGTGTACAACCTTTAATCACCAATATCTTCAAGTTTGAGCAATTAGAGAAGTCAGGAGTCCTTCTTAGGGCTGTGCACTTGGTGAGATATATAACTTTCAAGTTCTTGTTCGCCTGTAAAACGACTAAGAATTAGCATCTGAAGGAAGGTAACAATTAAAGCCAGTTAGAAAGTCACAATGAAAAGTTGTGTCAAATGATTTATTACCAGGCATGGTCCCCATCCAGCCCAGTCTTCACTAATGTCACTATCTGAAAGCTTGAGCACCGCTAAGTTGTCGAAACATAGATTAGTCGCATGGAACTCTGGAGGGCAAAAACGCCAAGACAGCCAAGCAATCTTGGAGAAATTTTTTCTAAAGTCACCCACAAATCCCACCCCTTCTAATGCCAACAGTCTTAAATTGGGAAGCTTTGAAAAGCCTTCACTTGTGAAGCTATACTCTTCAAAAACTCGCCTCAATCTGAGGGCCACCACATTGTCTGTTCCCTAGTGAACATAAAAAGCACAAGCCGACATTGAAGTGAGTAACAAAAGCAAATACACCTTATCTTGCACAAATATGGTGATATGCAAGTATGCAATGTTTCGACTCCACCCTCATGTGGGGAGGCGCTTGCTTTTGTGTATTGACAAAACAAAGGGGGAATAAAAGGAAAGATAGAAGAAAGAAATAATTTAGCATAACTCAGGCTAATTGCATTGCGAGTTGATTTTTTTAAGAAGAAAACAGCGATTAAACTTACATACCTTCCCTGTCTGAACAACGTCCAAGGCATTCTTGGGAAACCACAGCCTACTACGGTTTTCAGGCATTTTAACATCTTCTTTGCGAACAATCTCTCTTCCAAGATCTCTTAATTGATTATGCATCCACAATCTATCATCATCCACAATCTTGATTAAAGACATTCGTGTAAGGACGAGTATTGCGCATTTTGGGTAAAACTCGGAAGCTTTCCACATATAATATGGATAGATTACTTCTTCACCAATGAAGTAACATGCAATGTCAAGAAAAATTTCTCTCTAATCATCCTCTAACATGTCATAACTTATCTTTAATTTGTTAAGGACTTCCTGCTTGGGGACAAGATCCAACTTCTTTAGATTTTCCTTCCAAATCGACTTTCTTTTGCAGCAAAGTGAGGAACCGATAACCTCGAGAGCCAAAGGAAGTCCCCCTGTTTTGGCGACAATTTCATTTGAAATATCTGTGTAGTCAGCTGGAGGGGAGTCCCTTCTGAAGGCGTGCTTACTAAAAAGTTGAAGGGCATAGCAAGGATCCAATTCCCTCATTTCATAGATATGAAAGACATTATTTTCATGGTTCTCCTCTTCTTCGATAGGCAAAAAATTGATGTTCCTGGTTGTAATAATGATTCTACTTCCAGGGCCAAACCAATCACAATTCCCTGCTAATTTCATTAACTGGTCCCACTTATCCACATCATCAAGAACAATGAGAATTTTCATTTCACGGAATCTTTCTTTAATCATGCTAACACCCATACTAAAATCATACACCTCTATAGATTTGAGGTGGAGGATTTCTAATAGTAACTTATGCTGCAACTCAACAATTTTACCACCTTCTTCAAATTCACGAACATTGGAGAGGAAGCTACAACCATGAAATTGATTAGAGATTTGATTAAAGACAACCCCAGCAAGAGTTGTCTTACCGATACCACCCATTCCATGGATTACTAGGCAAAGAATATCATGAGAATCTTCAACTAAAATGTTGATGATGGCTTCCACATGATCATGAAATCCGACTATATGATCAGGGAGATTTCTCTTTCCTTTCATTAGCTTGGTCAAAACCTCATCGATAATATGATTGATGATTTTACCATGCCTGCCATATTAGACAAAGATCTTGAGACCGATAATTGATGGAAAATCAAGTTGAGGAATATTAATAACACAAAACTCAGTCTATTTATGAATTTGCAAGGTTTGACCTGATAAAGGATTATTTTCCTAAGGAAAAGGAAACAAGATAGATATTTTTCTTGACTGCACATATATATTCTTAGAATCAAAAAAATGACTTAACTCTTCATTAATGGGGAAATTAATATTTTCCTGAATTTTTTACCTCAAACACCGCTATGATTGGAGGCTTTATGTTGAGGTGACCTTACCATAATGTGTGGAAATTTATTTCAGCTAACAATTTACCGACTTACCTGTTGTGCATCATATACATTGAAATTGAAATGGACTTCATTCAATCGTCCATAGTAATTCTCTATATTTCAGAGTTATAGAACTTCTTGCGTAGTACATTATAAAGTACTTTTTATATTATTTACTTTGGAAATACTTTCATGATTTTTCTTACCAAATCCTTAAACTTTTGGTTTTTCTAATTTAGTTCTTCTAATAGCACAAGTTATCTAATCAAATTTCTCCAGCATTACATAGCGCCAAATTCAACTTACACAGGCGTGGACCATTCCCAAGCACGACATAGACAACATTTTGTGAATGTGGACACGTGGAAATGTATAAAATAAAATAAAACAAAAAATCATCTTCGTCTCTGATAATCTTTCTTTTCTAACGCGCACTTCAGTTTGGACCTTGAAAAATATTGTTCATCTCATACTCCGAGGTAGTTCGACATCCACATCAAATGCATTGGACCGAATTGAATTTAATGTTAGGACTTGGTTAGACAATTTGTACAGATAGAAAGGCTCCATTAATATAAATTAAAAGTGTAACATGACTATTAAACCCTTACCCTTGATCCTTCAAGTGCCATCCCTTGATGCGAGCAACCTCTGTGAGAGCCTTCTTCCAACACTGCACTTGATCGCAGCCAAACTTGTCTCCATGCTTTTCCAGAGCTTCAAAGTACAATCCAGTTTTCAGCTTCACATCATCGGGATCCACATCATAGAAAATGGGAATGATCATTTTGTCATTTGTTCTATTTCTCCAGCACTCCAACATGTATGCAAGTTCACGAAGACACCATGCACTAGAAGCATAATTTTTGGAGAAGATTGGCATATAGATTTTAGACGAGTTGATTGCACGTAGAAGCTCTCCTCCAATCTCTTCACCTATTCTGATCTCTTCAGCATCTCTAAACACGCGAATCCAAGCTCTAACCAATGAGTGATAGAGGCAATCTGTAAAAGTCAGGCCCGTGTCTGGGCCTCTGAAATTCAAGAAAACTTCAAATTCAGCCCTTGATGTCTCACCACCATCACCTCCACCCGATGATGAGTCCCTCTTTCTCTTCATCCTCCCACTGGACATCAGTTTTAAGAGAAATGTATGATTCTTCTCTCTGAGTTTTTTTCTCTTGCTTTCAAGTGTGACCTCGGGAGGATTTATAGAAGTGCCAATCGCGAAAAGGGCCAATGTCTCTTTCCTTGCATTTTTCTTGGAATATTATAACAAAAGGGTAGAGGTTTTGTTTAAGGGCACCATGTCCACATTTTTAAATTGGATTTATTTTTGCTATGAAAACTGTGCAAATTTACCAAGGTAAAAAAAATATGGAAAAGAGAATTGTGTATCTTACACACACACACATATATATGTCTCCTCATGAAGAATACTTGAGCCTCTTTATAAACTTTATTAGGTAAATATTTAAAGTAACGAAATATTATGATTTTAATTATAACTAGTTAGAGATATGCATATTAAAATGAGATATAAGCACAATATCGAGAGATATAAAGAATAAAAAAATATCTTAATTATCACTAACATTCCTAAAAAGAGTAACTATAATATGGAAGGAAGATCTGAGAAACGCGATGTGTCTTAGTGAAGAATTGGTAGTCTAATTAACCGATGGTAGAATACAGGTCCTGACAAGCTTTGTGAACGGTTTGGTCTGCTGAAGAGATAATCAATTGATGTGTGCAGGCTTTCCGATAATAGGCTAACGTGGCTATGGTGTAGGCACAGCTAAAGAGGCTGATATGGCAGGCTACATGACAACTAGTTAACATGGCTAGGTGGTAAGCTACTAATGTCACTACAATGTTGAAATTTAGCATAGAGAGAGTGATATTAGTAATTAAAAAAAAAATGAAATGATGGTATGCACTGCACTTAAGAAAAAAGTATAATTGAATTTTAAAATTTTCAAAAAATATAATCAAGTTATAAAACTTATTATAAAAGTACAATCGAATCTTAAAAAAAATTATGCCTAACTAATCAATAAATATACTTTCCATCAAATTCCTTGGTAACTAATAAATGTAGATAACCCACCTTGGATCAGAGATTAGTGACTCCCAAATAGGTCCAAAAAAACTCACGCCTAATCCCCAAAAGCAGAAAATGAAGAATTCTGAAGAATTGTACAGAAGTGCAGTATCCCCCGAAAGATATATTCATGGAATTTAATTTAAAAACTTTCCGAATGACATGAAATACTTATCCGAACGGATGCAATTTATATAAAAATAGTTATATGCCCTCGAAGAATTACCTATTTGGCTCATTGCCATAAATTGGAATCTAGAGATTCATATATGGTGATTGATATTCATACCAAATCTGATATAAGACATATCTTAAAAAAATATATTTAAAAAACTAGGTTTTGCTTTATAGATAATAGATTTTGATTTTTTCTAACTTCGCATAAGCAATATAATTATGCGAACTGCAAAAGTTGCACCGGATAAAAGATTTTCACGTCAACCAAAAATAAAGTGAAATGGAATAAACTAAGGATATATGGCATTATCCTAGATAAAATAAAATATAAATTATTTTAATCATTTAGTGCACAGATAATGAAATGGACAAACAAATCCACTTAAATTAGAAAAAAAAAATTATAGTTATTTGAAACATGTCTTGTTATATTTCCTAATACTTCAGGATTATATATAATTAAAAAATTAAATGAGCTAACTAAGTTTTATGGTTCTTGTTGTTACTCGTACTTTGATATCTATTTATCTCAAACATACAGCTAATCTCAAACAATAGATTCAGAAAGATAGTTTCAAGTTAAAGCTTAATTATTGAAAACGTTCAACTGAAAATATACTTAAAGAACATTGAACTTTTGAATATTCGCATATTCTAAACTAAAAATGAAATGAAATTTCCAAATATGTAAATAATTTACAAACTCTTCTTTCTCTAATTTTTCTATCGTGCATACCTGTTAAATTGAATATTAAGTTTAGAAATTCATGCTGCCTTTTCTTCGTTTAATTTAATTTTCAAAATTTTCCTCTTTTTGGTATTTTATGCACTTGATGGACACTAAGGGCGCGCATGACAAAATTTCTATTCCAGAAATTTATTTCTTAATTTCTATTCCTCGGACAAGTTTCTAAGCAAAGAAACCCGTTTGATAACGACTCAAAATTTCTATTTCTGGAACAGAAATTCGTTTGATAACATAATGAAATTTCTATTTCTAGGAATAGAAATTGATTAGATAACAACATATGAAATCCTCAAATACAAAATAATAGTCGAAATAATATTAATACGTTACAAAAGTTGAAAATACAATTTCATGGAATTTTCTATTACATATGCTTATGTTTCCTATTACGTAATATGTTCTTTCGAAAAATAAATAACGTGGCAAAAAAAAAATTGAAATTCAATTGTAGTGAATATGTCGTTATGTTTTTGCCGAAATTGATTTCACATTAATCAAATAAGTCTAATGATAGCCATGATTATAATAGTCTAATCTCCTAAAAAAAAAAATCCTAACTTCAAGTCTAATTCCAATTTCTTTCCAAATTTTGTTAAAAAAATCCTCACCATGTTCAAAAATCATCACCAATTTTTTTCAAAATTATCAACACTAGGATTATTTAAAAATTTATTATCAAAATCTGTATTTTCATCAACACTCTTACAAGAACAACGGATTTCTTATTAGATCTCTTTTCCTTATAAAAGAAAAATCGGATGAAACCCTAATGATTTGATCCCTTTTTACCGCCTCAATATGAAGTTTATGATTAAAAAAATAGTTAGCCAGATAGAGCCGTTGTCTGGTATACTACGGAAGAGTAGGTGAAGAAAGACTCGTTAGATATGAATATGGCAAGTTGACTATTACCATGCATGAAATCTCTAGTGTGCAACAAATGAAGCCTTGTTAATTCAATTCCCACCATCTAGCCCAATGGTTAAGATTTTCAATCAATATTGATTGAAATGATTATATTAAAAACTCATTAAAATATTTTGGACTAAATTAACTATTTCTATTTCAATATTAGTGATCTAAAATATTTTGGACTAAATTGAAAAGTTGAGAAAAAAATTCTATTTCTATTTTAGAAACCGAGAAGTAAAAATTTCGGTTGATTTCTTCGATTTCTCTATTTCGGAATAGAAATCTGTTTTAGAAATAGAAAATCAAATCGTTACCAAACGGTTTATTCCAAACTTGTTCTAACGCAGAAAACGAAGAAATCGATAAACGAAATTTTATCATGTGCGCCCTAAGGGTATGTCATGAATGGATATTTAAGTGGAAAATTTTAAAATTTCAGGTGTTTTTTCTCCTTTTTCATTCTCCCTTGATCAAATATAGCACAAATATATGCTAGATATCACCAAAAATAACTTATAAAAATCAAATATGTTAAAACCCATCATTTCTTTGTATCGTTCTCCAAAAACAAGTTGGACGTACTAAATGCCAAAAAAAAAAAAATCGAGAGGGTTGGTTATTTCTGACATTTAAAATTTAAATCGTGTTGTGAGTAAACCTCTAAATAAATTATGTTGTGTTTTTATATTTAATTGTAATATTTTTAATATGAAGAGACTTTTTAATTGTTAAAATTTCAATAGGGCTGCAACAGTATGAAATCATCAATCTTGGACTTTCGAGTCCAGGTAATACAAAGTAATTATGACTTCATCTAAACATTTTGGCCGTAGGTGTGAAACGCTTGCAATCGAATCGTTCGGCCGGCCATACTTCTTGTCCCTTTTACCCGTTAAAAAGGCCGAAAAGAAAGGTCGCTCGAGGGGACACCTCATTGGGCCGCCTTCAGTTCAGGCTTACGGCTTTAGGCACGAGCTGGAGAGTCAAAAGACGACTTTGACCAAGATCCCCCGCCAATTGGAGCAACTGTCGTTGTCCTCCCGACCATCCTCATCAAGTCCGACTTCTTTCTCGCGTTTCGAAAAACACAAAAACACATAAAAACTACAAGAACGTGGAAACAATTTTTCTCTCTGTTTTTTTAGCAACTATTTTTGCTTCGGATAGTACTCTACGAATCAGCAACGATTGCTAATCGTGGGATTAGCAACCGTTGCCACGATTAGCAACCGTTGCTGATCCCCATCTCTCGAAGCACGATCGTGAACGGTCAACCATTCATGCACGAAGCATAAATGCACGATGCTTATGCTTCGTGCACGATTCCCAATTAAAAATATCTATTGATTAATTAAATAATTAATTCAATCCCCTTAAAGAAAAATTAAAAAAAAAAAAAAAATGACATAATTTTTATATGTATATTTGGGGTACATTAACATGTATTTACTTTGGGTATGCGTGTGCATCATATACAAGTAGGCTCGTAACTTTAATACAAATTAAATTAAATCTCATTTAATTTAATTTCAAATCCACTCAATTCGATTGCAATAATTGCAAACACATTTACAACATCATTTCTCTCTCGTTCCACGTTATCCTAATTGTTTATGGTATGTGATATCCTTAGGTTCATCACTAAGCTGGTAGTAAAACTTGTACTAACCCATTAATACTCAAAAGAATTAATTGTCCCGATTAATCTTTGGGTCCTACAAGTTATGATTGACATCTAGCAATATGTTATGGCTACCCAGATAATGTGAATACTTTAAGAACATAATGAACCTATCAGTTTTGGTTACAGTGTAATTCAATCATTCTATCTTACTATATCCCGATCAAATAAAGACCATGGAATATTTGTCAAGTCACCAATTCGATCATATATATAAATCTAATTGACATGCATTTTATTTGAGATATAAACAATTTATTCTCGGTTACAACCCCGGTCGAGAATTTCAATACAGTGTCATAATTAGATCGTATAAGACATTATTATTATACATTGCATGTAACAAGGAGACAGATTCCATATAGCATACACATGCGATTCTATATTGCGCACACATGCAACTTCGTATATGAACAAACTATGACCATCAGGTATAAAGACGGATCAACGACCTGGCATTACGTGCACCTGTGAACCATAGTTGTTCGAAACACAAGTTAACATTGTGCCTCAGGTCTAAGAATTATTTACACATAACCAAAGCATGAACAATTAGACATTGATCACGCTAAAAGCTTCCATGTCGCTAATCGTTCCATATGCATCACGTTCAATGAACTTATCTAACACAAACACGTGTGTTCTAACTTAGGTATCATAATACCCAATAACATGTGACTCATCATTCCCTTAAATATCCAATACTTAATTGTGAAGTTAAGAACACATCGGTCTCAACAGGATTATAAATATCCACTCAATAATTCATTGACCAGAAACGGTTTAAAGATTCAGCCTAACTATGAACCCATCACATATATTCTTGATGTCTCAAAAATAGGTCTAATTGCAACTGATCTTATAAATATAAAATAATTGAACAAATGAATAAATACATCATTGCCATTAATTAAAAAATAATATGATAGTACAACGGAAATCCCTAACATGTAACTATTACATAATAGCTTTAGGGCACACATCCAATATCTGCAACTTAAAATATTTTCCTTTCTCAATTTCCAAATATTGGGGGATAAAAAGAAAAGGCTAGCTCTAGACTATGAAGTATCAACACTCTCCAAGAGCCTTCATGTCGTGTTTGACATTCTCGAACACTCGGTCAACACATGTCAGAAAATCCGACACCTTGGGACTCTCCGACACTCGAGTCAGAATTCTAATATACGAGTTTCCGACATATGATTTTAACAATTCAATAAATGAGAGGTCAAAATATATATATATATATAAAGCACAATTATAAAAATAATAAATTGAGAAAGAAGAAAAACCTAGTCTTTTCTTCTCTTCGACTCTCACTTCCTATGATACACAATTCACCCCTTAATTATTTTTTTCTAGTCTTCCAACATATCTAATATGCGAGTCCAAAATATAGATCGCTTGTTTTTTCTCCAAATTTTATGAATATTGAAATAGAGTTAAATTTGTCAAATTGAAATAATGAATGATATTAATAAATGGCGGATTAATGTTTTTAGTTTAAATTCATTCTAGGCTTTTTTAATTATTTATTTATTTATAAATTTGATTCAAATTAATTTGATTAAAATAATCATAAAAATGATAATTTATTATGTATATATAAAAATATATTTAATATATAACGTGTTCCAACATATCGGAATTCTCTGTTTTTTGAAAAACAACGTGTCGGCGTGTCGTGTCATGTCGTGTCACGTGTTGCACGTCAATGTCGATGCTACTTAGGCTCCAGATGGGACAGTAGAAGCAGTTTTTCCTCTGTTCAATGCCAGGGAAAATGATAATTTCTAGTGTCAAGACTCAAGGTCTAGAAAAGGCATGGATGAGCAAATACTACTTTTTGACAGAGAAAATTATTTTTAAAGTGCTAGACTCCGTTATTTTATGAAAAATGAATCATTTGCAAAGTATTTTTCTAAACAAAATTTTTATATCGCTTAGTTAAAAAAGTTTTAATTATCGATAATAATTTTTGTCTAAATATTTTCATGGACAATGGGAATATTTTCGTTCATTCATTTTTGTGATAGATATAAACAATTATTTTTAAGAAAAATATTTTTCAAATCATTATCTTTCACAAAACAAATGAAATATTAATGAGTTTCTTCCAAAAATAAAGTGGTTAACTTATTTCGAGATGGACTAATGAGAAAGGTCTCCACTGTTACTCCCAAAAATTGACCAAACCTAGTCCCAGGAGCTTTATAGTTACTGTAAGAAGCCGAGTTGCATCCGAATTTCCAAGTCAAAATGAGACTTGGGTTAAGATTTCAGCATCGAGCAAGGATTCGCATTGTCATGCTTACGATCTGTGGAACCAAGGATTGTCTTCACGTATTGTCATGACCTCTAATACTTTAGGCTCCAATGGTACAGGAAAAAGGAAAGTAATCATAACTTGAAGGAATTCCAAAGGAGAGGGACACGAATCCTAGACCCTTGGAAGTAAAGAATAATGCTTGTCAAAGAAGCAAAGCAACGCATATCATATGCCCCCACTGACTTGCAAATGATGAAAGTTAATAAATTCCATGGGCAACTCTAGTTAGCTGACTACATTACATGAATCAGTGTGTCATCATTAGCCGTTTGAAGCTCAGCACAAAAATACTTAAAAAGCTGACCAAATGATCCAATGTAGGATCAGCATATACTATTTAGCCATGGGGAAGACAAGAATAAAGGTGATGCCTTCTGCTACATCTCACCCATTAAAAGGGCCAGATATTAAAATCGCTCGTGGGGACGCCTCATTGGGCCTTCAATTCATGCTTACGGCTTGAGGCACGAGCTGGAGAGAGTCAAAAGACGACTTTGACCGGGATGCCCCGCTAAGTGGAGCAATTGTCGTTCTCCTCCCAACCATTCTTGTCGAGTCCGACTTCTTTATCTTTACTAATACTTTTGCATCTTCTCAACGCCGTCTGGCCTATATAATATTTTTCTTTTTATATATGTTTTTCCATCTTTTCCTTTAATCCAATTAAAAAAGGAAGCGTCTACGGATTAAAAAGAAAAATAAATAAATAAAAGTGAAATACATGGTTTCCCTTCTTTCAAATTTCTTTTTCTCTAACAGCGTGTTCTGCACCACACTTGTGCAAGCTAGAGTATGGCAAAACCTTTAGTCTAGCAGCAAATGTTACTATAGTTTAAATCTTACTAGCACTGGCAATAGACCTGTCAAACAAGTTGGTTAGATCGAAAATAGTCCAACTCAAACATACTTATTTCCATGTAATATAAATTTTGTAAACCATATTCAACTTAACCCATATTGCTAAAATACTTCTATATTTAACCTCATCGAGGAAAACCCACATCCAAACTGAGATGAGAGCACGGAGTGAGTAAGCATAAGAAGTAGTGAGGGAGAGAGTGAAGAAGGAATTATAAATGTGGGTTAGGTCTAAATAAGTTATAAACCCATTTAACATTCATATTATTTTAAGTTTTACCATCCTAAACTCACTTATGACTCATTTGCTGAATATAATTAATCAATATAATAATTCAACCAATCAAATATGGGTTAAGAAATGGGTGTGTGACCCTTTTAACATGTCTAATTGGCAATAAGTCATATAGTTATGACACGGTGATGTGAAAAATGTCTTCCTATGTAGAGAGTTAAATCAATAAATATTTATGAAGCAGTAGAACGATTTTGAGAATAAGACTCATCCAAGTTATTTCTACAAATTCAATAAAACACTTTATTTAAAACAAGGCATAGGGACATCACATGATTTTTTGTGCAAAGTGACCACTTACTAGCACCAGTAGACCTAAGCCAGTTTGTGAAGGAAGAAGGCAAAAGCGATGATACTAATCTATATTGATGACCTAATCATCACTAAAGATAATGGAAACGTGATATATCGAATCAGAGTAAATCTCTCTATATGATTTTGGATGAAAGAGTTTGGAGAACTAAAACACTTCCTAGAACTTGAGGTTAAGCAAACCAATGAAGGTTTTAATTCTAGTTTAAATTTTCGAAGAAGTGGTCCATGCGCGACAACTAGAGCCGTTGCTGCTTTTCATCACTCTCTGCCCTATTTCGTAACAGTGGTGGATGCTGTCCCATTTTGAGCGGCAATCTCAGATTCTTTGAATGAACACTTAGGGATACATGATAAACCAGAATTTCTGTTCCAGAAATAATTTTTCTACTCCAAATTTATTTCTCAAATAGAAATCCATTTAGTAAAACTATTTCATTTTTTATTATTATTCCAGAAATAGGTTTAGAATAAAAATCTAAAATCTAAAATAAAAATAAGAAAAAAAAATCTTCTCATCAGCCATCCGCCCACCGCCACCGATCATTGGCCGTCAGTCGCCGCCTCCGCCTTCGCCATCCACCGCCATCCATCGCCCCTGAGAAGGAGAAATTTTGTGTTGTTATCAAACAAAATTATATTTCAATAATAGAAATTTTGCGTCGTTATCAAATACAAATTTTTCTTCAGAATTTCATCAAGAAATAGAAATAAAAAAATCTATTTCTCTTCCAAAAATTAATTTTTTAGCTAGATAGTTTGTCATCCGTGCCCTTACAAGAGCAAAGTTCGGCCCAAAACTGAACTCGTTCCATCTTTGATTTGTACCTTAATGATAGGCCGACAGTTTTGTATGCTTTTGCATTTTATGTCTGTCCAAACGTAACGACAATGTCGAATTGCATTTATTTCTCAACCTCTGCAATTTGGCTTTCTTTCAAGCTTGCGTTCTCGTAAATTGACATTTTAGGATGAAATATCTGAAACATTCCTAGCCCATACGTGAAATGAATGAGTTTCTTTGTGTCTATAAAAGTCTGTAACTTGAAATGCTCTCTTTTACGATTTCCAAATATCAGGGCATCAAAAAGAAAAAGTTAGCTCCAGCCTCTGGATGGGCCGGCGGAAGCCTTTTTTTTTTTTTTGAAAGAAAATTTTAATCATTGCTTAAAATAATACATGAGAAATATATAAGCTTTCATGGAAAAACAAATCAAAGCAATACAAAACAAAACAAAATTTTAAAAACAAGGAAAATCAATAGAGTACCAACAAGGTTAAATATATACCTGTTCCATAAGAACGGATCTATCAAGCAAAATTATTTGCGGCCAATAATTGGATTTCTTATCATCATCAATGATGAAAATACGACGAAAATTCTTGTCCAATAGCTATAGCATTTTTAGCCCAAGCTACGCGTCTAAGTTCAACTTCCTTTACACCATCGTCATATGGAGATGACTAAAATAGGTTGAATAAAAATAGATCTAACTTTTGGAAGAGTAATTTTTTGTAGTTCAGCCAAATGCCTGAGCTCTTGTGATAATCATTGAAATTAAAGGTGTAGATCATGTACATGGATAGGCACAAGGTATCGAATTTCCATAAACATTATTAAACTCCCAGATCTAAATTGGGAGAGAGGAACATCTAAGTCCAAGAGCTAGATCAAGAAAGTTCAAACTCTCAAATTTAGAATTAGACCAGATAAAGAAAGAAAATATAACGAAAGTGAAAATGATGATTTCTAGTGTCTAGGTCTAGAAAAGGCATGGATAAGCAAATACCTTGTAATGAAGAAAATAGAGGTACGGACACTTGGAGTACCAAAACTTGGCATAGAGGGACACTTAAGTGCCAAAAGTTTCAAAATGTACACTTAAGTGCCAAAATCAGAGCAAATGAATCACTTAAGTGTCAATCTGGTCAAATTGCTTACATGGCAATTTTCCGGCGAGGTGAATGCAAAACGGCATCGTTTTGCACGCTAACGTGGCTAGAAAATGCAAAAATGACATCGTTTTGTCTTTGATATAGTAAATAATTAATATAAAAATTAATTAAATTAAATTTATTTATTTTTAAAAAAAAAAAAAGTGGGGGCTGAAGCAAGCAGTTAAGGGCTGAGTTCTCACCACCGCCACCTCCTCGCCACCGCCGAGAAGGGTCGGCAACAGAGGGGTGACGGTTGGCCGGGGTTGCCAGCCCTTGGCCGACCGACAACGAGGGCCTACGAGCCCTCGCCGGATCTGAGTGAGGGCTCGCTGGCCCTCACCGCCTCCCCATCGCTGCTAGGCCTCCCCGCCCTCGCCGGGAAGGGCCGGCAACGTTGGGGGGAGCGTCGGCCGAGGTTGCCAGGCCCTGGCTAGGGGCCGGTGGCGAGAGCCCACGAGCCCTTGACCCGGCCGAGCGAGAGCTTATCGACTCTTGCCCTAAATCTAGCAAGGACTCGCGGGCCCTCGCCGCAAACCAACCAAGGGCTGATGATCTGGGCGAGGGTCGCGGCCCTTACCCAAATCCGATGAGGGCTCGCGAGCACTCGCCGCCAGTCAGCCAGGGGCCGCCAACCCCAGCCGACCCTCCCCCATCCGTCATCAGCCCTTTCCAGTGGCGGTGAGAAGGCGGCGACGGCAAGGGTTCAGCTCTCAGCTATCTCCTTTCGGCCCCCTTTTTTTTTTATTTTTATTTAAATATTTTAAATAAATTTAGTTTTTAATTTAATTTAATTAATTTTTATATTAATTATTTATCACATCATAGACAAAACGACATCGTTTTTGCATTTTCTAGACACGTCAGCATGCAAAACGACGCCGTTTTATACTCACTTCACTAGAAAATTGCCACGTCAACAATTTGGTCGAATTTTGGCCGGAGTAGCACTTAAGTGATACATTTTGCTTCAATTTTGGCACTTAAGTGTACCTTTCGAAACTTTTGGCACTTAAGTATCCCTCCATGCCAAGTTTTGACACTTGAGTTATACTTCTGCTGAAGAAAATATAATGAAAGTCTCAAGGAGTTTCGTCCAAAATAAAGTGGTTACCTTAGAGATAGATTAAAGAGAAAGGTCTCCACCGTTACACTCAAATTGTATCGGCTTTTACCGCTGGCAAATCAAACAGTATGATGCCCTCACCAAAAGTTCAAAATTTGAGCTACCCTACTTTCAGGAGCTTTTCAGTTACTATACAAAGCCAAGTTACAACGGAATATCAAAGTCGAAACAAGACTAGGATTAAGATTTCAACATCGAACAAGGATTCCCATTGTCAAGCTTACAATCTGTGGAACCTAGGATTGTCTTCACGTATTGTCATATGACCTCTTATCCCTCGGGCCCCAATGGTACAATTAAAAAAATGAGGTAATCCTAACTTGACGGAATTCGAAAGGAACGGGACACGAATCCTAGAGGCTTGGAAGTAAAGAATGATGCTTGTCAAAGAAGCAAAGCAACGCATATTATATGGCCCGCTGTCTTGCATATGATGAGAGTTAATAAATTCCATTGCCCACAAACAAGGCCTTAGGAACTCTAGTTAGCTGACCACATTACGGGCCCGTTTGGTTCGGCTTTGGGGAAATGCCATTGGGAGAATGCAAATACCTTTGAAGTTAAGGGGTTTGCGGAAATGTTATACCGTTTGGTAAATGGTAGTATTAAAAGACAACTTAGCATAAACACCGTTCGGTAAAATTCACCTTTGTAATTGACTTTTGCTATTTTTTTATTTTTTATTTGAGTCAGAAAATCAAATTCCAGCGGCCGGCCAACCGGATCTGGCTGCCAGACCACCAGATCTGGCGACCTGAGGTCGCGAAGGCTAGATCTGACCTCAAAACCACTAGATCTGGCCGTCCGACGGCCAGGCGCGCGCGCCAAGCGATGCGGCCTGGGCGCGTGGACCTCAGGTGGTGTCGCCTGGCTCGCACGCACCAAGCGACACCACCTGAGGTCACGTAGACCCAGGCAACATCGCCTGGCTCGCGCCCGCTAGGCGACGTCACCTGGGTCGCGAGTCCAGCCACCCCAGGCGGTGGTCACCAAGGACACGGGACCCCCACGCGGCGGTGGCGGTTGCCAGAGAAGCCGAACTCTCAGGCGGTGAGGAAGACAAAGAAGACGAACGGAGAAGAAGATGAATAGTGAATGGGCATTTCCGAAATGCCAAATGCTCAAAGCCAGTCCTCCCCAGCATTGGGCTTTCAGCATTGGGAATGCTGACATTTGGCCAAGTGCTTTTGAAAATGGTTGCCAAACACCAAATATTTTTGGGCTTTGAGAGCCTAAAGCCCCTTGGGAAAGCTGAACCAAACAGGCAACATGAAACAAGTGTCATCATTAGCCGTTAGAAGCTTAGCACAAAAACACTTAGAAAGCTGACCAAATAATCCATTGTAGGATCAGCGTATGCCATTTAGCCACGGGGAGGACCAGAATAAAGATGATACTTTACTCATGCTACATCTTAGCAATGCAACTGGACCGAACCAAGGCCAATGGTCAGGTCAAAACCAGCCCGGCAAAACAGGGAGCAGAAGCTAAAAAGTGATACTGGTGTCAAGGAGGGGGCCTAACTTGCGAAATCCTCTCTTCCAAGACCCAGTAATAACTGAAATTAACAGTGGAAAATTGAGACAACAGGACTACACAAATCAATTTACAAAGACAAATCACACAGCAACCAAACCATGCTCAATGGAGTATGTCCTTCGACCACTGGTCAGTCAAAGCTAGACGAGCGACTCCATCTGCTTTGCAAGTAATCCTCCGATGACATGCTTTGATCCATGCTGCTAACAGAGAGAGAATCATCCTCCAAATCTTGAAATGCAAGATTCAAATGTGATTGGATGCTAACAGGAGAGTCTTCCCCGTCCATTTCATCAAGTTCTTCTGAGGAATTAATTTGTTGCCTTGCCCACTCACGTACTTCCTCGTCACCTTGTAGGAGCTTCAGGATCTGCAATTAATTTAAACCCCAATTAGAAAATTGTCATCAATACATTGAAGAAAAGGAGGGGTCACAGTAGAACAATAACAGTGCTTACAAGGCTTATTCGAGGTCGAAATCTGGATGAACGTCTGATACAAAGGGTTGCCGCCAAAACCATTCTGCCAATCTGTTCAGGGTCATAATCACGGTCCAAGCTTGGATCAAGCAACTGTGATACCTTCCCAGCCTTCAAAATAGGCTTTGCCTGCATGTCATAAACAATCCTCCACTCATATAATTGCTACCAGCAGGCATTTTCATAAAAAGCACCGCAAATATAATATATCCTTTCCGCTGCAGCACTCAGCAAAGGATATGTTGCACATATTCATATTAACAACATGCCATTCCACAAAATGTCAACATGTCATCAAATAAGGGCCTGATGTAGAAGTTCAATTTTTCCAGTACCAAAGTACTGGCCTGCTTATATAAATGTCAGTATAAAAGTGCTCCAATCTGATCATGCTTTATAGTAATAACTCAAGGCTTCAAACATATTTTCCCATATACAATCATAATGACTTTAATACAAAGCAGCTTGTGTATGTACGTGTCTTGTCCAACATTTGGACCATAACAACTTACCCACATAACCAGGCTTTCCTGACCTTTTGGACATTCACCATCAATTGGCCTTCTACCAGAGATCAACTCAAGGATTACGACACCAAATGCATAAACATCTATGAGGTCACTCACTTTGCCGTGCATGAAGTACTCTGGAGCCAAATAACTGCCATAGAAGCATATGTTAGCAACATGTGGAAGCATGACTAAAGTTGCAGGTATTGTGGTAACAAAAACTGACAAAGGAACTGCTGAAGCTGGATACAGGACATAATACACACCCAAAAGTTCCTGCAACATCGTTGCTGATTACTTGGGTAGAAAGATCTTGAACCCTAATGGCCATTCCAAAATCTGACAACTGAAAGGCCAAAGCAGACATTAGCGAGGACAATAATACAAAATAGGACAGAATGAAGAAGTCTGCATCCACCACCTGAGGCTCAAAATCATCAGAAAGAAGAATGTTTGATGATTTCACATCTTTGTGGATTATTGGTTGACCACAGCCATTATGCATATAGTCCAGAGCCTCAGCCACACCAACAGCCACCTTGTACCTCTCTCGCCAACCAAATGCATGCAGATCCTTCTTATTGCCTTAAAACAAGACACAGCCAGCAGTCAAGAAAAGTTGCTAAGGTGAAATTTTGTAACTGATGGAAGGATCAGATAGATACCATGGAGGTTCTCTTCTAAGCTTCCTCTGTGTACAAAATCATAGACCAGAACAAATTTGTTGCTCTCAAAGCAAAATCCAAATAAGGATACTATGTTGTTGTGATGCAAATCAGTAATGATATCAATCTCTGAGACAAAATCTTTCACTACACCATCAGATGGCTTCAACATTTTCACTGCCAGCTCCTTGCCATCAGGAAGACATCCTCTATAGACTTTACTACAACCGCCTTTGCCAACCATATTCTCTGAAATCAAGAAAGTAGGTCAATCCACGGCTCATAATTTGAACACATTAAGTCTTGCACAGTATTTTAGTATTTGGGGAAAGAAGTACCTGGAATGAAGTTAGAGGTTGCCACCAGAAGCTCCTCATAGTTAAACAATCTACAAGTAGACGAATATTTCTCATGAAGGCCCTCAAGTTCTTCAGGAAACTCTTTAGAGCTACTGCAAGGGGAAGGAGGACTGGCAGCTGCCTCCCCAACTGGTACAATTGCTCCATTCTCTCCATCCAAATTGCAAGTATGATTTTGAGCAGAACAGCTCTGCTTTTGATCTGGATGGACTATAGCAGAAGAATGTGTGGTTGATCGTCTCAATACCCGTTGAACAGGCATCTTTTTGCCACCAGATTCCTCTATACGCTGCCCTCCTAAGAGTATGCGCCGAACGAACATCCATCCACTTTTTAGGCCATGTGAAGAATTAGACCTTGAAATTGCTTCATTTGGTTGAAACGGCACCAGCGCCATCGAATTGTCAACTTCCGTGTCGCTATCTCCAATAGCTTCTACAGCTGAATTTGCAGAGTTTTGCTCAGAGGCTTTCTTCTCACAACAAAAATTACACTCCTGCAAACAACAGTGACTTCCTTGATTGTCTTTATCGGATATTTTCCTGCTCAGCGACCAATGACTCACAGGACCATAACACTTGCGCTGGTTATTATCTGTTTCAAGACACGTGGAAGTTACCGAACGTATCAGCATCCCAATCAACCACTTTGATCAAGAACAAATAACAGGCGAAAGGGAAGGAAAATTCACACCTTGTCTGCATTGTGCATCTGTTACTGCATCTCTCTTGAATATGAATTTGCCATTGTCCACAGCGAAAACCCAGAAACTCTTGGGCAAATTCCTCGCGCAGTACTTAGCAACCGACGCCGGTGACCGGATAGTATGATTACTCTTGGAGGTTCCGACGACCACCTTAGCCGAAGGGTACGATTTCGCTTCCTGTACTAAAACTTTCCTCACCGACGGTCCTCTACATACCTTAAGTTTCAAATCCACCTACAAAAATAGGGGGAAGAAAACGTAAACCAAAGCAGTGAAAAAGCACTCTCACAGTCCAAAGCGACCGCGATATCTTAGCATTACACAAAGCAAAGCAGAGAGACCCAAACCCAAGCTCTCACTTTCCGAGCCCCCAAGCAGAACAAGCAGATAAATTGACCAAGATTTTCCTCAAATTCGAACGGAAATGGTAACTGTACCTGCTTCAAGTGGCAGAAACCTTCGTAAACCGCCAGCACGGAATCGAACGCCTTCACCAGAGAGAGAAACGACGCCGTCCCTGCTTCCGAAACACCGCACGCCGCCGTAAGAAGTCAAAGCAAACTCAAACTCACAGAGAGAGAGAGAGAGAAGCAACAGAGGGAGAAGCCGTACCAATGGAGGATGCATCCTCGATGACGTGCAGAGCGACGACGCGATCGCCGGGCTGAGCCGCCTTGACCAGAGCCCAGGTCAGCAGTTCCCGGCTCGCCGCGTCCATCCTCACTCCGACGACCACCACCGCCGGCGACTCCCCAGCGGCAGCGGCGGGCCCGCCCTCCTCCGTCAACTGCATCTCCCCTTCGCGCCACCACCACCACCAACGGCCGCCGTCGTCTCCGCCGCGCTTTCCCTCTCTCTCTCTCTCTCTCTCTCTCTCTCTCTTCTCTCTGTTCTCTCTCTATCTTCTCTCTCTTTCTCTTTCTCTCTCTTATTGTCGCTGGCTCTGACACTTGCAGTCCGCCGGTTCTGCGCCTCGGGTAAAGTGAAAGGCGAATCTTCCGTCACGTTTTTAAGACGGGGGAGGGGAGAGCTGTTAACTGCTTCCCCCGGGCGGCGATCCGGTGCCTCGCGGGTGCCAATCCCCGCGGTGCGCCCGCGGTTAGGATTTTTCGTACGGATGACGGTGTGGCGTCGAAGGCAAACCGGGCTGATCTTGACCGTTAAGTCCGGTCGGGTTCGGTCGGGACATTGACCGCTCGGATGGATTGCGGAGGCGCTTAGGTGTGGGGTCCAGCCGGACCAGCAAGAGCAGCGAGCCATAGCAATGATCAAATTTAGGAATTTCGTGAACTTTAATGTTGTTGTCATTTATCGCAAATCCAATTTTCGGGGTGCATAATCTGATTTTTCTCCCTTAGGATTTTCGGTAAATTTGTTTACATGCTTGAATTTCAATTTGGAAATTCATTGTAGTGCTCTGATTTCGTTTCACTTTTTAATAAGATTATATATTCTTATGAGCTTCTATGACATTTATTTATGATGCGAAAATTATTCGGTTTTTATTTGTTGCATGACGTAGGAATAGAAATTAATTTATGGGGTCTAAGACTAAAATTGCAGTAAACCAACGTAAGATCAAGAGAAGGAGATCATACTCAGATTTCCCTCCGCGCGATCCATAGTTGTGATTAATTGACTGATTGTAAATTAATGTTGTAATTAATGTGAGGGCTCTTTCTTCGACGACAACCGTGAAAAAGAAAAATGACAGCTTTCATCGATTTAATTAATGTATAAACCCATGATTATTAGCCAAAAGTTTAATGATTAACAAAGGAGGGATCTTTGACAGCTTTGTGCTCCCTTTGCTTTCCCAACAAAGCCTCGGCCAATTCACCTACCAAGATTTTTTATAAAACAATAAATAAAGGACCAATTAATTAAAGTAATTTATTTAATTAATTACCCCATGGTGTGGTCCTTATTCTTAAAAAATCACTGAGATCTGATTGTCTACCTAAAAACAAAAGGCAGAAATTGACCCAAAAGTAATCCTATAGCAAAAAGTGGTCCAATTGAGATAATGTTGTGAATCAATGGCCAGCATTTGGAGGGTCCCATGGTCAAAGTGATTTTCTAGACCCAAACCCATTTTCTTTGCTCCCCTCGATTCCTTGCCTCGGCTACACCAATATTCTCCCTTTTGTATATGTGCTTAAAGCGCTTTCCAAGTTACCTAATCCCCCCCTCTTTGCAAAGGCAAAGGACAAAGATGCTTTGGCATGATATTGCACTTTGGACATAAATCATGACAAGGTGTGGCTTTCGTGTAAAGCTTCCCCCTTATTCTCTTTGCCTAGTTATTCTCTTTGCTTTGTAAAGCTATCCAATTTAAATTAACAATTGCTAGTTCGCAACATTAGTGAATCATGATGATGAACTCACCTTAATCGACTACCGTGATTTTCGTTCTACAAGTTATGCATTTAAGTTCACCGTTAATCATCCTTTGTCCCGAAATTTTCTATCAATTTGTCTTTCCATTCGGGCCCGATGGACATCATAGAAATCAAACATAAACAATTATGTATAGGTGGGTTTTTTTTTTTCTTTAAATTCACTTTTTCTACGCTTTGTATCTCAGTTTCTCCTCTTGCCCACATTCACCTTCCTACTTATCGTGCAAACAAGCACATCGAGATTTCCTTTTCATTGAAGGGTTGATCAATAAACCTTAATGCCTTCACTTTAGGATGGTAAGTTGAGTCAAATGTTTGAAAAGAAAAGGTCTCAAAGTTACCCATTAACTATAAATGCTTCTATAATCAATCTATAGTCATACCGTGTAACTTGATCATGACGAAAATGTCCAAAAGAGCAGGAAGCATTTCCCACCAAACTAAAGATTTCCTTTTTACAATAATTTTTTTTTCTGAGAATTATTTATTAATATAGAATAGCACAGTATTGGCATAGCCTATAACACACAATGGGTCATGGAAAATGTTCCAACCCACCTCAATCCTCCTACAACAACCCAGTTATAAAAGTTTTTGCTCGATCCTTTTATTTCGTGTCGTTGACTATCCAAATCAAGTCAAAACAACCGATTTCCTCATTGTCTCCCTAATAAAGAAAAATAAAAGATCATAACAACCAATATAAATTAGAAAAATAAAATGGTAACGAGCGCATGAGATAAGCCAAGGATTATCCAAAAGCCAACAAAGCATAGAGCCTTAGAGAAATCAACTCTTCATTAACATTATTTTTAAATGGGAATTATGAAGTATATGTCCTCAACAAGCTTCACTGGACTAAAATTACCTGTTGATCCTGTCAAATTTAGGCTATTCATGTTGCGATAAGGCGATTAACAGGTCAAATATAGGCCTAATTCCCTACTAAACCTCAAACTTTAGGTCCAATCCTAATTTTGTCCAGAACTTTTTTGTCTTAAAAAAATTAAACTTTCGATTCAATCCCAATTTTGTGCCTATTTTTTTTTGGTAAAAAAAAAAAAAACTCAAACTATAGGTCTAGTCCCAAATTTGCCCAAGACTATTTTTTGTCTAAAAATATTACCAACTTTAATGCTAGTCCCATACATGCTTTTAAATTTTTGTTTGTCTTAAAAAAAAAAAAATCACTTACTTTCAACTTAGTTTTGAATCTACCTTTGTTAACCTTTCGTTCAAAAATCAAAATTAACTACTTAGATGTGATATTTTCACATCGGTAACAAATCCATATCAACAAGGTGAAGTGGAAAATTATCTCTAGAGTGAAATCATTCTTTTATAAGAAAATTAGGAACGACTAACAGTGATTTTTGGACAAATGGGACAAATTTGAGACTAGAGTTAAAAGTTCTTATTAGATTTGAGGCTAAATTTAAAGTTGTTCTTTTTTTAGACAAAAAAAGTTCGGGATAGATTTGACTAGACTCAAAATTAGAGTTTTTTTTTATACAAAAAAAGAAAAACCCGGAGATTGAATTAATACCGAATCTCAAGTTGAGAGCTCTTTCCTAGAGAATTCAGCCGTCACGTATGAAGTCATCTCCATACCTTGTCGAGCCGGCCCCTTATTGGTGTCTACCGGATGGGGATTGGCGAAAAAGACTTGAGATAGAAATAATCCTAAACCTAGGGTTGAGAATTCTTTTTAGAAAATTCGACCATCACATATGAAATCATCTCTATGCTTTGGCGAGCCAGCCACTCGTTGGTGTCTACCGGGCGGGGACTGGCGAAAGAAGTACGTATTGACTTTAAGATGGCAAGAGGCGTGGGAATTTGGCCTGCGGAAAGGGGAAGAACCAATGACGTATTTATATGCTGGTAGTTCTTTCCTTTCTCCTTTCGAAAATTTGAAAATTTATACACATGATGCCTTGATTGCGACCGGGGAAATTGTCAAAAATTTGGGCGGTTTGTCCTCTCGCCAGTAGCCCAAGTTGCCATGACCACACACGTGTGCATGTGCGTGTACAGGGGGTGTTGCATGCTTGCTGACGTGGGCCCCTTTCTAGCCAGATATTGAGTAGTGCAATAGATTATGAACATTATTGCCTCTCATGGGTCGTCAGGATCATGTTAATCGAGATAGATTAGCACTATAATTAGGTTAGATCTATCGGGTAAGATTGAACCAAGAAAGTTCCACATGATCACGCCAAGAAATATTTGTACGAGATCCATCTTGTCATCACATTGATAGAGATGTTCATGCTGCCCAGCAATTTACATAAACAACTAGTAATGCCATGGTTATTTTTGAACTCTTCTGTCATAATGGAGTTGTTTGTGTAAAACGATCAGCTAGTTTGTAAATGTTACGTGTGTGTATATCAACGGAGGAGATTGCGTTTGATCGTCTTGACTTTTTTCTTAGATAAGATAAGATTAGATTAAATAAAAGTAAGAGGGAATTTATTATAAATTATATAGTACTTGGTATATGTCCGAAAATGCTATGGAATATCAATAGATATTATCTATTGTACCATGGCATCGACAGGCAATGTACCGTGGCATCGACAACCTCCAACGGACCATGGCATCGGCAACTAGTATTACAGGCGGGGTGGCAACACTGTCGCTAAGGGAAAGGAGACACGGTAGCACACGAGCCCGAGCCGAGACGGAGTGTGAGCACGGCGTCTCGGGCTCGGTGGCGCTCAATCGAAGCCCTAGATCTTGGATCCATGGCTTGGTCAACCTCAAATTTGAGATCCAAGTCTCCATTGTGGCAGCCGAGCTCAGGCTCGACGATGACGACGACAGACGACCCCCAACCTTTCAAGTGGAAATCAAAGAGTTGACTCGTCGGTGGCAATTGGTGATGGAATGCAAAGGTCGCGGTAGTAGTTGAGGGTGGAAGTGGGCGACGACCGGCCTTCAAGCTGGTGTTTCTCATGCGGCACCTAGTGAGGCAGCATCGGTCTTGGTTGTGCAATATCCTAATTATACCCTTTTTCTAGGTGGGGTATTTTTTTTTTTTTCACATCAAGATTGCATAAACAATATCCTCACATGTCCAGATTTTGCATCCTCTCAACACACGGGGGAGAAGATAAAATCTATTCTATCTAGAGTTATCGTATGTCGATCAAACCAAATTGATGGGAAGACAAAAGCTATTTTATCCCAAGTTTTCAAGATTTCGGAGTTCAGAATTAAGATCTTCCGCATTTGTGCTTAACGTTTTGTAGTGTGAATGTTGTCCAAAACCTGGCTAATAGAAAAGCATTATACAAAATTAAAACCACGAGGAAAGAAGAAAACCAAAACGACCTGCAGTTTTGTTTCCTCATTGTTCTCAGCTTTGTCTTCTGCACGTTGACGAGATTTCCATTTTTGAGTGCATTTTTTCTTTGAAGTTTTCTGTTTCTTATTGAAGTGAAATTAATCTTTGGAAGAAATCAACGACGACTATAAACATGTCCATTTCGGGAGAATGACTTGTTGAAATCAATTTCACTTTAAATCAGACTTACAAGATTGCAAGTTATCATATACGTGTGGCAAAAAATTAAGACAATAAAGGAACGCTCAATTCAAGGGTTAGCAATAGGTCTAATCTGATTTGGAAATTTAACCAAACAGACTTATTCAAGGCTAGTTCTAGGGAGAATCAATTGGGTTCTCGAATCTACGAATTTAAATTGGCTAGTACTAATTTGGTTCTTGATTGCAAGATTGGAATCCCCAGTTCTAATTTGAAACCGGTTCAACCAATTCGATTCCTAAGTTGCACCGATTTTGAAACCTTCATTAGAAAGACTTTTTTTTTAAAAATATTCATAAGAATTAAAAACATGGTCTTCAACATGAAGAAACCACAACATAACAATATTACCAATGAGTATTTTCGTAATGAAATGTTGCGGCTTGCATATTTAATTATAAGATTTGGTTTTGTTACCAAAGAATATGTAATGGCCTTGGAAATGGACCGAAACCGGTCGATTCAAGAACCAGCAGTTCCGAAACCAACCGGTTCGATTCTTAATTTGCAAAAAGAATGGAGTCGGGATCACGGCTCCCGGTAGGCGGATTCCCCCTCAACTATTTCTGGGGAAATGCAAAACCTTTTGTATTCGACGATATTCATAGACTATTTTTGGTCAAGGTCAAAGACTCCATCATTTCATATAGTGCTTTGAAAAAGCATATGGCAACGACTCATGCACAGGAAAAGGCACTTTGCATGCAACACGATGGCACGGAAGGGCATATCGAGATGCGCCGATAGCGACGGGATTTCTTGAATAATTTCCTTCTTCTTTTTTTCGTTTGGTTTCTACCAAATTTCCAATTGATAAACACAAAGTTTATATCCTTGTTATTCTCAGCTCTGTCGAGCTCATCGAGTGTCCTCTATTTCATCTTTTAGCATAAACCGGCCTTCATGGTGGTGTCTCCCATGCGGTACCCGGTGATGCTGTCATTGGAGGCAGTGATGGGGGTGGCAAGGCAGCATTGATCTTGGTTGTGCAATATCCTAATTATGCCCTTCTTCTAGGTGGGCTATTTCTTTACATCAAGATTATATCTAAACAATGTCCTCACATATCCAGATTTTGCATCGTCTCAACACGTGGGAGATGATAAAATCTATTCTATCTGGAATTATCGTATGTCAATCGAAACAAAAGACGGGAAGACAAAAGCTATTCTATCCAAGTTTTTGAGATTTTGGAGTTCAGAATTAAATTCTTCCGCATTTGTGCTTAACGTTTTGTAGCGTGAATATTGTCCAAAACCTGGCTAATAGAAGTACAAAATTAAAACCACGAGGAAAGAAGAAAACCAAAAAGTCCTGCAGTTTTGTTTCCTCATCGTGCTCAGTTTTGACCCTTGCACGTTGATGAGATTTCCATTTTTTTAATGCATTTTCTCTTTAAAGTTTTCTGTTTCTTAGTGAAGTGAAATTCATCTTTGCAAGAAACCAACGATGACTATAAACGTCTCCATTTCGGAAGAATGACTTGTTGAAATCAATTTCACTTTAAATCACACTTACAAGATTGCAAGTTATCGTGTATGCATGGCAAAAAATTAAGATGATAAAGGAACACTCAATTCAAGGGTGAGCAACAGGTCTCATTCGATCTGGAAATTTAACCAAACCAACTAGTCGAAGGCTAGTTCTAGGGAGAATCGATTTGGTTCTCAATTCTATGAATCAAAATTGGTTGGTACTGATTCGATTCTTGATTGTAAGACTGGAACATCTAGTTCTAATTAGAAACCGGTTCAACTAATCCGATTCCTAAGTTGAACTGATTTTCAAATCTCCATTGGAAAGAAATTTGTTTTTTTAATGTTCATTAAAAATTAAAAACCCACCCACGCATGGCTGCATTTGTTGAGGTCTAGCCTCCTGACCGCCAGGTCAAGGGTTCGACTCCCAAAGTCCACCACAACTCCCAGCACTTTCGTGACTTAAGCGAAGGGTTCCGATTGATGAGTTGCTAGATTAGTTTATTCCAAAGTATAGTCGGTGCTGTGCTCCCATAAGATGAGTTAGACCGGATCTTTGGCACATAAAAAAAAAAAATGGCTTTCAACATGAAGAAACCACAACAACATGAAGAAGCCACACCATAACAACTTCACCAATAAGTATCTTTGTAATGGAATGTTGCAGCTTGCATATTTAATTATAAGATTTGGTTTTTTTACCAAAGAATATGTAATGGTCTTGGAAACGGACTGAAACTGGTCGATTCAAGAATCGGCAGTTTCGAAATCAACCGGTTCGATTCTTGATTTGCAAAAAGATTGGAGTCGGGATCATAGGGTCGGTTCCCGATAAGTGGATTCCCCCTTCAATTATTTATGGGGAAATGCAAAACCTTTTGTATTCGACGATACTCATAGACCATTTTTGGTCAAAGACACCATCATTTCATATGGTGCTTTGAAAAAGCATATGCCATCGACTCGTGCACAGGAAAAGGCACTTTTGCATGCAACACGATGGCGCGAAAGGGCATCAGCACAGTATCATCCTCGAGGTGCGCGAATAAAATATTTTCCTTCTCTCTTTTTTTTTTTTTTCTTTTGGTTTCCACCAAATTTCCAATTGATAAACACAAAGTTTATGTCCTTGTTATTCTCAGCTCTGTCTAGCTCATCGAGTGTCCTCTACTTCATCTTTTAGCATAAAATAAGGAATAATTCGTATCCTAGTATCTATGCCCTTTTTTTATATTTCATATAATTAAGCTATGGTCCATAAGGAAAATTTTATATCAAGCTAACTTCTATTCAAGAATTTCGTGCGAAGAACACATGTCTGTATGTGCCTCCACTTGTCGTCGCGTTATGCGAGACAATCAAGTGCTATTTTTGCATTTTTAACTTAATTAGAGGAATTGAAGTAAATGACGACACTTTTCAAAATTAATGAGAAATCAATAAATATATAGAAAGAAAATTAAAGATAGTAATTTTTAATTAATTAAGAGAGTTGTGAAGGGGGCACATCTTATTTTGCTAAAGCAAAAGAGCTCACACAATCGAAATTGTTGAAGGAACCAAGCCCACTATAAAACTATTCGAGTAAAAGATGTTAATTAGCACTCGACATCCCCGTACCAGCCGAATCTAATCCAATCCAAATTTTTCTTGCTTCCGTATTGAGCCATTTGATTTCAATAAGTGAATTCTCAAGCTCAACCACAAAAAAGATTTTGGGTTTATGGCAAAAAGAAGGAAGAGACTCTTAAGCTCAATCAATCCATATTCAAAATGTCACGCAATATGAATCTGAACTATTACAAACTGATTGTCATGATTGGTTTTACGACCTATTCGATCAATGCCTCAAAAAAAACAAAATTGATTCCTATGTAAGTATGCTTAATAATTCCGCGAACGATTCTTGTTAACATGATCTCGAATTACACGTATTTTATTGCGTTTTCGGGGTCACTGATCTGACGTGGATACGTACGAGGAAATTATACGACTTTTAGCGGAAGGAAAGGGTGGTTGCCAACAAGAGTCATTTGGAGTTTGACGGTGCAGAGAAGACCACACCTGATTTTTTTAATGGGAGAGATATTAGAAAAGAAGGGCACGTTCCCTCTCGATGAACCCGCACATGGTTCTTTTACATGGCTCGATCCGCCGCACGTCCCCACGATCCCCGCGCCCGCACGTGCTCGGCCCTTCTTTTAGGGAAAGGGGTGGGGCATAGAAAAACACAGAAAAAAAAAATTGGGTATGTTCGTTTGGTGAAACAATGAATAAATTAAAAATATTTTCCTAAAATAATCACTATTACCTTTGATAGTATGAATGAATAAAAAAAATTGTCATTATTTATGAAAATATTTAGATATAAATTATCGCCGCTAGTGAAGATATTTTCTATCAATTAATTATTTTAAGCAATATAAATGATTATTTTTAGAAAATTATTTTTTAAATTATTCATATTTTTCAAAGAATAAATGAAGCCTTCGTTCTTCTGCTAGCCCCGGTGACATGGACATAGGATACCTTTATTAGTGTGTATAAATTGGAGATTTTAGCAATCTTTTAGTCTTTTCTTTATGGCCATAGGTAGATCCCGTGCCGTCCTTGTTTACGCCAGTGAGACAAACGGAGTTGACTCAAAATCTACACGCATTCGGTGCCCTTTTCCTTTTTTTTTTTAAGTTGGGGAAATGTTAAATATAGTCCATTTACTATTGGCCAATATCCAATTTGGTCGTTGAGATAAAGAAATGTGGGGAATTGAAAATTTAGGAATTTAAGTATATTAGATGAAGCTAATGAAGAGTACACGAGTCTATTCATATGCTCTATTAGATGACTATCTAAGGTGATCATGAATCAGGTATGGTCAATCAAGATATGCACAATTGAGGATATATAGAATCTCCAAGATATAAGCATGATCACGAAAGATATAAGAAATATTCTAAATATCTCTAACAATATTATTTGACTTGAATTAATTTAGTCAAGTCACCCAAGGAACCTATACTTGCATCAATAGCCACATCCATTTACTTATTTATTCACATTGAAAAAGAGACTAAACAGCCATTGTTGTTAAATGAAAAATTATTAACACCCCGAAAAACTCAAAAAGTGGTACATATACGACGAATACACTTCAAATTATTTTTTTAACCACAAAAAAATTATAAATTGGTACATTTGTGATGAATCTACTCTAAACTAATTTTTTTTACCATAAAATTTCAAATTGGTACATCTGTGATAAATTAACCAAAAACTAATTTTTTTTAACCATAAAAAACTCCAAATGCATACATTTATGACAAATTTGCCCTCTATGACTTCTATTAAATTTGCTGATGTGGATGACATATGGCAACATGTTATATTGACGTGGCTAGTCCACTTGAAAATTCATAGGGTCAATACCATGAAAAATCCCAAATTTGTCATAGGTGTACAGTTAAATTTATCACAAAAATATTGTTAAATTTGTTATAGGCATAACAATTTGAGATTTCTTGTGATGTTTACCCTATGGATTTCCACGTGGACTTGTTACTCACCATACTATGTCATCATGCATCACAAAGGTCAGCAAATTTAATGTTTAAATTTGACGGGAGCTAACATAGGGTAAATTTGTTATAAGTGTATAAGTTTTGGATTTTTGGTAGTCAAAAAATTAATTTAGGATAAATTTATCAGGGATATACCGGTTTAAGGTTTTTTATGGTAAAAAAATTAGTCTAAGATATATTTGTCACGGGTATACTAGTTTTGGATTTTTCAAGTATTAACCTAATAAACAATTGCTTGTGACATTCTAATCAATGCCCTTTCACGAATTTAGTCACTAAGCAACACAAATGTCAATGGGGCTAATTCCATGTAAATCAATTTTCTTCACTAATCCCTTTTTAAACTCAATTTCTCCACTAACCCCTCCCTCATAATAAGGTAATCCCACGTAAATTGATTTTCTTCATTAATCCCTCGTTAAACTTAATTTCTACAGCGGTCTTTTATGAAATTTTGTGGGATCATCGCCAATTCTTTTAAAAATTTAGATTACTAAATGAAGGCATGGTTTGACTCTGATACAAACTTTGTGAGATTATTACTATTGATTATTTGGGAAGTTTAAATTATTAGATAATTAGTGGTTTGTTATGTAAGTGCTTTTAACACTTCTCTCTTGCTATCTACCTGTTCATGTCGCATCATTGGATTAGTTTTTTTCGAAGTGGGACCATGGCTCACTGCAGCCACCAGAGCCTACCCTATCACGAATCATCATGTTAATCTCAAACTAGGGGGCGCACCGTGCATGTGATGGGTCGGCTGTGATTAGACTAATTACATGCAATGTCGTGGAGACACCGTTGTCTTGCCGATGTTTCCCCTCTGTGATAAAAGCGGGGAAAAACAGCGACTCTTGTTAAATCCGGTGTATCTTTGTCCCTTCTGCCTAGACTCATCCCAGACGGAACTTAAAAATTATCTTTGTTTCATGCCATTTATGCCGGTCTAGGGCTCATAATTCCTGGCACTAGAGCCAATTTCATAGGTTAGGTTATCAATTCGGGTTTCTAAATTGGAAATCCATCTGGATTAATCACAAGGCGCGTTGATGGTCGATTCTTAGTTTCATCGATTTAGACATCGATAAAAACATCGGATCATCAAGCTCGCAGATTGGTCTGATTGGCTAAGGTATCGAGGGCTGATTTCCAACTCGAAGGCTTGAGATCACTTGATTCATATTCCATTGGCGGCTCACAAACTATCACGAGCTGAGAACCTCCTAACAAGTGAAAAAGTTTCAAAATACAATTGTATCACAAAACAACTACAATAAAATCATGTTTATATCAAACATATGCCTAAATTTTGATAGACTCGATAGATGATTTGTCGTATTGATATCTTGTTGTCACCAAACTTGCAACCCAATGGTAAAGAGGAGCAAGGGGCTTGGGTCTCCCGGCATTAGGGGAATTTGATAAGAGCGAAAATTAGATTCTAAATTGAGTCATTATAATTTTGGAGGTAACGTGTAACTTTTTTTATAAATCGAGTGTTATTGAACGCACATGAAATGGGTTATTGAAAATGTGATTTAAATTTTTTTTAAAGGAGAATTAATAAAAAAAAAATGGTCCAAATTTTCTTTTTTTGGGGCCAGAAAGGGGTCCTACTTTGATATCTTGTCGTCACCAAACCAGCAAGAGGAGCAAGGGGTTTGGGTCACCCGGCATTAGGGGAATTTGATAAGAGTGAAAATTATATTTTGGAGGTAACGTGCCACTTTTTTATAAATCGAGTGTTATTCAACGCACATGAAATGGGTTATTGAAAAAGTGATTTTATTTTTTTTAAAGGAGAATTAATAAAAAAAAAAAGTGGTCCAACTTTTCTTTTTTTTGGGCCAGAAAGGGGGTCGTACTTTGGAATTTGGGAAGTTGTCGTTGGATTGGTGCGTACGAATGAGGAGCTCCTTCCCTCTCGACCGTTGGATGGCGCTTCTTTCGCGCGGATCCGATCTTTAGATTTTGGCGGGCCATTCGCGCGGGTCCCACCTAACTACTCTCCCACTATCTTCGTGTCGCAGGCGTGAGATTGTTGTCTAAAGAAACAAACAAAAGAAATCTGTAGTAAAAAGACAATAACGTGGCAAGTATCTATGTATGTATATATTTAATAATCTTGTCCTTTTGGGCCCCCAAAAGAAAAAAACAAATATTTTTTAATTCGTCCTTGTCTGAAATTGGTTTCAACGGGTCACGGGGTTCCATTTTTTTTTTTTTTTTCATTTTGGAAATTAGATCAATGATTTCCCTTTTACTTTTCATATAAAGCAGAAATACTTTTTGTACCACTCCTTTTTTTTTTCTTTCTTTTTCTAGATTTGATGATATTAAGATACCAATAGAATGGCTCCTTACAATTGAAAAATCGAATTCTTTCCTAAAAGTAATACCAAGTATACGGTAAATGTGTATTTTTTTATATATTAATCGCCGGTCTAATAAAAATCTGAAATGTTATTACTGTGGAGAACTATTACATGACAAGACATTAGACTAGGTATCAATTTAATAAACATTTAGTTTTTTTTTTTTTTTGGCTGTTCCCTTTGGAATCAAAGAGTGCCATCATCGGCCATCCCAATCACAAGGAGATCGCATATGGAGGGCAATACATAAATGCTCAAAATTGACTACACCAAGATAATTACTCCAACATGTGGTCGCTATAATCTTTAGCTGACATCGACCCATTGAAGTAATCATCTTCCCCAAGCCTCCTTTGATGGCAGACATTGCTTTCAAATTGGAATTTTTGAAGTTCAATATACTCTATCCTTAAGATATATTTTATTTGCGTGTATTAACGGTAATTAAATATGATCGAGACACTAACGAAAGAATTTTGTGAGATAAAGTTCCAAAATTTTTCTTTTTTGGGGAATGACCAAATTCTTCAAGGAGATGAAAGATTTTGATTCCGCACAAAATTTTAGTACACAAGGGTTGCTTAATGGCCATGACTATTAATTATTGTTGATTTTAGAATCTGATGTAACAACTCATAAGATGGTTTCTGGTGCTTTGTGGCGCTTTTGAGGCTCAAGCCTCTTTTCATGGATGACAATTTAGCCGTATAACATCAAGTTTCTTTGTCACATTGATAATGACAGAGAAACGAAAACCAAGAATATATTCGGTACGTCCCCTTAGTCGTCAAGCATCCATAGTCTTGAATAAATCCATCCAGACGTTGGGGGGACGTGTGACCACACGCGTTTCTAAAGATGGCACCGCGCCTCGCACGCCGGCCTTTCGAATTGGACGCCTGCCCTACGTTTTGGGCAAGATATGGTTCCGCTCGTTTTTCACTCAACCCCGACAAATGAGGTTCTTTGATTACGAAAGATATGGAGCGGGTTTATCAAAACGCAACCACAAGTTGTCAAATTTGACTCGTATCTAAGTAGTGTCCTCTCAAACAAAATAATATAGTTTACCCATCATGTCATGATGTACATATGAGTGAGTTGTATCAAATAAATTTCACATCAGAAAATTGATGTAGTGTTGAATAGTTAACATAATTCTAATTAGCTCATGATTCATTGCTTAATCTTTTAAGTGAAAATTGATTCAATTGAATATATTAACGAATTTAAATTTGAGCTTGCTCTTGGTGATCTTCAATTGAAGGTATTGGACTTTTTTTGCGCGTTTCCAACACTTTAATCACCCTAATGGGGCGGCAATTAGCAACTGGCAAAGCTTTTACACGCTGCTTGAAAACGAATTGGGAGCAAGTGCTTGTGGAAATTGCACTTGGGGAGTCGGCAGAAAGAGGCAAAGATCCAAACACGATATTGACCCAACTCCGACGACTCCGCGCGCACCCCCACGTTCGTGCTCACGTTCTTCTGCCTCCTTCGTTGTTTTGAGAATCAAGTCATGTGATGGTGGTCGCGGGGCCCGGGTTTGGACGGTCGTGGGGGACATCACACCGCTCGATGCCTTTTTCTGCAGCATGTGTTTTTTTGCCTGCCGATGTTGGATCGTGTGTGGTGGGACCCGCTCGGATGCCCCAAGAAGCATTTTCCTTTTCATCATTACCTTTTTAACTTGTGTGATTAAGGCAAGAGAGCTGTTTGGCCCATTGGGCCTTCAATTGGGTTCTAACTTCTAAGTCCAATACTCCAACATCCCTTTGTGTTTTGATTTTCTCGAGTTGAACTGTACCGAATCGAACCGTTGATAACTCGGATAAAAAAAAAAGGTTTAATTGGTTCCACTTAGTTGCTTCTTGTGTGGCCTATGTATTGAAAACAACAAGATCACATGATTAATGCTAGTCTTGTTTAGGATATCCAGAGGCATGAGAATAGAGTTCTGGCTATGTTGAGGCGGTATAAAATGCGCTATTGGTTCGATTTGAGCTATGGCGTTCCGCATTCTTTCCTTCTCGGGGTTGATCCACCTTAACCTAATCCTTGGATCTTTTTGGACACGAAATACCTGTCTATACTCCGGTTTGGATAGGGTCGGGCAAGATAATCGCAGCTGACAATGATGGCTGCACATGGGTTTCGCATGATCTAACACCATGTCATTGTGTGGGGTTCATGCAAGGACTTCCCCTTTCGGGTGCCCTTAATGGCTGCACAGGACCTCTGCGATCACATTTACAGTGTACGGTCTTCTGAGCTTTGTAACAACTGATCAAAGGCTTGACCTGAAAGAGTTTCCTATGATTAGATCAGAGAAAACATGACCTGAAAGTATTGGCGAAACCCGGTTAAGATGTCTAGTAATAGGAAAGTAAGAGCAAGTTGTTGGTGGAAAACTTTGTCAAGAAGATGAAGAACATGCAGCATATTCTGAGTTCATGCACTAGTCCGGAAGAATTCTTACATTGTCTCTGTTCGTGCTGATGTTGAGAACTGAATTTGTTATCATAACATGACAAGGTTGCGAGACTTGTCGAATCTCAGGAAAAGTGCATGGATTTCTACTGATGCTTAGTCCTATCGGACAGGTTATCACAAAAGGATTTACAAGAAATCATCCAAATAATGCAGTTGACAGGGTTTAATTATTCCAGCAATTACACATCATATAAATCATCACTGTCCACGCTTCGTAGTGTTGCGGTCATCTTCTTAAAGGAAGATAACTGTTTTTTGCATTGTTATGATGTTCAAACTTTTTACACAAGCACTCTGAGAATGAAGACGTTCATGTTCTGATAATGATGCAAAAATACGCCCACCGTCGACAAGAAGCAATAGTGGCTTGAAGAACGTTCAGTTACAGAATCTGATAAACAAGAAAAACTTTGGTGAGGCTCGCTGTTTCCAGCTCAATGTATCGGACATCCCATTTAAGCATCGCCTGGTCTAGCGAACAGAAAGAAAATAACTTGGACCATGATTGCCAATTCAAGCAGAATCCTGTTGCCAACTGATGAAGAGGGAGCTGTGGCTTTGCATGCCACGCCATTGAGGCAGTTGCCAGTTACTCTGTACCATTAAATTAGTTCAAGTTAGTCAAGGAAGAGGACCGACGATGGATATATTATGAGGTATACTGTATTACTTGATGCAGTATCACGCACTAAAGCGAGCTCGTTTAACATGTGATCCTGGGCAAAAAAAAAACATGTGATCCTAAAATTTTTAATACAAAAGACCACTCAGATTGATCTGCAAGGCTATGTGATGCCACGTGATATATCCGTCACTTTATGGGCTACTTACATTAGCTTCAACTTGCTGTTATTCGATATGGAAGAAGGTAAGTTCCGCTGAACCTGTTGTCTGCTAAGTTCCTGCAAGGGAATAAGAAATGGAGAGGGTACAAATTCACTTTGGATAATGCAAATGCATAGGAAAAAAGGGGTGCTCCAGTAGAGACATGATTGACTCACAGAAGTTGCAGATCGGGTAATGTGCCGAGAAAATCGGGAATAGGGCCGTCCAAGCTGTTGTTATGCACGTCGCTGCAGTTTCGAAACCGAGAAAATGAAGCCGCCATTTTTAATAGTCACCCAAAACTAGTTACTTCCACATCATCGGGTCGTGAACTTACGTTGTCTGAAGTGCATCCATGACACTGAAGTCCGGAAGTGTACCAGAGAGGCCAAACCCACCAAGAGACCTGTGTATAAGCGATTCCTCAACTTTGGTACATCCGTTTTTGTTCAGATTACCCAAGTCATCATTCTCAAAAATTTGAAACACAAAGGCTTGTTGTACTCACAATGCTGTTACACGAGGGCTAGTGTCGGTGCTGCAACTAACCCAATCCCAGGTGTATGCCGATGGTAGACACGGGTCCCTAGTCCACTACTGCAGTACATTGAATCTGCTTTGTAGCGTAGATAATGTTAGAATATTTAAATAATAAATCACGCCTTCATCTATCAGCTTAAGCTTTTAGAACAGTTGGCAGTGGTCCCACAAAATTTCACATGATATTAGAGCTAAGAGGTCTTGAGTTCGAATTTTCCAGGCCCCTATTTGTCTCCCAATTAATTTTTTCCACGCTTAGTACTAAGCAAAAAGACTAGACTAAGCGTGAAGCTGAGTGTTAGAATATTTAAATAATAAACCACACCTTCATCTATCAGCTTAAACTTTTAGAACAGTTGACAGTGGTCCCACAAAATTTCACATGGTATCAGAGCCAGGAGGTCTTGAGTTCAAATCTTCCAGGCCCCTATTTGTCTCCTCAATTAAATTTCCACGCCTAGTAATAGGCAAAAAGACTAGACTAAGCGTAAGCGTGAGGGAGAGTGTTAGAATATTTAAATAATAAACCATGCCTTCATCTATCAGCTTAAGCTTTTAGAATAATTGGCAGTGGTCTCACAAAATTTCATAGATAATTCCTCCACTACACAAGTAGATAAAATTAGTCCATTACTGTCTTGGGTATGAGCTAGTTTATGTGTCGCGGTCTCGGTTCAATCAAGTGTTCGAGATGAAGGTTGCATAACAAGTAACTGCAAAGCAGGAAAATCTGTACTCATCAGTGGTTCGAAAGCTACCGTACTGTCTTTGGTGTTGGTTCCAGCAGCGAGCAGATCGCTGATGGTATAAATCTCAAGCGCGTTGATCAGAGAAAAAAGCGTCGAATCTGCAGTCGGCTTGAGAGTGAAGTTGGTGTTCAAGGATGCCGTTGTGTTAGCAAGATAGAATTCTGCTGCGCTTCCATAAGGTGGGACGATGGGATTCGAGACTGGGTTGTTGTTTACATACATCTGAAAGGACCGTGTCTGATTCAAGCCGAGCCGTGCTACTTCGGAGAAGTAGGCGATCAAGTAGACTGGAGCCTCGGTGAGGCCGAGGCTAAGAGGAGTCTAATATTATGTATGCCTGAAGGGGACCAACCGTGGGCAATGTCGTCGTCACTGCATTCTGAAAAACCGCTTCCGGCGGATTGTCCTCAACTTTGACAGCAACCGAACCAGCATCATTTGGGGTAGTATTCAATCCAAGATGAAATGATAGGGATCCGAGTGCAGGATCCCATAAGCGATCATAAACATCGTCTGGATACCTGAATCAAACAGGAGCGTTTGAAGCGCATTAATCAGCACTGTCTGAGAGTTTTTCATAAATTTTGTCCAGACTTCACCAGAATTAGACGGATCGAATAATGCTTACAACCACGAAAAGAACATAGACTGCACAAGCAAATTGAACTGTCGATGATAATGTACAGTCCATAGAAAAATCTGAAAGAAATCTCGAGTAAATAATTGGAGAATTTATGGAAAACTGTTGAACCCATCACCTGATAGGAGTATCATTTGCCGTGGCAGCGCCTCGTGTAGCCAACAGCAAAGCTCGATCCAAGTCGACGCAGCTGTACATGGAACTTAACAAGCTCCTTATCTCGGTGGAGTTTATTAAGAGAGCAATTGATTTGGCAGTGTCTGCGCGATGCATACGCTTGTCGCGTTCGATTTTACTGTGTAAATAGCCTCGTAAGACAGGCCGTTGAGTAGTGCCTCGGTTGTCGATGTATCGACGGTCGCCCAATGGTTCCCATCAAGCGAAAGGTCGAAAGTTGGCGGCAAGCTGAGGGCATCATAATCTCCATAGTAAAAGCTCGCGCGGAAGAGGATTTTGCTGCCACTGCCAACGTCGATGGTGTAGCAATTCTTCTTCCCGGTGGGGAACGCGCGTAACGTTCCTAGGACCTCGGATGGCGGCAAATAGGCTTTTTGAGGCTTTCCTGTCTTGATGTAGGCATCGTTGCCTTCCCATTGGATTGAATTCTCTGTCAATGTGCCTGTTGCTCCGCAATTGATGCTGATGAACACTGCACATCCATGCATGCAACAATATTACAAGATTCTAACATTAGGCTGTGAATGAGATCACATATTTCAGCTGTGATGTACCTGCGGAAATTGGGGTGATTGACATCAACAAAGTGGAGAGAGCATAGAGCAAATTCAAAGTGTTGATCGACATAAACATGATTGATAAGAGAGATTGACAAATGAGAAATGACAATGTTTTTCGGGCAACATCCACTTCAATTTATGGAGTTTGAACGTTTGACTCCGCCATCGAGTTCATGGTCGTGCAGTAACTCTTTTCAAATTGCTAATTAATTCGAGTAAGCATGTTTGTTTTCAGCTTAATGCGAATAAATTGGACACCTGTCCAAAGGGCCGACGGAAATATAAGTTGAATTAGCAGGTACCAAAATCGTACAGTTGTAAAGATCTCTGCTTGGAAGTTGAAGGTCAAATCAAACTAGTTCGTCGAACTCGGATGAGAATGTCCCGCCCACGAATTCCTCCTAGAATGTGACAGTTCTAATCTATTTTTGTTCGACCATTAGATATTGATTACAGAAAATTGTCTATGCACATAAAAAGCATTTTTATTGGGAAGGTGTTGATTCCACCTTCTTTGGAGGAATTCTATTAGATCCACTATTGGTATAAGATGTAATTCACATACTTACCATTGGATAGATGATATGTGGAGGAATTCTATTTATAAAGTTAACTCAAAACGTACAAGTTGTTCTCATGTACTTTAATGTACTTTTACATTGGTGGTGGACCTAACAAGGATCCTTCTTTTAAAAGGTTTGATAACGGAGTTGGCTAATTGATGGATATGCGCCATGCTTTACCTCATATCGAAAGAGTGAAGATTTATGCTCAATTGTGTCATGAAAATTTGTGCCACTTGAGCAAAACGTTTCAAAAGTTGTCAACCCCCGAGGAGTGATCTCCCAATGAAAACTTCACTTAATGTGCATCCTCTTCGGATGATCAGGGATTGAACCACTAAGCGCAACACTTGTTGGCTTGTAAGGGCAATTTAACAACCCATGAGAACTGTTGCCAATCGTAATGGCATGCCGCTACTTATCACAATATATTGTCATTTGTTATATATGATCATTATCCGTTGATCAGCCAGCTTAAAATTTGTTTGATTCCAACTTTTTGTCAGATTATATTTGTTTAAGAAATAAGTCTTTTAATACAGATAAATGATGAATTATGTCTGAACACGTGGCGCTAGAGCTCCACCTTATCAAATAGCCCAATTTCGTTTAGAATCTGACTCAGACCAATCCAAGGCTCTAGCCCAAAGCCCAATTCCATATTCCCCACTAAAGCGAGCTGCTAAATATTCTTGAAGCCCGTAGCAGCTAAATTTTTTGAAGCCTGTAGCACCTTTCCTAAAGACACATGTATTTGCCAATGTATGTAAAATCTATAGTTTCAGTTCATGATAGATTATACCATCATAGTACACAATACAGCTACAATACTTCAAAGGGTCCTCAGATTTCATGGAAAATAAAATACAAAGTATGCCTCTATACATTTTAAAAGGCGCTACTCAAAACATATTCTTGTGATAATTTGCCTCCTCAAAGTTCATTGGAAGTGAGTGAATTTGCATTGATTTTTCATCACTTGAGGATATATGGAGAAGAAAAAGGGAAAAAGAAAATCCAAGACACCCTTTATACCGATCGAGATTGTTCAAAATGCATCTAGAGTTTCAATTTGCAACGTAGATTTTGGTAAAATATATCATCACCTCCATAACTAATGTCTCGAGATGTAGTAGCTTATCCTCTCATCTACTAAGTCCAAGCCGACAACGGATTGTCCTTGATCTCTGCTAATTGGTTCTTGAAATCTTTGGTATTCCACGATCTCATCCCTTTGTGCTTTAATTTTCTTGAACTGAACTTGACAGAATTGAACCAAGTTCATCATTTTGATAACTTGAAATGGACCCAAGAAAAGGTTTTATTGGTTCTACTTAGTTGCTTCTCTCGTCGTCTATGTTGGGAAAAATATTTGAGGAGAACGCCCAGAAAATTTTTCCCGCTACTACTTCTGTGAAAATTAAATAGGATAAAATACTAACTGAAAGTAGTAAAGACGAATAATAAATAACACCAGAATTTTAACGTGGAAAACCCTCCAAGGCGAAGGGAAAAACCACGGGACCGTAGTCCACTTCAAACTTCCACTATAATAAATAATGGGATACAACTTCACCCAAAGGTGGATCTCTCTCTTTCTTCAATTTGTGGATCCGAACCCCTCACAAACCTGGATAACTCACTCAAAGATAACTCTTTTTCTTGGAAGAAGAAAACTGTTTCTTCCGCTACGCTCTCTGATATTCTTTCTGTGTCTGCTCTTCTCCGTTGAGGAGGACTCCTATTCATAGGAGCAAATACAATCCCAAATAGGAATTATACAATACAAAATCACGTAGATTTATCTCCTAAACTCTCGTGATTTTGTATATATGAAATATCACTTTGATTTCTTTTCCAATCTCCCTTGATTTTCTAGATGTGAAAATCATGTTGATTTATCTCCCCATCTCTTTTGATATATTTTTTTTTCTTTTCTCTTTTCTCTTTTTTTTTTTTCTTTTACACACTCACTACTATACATATTCTACTACGAGATATACATAATTGCATTGGCCTCTCAATTGGGAGTGACCTACTCAACAAATCTCCCCCTCACGAGCAATTTGGAGAAGGTGTCAAACCTGCAAAAGTTCGACAGGCTTGCATCTTCATTGTAGATAGGGATTTTGTCATCATATCGAGCCATTGTTGTCGTGTGTGTATCTTCTTTAGCTGTAGGGCTTTTTCTTCCAACACATCACGTATCCAATGATATCGATGTCAATGTGTTTGGATCGGGAGTGGAAAGTTGCATTTTTGCTGAGGTGTATTGCGCTTTGACTATCTGAATACAAGATATACTCCTCTTGGTTGTGGCCCACTTCTTGTAGAAACTTCTTCATCCACAAGAGTTCTTTACACGCTTCCGTTATCGCAATATACTCGCTTCAAAGCACTAGATAGGGCAACGCATTTTTGTAGTCGAGATTGCCATGAAACTGCTCCCCCGCAAAAGTCATTAGATATCCCGATGTAGACTTTCTTGAGTCCACATCCCCGCCATGTCTGAATCCGAAAAACCTTCTAACACGGTTTACCATCACCAAAACATATGCGGTTATTAGATGTACCACGAAGATACCTAAATATCCATTTGATCTGCTGCCCAATGTTCCTTACCGGATTAGATAGAAATCTACTTACCACACCAACTGCATACGCGATATCGGGCCTCGTACATACCATCGCGTACATTAGGCGCCAACCGCCGATGCATAAGGGACTTTTTCCATTTCCTTCTTTTCTGTCTCACCTTTTAGGCACTGCTCTAAACTGAGTTTGAAATGATTTGCAAGTGGAGAACAAACTGCTTTGGAGTTATTCATATTAAATCTTTCAAGAACTTTATTAACATACCGTTCTTGAGATAACCGAGTTTACGATTCTGCTGTCTCGCAAGATTTCCATCCCAAGAATTTGTTTTGCGGGTCCCAAATCCTTCATCGCAAAGCACTTGCTCAATTCTTTCTTTAAGTTGTTGATCTTGCTTTTATCCTGGCCAACAATTAGCATGTCATCAACGTAAAGCAAAAGAATGAGGAAATTACCATCGGTAAATTTCTTGGCGAAAAACGCAGTGATCGGCGGTGGTTTTGTTGAACCCGTTTTCTTCCATGAAGGAATCGAATTTTCTGTACCACCTGTTGTCTTGGTGCCTGCTCGAGCCCATAAAGACTCTTCCTCAATCTACACACAAGATTTTCTTTGCCTTTGATTTTGAAACCTTCTGGGCTGATCCATGTAGATCTCCTCATTTAGATCTCCATGTAAAAACGCGGTCTTCACGTCAAGTTGCTCGATCTCCAAGTTCAAGCTTGTTGCCAAGCCAAGAACAACTCGAATAGAGGACATTTTAACTACAGGAGAAAATACCTCATCGAAGTCGATATCTTTCTTCTGAGCAAATCCCTTCACAACCAACCTTGCTTTGTATCGTGGCTGTGAGTTACCTTCTTCAGTCTTTAATCTGAATACCCATTTGTTTTTGAGAGCTTTTCTTCCTTGCGGCAACTTGACTAAATCATAAGTATGATTTTCGTCTAAGGATTTCATCTCCTCCTGCATAGCTTTTAACCACTCCTCTTTATGCTCGTGGTATATAGCTTCTTGGTAGTTCTCTGGTTCTCCCCCGTTAGTGAGCATCACATACTCATTGGGAGAATATCTACGACTAGATTGTCGTTCACGAGTTGATCTCCTCAATTGAGGTTCTAATGGGACCTGTTCAACAATTGGTTCAAGTTCAGTTGAAGTAGTCATACCTTCAATCCTAGATTCCGCTTGCTTGTTGATAGGAGAAGCGACGGGCCAAGATCAACTGGGTATTCGTCTGTGATGGAGATTTCTCATGCTTCTCGAAGTCCTCAATCGTCGATCTTCAAGAAATACCACGTCTCTACTTCTGATTATTTTCTGGTTAACGGGATCCCAGAGTCTATAACCGAATTCTTCATGTGCGTACCCCAAAAAAATACATTGCTTTGATTTTCCATCAAGCTTTGATCTCTCATCCCTTGGAATGTGAACAAATGCTCTACAGCCGAACACCTTCAAGTGGCCATAAGAAATATCCTTACCGGTCCGGACACTTTGTGGTACATCACCGTTAAGTGGAGTGAAGGTGATAGGTTGATTAAATCAACCGCCGTTCTCATTGCCTCACCCCAAAAGTGGTTTGGCAGCTTTGCGTTAGAGAGCATACATCTTATTCTTTCACATATGGTTCTATTTATCCGCTCTGCGACACCGTTGTGTTGAGGAGTTTTAGGTACGGATCTTTCTAGTTTGATCCCAAGGTTTTTGCAATAGTCTTCAAAAGGTCCTCGGTATTCACCACCGTTGTCAGAGCGTACACACTTCAATCGCTTGCTGTTTCTCTTTCAACCTTCATATGAAATTGCTTGAAAATTTCCTGCACTTGATCTTTAGTTTTCAAGGCAAATGCCCACACCTTTCTAGAGTGGTCATCAATAAATGTTACAAAATAAAGTGCACCTCCAAGTGTCCTAGTTTGCATTGTGCATACATCGGTATGTATCGATCTAAAATTTCAGCTTTTCTAGATGGTGGGGAATTGTGAAATGCTACTCTATGTTGTTTTCCCATAATGCAGTCGACACAAGTATTTAACGGTGTACCTTTTATTCCGGGTAGAAGTTGCTTTCTAGTGAGAATTTTAAGTCCTTTCTCACTCATGTGTCCGAGTCGCTTATGCCATAACTCGGTGGTGACTCCTTTTCCGGTTACATTCACCTCTCCTCTACACGGCTTGAATTGTGTGATATAGAGGGAGTTAGTCTTTTCTCCTTTGGCTATCACCAAATTACCTTTGCTGAGCTTCCATTTTCCATCACTAAAGAAATTGATGTAGCCTTCATCATCAAGCTTGCCGGCGGATATAAGATTGTGGCGTATGTCCGGAACATGTCTCACATCTTTGAGTAGTAGCCTACATCCAACATTAGTCTCCAAATAAATATTACCCATACCAATAATTTTGGACGTACCTTCGTTTCCCATCTTTACGAGTCCAAAATCACCAGTGGTGTAAGAAGTAAAAAGATCTTGATGAGCCGTGACATGGTAGGATGCGCCGAATCAACTACCCATGTCGAATCTTGGGATGCAAGATTAATGGAATCATCACTTTGAATAATGATCACCTCATCCGCAATATTTGCAGTGTCATTCGTCTGGTTCTCGTTAGCTTTGTTGGCGTTATGACCTTTTGATTTTTCCGCCTTTAGTTTTCTGCATTCTCGGATGAAGTGTCCCAATTTACCACAATGATGGCACTTCTTGTCTCGTCGAAGTTGGATTGGGATCTTCCTCGTTCTTGATTCCGGAAGTTTCGGCTTTTGCTTCTCCCTCTATGTTCTTGATTTTCTTGTCGATTAATGACAAGAGCCTCGGATGTAGGGTTGACTCCACTCTCTTTTCGCCGGGATTCTTCATTCAACATTCTATCTTTTACCACGTCCATGGTAAGCTTGCCGTCAGGAGCCGAGTTGCTGACCGACACAACAAGTGTGTCCCAGCTATTTGGCAAAGAGCTAAGCAGCGTAATGCCTGCAATTCATCATCTAATGTCATCTTCATAGAATTGAGTTGGTCTACTATACCTTGGAACTCGCTCATGTGTTCCGAGACACTTTGCTCCCATCTTTGTATTTCGATTCACGAGCCGCCGCATGTGATTTGCTTTATTTTGCGCCGTTGTTCTTGCGTACATCTTCTCTAATTTTTGCCAAAGAACACCAGCATCATGTTCATTAGCAAAATTTTGAAAAATACTCTTATCAATCCATTGTCGGATTTGAGCGGCACACTTCCGATTGAGCACCATCCATTCGCTATCGACATTGTCGTTGGTTTGCCACCGAAGATGATGTCAATTTGGCTTCCGCTACGGGATCGACTCCTCGGACGCTGGTACCGGTACCTCCGTCGGTATCACAATTGGCCTCCAAAGATCTTTAATGTATAGCAGATCCTCCATCTTTGGTTTCAGTTGCATAATTGAATGCAGTCAATTTTATCATGTTGCCAAAATTTTCCTCCATTTAATTCTGCACAGAAAAATAATAAATAGAGCAACCTCGCTCACGATACCACTTGTTGGGAAAAATATTTGAGGAGAACGCCCAGAAAATTTTTCCCGCTACTACTTCTGTGAAAATTAAATAGGATAAAATACTAACGAAAGTAGTAAAGACGAATAATAAATAACACCAGAATTTTAACGTGGAAAACCCTCCAAGGCGAAGGGAAAAACCACGGGACCGTAGTCCACTTCAAACTTCCACTATAATAAATAATGGGATACAACTTCACCCAAAGGTGGATCTCTCTCTGTTCTTCAATTTGTGGATCCGAACCCCTCACAAACCTGGATAACTCACTCAAAGATAACTCTTTTTCTTGGAAGAAGAAAACTGTTTCTTCCGCTACGCTCTCGATATTCTTTTACGTGTCTGCTCTTCTCCGTTGAGGAGGACTCCTATTCATAGGAGCAAATACAATCCCAAATAGGAATTATACAATACAAAATCACGTAGATTTATCTCCTAAACTCTCGTGATTTTGTATATATGAGAATATCACTTTGATTTCTTTTCCAATCTCCCTTGATTTTCTAGATGTGAAAATCATGTTGATTTATCTCCCCATCTCTTTTGATATATTTTTTTTTTCTTTTCTCTTTTCTCTTTTTTTTTTTTTTTTTTTTTTTACACACTCACTACTATACATATTCTACTACAGATATACATAATTGCATTGGCCTCTCCAATTGGGAGTGACCTACTCAACAGTCTATGGATTGAAAACAACAAGATTGCAAGATTAATGCTAGTCTTGATTTGGATAATACAGGGGCACGAGAATAGAGATCTGGGTATGTGGAGGTATATGATTAATGCTAGTCTTTTTAAATGTTGTCCAGCATGAAATGCATTTCAGTTCAATTTGAGCTAACCCAGAAGCTCAAATGACCCAACCAAGGACGAAATGAATTAGCTTTCTTGCTCGGTGTGGTTCGGTCATTCTACTCCTTTGGATCTTTTTGGACGTGAAATACTTGTCTATACTCCGTGATGGATCGGGTTGCGCAGGACAATGCAGTTGATGATGATGGTGGCACAAGGGTTTCGCATAATCTAACACCTCGTTTATGCAACAACTTCCCCTTTCGGATACCCTTACTGGCTGCACTGGACCTCTGCGATCAAAATCACAGTGCATGGCGTTCTGAGTTTGGGCCCTCAGGTCCAAAGCTCAACCTATACAGTTGATCCTCCTAACGACCATGTTTCCTCTGATTTGGTCGGAGGAAACATGTGTTATACGTATTGGCAGAACCTGGTCAAGACGTCTACTAATGGGAAAGCAACCCTTAAAAATTGTTAAAATCCTGATTAATTTTTGTCTAGAAAAATCTAGACATCAACTAGGTTCTAGAGCAACGGTTGGTAGTTATGAATTGTGGTCTATAAGTGATAGTTGTGTTGTATGGCTAATGTAAAACACGTGGCCCATGATAGAATTTTCTTTCCTATCACATAATTATCCATTAATAGCTTGGCCATAAATCTTATTGCAAATTATGGATGAAATGGCCATAAAATAACTTGATGGTACTTCCATCACCTATTCATAGACTTTAATGTAACTAGAGGTCGTCATGAATTTTTTCGGGATGCCACACAGAAGCCTTCGGTGAAGATGTTTGGTTGCATATGCTACATCCACATTCCTACCCAAAAGAGGAGTAAGCTCGATGAAATACTAAAAAGGGAATATTCCTCAGCTATAGCGATCAATCAAAAGGCTATTAGGTCTACAACCTATCAACTAAGAAACTCATGGTCGGTAGATGCTTCAAGTTGACGAGAATGTCGCTTGGAACTAGGAAGAAGAGAAGATTGAGAAGAAGTATGTCACCTTATCAGACATACCACAAGCACATGAGGAGTCAACATCACAAGAAGAAGGTGGAGTGCTGGATTCACCATTCTCTCTTGGCGCGACACAAGTAGAATTTACTTTAGAGTCTCCTATTCTAAGGGTAAAAAACCCTTAGAAGAATTTATGACACATGCAACTTTGCTACCTTATAACAAAACTATAAAGAGGCATCCAAAGAAGAAGTTGGGTAAAAGCCATGGAGGAAGAGATCAAGATGATTTAAAAAATGAAACTTGGGAGCTTGTCCATCGCCTCGAAGATAGAGATCATTGGCATCAAGTGTGTCTATAAGACGAAGCTCAATGCAGATGGATCAGTTCAAAAGCATAAAGAAAGGCTTGTAACTAAAGGATATATGGAATAGTTGGGTATTGACTGTATAGAAACTTTCGCCCTGTTGCTCGTCTTGATACTATTCAAGCACTCACAGCCCTAATAGCACATGAAGAATGGAAAATCCATCAATTAGATGTGAAGTCAACATTCCTAAATGGATATTTTCAATTAGACATTTACATGAAACAACCACAAGGCTTTACTGTCAAGGGCCAAGAAGAAAAGGTTCTAAGCTCCGAAAGGCCCTTTACAAGTTAAAGCAAGCACCATGAGCATGTTATAATAGAATTGCTGTATACTTCACTGAGCAAGGATTTGGGAGGAGCATGAGCGAGCCAATGCTCTACATCAAGACCAAGATAAGTTCGACACTCCTATTATCTCTCTGTATGTAGATGATCTCATATATACAAGGAATAATGAAAAGATGATTCAAGAATTCAAAGAAGAAATGATGAAGACATTTGAGATGATGTGCTTGGGCTTGATGTACTACTTCCTTAGCATCGAGATTGACCAAAATGAAGGAGTCTATATCTCGCAAAAGAAATGTACCAAGAACCTCTTGAAGAAATTCAAGATGAAATATTGTAAAGCAGTTGCAACACCACTCATGACAAATGGAAAGCTACTAAAGGAAAATGAAGTAGAAAAAGCTCATGCCTCCCTCTATAGAAGCTTGATTAGTAGTATACTACATCTCACTGCCACACGTCTGGACATCATGTATGCGACGATTCTACTTTCAAGGCTCAAAGTTTGAGTCAAATTCCCCTTGGAGTTGCCAAAAGAATTCTTAGATATTTACGAGGAACAACACAATATGGCATTTGGTATCACCCAAGTGCAACAGCTAAAGGAAGATGTCCACGTTTGCTCCTGAAAGTAATCTTCCGACACTATATCGTTCAACAAAGGCCTATAAATAGGCTTGCAGATGTTTGCATTTGGACAGTAGAAATCTGTCTATTAGACAGCTCCTTCACTTCACTACTGTTTTCCAAATTCTGTTTCTTTGTTCAGCCCTTTTCATTCGAGAGTCCCACATATTCCTTCTTCCCAAAATACAATTCACACTTGCCCATCCACTCCACAAACCAATACACGCTTCCGCAAATACCAACAAAAATTCAAGAGCGAGATATTGGGAGAACCTTTATCAAGAAGATGAAGAACATGGAGCATATTCTGAGTTCATGCACTCGTCCGGAAGAATTCTTACATCGTCTCTGTTGCTGCTGATGTTGACAGCTGAATTAATTATCATAACATGACAGGTTTGCGAGACTTGTTGAATCTTAGGAAAATTGCGTGGGATTTTATTGATGCTTAGTCCTATAGGAGAGGCTATCACAAAAGGATTTACACAAAATCATCCAGACACTGCAGTTGACAGGGTTTAATTGTTCCAGCGATTATACATCATATAAATTGTCACCATCCATGTATCATAGTGTTGCGGTCATATTCTTGAAGGGAGAGAACCGCGCCTTGCATTGTTATGATGTTCAAATTTTTTACACGAGCACTCTGAGAATGAAGACGTTCATGTTCTGATAATGATGTCGAAATACACCCACCATCGACGGGAAGCAATAGTGGTGAGAAGCACATTCAGTTACAGAATCTGATAAATAAGAAAAACTTGGCCGGGCTCGCTGTTTCCAGCTCAATACATAACACGTCCCATTTAAGCATCCCCCACACGAGAGAAAAGAAAGAAAATAACTTGGACCATGATTGCCAATTTAAGCGGAATCTTGTTGCCAACTGATGCAGAGGGAGAACCATCTGAAGACGGAGCCAATCCGAGCTGGCTTGGACCAAGGCCTACAGAGGATGCTGGCGGTGTTGGAGCTGCAGCTTTGCAAGCTGCACCATTGAGGCAATTGCCAGTTACTCTGTACCATTAAATTAGTTCAAGTTAGTCAAGGAAGCGGACCGACTACGGTTATATTATGAGGTATACTGTATTACTGATGCTGTATCATGCATCAAAGAGGGCTCGTTCAACACGTGATCTTGAAATTTTCCAATACAAAAGACCACTCAGATTGGTCTCTGAGGTTATGTGATGGCACGTGATATTACTGTCACTCTAAGGGCCACTTACATTAGCTTCAACTTGCTGTTCTTCGATATGGAAGAAGGTACAGTTCCATTGAACCTGTTGTCTGCTAAGTCCCTGCAAGGGAATGAGAAATGGAGAGGGCACAAATTCACTTTGGATAATACAAATGCTTAGGAGGATAGGAGTGCTTTGGTAGAGACACCACACTCACAATAGTTGCAGATCAGGTGACGTTCCGAGAAAATCGGGGATAGGGCCATCCAAGCTGTTATTATGCATGTCGCTGCAGTTTTGAAACCGAGAAAACAAAGCCTCCACGTTTAATTTAGACCCTGAAAACTAATTAGTTCCGTATCATGGGATCAAAATACTTACATTGTCTGAAGTGCATCCATGACACTGAAGTCTGGAAGTGTACCAGAGAGGCCAAACCCGCCAAGAGACCTGTGTATGAGTGATTCCTCAACTTTTGTCCATATGTTCAGATTATCCAAGTCATCATTCTCAAATGTTTGAAACACAACGGCTTGTTGTACTTACAATGCTGTTACACGAGGGCTGGCGTCAGTGCTGCAACTGACCCAATCCCAGGCGTATGCCGATGGTAGACACGGGTCCCCGGTCCACAGCTGCAGTACACTGAATCTGCTTTGTAATGTAGCTAATCCCTCCACTGCACAAGTAGAGAAAACTAGTCCATCTCAGTCTCGGGTATCAGCTAGTTTATGTGTCACGGTATCAGTTCAATCAAGCGTTTGAGATGATGGCTGTGTAACAATTAACTGCACAAAAGCGGGAAAATTTGTACTCATCAGGGGTTTGAAAGCTACCGTACCGTCTTTGGTGTTGGTTCCAGCAGCAAGCGGATTGCTGATGGTGTAAAGCTCAAATGCGTTGATCAGAGGGAAAAGCGTCGAATCTTTGGTGGGCTTGAGAGTGAAGTTGGTGTTCGAGGATGCCGTCATGTTAGCAAGATAGAATTCTGCTACGCTTCTGTAAGGCGGGATGATGGGATTTGAGACTGGGTTGTTGTTCACGTACATCTGAAAGGACCGTTTCTGATTTGAGCCGAGCCGAGCTACTTCGGAGAAGTAGACGGTCATGTAGACGGGAGCCTCGGTGAGGCTGAGGCCAGAGGAGTACAACATTATGTATGCCTGAAGGGGACCACCTGTGGGCGTTGTCGTCGTCACTGCATTCTGAAAAACTGCTTCCGGCGGATTGTCCTCGACTTTAACATCAACCGAACCAGCATCATTTGAAGTAACATTCAATCCAAAATGCAAAGATAGTGACCCAAGTGCAGGATTCCATATGCGATCATAAACATCGTTCGGATACCTGAATCAAAGGCGAGCATTTGAAGTGCATTGATCAGCACTGTTTGAGAGTTTTTCATAAATTTTGTCTGAAGTTCACTAGAATTAGACTAATCAAATAATGCTTACAACCATGAAAAGAATACAGACCGCACGAACAAATTGAATTATCAAAGATAATGCCAGTCCATAGAAAAAATCTGAAAGAAATCTCAAGTAAATGATTGGAGAATTTATAGAAAACCGGTGTACCAGTCACCTGATAGGAGTATCATTCGCAGTAGCAGCGACTCGAGTTGCCAACAGCAAAGCTCGATCTGGGTCGACGTGGCTGTACATGGAACTTAGCAAGCTCCTTATCTCGAGGGAGTTTATAAAGGGCAACTGATTTGGCAGCGTCTGCACGATGCACACGCTTGTCGCGTTTGATTTTACAGTGTAAATAGCCTCATACCAAAGGCCGTATACGGCCTCTGTAGTCGATGTATTGACAGTCGCCCAGTGGTTCCCATCGAGCAAAAGGTCGAAAGTAGGCGGGGAACTGAGGCTGTCGTAATTTCCATAGTAAAAGCTTGTGCGAACGAGGATTTTGCTGCTGCCATCGACGTCAATGGTGTAGCAGTTCTTCTTCTTCCCGGCGGGGAACGCGCGTAACGTGCCTAGGACCTCGGATGGTGGCGCGTAGGCTACTTGAGGTTGTCCTGTCTTGATGTAGGCATCGTCACCAACCCATTGGATTGAATTCTCTGTCAATGTGCCTGTTGCCCCGCAGTTGATGCTGATGAACACTGCACATCCATGCATGCAACGACACCATTCTATGGTCAAACGAAATACACGCCAAATATCACAAAATTATAAAAATACATATTTCAGCTGTGATTTACCTGCGGAAATTGGGGTAATAGACATGAACAATGTGGAGACAGCATAGAGCAAATTCAAAGTGTTGATCGACATGAATATGATTGATAAGAGAGATTGACAAATGAGAAATGACGATTCTTTTCATGCAACATCTACTTCAATTTATAGACTTTGAACGGTTGACTTCGCCATCAAGTTCATGGTCGTGCATAGCTTTTGTTAATTGCTACTTAAGGCGGTGATTAACTCCTTAGATTCTCGCCAATTATGGCTAGATAATCTTTCTTAAGGAGGCAGACATTATGTAGAAATTTATGTTTGAAAGTCCGAGGTTATCAAATGATTAAGTATGTGTTCAACCATGTGAGGGTTGGTAAGTCATGCTAAAAGGTGGCGAGCATTTCGGACATTTTGTTTAATTCACTAAAGCAAACATATTTTCAGCTTAATTCATTGAAGTATATTTATTTGAGTTAATACCACAGAAAATCCCAAATTATACTCACTGTAACACATATATTCTAAACTTTTTTTCATGTTACTAAAATTACTAAACTTGATCATTATGACATAAAAGTCTGAAACTTTTTTTTTCTTTTTGTATTGTAAAAAATCTGAATTTATACCAATGTGACAAATATACTTTTAATGGAACTAAAATAGATACGCATGTATAAGTTTGGATTTTTTCGCAACACAAAAAAGAGTTGACGGTATTTGTGTCCTAGTAGGAAGTTTAGTGTTTCTGATAATACAAAATAAATTTGGGGTATTTATGTCATAATAGGTATAATATGATTTTTTATGGTATTTACCTGTTTATTTTCGGCTTAATATGAATTAATTTGACACCTTTCCGAAGGGCTGACCGACATACAGTTGAATAAACAGGCACGAAAGTCGAACAATTGTAATGCTTTCTACTTGAGGTTAAAGGTCAACTCAAACTCGATAATTGAACTCAGATGAGTGTCCCAGCCACGATTCCTCCGGGTATGCGACCTCTTTGTGTTTGACCATTAGATATTAAATTCAGAAAATTGTCTCTGCTAATAAAAAGCATTTTTATTCGGAAGGTGTGAGGGAATTTTAATAGGTCCACTATCGGTGTAAGAAACAATTCAGATACTTACCATTGGATAGATGACATGTGGAAGAATTTGATTACAAAACTTAATATACATATCGTTGTCATATAAGTAATTCTTTACACTGGTAGTGAACCGAACAAGAATTCCTCTTTTAAAGGGTTTGATAACAACTTAAAAGGGTTTGATAACAACAGAGTTGGCTAACTGATGGATGTGCATCATGCGTCACGTCATACCTAAAGGGGCGAAGATTTATAACCAATAGCGCAAAGAAAAGTACATTCACTTGAGCAAACGTTTTAAGTTGTCAACCCCCGACGAGTGATCTATTGACAAAATCTCCACTTAAGAGTCCATCCTCTTGGAATAATCCGCGATGAAACCACTAAGCGCAACACTTGTTGGCTTGAAAGGGCAATTTGACAAATATGTGGCGACTATTACCATTTGTAATGACACGCCACCACTTATCATAATATATTGCCATTTGTCAAGGTATGATCATCTTCTGTTGATCAACTCGCTTAAAATTTGTCTCATTCCAATATTTCGTTAGCTTGTACTTGTTTAATAAATATGTCTTTTGATACAGATAAATGATGGAAAATTTCAAATAAAGACATGAAATAAATCTTGTTTTAAAAAAGTGACTTGAAGTGACCATGACAAATTCAAATAAAGATATGAAGTGGCCATAATAGTTTCAAATAAAGGCCTAACCTTGTCAGTTGGCTACACATTTCGATTGGTCAATGGCATTTTTGTCCAAAGAGAATTTAAACATAAATTTTAGTTAAATTAGATTAAAAATTAAGAAAGTTAGAAAAATTTTAGAAGAAAAAAAAACTGGTAGGAGGGACAGCCATTGTTGATACCCCACTATCGATGGGGCGACGGTCACAGGTTGAGGGCCTGGTTTTATTTATTTATTTAAGTTTTAGCTTTTCTTTTCAAGTTTGTCTTTTAACCTAATTTAATTAAGATTTTGTGTAAAAGTTGGATTAGGATCAAAACAATGTGGTTTTAGTGTTTTAGTTAAACTTAACATTAGGTGAGATTAAATATAAATTACCTTAGCATTTTTTGTTAATTAAATTAGACAGAGTTTGCAGAAGAAAATCGAGTCCTTGGCGAGGGCTTGCAAGCCCTCCCCAACCATTGGAAAGGGTTGTGTTACGGTCTTAAGAAGTGACAAGATCCAGAGGGTTTATATACGAATGATCATGACCAATCCATAAATGAGCAACCTTCAACTATCTCTCGAGTTCTGGGGTTTTCTCAAGCATTCTAAAATACTTCTAGCCTAGGGGTGTCAGTAACCGAACCGAAAACCGAACCGAACCGAACCGAAAAATTTGGTTTTTTCGGTTCGGTTTTCATTCAGTTCGGTTTTCATTAAAAACCAAAATTTTTCGGTTCGGTTAAGTTTTTATCGGTTAACCGAGCCGAACCGAACCAACAAATAAAAGTGGAGAAACAAAAGCGGAGAAATATGAGTTTAACAGAAAAAAAAAAAAACGAAAACCGAAAACAAAAGGTTAAAAACCAAAAACCGAACCGAACCGAAATTTCGGTTCGGTTCGTATTCGGTTCGTTTCGGTTTCGGAAGATTTTTCTAACGGTTCGGTTTTCCGAACCGAACCGAACCGTTGACACCCCTACTTCTGGGATAGGTGATACTGTAATTATACATTCTTGTGATAAATGTGCGTATTTGAGTGGATGAGAAAATGCAATCTTTACCATCTGATCGTGGAGAAATCTATGGCTATGGTTGAGCCTGTATCGATATAAAGGAATGCTAGATTAATTGACCTATGGCAGTTGCCTTGCCAAAGTCCTTAACAGCCATGAGCAAGGCAACTCGTCTAGATCTGGCAATGGTCAACCCTCACTTGTGACTTTTGAGGATGACCTCACCTAGTCCTATTCAGGTTTCTCTAGGGCTGTTCATCAATTGATTATCTAAAACAAAATCTATCTCTTACATTTATTTGAAAAACTGATAGTATTTTAGATTTTTATTTGAAATTTTCCCTACAAATGATAAATTATGTCAGAGCATATGATGCGAGAGCTCTAGCTCATCCAACAGCCTATGTATAGCCCTTAGATACTCCGACATGTGGTATAGCCCAATTTCATTTAGAATCAGACTCAGACCAATCGAAGGCTCAAGCCCAAAGCCCAATTCCATATTTCCCACTAAACCCGGCTGCTAAGTAATTAAAGTTCGCAGTGGTTCTCTCAAACACACATGTATTTCCCATATGTATGTAACATCTATGGTTTCAGGTCATGATATATTATACTATCATAGTATGCAATTCAGCTACATTACTACAAAGGGACCTCAAATGTTATGAAAAAGAAAAATACAAAGCATGCCTCTCTACATCTTAAATGGATCTACTTGAACATCTTCTTGGGATAATTTGCCTCCTCAAAAGAAAATCCAAGATGCCCTTTACATTGTTCGGGATTGTTCAAAATGCATCTTGAGTTGCAATTTGCCATGTAAATTTTGGTAAATGTATCATCACCTCAATGACTAGTGCCTTAGACATAGTAGCTGATCCCCTTATCGAGTCGAGTTGGACTCGAGTTGCATTCAATAAGTCTAAGCTAATAACATATTGTCCTTGGTCTCTCCTAATTGGTTATTGATATCTTAGGTATTCTACTATCTTAGCGATTTGATCCTTGTTCATTGTCAACAATAGTTTGCTGTCATTAGTTGTTTGAATTTTCAACTATCATTCGTAATGACTTTTGATCAATCCTTTAAATTGAGTCGTTTTAATGCTACAGTATCCCAAAAAGTATAACTCATGAGTGATACTATCTTTAATCTTAGGGTTAGTATCATAAAATAATCTCAAATTGGTACAACCGTGATAAATTTACACAAAACTAACTTTTTGACCACTAAAAAACTTAAATTAGTACAATTACGACAATTTATTATAACCTAATTTTTTTTATCACCAAAAACCTCAAATTTGTATATGTATGACAAATTTATCATTTTTTTTTTGTGATCCAGGGAACCCCGCACAGCCGACAGCCAGAGGTAAACCACTGGAGGCGACACGTACTAGCCATCACACACGTGCTACCAGGTAAGTCGCTAAGAGTCTCAAGCTAGCATTTTTGCAACTTGTGTTGCAGGAGTTTTGAACACTAGACATTCTCGATGGAAATCTAGCGCCTATCCAGCTGAGCCATCGTGACGGGTGGATATGACAAATTTATCATTCATTTGTACACATATGACAAATAGATGATACAATCTCAAATTGATACACTCATCAACCGTCATATATTTATTATCTAATTCGAATTTGACGGTAAAATTTAATGAAAATTAACATAGATTAAATTTGTTATTGATAATACTAAGTTAGAGTTTTTGTTGATAAAAAAATTAGCTCAATGTAAATTTATCATAATTGTACTAGTTTAAACTTTTTCGTGATACTAACTTTAATCTTTACAATACTATTTCCATTTCATTTCAATGAGACACTCATCCATCCTTGATTTCGGGAACGATCCAAACGCGAAAGGAAATGCGTGAGCGATGACTTCATCATTTTTTCTTCTTCTATTTTTGAGGAGCCCGCAGCATGTGAATCGGGTATTCGGAGTAGACTTTCTTGGACCAATGCCATTCGGCAACCTGTGAAAACCTCGGCGGAAGCCATGGCGTCGGTGGGTTTTCGGAGCAGACTTTCTCAGTAACCCATGAACCTCTCCTCCTTCGTGGGTCTCCTTCATCACCCCCAGAAACTGCGAATTCTTCTTCCAAGAATCTTGAAAACGAAGAAGAAGAGTAGAGAACGAGAGAAGTGAAGGAATCTTGACAAGCGGCAAAGATGGTCGCCCGCATCGCCACTCTCTTCGTCCTACTCTTTTGGCTACCCATCATCACGTCGTCGTCGTCGTCGGCGGCGGCGGCGGCGGCGGCGGCGGCGTCCTCCCTGTCGGTCTGCATCGTGGGGAGCGGAATCGGCGGCTCCTCGGTGGCCCACTTCCTCCGGGAGTACGCCTCCCCGTCCGCCTCCATCTCCATCCGCGTCTTCGAGCGGCACGGCGTCGTCGGGGGCCGCATGGCGAGGGTCACCGTCGGCGGCGACAGCTTCGAGGCCGGCGGGTCGATCCTCCACCCCAAGAACTACTACGCCCTGAATTACACCCGATTGATCGGCTTGAAGATCAGGTGGCCGAATGCCTCGTCGGCTAGCGACGGCCGCGACGATGATGGCGATTTCGGGATTTGGGATGGGAAGGGCTTCGTCTTCAAGACGTGGAGGGTCAGCACCAAGCTCCCGTTCGTTGACAAGATCGTGTCGTTCGCCAACACGGCGCTCTTGTTCTGGCGTTATGGGTTTTCTCTCATTCGCATGGACAACTTCGTTCAGGTCTCTCTCTCTTTAAATCAATTTTGTCTATCCATTCTGAACAGAGGGTTTGAATGGAGAAGTGGCGTGAAATTGAATGATGGGTTGATTTTGCTTGAGTCTCTGATTTAGTCAATTTGCAAAATGATGTTGTTTTCTTCGTGACACATGACAATAGCTACATCTCCATGTTGCAGAGGACTGTGAATAACTTCTTGAAGTACTATGAAAGCACTGAATCGAGACCCGTTTTTGAGACAGTGGACGAGATGCTCAAATGGGCAGGGCTCTACAATCTCACTGACCATACTTTAGAGGAGGAGTTAATCAGTATTGGGTTCTCTCCCTTGCTGATAAGGGAACTCACCACAGTAAGAATTCTGATAAATTTCACGATTGAATACTTTCCCTTCTATAGTATGGATCTGCTTGAAACGTGGCTAGCAACTTACTTCAAATTTTGTTTATCCTATGGATGCCTTTACCTGAATGCAATGCAAGTTCTGATGACCTACTGAACATTAATGGTGTAATGGTGGTAATTTCATATATAATTTCATATATCTATTCACTGAACCAATATGCTGTACGGAGATGCTGCGAATCTTCTCTACTCAGAAGAGAACAAAAAAGGATTGAATAACTTACAACCAAAAGTATGTGCTTGTTCATGTAGATAGAGAACAAATGTTGGTGTGGTGGCTGCCTCATGGAAGGCCAGGCCATTAGTGGCCGAATAATAATTTTTCTAGATTGTGTAATGTCCTTGTTGTCAGACTACCCACCTGTATTATTAGATCTTTACTTATCAAAAGGAAAAGGTTGGCCTAATTTGCAGTAGCAAAAATGCACAGAAGGAAGCCATGAATGTGAATAACAACCTGTGGTATTTCAAACATTTAATGGAAGGCATGGAGATTTACTGGTAGACAATGAAAAAAGTTTGAGAGAGCTCCCAGTCTTCTCTTTGTTTTTTCCTCTCCTTCTGGATGGCTATCTGGCCCAGGGAGGGTGGGGGAAGTTGGGGGTGGTTTTTGGATGTGTTAAGAGACATTTTATATCATTATCATCCTTGCTCTTGGAGATAGTCCTTGGTTTCTGGCTTGAAGAAAGTCCAGCTGCCAACTGTGTGTAGCAAAGGCATTCTGAAGTGACTGCAGCATGAATCTGTACTGATAACTTAGGTAACAGGTGCATCTGGGATTGAGGTAGCGTGAATTAAAATAGGAGTCTTTCAAGTATAGAGCATACATTATTCTATTTCTTGTCCAGGAGGTTCTGACTGCTAGGTAGACTGACTTTGATTATAGTAACGTTATGAAATGAGATTCAATGTGGCTCTCTACTTGATGCAGCTCTACTTTAGCAGTGGTCAGTTAGATGCATGCTTTGGAGCAAACCCTGCAGGTCTAGGTAAATGGATATGTAGGCACAATTCTTTTGATGCTAATTTATCTTATGAGAACCGGATGTTCCAGACAAATGTCCTGTTTGAACAGCTAATATATGGATGCTTGTGGCATTTATCAGTCTGTTCACCTTTTTATGCACATACTAGAGTATATTAAACTCTCCAGCCCTGGCCTTGTGCCTATGATGGTTTTGACTTTGAATCTATTTTCAATTGTCGCATTTCAACTTTCATGTGTAAAAGGAAAATGGTTTCCTGCGTGGCCTGGGCATATTGTATTTTGTGGAGTTTGATATTTCCATCTCTTAATGTTCATGAATATAGCCTTTCTGTTAATTATGTATGAAACTTGACATAAGTTTTCTCATTGGTGGAAGAATATGTTTCTGTTTCTATTAGTTGGGTTTCAAAACTATGAAGAAATTGGGCAGGTTTTTAATAGCAGCATTGCTAATGGCCCTTGCTTCTCTTGCTATAATCTCGATCAATTGCCAAGATGACAATGCTATTGCGGCATATGACATAGTCTTTGATCAATCAGAAAATTTGAACCAGAGGTGGGCAGTTGAACTAGAAAAGAGAGAAAAATGTAAAATTTTCAGATTAGCATAGCCAACGGTACTTTGGTAAAAGATCTTACATGATAAGTTCAGGCTTGGAGTGGATATATTTGCTGGATGCTTCAATTTTCATAGTAATTACATGCTGTAGAAGTAGAACGTGTTGATCTTATAGATGAAATGAACTCAGGGAGGACGTGGATATATAATTTTGGGTTAACTCTTCACGAAGTAAAGAACTTATGTATGATTAAAACTCGACGTGTCAAACCTAGTATCCTAGTGGACCTTTTTTTTTTTTTTTTTTTTTTGGTCAAACTAGTGGACCTTCTTTTTTGTTCTTCATAATTTCTTATTATTTGTATTTTTAACCATCTATCATTTTTATGCTGTAGGTCATCACAAGGATTAATTATGGTCAGAGTGTAAGCATCAGCGGACTTGCTGGGGCTGTTTCCTTGGCAGGATCAGGGGGTGGCTTATGGTCCGTCCATGGAGGAAACTGGCAGATGGCTGCTGGTTTACTCAATCATTCAAATGTCGATCTGCACCTTCATGAGAAGATACAGTCTATTTCTAATCTTGGAAACTATTATGAGCTCAACTCCTCCAAAGGTAACAGTTATAAGTGTGAGGTTGCAGTTGTCGCCACACCTCTGGATGAGGTGGACATACGCTTTGACCCTCCCATTTCGATTCCTCCAAGGAAGCTGCAGCATACGCATGCAACTTTCGTGAGGGGTCTTTTAAATCCTGTGAGTATTTTTCTTGCTACCGTCTCAATCATCTACTTATATCCTTTTTTTTTTCTTGTCTCCTTTTAGTTATTTATCATGTTTTGTCTTTCCTTTTTGTGTGTTTTAAATGGGAATGCCATGTGTGCAAAAGGCATACTTTGGGCTTGGCTCTGTGGAAGAAATTCCAGACCTGGTTGGTACAATCGAGGATCCTGGCCTTCCATTCTCAAGCATTTCAGTTCTCAAGCGCCACAATGAAAAGGAAGTGACTTACAAGGTCTTCTCCCGTGTAGCCATGGAAGACACATTGCTGGATCAGATATTCAGGTGACATACTTTAGTTCTTTGCCCTAATTTTTATATGTTATTTGGTGGTCTAGCTAGATATATTCCTTGTCCCACTTAGTGGATGTGTTTACTCTGTTTGTTGAGAGAGAGTCAGATCTATCATCTATGCAAAGACCCTTTAATAGGCTATAAATTCTCGGTGTTGTTTCCATTGATGATCTTATGTTAAAAGGCCACAAGTATCCTCACAGCTACAAGAACCTCCTGTTCATTTCACAGATGGAGTTGCAATTTGGCCCTTCAGTCAGAAATGACTTATTGAAAATCCTGGAAAGTGTTTGAAGAGTGTCGATGCACTGCCTTGTTTTGGAAGTAGTACACTGTTGTGCAAATGCTGACTGTCGATATTGCTGTTTGCAGTGTCCGGAAGGAGACGATCCGCATCGACTGGGGCGCTTACCCCCATTACGAGGCTCCTGAAGTTTTTGCACCATTCATTTTGGACGGGCAGCATCTGTACTACGTCAATGCCTTTGAGAACGCTGCGAGCACGATGGAGACAAGTGCGGTTGCAGCTGAGAACGTCGCACGCCTCATCCTGTCAAGACATTTTGGCCATGTGCCCTTGAAGCTTTCGGGCTCAGAGAGCTCTGCGGTCGATGAGGGGGGTTTGCATTTGGATCTTTGATGAGGGGGTCACATACACTTTGATGACTTGTGTAAATTCTGTATGATGTGTAACTCATACTCAAGTGCCGGGACGCAAGGAGCACTGCAATGTGAAATGTATCCTGTGATGGATAGCTTGGAAATATTGTTTTCATTTTACGAGACACCTTCAAAAAATGTTTAATGGATAATATGATTTCGTAATTCGATAAGAAGCTTCTAAATTTGCTCTGAAATGTGCCCAATTTTGCCGGACGGAATCGTAGTCTTGCACAACATTTTCCGATAGCTCGAAACCGGCCGTGCCATCTACTGAAACAGCAATATATGGAAGCGGCAACTCTCCCTTTTGCTGGCTCATATCGGGGTCTCGATTGACGCGAATTCTTACCCAGCCGTCCTCTTTCATTGCAGCCATCTGCAAGTTAATTTTGCCGTTGTCATGGTATGATCACCACCGTCGACTAATGTCCAATAGCATGAATCGCTCCTGCCTATAAAAATAGAAACTCCATTGAAGTTAGAAATGCTATCGTGATGAGCACGGGATGATTAGTTCTATATTGAAACCAAACCATAGAATTTAAATTTATCTCGGGCCCAACTCAAATCTCAGTCATATTCCCAGAGGTAATACCATTGGAGGTGTCGATGATTTGATTTGGTGTGCATTACCTTTGAACCAAACCACGACCAAAACCAAAAATCAGGGTTGGTTTGCTTTGGTTTTTCATTTTTTTTTCCCTACTCAAACTCACTCAACCAAAAAGAGTTACAAGAGTCGCATAACCAGACCAATCGGTGGATATTTTTATTTCGGTTTGGTTTAATTTAGTTAATGAAAGGGGAAAAAAATCGGGTATTTTTAAGCGAATTGAAATTCGGATCAAATTGAAAATGTAGGAAATCTTCATTTGGTTCGATTTTCAATTTGATTTTTCACATCTCTAGTCCCCAACTCCAAAGCCCAAGTCTTTTACCAAAAAAAAAAACTCCAAAGCCCAAGTCCATATTCCGCACTAAGCCCAGCTGCTGAAATATAATCCGCATAAAGTTGTCAAATCAGGCGAAGCCCAAAATTTGGTAAACATCATAGAAGCGTTTATAACATTTTTTAAAAGGGCCAATCTCAAAGACATACTCTATTGCTAAATGCACCTAACATCTATATTTTCAATACATTAATCTGTCATTATACAGTACGGCCACAATACTACAAAGGGTCCTCCAATATCATGGGAAAAAAAAAATAGAAAGCATGCCCACACTTAAAAAGGCTCTATTTCGAATATCTTTCATTAATTTGTCCCCTCAAAAATTTAGTTGCCTCAATTTTTCATCAAGCGAGGGTTTATAAAAAAGAAATAGAGGAAAAAAAATCCAAGATACCCTTTGTACTATTCAAGATCCTTCCAAATGCATATCGGAAAGTTTTTTTCTTGTGATTTCAATTGGTTATGTAAACCTTGGAAAAATGTATCATCACCTCCACGACTAGTATCAATGGATGTGAAAGTAGTTGATCTTCTCAATTGATATCAATTGGAATTGGAATTGGAACTGGAAATGGACCCGAGTCGCTTTAAGTAAATCCAAACTAACGACAACTTATCTTTGGTTTCTCTTGATTGGTTCTCAAACCTTGTTAGTATTCTATGATCATAGCCAATCGATCCTCGTTCGATGTTGTTCGTGACAATTCATTGTCAATCAGCATCATTGAAAAGGCTGTCTCGCGTGCTGGATTTGAAATTGACTGATATACGAAGTAATGGGGACATGTGTCAACTTATGAATAATTCATAATAGAATTGACGCTGTCCTTTTAGGGTGCTCGATATTTTCTCATCACTTTATATAAGTGATACGCTTTTGGGAGACACAATTCAAAGGATCAATGATTGGCTATTGAGATATGCATGCATTCTTGGTTTCACGGATGACCCAAACACCAAGAGAGGAAAGGGAAATGCATGAGCGATGAGCTCATCATGCAAACGTATCTATAATATAATACAGTTTCTGGTCGTAAGAAGACCGCGCAACCTGTAAAAGCACCGCGAAGCCACGGGCGCTTCGATGGTTTCCAGAGCATAGATTTTCTTCGACCAAACCACCCGGCCACCTGCAGAAACACTGCAAAACCCACGGCGTCCGTGGTTTCCAGAGCAGACAGTCATCGACCCACCATGTCCACGGGACCCCCTCAGCAACCCGTCAACCTCTTCCTTCGTCAGTCTCCTCAGTCACCCCGAAACCGAGCTCGAAGAAGAAGAGAGAGCAAGAGACGTCAAGCTCGACAAGCTGCAACAATGGTTGCCCGTATGGCCGCACTCTTCGTCCTGCTCTTTTGGCTCCCAACCTTCACGTCGTCGTCTTCTCTCTCGGTCTGCATCGTCGGGAGCGGCATCGGCGGCTCCTCGGTGGCCCACTTCCTCCGGGAGTACGCCTCCCCGTCCGCCTCCATCTCCATCCGTGTCTTCGAGCGGCGCGGCGTCGTCGGGGGTCGCATGGCGAGGGTCGCCGTTGGCGGTGAGAGCTTCGAGGCCGGCGGGGCGATCCTCCACCCCAAGAACTACCACGCGCTGAATTACACCAGACTGATCGGCTTGAAGATCAGGTGGCCGAATGCCACGTCGGCAGGCGACGGCCGCGACGATGATGGTGATTTTGGGATTTGGGATGGGAAGAGCTTCGTCTTCAAGACGTGGAGGGTCAGCTCCAAGCTCCCGGTCATTGACAAGATCGTGTCGTTCGCCAACAAGGGCCTCTTGTTCTGGCACTATGGGTTTTCTCTCATTCGCATGGACAACTTCGTTCAGGTCTCTTTCTATCAATCAATTTTGTCTAATCATTCTGAACAGAGTGTGTGAGTGGAGAAGTGGAGTGAAATTGAATGATGAATTGATTTTTCTTAAGTGTCTGGTTTAGTTAATTTGCATAATGATGTTGTTTTCTTCATGACAAATGAAAATAGCTACATCTCCATGTTACAGAGGACTGTGAATAACTTCCTGAAGTACTATGAAAGCACCGAGTCAAGACCCGTCTTTGAGACAGTGGACGAGATGCTCAAATGGGCAGGGCTCTACGATCTCAGTGGGCATAATTTAGAGGAGGAATTGATCAGTATTGGTCTGTCTCCCTTGCTGATAAGGGAACTCATCACTGTAAGAATTCTCATAAATTTTACAATTGATTTGTATTGATATGGCAGTGCTTTTCCATGTATCTGTCGGGATCTGGCTAGTGACTTACTAATTTGTTCATCCTATGGATGCCTTCACTTGAATGCAATGCAAGTTCTAATGTTTTAATTGTCATATATCAACTCCCTGAACCAGTACATTGTACGAAGATGCTGCGGATCTTCTTTACTCAGACGAAGAGAACAAGAAAGGATTGAATAACCTACAACCAAAAGTATGTGCTCAGTCATGTACAGATAGAACAGATGTTGGTGTAGTGGCTGCTTCATGGAAGGCCAGGCCACTAGTGGGTGAATAAAAGTGTTTCTAGATTATATAATGGGCTTGCCAGATAGATAACCAACCTGTATAATTAAATCTTTTCTTATTAAAAGAGAAAAGTTGACAAAAGTTTACAGTAGCAAATATGCATAAAATGGTGTCATGAATGCACATGATCACCTGAGGTGCTTCAAACTGTTAATGGAAGGCATGGAGATCTGCTAGTGAGTGATGATGATTAGTTTGAGAGAGCTGCTAGTCTTCTGTTGTTTTTTCCTCTCATTCTGGATTTCTCCCGGCTTCCTCCCTGGCCTGAGAAGGTGGGGGAAGTTGGGGTGGTTTCTGGATGTGTTGAGAGATATTTTTTGTTGTCTGTCATCTTAGCTCTTGGGAAATACTCCTAGATCATGGCTTGAAGAAAGTCCAACTGTGAGTGGCAAAGGCTTTGTGAAGTGACTGCAGCCTAAGTTTGTACTGATAACTTTGGTAACCGGTGCATCTGGAATCAAAGTAGTGTGAATTGGAATAGGATGTCTTTCTAGGATAGAGCATAAGTTATTTTGCTTGTTGTCAGAGAGGTTGAGTGACTGCTAGGTAGACGGACTTTGATTACTGTGACATCATACAATGAGATTTGATGTGACTGTTTACTTGATGCAGCTCTTTACTTTAGTGGCAGGCTGCTAGATGTATGCTTTGGAGTGTCCCTGTAGGTCTAGGTACATGGATTTGTAGTTGCGATTCTTTTGATGCTAAATTACTTTATGTGCACTGGATATTTCATATGTTGTGTTCTGTTTGAACGGTTAATATATATGCGCACGCTTGTGGCATATATCAGTCTATGTAGCATTCATGCATATACTAGACCATATTAAACTCTCCAACCCGTGAGTCTCATGCTTATGGGAGTTTTTAGTGCCTGTACTTTGAAGCTATTTTCAACTGTCACATTTCAATTTTCATGGATAAAAGAAAATGATTTCGTGCCCTTTCGATGGCCTGTTTATTTTGCTTTTCGTTGAATATGATATGTCCAATTGTAAATTTTTGTGAACATAACCTTTCTGTTATTTATGGATGATATTTGACATTAATATTTTCATCTTGGAAGAATATGTTGCTGTTTCTATTAGTTGGGTTTCGAAGCCATGAAGAAACTGGCAAAATGTGGTATAATTTTTGGTTGCTGAATGAGGTTTTATTGGCAGTATTGCTAATGGCCATTGCTTCTCTTGCTATATAGTCTTCGTCAATTGCCAAGACAACCATGACATTGTGTTATATGAGATAGTCTCTGATCAATCAGAAATTTTGAAGTAGAGGGTCAGTTGAACCAGAAAAGAAAGAAAACGTAAAAAATTCAGATTGGCATAGCCACCAATACATCGCTTGACGAATTTACATGGTCTGTTCAAGCTTTAACTGAATATATGTGCTGGATGCTATTGCCAGAGAATGAACTCAGGGCAGAGATGGAGATATAATATCTATTCAGATCTTCATGAAGTAAAGATTATACATACGATTAGAACTCGAAATGTCAAATTCAGTATCCTAGTGGACCATCTGTTTCGTTCTGCATATTTCTTCTTAATATTATTATTTTGACCATCTAGCATTGTTATATTGTAGGTCATCACAAGGATTAATTACGGTCAAAGCGTAAGCATCAGCGGACTTGCTGGTGCTGTTTCCTTGGCTGGATCAGGGGGAGACTTATGGTCTGTCGAAGGAGGAAATTGGCAGATGGCTGCTGGTTTAATCAACCGTTCGAATGTCGATCTGCACCTTCGCGAGGCGATACAGTCTATTTCTAATCATGGAAACTATTATGAGCTCAACTCCTCCAAAGGTAACAGCTATAAGTGCGAGGTTGCTGTAGTTGCCATACCATTGGACGAGGTGGACATTTGCTTCGACTCTCCTCTTTCAATACCTCCAAGGAAGCTACAGCACACGCATGCGACTTTCGTGAGGGGTCTTTTGAATCCTGTGAGCATTTCGCTTGTAACTGTTTCAATCATCTATCTATATCTTCTTTCACCATAACTTACTGTTTTAGTTATTAATCGTGTTTCATGTTTTCCTTTTTGTGTCTTTTAAATGGGAATGCCATTGTGAGCAAAAGGCATACTTTGGGCTAAGCTCTGTGGAAGAAATTCCAGAACTGGTCAGTACAATTGAGGATCCCGGCATTCCATTCTTGAGCATTTCAGTTCTCAAGCGACACGATGAAAAAGAGGTGACTTACAAGGTTTTCTCGCGCGAAGCCACGGTAGATACGTTGCTGGATCAGATATTCAGGTGACACGTTTTAGTTCTTTTCACATGTTTTTTTGGGTAAAGTAGTTCTTTTCACATGTTATGTTGTAGACTAGCTAAATTTGTTCTTTGTTGGACTTGGTGGATGTGTTTGCTTTGTTTGCTGAGAGGTAGTCGGATCTATCGTCTATGCAAAGATCCTCTAATAGGCAACGCATTCTCAAAGTCGTTTCCAGAGATGATCTCATGTTTAGGAGGCCACGATTAACACAGCTACAAAAATCTTCTGTTCATTGTTCAGATGGAGTTACGATTCGGCCTTTCAGTCAGAAATGACTTATCGAAAGGCCAAGGAAGTGTTCGAACAGGGTGACGAAGTAGACTGACAGGCAAATGCTAATACTCGATATTGCTGTTTGCAGTGTTCGGACGGACACGATCCGCATCGACTGGGGCGCTTACCCCCGTTACAAGGCTCCTGAAGTGTTTGTCCCATTCATTCTGGACGGGCAGCATCTGTACTACGTCAATGCCTTTGAGAACGCCGCGAGCACGATGGAGACGAGTGCCGTTGCAGCCGAGAACGTTGCGCGCTTGATCCTGTCGAGACATTTCAGCCGTGTGCCCTTGAAGCGTTCGGGCTTGGAGAGCTCTACGGTCGATGCGGGTTTGCATTTGGAACTATGATGAGGGGTCAGATAGTCGATGATGATTTGTGTAAATTTTGTAAGATGTAACTCATGACTTGAGCACCTTGATGCAAGGAGCACTGGAATGTGACATATATCTTGTGATGGATGGCTTGGAAATATGGCTTTCATCTTATGAGACATCTTAAAAAATGTTCAATGGATAATGTTATTAACAATTAGATGATCGCATTATCTGGATAACAAGAGAAGCTTCTAAATTTGCTCGGGTGTCTTTGTTTCTGTGAAATTTTTTGAAATTTCATGACAAAGACAAATATTGTTCATGAAAATCAATTTAAAGAAAAACATTTACATTTTTTCAAGGTAGAGACTTCCTTTTTCTTATTTTAAATATGAATATTTTCTTTAACTGTAAATAATTTTCCATTAACTAATCATCTTTTGCAAATTAAACACGTAAAAATTTAGAAAATTAATTTGTGAAAGATTTTTTTTTTTTCACTCAAACAAACACATCCTAAATCCTTACCAAAAAAAAAAAAAAAAAAAAAAAAAAACACATCCTAAATTGATTGTGCTATCTACTGAAACATCAATGTGAAAGTGGGAAATATTTTTGGCTAGCTCGATTTAGGTCAACGTACCATTCAAATTAAAACTAAAATGGGGAAAATTACATAAATGATTACGAAACCTAATGTAGAAGAGATCGGTTTTGGGTGGTTAGGTTCGAGACCTGAAATTTGGAATCTACTATGTTAGAATGGGTTCATAGTTTTTGGAATATGGAGTCTACCATGTACACTTTGGAATTGACCTTGGACCTATCCTTTTTCTTGATTTGGTTCTGGAATCCCTTTGAGAACCTGTACTTCTTTTGTTTCTTTTTCTGGTTTCCTTTTTTTTTTTTATAGTAAAATAATATTAGTAATAAAATGATTCAGAGTAAAAAGATGAATAAAGATGAACGAGTAAGGGTAAGCCACGAGCAAGTGAGGAGGGAGGTGAATTGCAAGCGTGAGAGAAATGGAGTTGTGAAGTGTCTAAGTGAGGTTGGAGAGGACAAAGAAAAAAAGAGAGAGACAAAGAAAAAGATTTCAAGAGATAAATTAAGGTTTTTAAGCTTTATGAAGCAATGTCCAAATTCGATCCGATTCCTACCAATTCTAAGAACCGGGGACCCTAGAACTGCACCGATTTTAGGGCAGTCCGATATAGTTCTCGAATAGAACCGGTCTAGTTATGCAACCTTAGTATATACATGGTAATTTTAAAAAAAAGACTACCAAAAATCCCAAACTTTATTTAAAGTGATAAATTTACTTCAAACTTTTTTTTTTTGATATGAAAAATCTCCAATTTTGCAAACTGTGACATATTTATCTCGTCAAGAGCCATTTCGTCTTCTTCTTTTTTTTTTCTTTTTCTCTTCTTTTTCTCTCTTCCCTCCCAACGTTCGGCGTTCGGCGTTTGGCGTTCGGTGTTCGGCGAAGGTTGCCCCTTGCCTGCGTCAGGCAAGGGCCTGGTAGGGGATGCTCTCGCTGGACTCGGGCGATGGGTGCTAAGGGAGGCCCTCGCCCAACCCAATCGAGGGCCGCCCTTGCCCGATGCTAGCAAGGGTGGCCCTAGCTAGCCCAGGCGAGGGTGATCCTCGCCCGACGCTAGAGAGGGCAGCCCTCGTTGGATGCCAGCTTCCGCTATGGCCGACAGAGGGAAAAGAGAAGAAGAATAAGAAGAAAATTAAAAAGTACAAAGATTAAAATGCCCTATAATTTAGGGTAAATGTGTTATATGGATAAAAGTTTAGGATTTTTTGTGTCACGAAATTTTTTTTGAGATAAATGTGTCACGGTTAGCAAATTTCGGAGATTTTCATGTTACCAAAAAAAAAAAAATTAGGGATAAATTGTAAAATTTGGAGTTTTCGGAGATTTTTTCCCATTCCTTTATCAATCGATAATTTCTTGGGAAAGCAGAAAACCAAAGACAAAAATTTACAGGACGCTCTCTCTCTCTCTCTCTCTCTCTCTCGGTTGCGCTGTTTGCGGCGGAGCGAAAGTGAAGTAAGGATGTCGCAGAAAGGGAAGAGAAAGGACGACGCTACCGCCTCCGACGGCGGCGGCGACTCCGACGGCGGCCAGGCCCCTCCCCGGAAGGCCCCGCGGCAGGATTCCGACGACTCCGACGACATCGTCGTCTGCGAGGTTCCCGTCTAGTGATTTCTGCGGAATGCGCGCGTGCTGGTGTGGGGGCTTTGTGGCGATCCTAGGGTTTTTGATCGGTGGGGGTTTTTGGTTTCTTTGTCTGTGCAGCTGTCGAAGAACAGGAGGCTCACCGTCAGGAGCTGGCACGGCTCGGTCGTGGTCGACATCCGCGAGTTCTACGTCAAAGACGGCAAGAGTCTTCCGGGCAAAAAAGGTCTCTTTTTTACTCTCTCTCTCTCTCTCTCTCTCTAGGCTTTGTGTTTGGTTGTCTGCAGTGAGTTGCTCTGCTTTGCTTTCGGCAATGTGGAATTTAGGGCTGCTAGCTGTGATCTTTTCTGGGCTTGGGATGCTCTCGTGTTGTGTGTGCTTATGTTCTTCATGATCCTTGGTTGATGGGAGTCTGTTTGTTGTTGTGATTTGCGGGTGAGCTCGGCTGCTGAGCTTTGGAAGTGTAGAAAGGTGAAAGCTTTGGGATCATGGCGTGAGGATGGTGGGAATTTGAGTTGGGTTTCTGGTTCTAATTCCCATTTTCCATTTGGATTTGAGAATGCTTTTGCCGGCATCTTTTGGAGGGGCTTTCGATCTAAGATGAAATGTCGGAAGCATTGCAACTGGGCTGAGTGTATTGAGCTTTGTTTAGTAGCAGTATCATGGTGAGTGTTGCATGTTAGATGAAGGTTTGGATTCCATGATGGTTTTGGGAGGATCATGGGAAATTTGAAGTCTTGGCATGCCTTTTCTTTTTGGTAATTTCAGCCCGTCTATGTTACTATGCTCCTGAAATACCAATACGATTAAAATGAAAAACTTGTCTAATCTTTTGGAGTGTATACTAGTTCAAGGTGTATATTTGATTAGCTTGTCGCTCCCTTGTCATTTGCCTCTCCTTTATGGACCTGAGGGAGCTCAGCGGATGGTAGACTGGGTTTTAGAAGTTGCTACTTTATGTGTGCTTTGCTTGTTTCTCGCGAAATTGTTATCTCAATGAAGTTCAGCATCGTTGATTTCATTAGTTGAAGTAAACTTTCTTCCAATAATGCCGAAAGTTTGTGTAATGTTACTCTGTTCTCGCACATGTATGGCAACTTGTTATTTTCGCCTTGCTTTTGCCTAGCCAAGTCAGCCATTTGGAGTATATAACTGTTACCAACTTAGCATTCCAAGTCATTGTTGCATTTGGTGGTGTTGGTGCTATTGTATTATTGCCATGTCATAATACTCTGGCAGACCTTTTACTTATTCCTTCAATTGGTATGATCTCTCTTAATGGTTTCTATCTGTTGATTTGGTCTTTTGTCCCAGGTATCTCTCTCCCCATAGATCAGGTAAACTCTTGGTCCTGCGCTCTACTAGTACTTGAAATTCAAACACTTGGTTCAACCCAACGTCCTCACATTGGTTTTCATGCTTTGTGCAGTGGAATAAACTTGTGAAGCACATGCCTGAAATCAACGAGGCATTCGGGGACGCATAGGAGCTAGTGACCAGTCTTGTTGGCTGCTGTCTTTGCTGAATTAACTGGCAGCTCATTTTGGTTTGTGGCTGGAACGAACTGGGATTGGCCAGTAGGTGCTGACATGTACAATGTCTTGTATGTAATTGCCCATCTCTTTTGGCTCTCCAATGTAGAAATCAGCACTTGAATCTATGTACTTGAAGTTTCCTGGAGAGAGCATGATAAAGCTGCCACCCTTATCGGCAGATATGCATTTTGGTGAAAAGGAACTGTTTTGTGCTCTGATTCAGTTGAAGGATTGAGGGGGAAGATGCGTGTCCCCAATTTAGTTTTACTCGGCAACGATTTATATCTCCATCTTAGTGAATGATGCGATGGAGGCTTAATATGTTTTCTCGAAATGAACCGTTCTTCACTGTTTCATTTTTGGGCCGAGGAGACAGGTCTGTGAGTTTCAAGCGTTTAGAACTATGCCTTTACTATGCTCTAGCAGCCTGAAGCAAGGGATTTAGCTGTGCATGATCCAATGGCTGCTACGGATGAAGTTTTCATGGACCGCTGACAAAACACATCTATATGACAGCCGACATTACAAACACGCGAATTCGACAGCTGGCAACAGATGCATCAAAATTGCCGTGTATGTAATTACCCAATTGTAGAACTACTGCTAGGGTATGTAATTGGAAATACATAATGAAGAGATACATCACCCTTTTGAGGCTCCCATTTAGTCTCACCATCTCCAGGAGAGCTTCAAACTAATTTGTTGGGAAGAAGCCCATCCGGTGTGTCATTACAAAATACATGAACATCTACACAACTGTATTGAATTACGAAATACATGAACATCTACACGACAGTATTGAACTTCACCATTTGCCGAGACAGATGAATAACAAGACGGGTGAATTGCATCTGGGCTATATGTGTATATGTAGGAGAGACTTGACTTCAAAGAATCATTATACTAAGCAGTCATAACAGAACATACATAGACACTGCCTTGTGGCTTCCACGTACCTTGTTGGCCTCCTGCAAAATAGTCATTGACAAGGTCACGAAACGTGATGACATGAATACTGTTGAAAAAGAATAAGCATCAGGCAATGCTTCTGTTTTATCCATCCATAGTTGTAAGCTTATTAGAGGGTTCATAAGATCGAAGGGTCTCTCTTTACATATTAGCATTGTGGAGTTCTCTTCAAAAGGGCCTTGTTTTACCTCATGCTGACACCGAAATTCTTTAAAAAAAATAAAACAAAATATCTGATATCTGCTCATCTTCAGCAAATATTAGTGTTCCTGACCTGTTGGGGACAACACAATTATCCTAGAGACTATGATTTTGAATGCATTTTGAATTGTTTCACATTTTCATCTTAAGCTTGTGATGTCAATAACAATGCATGTATCAAGACACTGTTTTACTTTCTTCCTTAGAGATATTGCCAAGACACCATCTCTTCACAGCACGCGTCCAAGATGAAAAAATTTCTGTCGACACTATCATGTTCTATGTATAATAGAACAACAAAGACAGGCATCAGTAAAGCTGTCTTCCCTATTTCATACACCATGTCATAGATAACCACAGGCAACTTCAAACCCAGGTAAACCTCACTTTAAGGCAAGACTTGTTTCATGGGGCTTAATAACTGAGGCAACACCAAAGATTTGCTCAAGTGTCTAGCTTCATCTTTGCAATGGGGTCCAATAATAAATCAGATTCAGCAAAGACATGGTCCTTTCTAGTTAGCTAAACAATACCTTCTTATTGTCATTGAACACCAGGGATGCTGAGAGATCCTGTATGAAGCACTCTGGGGAGTATCTACAAGAAAGAAAAGTATGGAAACATCAGCAAAACCAGCATAGTAATGTTATGAAATGCTAGATTTCTAACACGTTGAAAAGTTGCTTACCTCTCCCAATCGAGCGTTTATTTTCAAAGGAACCAAATCATCTGCCCGTGTCACACCTATATTAACAATTGCGGTGGCAGCTCCTGACTCATGAGCGGCTCTGTCACCCAAAAGTGAAGATATAAATTACTATTTGAACCATTCACATTGGAAGATAACACAACTATAACTATTACTTCTTGCTTTCTTTTGTTTATCATCAGAGCGGAAGGGGAACCTTTGATAGCCAAAGAAGCAAACTCTACTTAAGCCACAGAATTAGGAAATAATAAAATTGGATCTTTCCTGTTGCCAGGCACGAACTGAAAAGGAAGCAAGATTCTTGACAAAAAATGAATATCAGATGGAAAACAGAGCCCAAATACACCTAATGAGGAGGGGAAAAGGAAAATAAGCAAGCATTGCAGGATGCATGTCCATATATAGAACAAGAAATGCCCCAAAATAAAAGGCTAAACAGGGAAAATAAAATGACACGTTGGTCCCCACAATCCACAACAGGAATTATCAGCACTGTTAGACCTGAAAATATGATCATCTGCACAATTTAGTCATGCAGCAGTAATGAGAAAGTGCCATTAGATTCATCACCAGATTCACGACAGTCAGCCTGCACAACATCTTCAGCAATATCTAATGACTAGATAAAGCATGAAGACCATTTACGGTGTTCTTCACTACTCAATCATAAAAATGTACTGCCTGGTAAAAGGTAATTGTCTGAATCATGGAATATAGGCACAAGATGAAAAACATACTTAATGAGGCGGTAAGCAGACATTGTCATCAAAGATGATCCTAAGACCAGAAAAGCATCGCACTCTCTAGCAGCTTCCATGGCTCTGTCAGCCCTATCTTTTGGCACGTTATCACCAAAAAATACAACCTTCAAGGAAAAGCAAGTAAATAAGACCATAGACAAAGTAATAAAGAGAATTTAAACAGGAGTTTTCTCCTCTGAGTAGCAAACATGGGAATTAGAAAGAATTCTTAATTCCTTCTCTTTTTCAAAATATTTAAATCAATGCACGATGCAGGTCCTCATAAAGTACTGCTAAGTATTACATACACACTATAATCCAACTACAAAGTGCGTCCAAACTTCTCATATGTAATATTCTTCCTACCATAGCACACTGATGGCTTCGAGATGCCACAGAAACTTTACTTCTCTGTTTACTCCTACTTTTGAAACAATAGAAGAGGTCCATCAGCACATCAAATGCCTATATATCATCTTGAAAATGGCAAAACAAGCACATCTAAAAATCTCTTTTCCTTTTCTTTTTTGGTGGTTCACAGTAATCCTTAGTAAAAGGGTTAAACCTACATAGGGACAAGAAATGAGACAACATCAAAAGACCATGGCTATTTCATATTAAGTCCTTCCATTCCTAGATATGACCCCAAGGAGCATTTTTTCAAGAAAAGTGGGAAAGAGCATATTAAGTTGCTTTTGTAAAGATACTTGGACCACAGTGATAGATGGACAATTTCCTTTTTCAAACAGTATAGACATAAGTAAGAAGACATACTTGACCTTCAATCAACCGTTAAGGAGCTAATTACTAAGAAATTCTACAAAAGGAAAATGTAAAATGTAGACAAAGACCCATACATCTGGTTTAAGCACCCCACCACATTTTTGGCAAGTAGGGATTGTAAAATCCTCCTCCCAGAATTTCTCATCTATCTCAATGTCACCATCGGGCCTCTGCTTCATACCAAAGCTCTTGTCTGAACCTGGGTTTCCATGATCCAAACTTTCTATTGCAGCTGCCCACTACAGCAAAACGATTACCTCAGCTCAGTTACTGACCATTCGAATTATCAGCAAAATGATTACCTCATTGCAAACATACTGGATAAAAAGGAAAGGGGAGTCACAGTGGAACCATATGAATGTACTGGGATTCAATACAGCAGAAAGGAAGAAAATGCAATAGCGCTAGAAAAAGTAAGTACTAAGAGCCAACCTTTGGGTTGAGAGCCTTCAGCTCTTCTTGGAACAAATTACGGCAAAAAGAAGATCCACAATCTATACAAATTACAGTATAAACAGTCCCATGTATTTCCAGTGGATTGCTACCAGCACGATGGTGCAATCTGAAATAAGTTCAGAAGAATTATTAATATCCAACTTTATCCTCCAATTTCTGAAAATGTCATAAAATTTCCACATCCAGTTACCTGTCAACATTTTGGGTAATCATAAAATCTATTCGACCAGCTTTTTCTAGCGACGCAAGGGCATAATGAGCCATGCTAGGCTGTGCTGCGGTAAACTTTCTCCATCCAGCATAGCTCCTTGCCCAATATCGCCTACGGGCCCGTTTAGAACGAACAAACTCCTAATAAATTGTCATGGAATTAAAGTCAAAAAATGAGAGACACTAAATATCTTAGGCATGGTTAGACACTTAAACAGATGAAAACAACATAGAAGCCCCAAGAAGAAACTGAAACTATGTTATCAAGCAAGAACTGGGAACAAATCTTCTCCATATGCAAAGTCAGCTAATTACACCACACTATTGTACTTTCAGTAGGATCATACTTCCTTGAATGTCCTCCTTTATTTTCTTAGGTGTGACCCCAACCCTCATTTTATACTACTTCCATAGACACATCTTAACTGGAGTATTCCGAAGACACTCATGTGACAAAAATGTTTCCCATGGAAAATGCTCTTTCAATTAAATGAGTTGGCTTCCAATTCTCACCAACTACTTTATTTCAGCCTCTTCCTTATCCAAAATTTGTATATATGTACTAGAACACCCTTCAAACTCAAATTTATCCCCATAACTTGCTTTCTGATTGAACTGTCCCTGCATATTCGCTTCATCTCTTCATAATAAGCAGAGTGTTGCCATTAACATAATGAAATCAGTAAACCAAAAAAACAAAAAAAAAAAGAAAAAAAAGAAGGAAATCGGGAAGCTGCAAATCCCAGCACGTGCCTTCAGATCACCTGATGGGTAATTGGCCTGAAACCCGTGCTATAAGCCCCATTTGGACTGCACAAAACAAATAAAAGTTAGAAGGGTTTGTCTTAGCTACGAAAGAACCACTCAACATAAATACAATGGAGAGAAAATTACAAACTGTCACGTTTGGCATGAAAGCTTAGCATGAGAGTGCAATCGTACAAACACGACCACATATGCTGAAAATACATATATACCACAAGGCTATGCAAAGTGCATAGCTTGAAGATTAGTGTTAGGCATGAAAATTCATGCAGCATCACAGCAAGATCTGTCTTCCAGTTCTTATCAGTCACTTTAATTATCCTAATTAAAAGATACAGAATAGCCATGAAAACATACTGAAACCATCTTTGATAGAATTAGTTCAGAACAAATTAACAAGAAAAGTGGCTGTTACCATCTTGAATCATCTCCAGGATGATATATTCCCACCCATCAGTGATTTCTATCCATTTAAATGTCTGCTAACATAAAATATCACCATAAACATAACTAAAGAACCTTCTATAATCGGGAATACCACACTCTGTACTCATTCCAGCTCCGGTCAAAACCACAAGCTTCGTACTGCAAGCCAATTTAGACAATGCATAAGCAACATGAATTTAGTCGTGGAACATTCATCTCACTAGGAAACAAGACACTTGGGAACATAACCAAACGTACCTTGATTCAAAAAACTGATGCAAAGAATCAGTATCCTTAAGGCTTGGAGGATCTGAATCAGGCACCATCTTCTTGTCCCTCAAGAATTTGGGGGGTGCTTTCTCCGGATTCCCTGAAGAAACCCCGGGGACCGATATGCGAGCATTTATGCGAACCGACCTCGCGAAAATGACTCTCCCAGCTCTCACACAAAGGTTGGAAACCTTATTATAATCAAACAGAGCCTCTACCAAAACCCGAAAGCCGCTCATCAGCACGACAGCGTCAATCAAATGCCAATCTATTTGACGACAAACGACTCAAAACTGGACCGAAACAATGGAAAACACTTGCCGGCAATTTTACCTCCCAGCATTTGCCTCAAGCCCGTAATAGTCTGTACATGCAGAAACGCGAATGATCAATCGCAGGACCGACAAACGACGCCAAATTGCAAACCCACATCTAAAAGCAAGAGGTTTTTCCACGAATTCGAAGACAACAGACCGAAAAGAAAGCACTCCAAAGAAACCCAGATGATAGGTTGAACCGAGTATGGATTCAATCAGAGAGAGAGAGAGAGAGAGAGAGAGAGTTACATGAAGGAAGGAGGAATGAGGAGGTGAACGGAGGAGGGTGATCGCCATTGCAGAGATTGACAGAGGTGGCCTGCCAAGAAGAGTCGGAATTTTTCACAGAGAGAGAGAGAGAGAGAGATTGAGCGCATCGGCGACCGGTTCAATATGGGCCATTCACAGCAGAAGGCCACGTTCCACAGCTTTCCATCCTTAAAAATTCAGATTTAACTCTATTATAAGAATATACTCAAAATTTAGCCTGGTGTTGGCCCAGGGGCTAAGCCAGAGGTGTATTAAGTGTGGCTCGGGGGTGGTGGGTCACCCCCGTGTCGGCTTGGGGTTTTCGGCGCGGGCCTCAGTTCTGCCAATCCAATACCAAAAAAAAAAAAAAAAAGAAAGAATATACTCAAAATTTAGCCTATATATATATATGTACACCCACATGCCTGCTTTTTTATTAATATGACTAAAGTCCATATAAGTCGGAATTTTCGCATGAATAAGAATTAGTGAATTCAAAATCTCAACAAGCTATGAAATAAAGATTAGTTATTTGCAAAACTATGAGGGAAAGTAGGTAATTTAGTAAGTTATTAATAATTTTACGTAGACTTACCAACACTTGTAAAAAATTTACCAACACGAAAATAATCAAATACTGTTTTGGCACGGACCAATAGAATTCCACTATTTTTGGGGAGGGCCCAGTAGAATAAAAATTCAACTGTAATATTGCTGCAATAAATGCAGCTCCCCAATTTGACATTTCCTCATTTCATTTGGCCTGGAAACACCGTTTGGCATTACTCGACACTATTTGACACATTTCTGTACACAACAAAACAAAACAAAAAGAAGTTTTCTATTAAAATGTTTAATATTGTCTCTAATCTTGAACATTTTCATATAATTTATGAACTATAGTGAATATATATCAAAGTTTAGGGATCGCATGACATATTAAGTTAAAGTTCAGGAAATGCATTGAATATATTAAAAGTTCATTAACCACGTTGTACATTAATCCAAAGTCTAAGCTTATTGGATCACCTCCCCTCTCCCTTCATTAATGGCCAACTAAATGATTATCACCCTAAGAACCTAGACATGCCATATCTTCACTTAGACTAACCAAGTAAACCAAGCTTATTTGACCACTTATGCCTTGGCCTAATTAGGATAATCTAATACTCATAATTACCAAATCTTAAGCTCTTAAATGTTAAGACCAGAGAAACTATTGGCACAGTAAATAATGTCACTATAAGCCTAGATGAACTCATAAGCAAGTGAGAGTGCCACCTCTTACCAATAGTTAGGAAATGTGTAAAAATTTCATTGGATCATTTAGTATACATTAATGAGGGTCATCGTTACAAGAATGGTTATAAATATGCCCTCTCCCTCCATTTTCCACCACCACTCACCCACCCTTTCCCCTCACCTCGATCGTTCACTCACCTGCCCCTCACCGTTGATTGTAAAGTGTAAGTGGAACTCCTAGAACTAAATTAGGCGGTCCGTTTGTCATTCAAAGCTTGGTTGTTGATAACTCTATAAAAATAGAGTTATTTTACCTATTTTATGCAACAATTAATGCAATATATATAAGAAAATATTTGAATTTTCTTTTGATTATTCGAATTTTCCTTGTTTATGCAGAATAATGAAATATGAAGAAGATAAAGAAAATAAGGGCAAATATCAAGAATTCAAACAAAAAAAGCAGTAGAATATGGATATCAAATTAGGAAATTCTTGATTTTGTTCCCTAATATTATCTACAAGCGTTGGAAGATAGATATCTGTGATATATCCTTTGAAGAGGAGAATATTGAGAGGGAGAGAGAGCAATTAGGTTTTTGTTAAATCGTTTTTCATTCTTTTGAGAGTTTTTCAAGTATTTTGAAGAGAAGACAAAAGTGGTGACAGAATTCTTGTTCTTTGATTCAAGATGCTGGGTTTGATTTATATTTTTATTTATTCTTCTACTATGTTTTAATTTTCTTTTGTTAGGGCTAAGATGTAGCCTAACCATGATAATGTGAATTTCATGATTTTTATATTTAACAATTGATTTCATTCATGTGAGTTATATATTATTGTGTTTAATACTTTTGAATGACTGGCCATCACTTGAATGATCTGATGTACATGTTTGAGACTGAGAAGTAATAATATGTAATTATTCATTATAATATATAACCATGAATTAAACGTGGATAAAGATATACCGCGTTATTTGTGTAGCTTTCGGTGATAAAGTGATCCAAAAGACTCATTGTAAGCTGGGAATATTCATAATTTTTAATGCACTCATGTTTATTTTAATTCACATAAAAATATAGTGGATTAATAAGCTGAGTAGGTTTGTTATACCTAGAGATAGGATAGTAAATAGATTAGGAAATTCCGCTATCACATGTTTGATATCGTTCTTGTATTCAAAACAATATGAAGTTCATATCTAGTGGTTATGATGAAATCGGATGCTCTAACATATTTATCTGATCGATTTACTGCATTTAATCTACAAATTTCGTTTTTAATTTATTCTTAATTATATTTTGATCTGTTAGATAAATTTTAGAATTAGTCTATTTTAGTATTTAATTGGTTTATTAATTATTGATCTCCGTGGGATAATACTTTTTATCATCATTATATTACTTGTTCGACACGTGCACTTGCATTTAGAATTTTACGAACAGTTGTTTGCTTGAGTTTTGGTTTGATAATGTTTTGATGTGTACAAGTCATTTCATGTCCCTGGCCATGGGCAGGTTGCTTATCGATTGGCCATGAACCGATTTTGGTCACAAGCCACGCCCCACGCCCTACGCCCTACGCCCTACGCCCAGTCATGTCATGGTCGCATGTGTATCATGTATATCATGACACTTGTTGCATATCACACCTTTAGGCCATGTGCATGTTGGCTAAATCAAAAAGTAAAAACTGATAAATGCAGGAATTGTTATAAATATTTCATTTGCAAGGATGCATAAAGAAAGACAAGATTTAACGTCACTTGATGGTGGCATCGATGCCCCAATTAAGCCAAGATGTCTCTTGGTAACAAGATGCCATGAGGAGAGTTGCAGGATGCCATGGAAGAGGGCAATGACTTGGTTGACCTAGGAGGACCCTGAGTCGGGTGTTTTCTAGATGTTGTGGCATGCAATGGCCTAGTTGAGCTAGGATGCATTGGTTAAGTCAGAATGTCTTGATTGAGTTGGGATACCCCATTTGATGACGAGAGGATAATGATAAAAGAAACACTGCACATGTTCATATTTCTTGTATGATTGCATGATAAGACATACATTCCTGCATGTAGTTGAATAGTTGCTTTAACTTTACTTTTGATTTACTATCGATACATAATGGCAGTCTATGTTCGTCTCACACGTCTTTGTGCCAAGTTAGAGGGTAACCGATCCCCTATCTTTGGGCTAGTGAATTTACTTACCGAGCTTGTCTCATTCCTTTCTTTCACAAACTTGTAGGTATGGTTGCACACGCCTTTTCTCCCCTTATGTTTGGAGTCTTGATGAGCATAGAATTTTCCTTCATGACATGATAAAGAGTGACTCAACCATTGGGATTAAAATCGGAATCAGCAAAATGGTCTCCCATCACTATTCTACCTTGCTCGTCATAATAGATAAGGATCTTGTGAGGCCACTCCGTGGCTTCAACGGCCAATCGGAACTTAACAGTGAAGGCCTCTCCTTCTCGTAGATGACCATACATAAAAGGAGGACAAAGGGAACCAATTTTGGCCCACTACTACTAATCCCATACTAATCCACAAGTGAGCCATCACCCAACTTAGAAGTTGATAGTCTCAAGCATAACCTCATCTCTTCCACCATCATGTCCAAAGAGACTTTCCTACACACTAAAAAATAAGGAGTGAGCCGAAATTCAGTAAATAAAATCTCTAAGTCTAAGGTAAGATATTGTTTTAATAGTTAACTTGTCACCAAATAAACAACATGAGTTCAAGCCAAACAAAATAACCATGCATGAATAAAGTTCTCCTTTTCTATCATGATATGCCAATAAAACCATTAACCATAATGCAAGTAAAACCAATCATAAGCAAGTCATATGACATAATATTTCATGATACAGCAATATCATCAATTGGTTTAGCACCGTACACAAGAATATACAAGGGTGCATTTATACTTGTCATAAAGTTAACCACCGCACACATATGATTGAATCCATACTTGTCATAAAGTTCATCACCACATACATACAAGTAAAATCATACAAGTCACTAGCTAGGACCTTGATTCGTGAGACATCTTAACTAACACGATATTGTCACCACCATCACATGGGGGACAAAATTATACATACCCTTTGCTACATCTCAGCCCATTCATCATGGGTGTTATCTACATCAATGAGGATAGATATACCATTGTCATGATGATCAACATACCATGACTACAAGAGCCATGTCATACCTTACTATACAAGCCAAGTCATATTATAACCACAAGGGCTATGTCATACCATACCTTGACTATAAAAGTCAAGTCATACCATGACTACTTGAGCCATGTCATAATAGGATTTCATCTCATATTAATATTGTAGAGAATTGTCAAATATGATAGCACATTTGGTTGACTCCAAAGTTTTAACCTAATGCTTACATAAGGGAATTCACTCGGAGGTAAATAGCCCGTTGCAAAAGGTCTTAATCATATAGTATTATTTGCAAGCAATTCATCTTAACATAACAATCACCATGTTCATTATCATATTTTGTCATTTCTCATGCACTTCAACACCACACCTAAAAGAAACAATCAAACATGTTCTAATCATGTAAACCTACGAAATAAATTAAACAATTACAACACATTTGCATCCCCATTTCACATACTTACACTAAGTTCACATATATCAACCAACCAAATGAAAAGCACTAAGTGAATTAACCCAACTTAGCATCTAGGATTTTCACTTACCTTAAAGAGTTAGAAACACAAGATGGCTTGGGTGGTTAAGGTTGTGAGTGAATTTAGACAAGAAAGTGGAGCTTTTGCTATAGAATATGAGTAGTAAGAAGAAGTAGTAATGTGTGCCTAAAATGAAGGGGTAAGGCCCCCTATTTATAGTCTTCATCCATGGCTATACAATGATTGCCTTAGTTAAATGCAAAGCTAAATGTTCCAACAGAAAAACCTCACTTGACTTAACTTAAGTTTGGGTGGCAAGTCTACTTACAACTTACATGAGGTGTCCCTAGTAGAATGATTATGGGACAAGTGCTCCAATGAAAAGACTTACATTACCTAGCTAGGGCTTTTAGGTGGTAATCCTAATTGTATCATGTGACTCTAGTGCAATGATGTTAGGGAAAATTAGTTAGCTAGTCAACAAATGGTCCAATAAAATTTTGACACGAGAAGATATTTTGGAGGGGATTAGGATGAACCATTATCATTGGGCCAAGCAAGCGCATCAATCTCTATGCATTAATTGACTATAAGCATGAGTCACCAAAATATTAATGACCATAGGCATAAGTCATCCAAACCAGTAATGAACTATAGTTAAAATAGGTTACGTAATTCATGATGTAAAAACCAACCAAATTAATGTCTCAACCCAAAGCATAGTTAAAAATTTTGGTAAAGAAAAGAGAAATGGCATGCCAATTGAAGAGATACAAATTAAAGAAACCGATATTCATTCTAGACACTAGTGTGTCTAAAAAATTTTGAATTTACTAAAATCATTGATGAAAGATATCAAAATTAGAAAAATCTCAATTCAATAAATTATGAAATTCAGAGCATATCAGTCCAACTAATATAACTATAACGATCACTAAAAATCATATTAAATATTATTATTAAGTGCAGAAAATTCAGGATGTCATAACTTCTTTCTTGAAATTTCGTTCTTGAACAAAATTTGAAAATACCTCATCCAAAGCTTTCCTTGTCTTACAAGGCCTATGGCTAAATTATAAGTGTAGAATTTAATACAGGAGAAGAAAAGAGAGCGATGTAGAAATTGATAAAGGAGAAACGAGGAGAATGTGTAAAATTGATTAGGGTTTTTCATGTCTCACACTTTTATTATTAGATAATACTTAATGACCATAATAACCCTCACATTGTAACACTCTCCCTCAAACTGGAGCATAGATATCAAGCATGCCAAGCTTGTTATAAATATATTCAACCCTACTACTCTCTAAAGACTTGGTGAAAATATCAGCAAGTTGCTCACTAGTCCTAACATGACTAGTAGAAATTAACTCTAGCCTGAAGCTTCTCATGGATAAAGTGACAATCAACTTCAATATGTTTGGTATGCTCATGGAATACTGGATTTGAAGTAATATGGATTGCTACCTGATTATCACACCACAACTTCATTGGCCTAGGATTTTCGAATCCACGTTCATCTAATAGCTGACGTATCCAAATTAATTCACAAGTAACTTGAGCCATAGCTTTATATTCTAATTCTGCACTAGATCTAGCTATAATACTTTGCTTCTTATTCTTCCAAGATACTAGGTTTCCTCCCACAAAAGTGGAGTAACCCGATGTAGACCTTCTATTTGCAGGAGACCCAGCCCAATCAACATCCAAAAATGCTTCCACTCCTCTGTGACTATGATCACCGAAGAAAAGACCACGACTTGGAGCGTGGTCTTTTCTTCAAGTATCTCAAAATTCTAACTACAGCATCCCAATGAGAGGTACGAAGAGAAAACATAAATTGACTCGCAATACTCATAGAAAAAGAAATATCGGGTCGAGTGACAATCAGATAATTCAATTTTCCAACAAGCCTTCGATATCATTTTGGATCATTCAATAGTTCGCCTTCCTTTGCCTTTAATTTTGAGTCAGCTTCCATGGGTGTATATAGGGGTTTTGCTCCTAGCATACCTGTCTCTCTAAGCAAATCCAAAACATATTTGTGTTGTGAGATATGGATACCTTTCTTTACCTGTGCTACTTTGATACCCAAAAAATATCTAAGTCATCCCAAATCCTTTGTTTGAAACTGTTGTTACAATTGCAATTTCAATTCATCAATCCATGTAGAATCATCTCCAATTATGACAATATCATTTACATAAACTACAAGAAATATCCGAGCAACTCTTGAAACATGGTAAAATATAGAATGATCTCCACTACATTTAAACAATCCAAACTGGAGCACCACTTCTGTAAACCTCCCAAACCAGGCTCTAGGATTTAAAGATTTCTTCAAACGACAAACATGACCAGACTCCAGGTGGTTGCTCCTATGCATTTTTTCATTTAAATCACCATGAAGAAAGGCATTTTTAACATCAAGCTAAAAAAAGAAGCCAACGAGCAGAAGTAACCAACAAAAGTAAAAGACGAACAGAAGTCATTTTAGCTACTGGAGAGAAAGTATCACCATAATCAACCCCATAAACTTATGCATAACCTTTAGCAACAAATCTAGCCTTGAGGCGAGCAAGAGAACCATCAGCATTAACCTTAACAGCGAACACCCATTTACATCAAATAATAGTTTTTCTTTCAAGTAGAGGAATAAGATCCGAAGTTTTGTTTTGGTCAAATGCCATTAGTTCCTCTTCCATAGTTGTCTTGCAGCCTTGACTAGATCATGCTTTAGCAACAGTTTTAGGAGTAGGATGTTTATCAATAGTGTCTAAACTAGCTCGGAAAAAAGCAAACGGACCAGAATAGGTGACAAACTGTGCAATAGGGTGTTGGGTACAACTGCGAACCGCTTTGCGATGAGCAATAGGGATATCAAGATCAGTATGTGATAGGCTTACCTTAGACTTAGAAGACGGAGATGTTGAAATAGGCAGAGGTACATTTGCAGGGGGCTCCACATGTTGATGATGGAGTCTAATGTATACATGCTAAATTGGTAGAGGGATTGGAGGAGAATCCGAAGTGGGTTTCATAATGACATATGTAAAGGAATCATCATCCACTGTAGGAGGCTTTATTGGTTCATCAGAATAAATAGTCGACTCAAAAAAGAAAACATCTGCAATGGTGAAATATTTATGCAAAGGACAGTAACAATGATATCCCTTTTGTGTATGAGAATACCCCACCAAAATGCATTTAAGAGACTGAGGGTCTAGTTTGGAAAGTAGGGGTGTGTAATCGAATCGGGTTTACCCGGTTCCCGGTCTGGCCCACCCGGAAAACAAGGTCGGGAACCGGTTCCAGTTGAAACTGGTCCGAGAACCAGTTCCCAAAATTCAAACCCTGTTTGAACCGGTTCGGGAACCAATTTCGAGGGATTACCCACCCGGGAACCGGATCGACCAAACCGATTCGGAAACCGGTTTGAGAACCAGTTTTTAAGGCAGCCCAAAAAGACCAAAACCCTAATTTGTTTCTATCTTTATTATTTACCTCTTAGGCTCTCACACCCGCAAACTTCCTCGAGCTCGCAACCCCCGCCGATCCTGGTTCCATCCTGGCGCTGACGCTGCTTCCTCTCACCCATCGTCACCTTCCTCCCGCGACACCCGCAGCCCGTGAGATCCCAACGTTGCCACTCCACCTCTCCCCGCTCCGTGCCCCCCAAAATCGTGACGCCACCTCTGTCAACCCGGTTCCTGGCTGCTCGCCAGCCTTGCTCCGAGCTCCCCTCCTGAGCTCCACCGCCAAATCCAGCTCCCCATCGCGCTACTTCCTCATCTACGTTCATCTGCTTCCTCGTCGTGCCATCGCCAGCTCCCCATCGCTTTGGGTACCCTTATCAAAGTGTTGCCTTTCGGTCAGTCTTTGTAGTATTCTGTCTCATATTGGTACCATCTAAACTCGGTTCAACTGATAAAATTTTTTGCGACATTGACTAAAGATTTCGCATTTTGGTTCAGGTTGCTTGCTATTTTCACTCAAAGTTCAAGTCCAGTGATTCAAGTACCTACAAAAAGAACGGTATGGAAAGTTGCTCCCGTTCTAACTAACAGTGTTTTAACAACATGTTTTGTCATCTCTTCCTCCTGCAATTCTTTATCTTGCCATGCAGCTGCACCATCTTTATTATATTTGAAATTTTAAATAACCAATCTCTGGATTGGACATTACTGACTGTGGTGGAAACCTGGGCACTACTTGCATTCAAAGACCGTATACTAATTAGATTTTTTTTATCTTGTTTTGATACTGGGTGAAGTTTAAGATTTGAAAACTTCCTAAAGAAATTATCTAACGTCGCACTTGACAATATAAAGCAAGGATCATAAACAATTCTACAGTCATATCACTCTCCTCTTTGACTGTGGAGATTAACCATGTCTTTATTCTTTTTTCTTCTTTAGATTCAAGGAAGTCTGCTAAAATCCATTATGGCACTGGAGCCATTTTAGGCTTTTTTAGGCAAGACCATGTCAAAGTTGGTGATCTTGTTGTTAAGGATCAAGTATGAACACTTATGATTTATGCAATGGTTGTTCCACAAAGACAACAGACTTACCTAGGCAGTTACATTGGCTTTCAGGAATTTATTGAAGCTACTAGGGAGCCCATCACATTCTTGGCTGCAAAGTTTGATGGTATACTTGGACTTGGGTTTAAAGAGATCTCAGTGGGTGACGCTACTCTTGTGTGGTAAGTCAGTGCATGCCCTCAACTAACTGTTAGATGCCTTTCAGCACCTTCAGGAGTGTATATACAAACAAATGTCTTATCATTTGAAATTATTCCTTTCCTTTGTACCTTTATTGAATCTCTAAATTAGAGGATATGTGTAGGTATAATATGGTCAATCAAGGGCTTATTAAGGAGCTAGTATTTTCGTTTTGGTTAAATCGCAACACTGAAGGGGAAGAAGGAGGTGAAATTGTGTTTGGTGGGGCTGATTCTAGTCACTATAAGCCATAAGGGAGAGCATACATATGTTCTTGTATTTGTGTTTGGTTGGCTACCAAGACCTAATAGGTTTTTTGTCCATACTTCGGGCATTGCATTTAAGTGTCTGTTTAATTGGTTTTTTTTTTTTCAATTGACAGTTTAAGATGGCCGATGTCCTCATTGGAAATGAAACTACTGGTAAGTGTTTATGCATATTGTTATTATGCTTTTCTGGATTAATTATCATTCTTTTCCTCCTCCTTATGGCATTAAGTGATTACAAACTCTTTTTTCAGGATTTTGTGCTAGTGGTTGTTCACCCATTGTAGATTCTAGGACCTCCTTGTTGGTAGGCCCTTCTGTAAGTTTCATAAGCAATGAGAAATTGCCATTGTTCGTTCTATTAACAAATCCTTTGACACGCTGAACAATGTACATGTGCCTGAGTGGCAGATTCACTATATTTGACTATTATCATATTCTGCATTATTTGAATTTATATTTGTGAATAAACTTGATTAGTTTAGTGTTTGAAAGGGATGAAAATTGAAATAGGTAGTCAATTGTTATTTCTTGTTTTATTGTTTCACTTTTTTAACTTTTATATCTGAGGGAAAAACTTATTTAGTTCTATAATGTGAGACGAATACAATTAGGAACTCATCTTTCATTTCCGTATTCACTAGCTTCTTTATTTGAGATAATTATGCAGAAATTTTCCAAGAGCTTTGAATGGTACATGGCTTAAATTAACTTTTGTTGATTGAACATGATACTAGCAAATGGATTTCATCATCTGTTCTATTGCCGTAAAATCTCCTTGGACCATGCTAATCCGTTGTGGAAAGTGAACTACTAAGGTGATGATAAGGCAGGGCACCTTTAGATATTCTCATTCAGTGGGCAATGGTATTATAATCAATAGTTTTTTTTTTAAATAATATCTTATTACTTGGTGCTGCGCTGGATCTGGTTGACAGTTCTTCATTTCAGGGTTGTCTTTTGTCTTGTCTCCTTAGATGCTTCCACTTGGAACCATCATATAAGTAAGACTCACCCATAAGCTCAACCGTCAGGAGCAAATCAACCTTAATGTTGCCTTTAAATTTGAGGATAACAATATGGGAAGTCGAGAGGGAAAGGTTGGCTAAAATTGGGGACTATTTATCATTGTGTATGTGCTTATGCTGATCGAGATTGTAAACGCTTTATCTTACATATAAGTGTTGTACATCAATTTTTATGAAAAATAGGTTCCGATATAAATAAGGTTAACCCTGTTCCCAGATCGGAAAAACATGGTAGGTCGGGAATAGGGTCCAATGCAAATAGAGTCGGGTACATGATTTAAAAAGAGAGAACCGGTCATAACAAGGTCTGGTACAGGGTCCAGGTCTAGACCTTACCCACCCTGAACCCGATCACCTCTATTGGAAAGCTCTCGTTGATGGTCACAAATATAGCAGACACAACCAAACATATGAAGTGGTAAATGAAACAAGGATTTCGAAGGAAAAAGAAGAGTGTGTTGTTGCACCCTTAAGAATAGAGGATGACATGCGATTGATAAGATAGCATGCAATCATTATAGCATCAGCTCAAAAAGATTTGTCTACCTTCATTTCAAACATCAATGATCGAGCAACTTCTAGTAAGTGACGGTTCTTCTGTTCGGTGACACCATTTTGCTATGGTGTATCCAAACAAGAAGATTGATGAAGGATGCCATGTTGGGTCATGAATTCCAAAAAAATGATTAGAAAAATATGCTTTAGCATTATCATTTTGAAAAATACGAACAAGAGCTGAAAATTGAATATGTACTTCACTAATAAATGCACAAAATATAAAAAATAACTTAAATTGACTTTTCATTAGATATAGCCAAGTGACTCTTGAATAGTCATCTACAATAGTAATGAAGTACTTGAAACCCAACTTAAAAAGAGTAGGACAAGCACTCCATATATCAGAATGAACTGACATAAACGGTTGAGAGGCTTGTTTATTGATTCTTGGACGATAACTAATATGGTGCAATTTCCCGAACTGACATAACTCACACTCAATACTAGATAAAGATTGAAACGGAGGATCTAACTTCTTTGAACTTTCCAAGGATGGGTGGCCCAAACGACAATGGATCTACTGTGGGGAAGCTACGGAACAAACAATACTTGTAGTATCATCAAGCAAGTATAGCCCCCCCTGACACATGTCCTTTACCAATCGTCTTCCTCGTCTTCAAAACCTGAAAAACACATAAATCGAGATAGCAAGTTACGGAACAATTATATGCTTTGGTAAGCTAACTAACAAACATAAGGTTGAATGGAAAACTAGAGAGATACATAGCTAAAGATAAAGATATGGAGGATGTTAGGGGAACTGTGCCTGTGCCTATCCCTTTCACAGTGGATAGAGAACCATTAGCTAATATAACATTAGACATACTCATGAAAGTTCAGAAAGATACATAACACTCCAGTCATATGATTGGTAGCACCTAAATCAATGACCTAGGGGCAAAAGGCAAAAGAAAGACACGCTTTTGCATTATCTATCTGAACAAAAGTAGCTATGGAGGAGGACTGTGAAACTATCTGGGAAATGTGGAGTTGATTATACCTAGGAAATTCCTTCTCTGACATTCTGATCAACTTTCTTTCCGCAACGGATTGTGAAGAGGCACTAGATTCTACTACATCAACTACATTAACTGTAGCCTGTTGAGAGGGCCTTCCATGAAACTTATAACAAAATCTCTGAATATGTCCAAGTAAACCACAGTAATGACAAGTTCGAACCAAATCGATATTAGCCCCTATATGTCACTACAAGTGTTGCCAGAAGAGGGTGGTTGGCCTTTAACAAAACTACGGCTGGTGCCACCACTTCAACCACCATCACGACCTTGACTACCACCACGATTTCCTTGAGCTGCTAAGGTTGAGTTATCATCTATAGAAAATGCATCCTTAGATGGTTCACGTGAGATCCTTAGAACACGAGCAAATGTCTCAGTGAGTGAACTCACCCTATCTCCTCCAAGTATTTGGGAACAAATGGCATTATACTTTTGCCCTAATCCTCCCAAAAAACTCATAATAGCCAATTGCTTCCATTGCTCTTGCATTTCCTTGACATGAGAAATAATGGATAGTAGAGAATTAAGCTCATCATACATCCGTTTGAAATCAGCAAAATATTGAGTAAGTGGCTTACCCTTTTTATCAGCCTTATAAAATTCCCGAGACACTTCATATATCCTTGAAAGATTATTTTGTCCAGAATAAAGGACATTCAAGTAGTCTCACAACTCCTTCATAGTATTAATATGCGTAACCAAATCTGCAATTTGAGATTCAATGGAGTTCAACATTTGACCAAGAATTCCAGCATTCACAGTATCCCAATTTGTATTGGAGGTAGATATTTTACCTGTTAGATGATTCTGTTGCTTTCTCCTAGTCAACACTAACAACACGATTGTCCTCCATTGTTGAAAATTGGTGATACCTTCTCACATCTTCTCTGTCAAACGACTAGAGGATGTAAACACAACCTAAGCTACCACACCTCTATTCTCCGCCATAATTCAATGTGTACCAATATAACGCTAAAACTTTTAGCACAATAATCAAATTCAAATCCCTCAAACTAATTCAAGTCAACAAACTACCGTGATTTGTTTCAAATAGTCTAAATCTCCATAATACTTCAATCAACTCATTCTATTTCATCAAGACAAAGCGCTCAAATCATAGATTATGCCAAACCAGAAACCACCTCATCCAACATCAATTTCGTGACGAATAGGATTAGCATCTCAATCAAGCAAGTTGCTGCAATTTTTTTTTTTTTAAAAGTTTGGAGAACAACAAACACACGAGCGAACCTTAGAAGACCACACCAATCAGATTGGCTTGCACGGAGGGGCACGAGCTCAACCAGTGTCAAATCTTGAATGGATGGACAAGACCGCATGACGCCAGACGACATCGAATCTAAGCCAACAAGGCCAGATCTGAGCCTACCATGCTCGTTGGCATCAAATCTAGACTTGAGAGGGCTGGCCAACATCGGCTTGGGTTGAGTGATGCTTGTTGATGTGGCTCTGATACCATGTAGAAATTAATATAGGAGAAAAAAAGAGAGCAATGTAAAAATTGATAAAAGAAAAATAAGAAGAATGTGTAAAACTGATTAGGGTTTTCCACGTCTCACACTTTTATTATTAAATAGTACTTAATGACCATAATAAGCCTATTAGTGTTAATGACCATAATAACCCTCACATTGTAACAAATAACAATTGGTACTTGTTCAGGGTGATCAGTTCCAGGGTGGAGGATGGACTGTTCCTACCCTAAAACCAAGAATTGCCTGTTAAGGACTGGTTCGGCAAAATGGGAACCAAGAATTGCCCATTGGTTCATGGATTTACCCGAGAACCAGACCGTTGGTTCGATCCGATTTCCGAGTAGATCCATTGAACCAGCCTAGTTCGATAGTAACTCATATATGTTGTGTAATACAAGACCGAATAGCAGGTAATATACACTGTACAAACTATAAACGCTAACATAAAAATTTGGGAAATGAAACAGAAGGTAATAATTAAAACACACAATATGAAGACCAAACAGAAGACCATGTACTCATCATTTGTTGGATGATTGCACTCTGTTTAAAGGATAACATCACCACTGAGCATTATAAAGTGACTAAGATATAGAGTTGGAAATCTGCCCGCAAAACCAAACAGAAGGCTCAACGTTATTTGAAATATGAAGACAAATCTCCGTGAACAAACTAAGCTGAAACAAACATAACCGGGAAACTAGTAAAGGCAGTAGAAAACTAGAGTTGACAATTGGATTTCAAAACATAAAAGTGAAAATGTTTATATAGAGTACTAGTCTGTCCGGGCAATTCGGGTGGGCATTTTCACATTAGAATCGGGTATCGGACTGCCTGTCATCCAGTTCCAATTATTGACATCAGGAACCGGTCCGGACCCCTTGGGAATCGCCCAAAACTGGCCAGTTTAGTCCGATTCCAGGCAATTCCCAATTCTTTCGTACACCCCTAATACTTGTACCAAATGTGCAAGCAAAGCAAACACACGCACTTAATGTTTTAGACTCGTGTGATCAACCCCACATTGTCTTACAAGGCCTATCGCCTAGATCTAGCAAGGGCCAGCCTCACTGATGGCCGTGAGGATGGCCTCCCCCAGGGTTGCCCTCGCCCAGTCCTCTACGGACATCACCGGTACATATAAGAAAGAAAAAATAGAAAAAGGGAAAAAAAAAAAGAAGCAAAGGGGAAAAAATTCAAAAAAAAAAAAAAAAAAAAAAAAAAAAAAGAAAGATAGATGACTAAAATGTCCTTACCAGTCAAAAAGTTAGGACCTTACTTGAAACAAGATCCATTTAAGGCCCTTATTTGAATAAATAAAGGCACTTCAAACCCTTATTTGGAATTTTCCCATTTTTCTTTAATCACAATTCATTCCACTCAGTGCAGGTGCAGAAGGTGGCTATGGGAACTTCGACTTGAAAGCTTCCCATTTCTCAGCCCATAATGTGTAACTTGACTTCTTAGCCAGAACATCTATAGACAACTCCTTCTGCGCATCTAGCTCCTTTGCGTACATTTCAAAACTGTTCCAAGTTCTTTAAAAGTGGTTCCAACTTATTTGGGTCCTTTTCCTTTTCCGCCTTCTTGAGCCAGTCCTTCGCTTCCTCCACCTTTGCCCAAAACAAAGAATCTTGAGTCAAGCTTGCATACCGACTCCTACTCATTTTGTTGTTATTTTGTTGGGGTTCTTGTGCCACAAGAGCAACCTTTCGATTCCACCATCTGTCCAAAATCTGGAACCTCCTATTCCTTCCATCTTGATGTAATGTCCCTTCTCCTTGTGCATATCATGACAGTAATAGTGTGCGATTTCCAATGGCTCGGCGAGGAGCATGTAGAAATGGGATGCATTGATCCACTTGGACCTGCGGTGGAAATTGTGTGAGAGTTCATTCCGTTCTGCCATGCGTATGACCTCATCCCAGAACGCGCCGAGTCTGAACAGGTTCATGTTGACTGTGGACTCCCTCCTGGATGCTGCAAATTTCTTGAATGTGTCGTAATACCCAAGTTGATCCACGGACTTGTCGCAGCGTGCCTTGTACCACTCAAGTTGTGCCCTGCAGGGCGTTATCTTAGATAATTTTCCCATTTTTCTTTAATCACAATCCATTCCACTCAGAGCAGGCGCAGAAGGTGGCTGTGGGAACTTTGACTTGAAAGCTTCCCATTTCTCAGCCCATAATGTGTAACTTGACTTCTTAGCCAGAACATCTATAGACAACTCCTTCTTCGCATCTAGCTCCTTTGCGTACATTTCAAAACTGTTCAAGTTCTTTAAAAGTGGTTCCAACTTATTCGGGTCCTTTGCCTTTTCCGCCTTCTCGAGCCAGTCCTTCGCTTCCTCCACCTTTGCCCAAAACAAAGAATCTTGAGTCAAGCTTGCATACCGGCTCCTACTCATTTTGTTGTTATTTTGTTGGGGTTCTTGTGCCACAAGAGCAACTTTTCGATTCCACCATCTGTCCAAAATCTGGAACCTCCTATTCCTTCCATTCTTGATGTAATGTCCCTTCTCCTTGTGCATATCACGACGGTAATAGCGTGCGATTTCCAATGGCTCGGCGAGGAGAATGTAGAAATGGGATGCATTGATCCACTTGGACCTGCGGTGGAAATCGTGTGAGAGTTCATTCCGTTCTGCCATGCGTATGACCTCATCCCAGAATGCGCCGAGTCTGAACAGGTTCATGTTGACTGTGGACTCCCTCCTGGATGCTGCAATTTTCTTGAATGTGTCGTAATACCCAAGTTGATCCACGGACTCGTCGCAGCGTGCCTTGTACCACTCAAGTTGTGCCCTGCAGGGCGTTATCCTAGATAATTTAATAGCTAGATGAGCATTGTTCAGGTTCGGTGCACGTCCCATGTGCCGAGCTATCTTCAGACAATCTTTAGCTGGTTCTGAAATATTGTTATCCTGCACGGTGATAATAACACAACCCACAAAGTGAAGACTAAAAACTTATCATTCAGCAATAACCAAAAAGATGTCTTAGTATAAATCTACGTCATTCTGCATGCATTTGGATTAGAGAGTGAATAGAGTGAAGGAGAGCTCTGCTCCACATATTAGAGAGTGACTGCTCCAAGAAAATCCTTCCACAAAACAAGGGCACTGATAGACTATTTTAGAGTTGTATTAGAAAGCCAAGAAGATAGTGTCTCGTGTGGATTTGAGAAGCATTTAATTACCTGTGGATCTATTCCTAAGGATTGTGATGCCAAGAAGACACCAGCTTCATAGCTTGACTCGGAGAGGCCGTTGATGTTTATCCTTTTCCGGAATTGCAAAGAAAGTAGTGTTGTATAATACCTATACTTCAGATGATCCAGAAAACACTTTAGATGATCCTCAAAACTGGAAGCTGGAGAGACTATCTCGAGCATCAAATGCATCATCTTAACAACAGATGTTGCATTATCCAGGCAGATTGCTCCCTCTTCTGAACAGAATAGGTAGCTACCCAATGGCCAATACAAGCTGTTCTTCACTCCCTCTGATTGTGCAGCATCTTTAACGCAACCCTTGATGTTGCCGAAGAATTCATCGAAATTTTGTTTTCGCAGTTCTCCAACAAACTGGTCTAAAATGGGTGAAGCCATAGCGACTTGCCAAAACTGAAGCAGCAAGTGCAGTTGAGGAGTCAAGGAGGTTAGTGGAGCGAAGAACAGTTTCGGTACTACATCGTGCTTCGAGACAACGTGACAGAAGCTCCCACCCCATCTTTCTCGGAGAATGGCTCGGCAAAGGGACTCGTTGCCAAGCAAGGGAGTGCCGAAGGTGAGGCAGAGGACTGAGATGGGAGAAGCAACGGGCTGTAGACGGGAGAGGAGCCAAAGAGCAGTGAGAGAGGCGGTTGTTGCTCCAAAGGAATGGCCAGTGAGGATAATCACCTTAACTCTAGCCAGAAATTCCTTAATCTGCATGCAGGAAGCAGCTCAATGCTTGAAGGGTTTTGTGCTTTTGGCTCTCAGAATGAAAGCAAGAATTGAGGAAAACTTAATACATGCATGACCCAAGGGCATTTTTGATTAGTTCAAATATGCCGGATGACTAATGTCATTTGACTCCCCCCCCAAAAAAAAGAAAAAGAAAAAGAGAGGACTATGGAGACTACTATATTGACAGTTTACTGCTGCAAACTACGATGAAATAATGGCTCAGTAGAAAGAATACATCTAGATTTTCAACACATGGCCCAGGAATACGATAAATGAAGAACAAAAATAACCTAGATTAGTAATTTAGTACTGTCCAAGAACTATCCAATGTATATATCTACTGCACCAGCTTAATCTCTCAAAACAGATTCCAGCAGTCATGCACAGTTCAATAAGACTGTCTAGCTGTTTGTAACCAGTAAGTTAAACAAAACAAATATGGTCCTTCCGAAGAAAACCTTGATAGTTAATGCATCTCTGTTGCTCTCAGATAAATTTGCTTTTTTGCTTTCTAGTGGAAAAGAAATCAGCTGCAGGATTTCCAGAATGAGGGATGGCCAATAGATTTTCAAGAGTTCTTAATTAATTACACCCTCACATCACCTTCACATATAAGGGTTAAGAATTAGTATCTTAATTTGCTTTCTATGTAAATTTTAAATCCTACCAAATCCATTCAAATTAGTAGGAGGATTTGTGGAATTTGTGTATATTGCAGTGAGTTTTTCCAGATAAGTCCTTGAAAAAATTAAATCACATTAGATTAAATTAAATAAATATTAACTTTGATAAAAAAGGAACATTGCAATCTCATGCTATCAAACTCAACACTCTTTTCTTCTTGTTATCAAGTGCGTGGAATGAACACACTGTTAAAAGAAGAATAGAAGACCCTGCAAGCAAGCACTGCTGAGGAAGGAAAATGCAGAGATGCCACCTCATTAAGTACTGTACACTTATAATTCTGCCATGCAAATGTTGATACATTTCCTGCCAACTGCCCTTATCTTGGTTCTTTTCTGCTTTGAAAATAAAATAAAACTGCGGCTTTTTGCGCCCTTGAAATGTCATATTGACATGTAGTAGGTCTGGACTAAACAATCCAAATTATGAATCACAAGATGGGTAATGTCCATAGGCCGATTAATTTATCAGGAGTTGACTGAAAGCTAAACCATAATTTCATGAAAGTTGATGATCCTCGAGTGATGGAAGATGTGACAAAATTACCCAGAAAAGAACTAAAGTTGTATATGGTCAAACTTCTAAGTTGAAGTCAAACAAGGCAAAAGCGACTGCACCTGGTTTTGGAAATCCTCTTGCTGGTAAAACCCCAAGAAGAGACGGACAAATCCAGCGTCCACCTTGACTGTCCCCTCACTATTGCCATCGCAACTCAACAGCGAGAACAGATCCTTGCATCCGCACTCGCCCAGCGGCATCAGGGTCCCACAGCTCGGATAGGAACCGTCAATCTCCTGGACGCCTGAGAACGCCAGGTACCCAACCTCTCCACATTGGTCCACCACGAAGCTCCTCGGAGCGGTGGAGTTCGCGAAGCTGCACAGCCTCCACGACTCCTCCAAGAAGGGCGTCGATGCCAGGAAACTCGCCAGCATCTCGCTGCTCTCGAACCTACATCAGTAAACACAACTGGGTGAGAAAGGAGGCACTTCGACATCTGGTGATAAAAGGGCAACAGAGAGAGTTGGGTTTGTCACGCACGGTGATGACTCGGTCTCCATGGAGAGTGCTTGAATCTTCCGTTCTCTGTTTCGAGCATGAAGGTCTGGCCTCGGCTGTGTTTGTGAAAATGTCTAAATGGGAGTGGATAGCTCTTTGCCCAATATCGCCTACAGGCCCGTTTAGAACGAACAAATTCCCAATGAATTTTCATCGAATTAAAGTCAAAAAATGAGAGCTGCTGAAGATCTTAGACACAGTTAGACACTTAAAAAGATGAAAACAACAGAGAAGCCCCAAGAAGAAACTGAAAAGATCTTATTAAAGCAAGAACTGATAACAGGTCTTCTCCATATGCAAAGTCAGCTAACTACAACACACTATTGTACTTTCCATAGTACCATATCGTTTATAACAACCGAAATCCAACAAACTTACTTGAATATCCTCCCTTATTTTCTTAGGCATGACCCCAATCCCGATTTTATGCTACTTCCATAGACACATTCTAATTGAAGTATCCCAAAGACATTCACGTGACAAAAATGTTCCCTATGGAATATGCTCTTTCAATTAAATGACCTGGCTTCCAATTCTCACCACCTATTTTATTTCTGCCTCTTCCTTATCCAAAATTTGTATATATGTACTAGAGGACCCTTCAATTTCAAATTTATCCTCCATATTTGCTTCATCTCTTCATAATAAGCAGAGTGTTACTACTTACATAATGAAATCAATAAACAGAGAGAGAGAGAGAGAGAGAGAGAGAGAGAGAGAGAGAGAGGGGAGGGAGGGAGGGAGGGAGGGAGAAAAGCGAAGCTGCAAATCCCAGCACATGCCTTCAGATCACTTGATGGGTAATTGGCCTGAAACCTGTGCTATAAGCCCCATTTGGACTGCAAAAAACAAATAAAGTTGGAAGGGTTTGTCTTAGCTATGAAAGAACCAGTCAACATATATACAATGGAGACAAAATTACAAATTGTCACATTCGGCATGAAAGCTTAACATGAGAGTGCAATCATACAAACATGACCACATATGCTGAAAATAGATATATACCACAAGGTTATGCAGAGTGCATTCCTTGAAGACTAGTGTTACGCATGAAAAATGACGCAGCATCACAGCAAGATCTCTCTTCCAGTTCTTCCCAGTCACTTAATTATCCAAATTAAAAGATATAGAATAGCCATGAAAACATACTCAAACCATCTTTGATATAATTAGTTTAAAACAAATTAATGAGAAGAGTGGCTGTTATATCTCAAATTAACCAGAATGAAATATCTCCACCCATCAGTGACTTCTATCCATTGAAATGTCCGCTATATGTAAAATATCATTCTAAACATTAACAAAAGAACCTTCTATAATCAGGAATACCATACTCCATGCTCATTCCAGCTCCAGTCAAAACCACAAGCTTCGTACTGCAAGCCAATTTAGACAAACATAGGACAGCAACATGAATTTAGTCATGGAACAAGACACTTGGGAGCATAACTAAAACTAAGATGTCATCGCAGGCAAAGGGTAAAGAAAACTTCCAGATCGGACCTTGATTCAAAAAACTGATGCAAAGAATCAGTATCCCTAAGGCTTGGAGGATCTGAATCAGGCACCATCTTCTTGTTCCTCAAGAATTCGGGTGGTGCTTTCTCCAGATTCCCCAAAGAAAGAAACCTCAGGGACCGATGTACGGGCATTTATGCCAACCGACCTCGCGAAAATGACCCTCCCAGCTCTCACACAAAGGTTCGAAACCTTATTTTAATCAGAAAGAGCCTCTACCAAAAACCCAAAGACTGCTCATCAGCGCGACAGCGTCAATCAAATGCCAATCTAGCTCACGACGAATGACTAAAAACTGGACCGAAACACGGGAAACAATAGCCGGCAATTTTTACCTCCCAGCATTTGCCTCTACATGCAAAAACAGAGGTTTTTCCACGAATTCGAAGGCAACAGACCGAAAACAGAGCACTTCAAAGAAACCCAGGTGATACGTTGAACTAAGTATGGATTCAATCACGAGAGAGAGAGGGTTACGTGAAGGAAGGAGGAATGAGAAGGCGAACGGAGGAGGGTGGTCACTATTGGAAAGATGGGCGGAGGTGGTCTGCGAATAGGTAATGATTTCGAAATCTCAACAAATTATGCAATAAAGATTCGTTATTTGCATTTAACCAAAAAAAAAAAAAAGATTCGTTATTTGCAAAACTATGAGCGAAGTGGGTAATTAGTAAGTTATTAATTAAGTTACATAGAGAAACAATCGTCGGTTGGTCGGTCTTTTCTGCCACTTACCAAATGCTGGTAAAAAGATTTACCGACACCAAAAAATCAAGTACGTTTTTTTTTGGCACGTATTATTAGAATTCCACTATTTGGGGAGGGCCCAGTAGAATAAAAATTCAACTGTAATGTTGCTCCAATAAATGGTGCTTCCCCAATTGGACATTTCCTTATTCTGCAGGTTATTACATTTCACTACAAAACAAAACAAAACCAAAAAAGAGCTCTCTTCCCCGGGTACTTTATTTACAAACTGAAGTACCTGTGGTTTGGCCTTCAAGTAGCGTTGTCTGCATTGAACACAATTACACCATAGATGAAGAACTCCGCATAAGCAATGATGAATGTCATTGGTTTTTTTTGGAAAAATAACACAAATGGTCCATGAATTTTAGCTTAATGTGCAATGTAGTCTATAAACTTTTAGTACATGTTCAACTTTGTTATTGGATTATATAAAATATTTAATATTGTTCCAGATTTTAAATAGGTTAATACCCTGAAAAACTCCAAACTGGTACACTTGTGAGAAATTTACCCTAAACTATTTTTTTTACCATGAAAAACCCCAAACTGGTATACCTATGACAAATTTATCCCGACTGACTATAAAAAAACCATAAACTAGTACATTTATGACAAATTTATTCCAAACTAATTTATTTGACTACAAAAAACCCTCAAAATGGTAAATTCGTGACAAATATACCATATGCTAAATTGGATTAATACTACAAAAAAATCATAAAAATTGTAAACGGTGACAAACAGAGCGTAAAATCCTAAATTGGTATACATGCCAACTGTCATGTATCATTTAGCTTAATAATTTGATAATAAAATTTAACGAAAACTAATAGAGGATAAATTTGTCACAAGTGTACCAATTTGGGGTAAATTTGTCACAAGTGTACCAGTTTGGGATAAATTTGTCAAATGTATACTAGTTTGGGGTTTTTAGTGATCAAAAAAATAGTTTGGGGTAAATTTGTCACAAGTATACCAATTTGGGGTTTTTCAAGGTATTAACCCAATCTTAAATTAATGGAAGGACAACACTAAACGTTTTATACAGTTCAGGGATCATATTAAATATATATCACAAGTTTAGAAATCACATCACACATTAGGTTAATGTTCATGGACCATATTTAACAAATTAAAAGTTAAGGGATCACGTATACTGAGCCAAAGTTTAAGGACCATTTGTGTCATTACTCTTTGATTTTTCTTTAATTGCAATCCATTCCATTCAAAATAGGAGCAAAAGGCTAAGTAACACTAATACGCGACGCAACATAACATAACCTAGGTAGCACGGACACTGCGACACGACACGCGACACGACACGATACGACACGTGACACGTTATTTTTAAAAAAATAGAGAATTCCGACACATTCCGACACGTTATATATTAAATGAATATTTTTATTTTTAATTAATTTAATTCAAATTCAGTATTTTTATTTTTTGAAATTATATTTTAATCTCTTTTATTTATTTTTCCATTAAAAAAAATATCCACTAAGATCCACCCCACCCCCTTTTAGTTCTTTCTCTCGTCCATTTTCCCCTTCCCCAAAATTTATTTTTCTTTCCCTCTCTACTATCGTCCGTTCCCTCCCCCAAATTTATTTTTCTTTCTGTCCCCGTCTCTTCCCCTCCCCCAATACGCAACATCAAAATCCCCTCCGTCTCTTCCCCTTCCCCCAATACGCGATGGCCCCTCAAAACCCTAGCTCTGCACGACCCCCTTCCTCTTCTCGTTCCTCACCGCTCGCCGCTCGCCGCTCGCTGCACGACCCCCTTCCTCGCCGCTCGTCGCCTCTCGCCGCTCGCCGCTCGCCGCTTGCCGCACGACCCCCTTCCTCGCCGCTTACCGCACGACCGCCTTCCTCTCCTCTTCCTCTCGCCTTTGGCCCTTTCTCCCTCACAGCTGCAACCTCGTCGGCTCCGTCGCAGCATCACAGTGGCAGCCGTCTCTCGCCGTTGCATCCTCGTCTCTACTCCCTCGCCGTCGCTTCCACCCTCCATCATCTTCCGGACACGCGTGTCGGAACGTGTCGGGCACGCGTTGACCGCGCGTCGGATTTTCGACACGCGTTGACCGCGTGTCCCGACCGTGTCCGCGTGTCGACGTGTCCGACACGCTCCGACACGTGTCGGACACGACACGGAAGCACGGACAACGTGTCCGTGCTACCTAGAACATAACTTGTCAACACGCTATTTATCAAAAAATAGAAAATTCTGATAAGTTATATGTTAAATGAACATTTTTATACATACATGATAAACTGTTATTTTTAAATTTTTTTTGATTCAAATTCACAATTAAATAAATAACAAAAAGAATCTAGAATGAATTTAAACTAATAACATTAATAAATCTATTCATAGGAAATTGGAAAGACATATTTAAAGGAAATGCGACCCCACATTTGGAGACATGTTTCTAACTTTAACAAAAGTTCATGAAACTAATAACTAACAAGAGACTAGAGTATGACCTTTTAAATTTGTTTGGATTTGAAGAGGCCAACATTCACTTCATGGTGCCGATGCCAATTCTTGTTTGTAACTAATGACTAACAAGAGACTGGAGTAAACTTGACTTAAATAAATCTTTGATCATCTACATTGATTAGAATTTATCATTATTCAGCATTCCGTGCCTTTATTTCTCGAAATCACTTTTTAGCCTCATTATTTTATTTCACCTTCTCGTATCTTCCTCCCTCTCTCTCTCTCCCTAGCCATCTCACTCTCTCTTAGGGGGTGTTTGGTTGGGCATTCCCAAGGGGCTTTGGCCCCCCAAAAGTCCCTTGGGGAAAATTTTGAGTGTTTGGCAAGGGCTTTTGAATGCCCATTTGCGAAATGCAGGCATTTTAAATGCCGAAAGCCGAATGCCGAGGAGGACCAACTTTGAGCATTGGGCATTCCGAAGATGCGATTTCACTGTTCACCCGGTTACTATTCATCGTCTCCTCCGTTCGTCTTCTTTTTCGCCGTTCGTCTTCTTCTTGCAGTGGGTGGCGCTCAGCCGCACGCGGCCAGATCTAGCTGCCGGGGGGCTAAATCTGGCCGCCAGGAAGCCTCGCCTGAGGTCGGGCGACCTCAGGCAACGTTGCTAGGTGCGCGCGAGCCGGCGACGCCGCTTGAGGTCCGCGCGACCTCGGGCGGCGTCGCTGGGTCTCGCACGAGCCGAGCGACCGGCGAGGCCAAATTTGGCCGTTCGGCGGCCAGATCTGGCGGTCCGGCAACGGCCAGATCTGGCCGTCCGGAGTGGCCGGTGGTTGGCCGGTGGTGGTCGGCCGTCGGAATTTGATTTCAAACTTTAAAAAATATAAAAAATAACAAAAGCTAATTACAAATGTGAATTTTGCCAAATGATGTTTTTGCTAAGTTGCATTTCAATGCTATAATTTGCCAAACGGTCTAATATTTCCGAAAATCCCTTTACCTTAAAGGTATTTATATTCTCCCAATGGCATTTCTCCAAAACCAAACCAAACGGGCCTTAGCCTGCACCGTAGCCTTCTTCCCACTCTCTCTCCTCTGCAATGCATTTACTACCGGCACGTTGCTCTTTCCTTTCTCTTTCCTTCTGCACAAAATTTGGCAACTTTCCTCTTTCCCTCTCCTAGCCTGCACGGTACCCTTTCCCTTTCCTCTCAGAGAATACGAACCATTTTGAATCTCAGATGGCTTATTGCAATTGCCGCATCTTCTGAACTCTCTGTCCCCTGCTAACCTTGATCCATTCTAAACCAGAAACGCCACCCGATCTTCGAGGCGTCCAGAGTGTTCTTCAGTCAATCCGATACTACACCCACACTCATCGATTTACAGTGCTGCAACAGCAAATCACTAGTAGTGTCGTGCTCAGTCGATGACACCTCCTGCCGCTTCTGCTGATCGTATCCTTCGTTTCGGATTCATCCCGTGTTTTGGTTTCACGGATTGATGCTAGTTTGGAGCATTTCCCTTCATGCAGACGTCCTAAGATCCAAGAGGGAGAAGGAAAGATCGTTTGTTCGTGATTTCCTGGTTTCATCAGAGGAAGAGGGGGGAGGAGTGGCGCCATGCAGGATTGATTCTTAAAGACAGAAAATGGGTTTCGCGTGAATCCAAGTGAAACGTCGTTCTGTTTAAGATACGGAATTCTAGATCTGCAAACGTCCTTTTCCGTGTTAGTTGAAATTTCGACGTATATACATATATCTAAGCAGCATATAATTGAAAGATATAAACTTGGAGCCTGCTCGTATATTCCAGCATGAGCAACAAGGAGTCGGTGAAGTTGGACGACGAGTAGATCGCCGAGCTGCGCAAGATCTTCCACTCCTCCGCTCCCTCGGCCTGAAACCGAGCTCCGAGCAGCTCGAGGCGCTCATCCAGAAGGCCTACACCAACAGCAAAGGCCTGGGTGGAGTTCTCCGAGTTTGTGGCCCTCGTGTCGCCGGAGCTCCTGCTGGCCAAGTCGCCGTACACGGAGGAGCAACTGAAACAGCTCTTCCGGATGTTCGACAGGGACGGGAACGGGTTCATCACGGCGGCCGAGCTGGCTCACTCGATGGTGAGGCTCGGCCATGCGCTCACCACAGAGGAGCTGAGGGGAATGATCAAGGAGGCTGACATGGACGGCGATGGCAGGATTAGTTTCCAGGAGTTCTCGCAAGCAATCGCATCGGCCGCCTTTGATAATTCCTGGGCATAATTAGGAACCGGGGTGCTTTTGCCTCCAGGTCAATGGGATTGTCTGTTAGTTTCTATTCTATTCTAGTTGTGCTGTATCTATTGCTTTTCTTGAGATCGTACAGATGATACTATTTCTGAGGCAGGGGAGTTTAGAATGAAGGATGGAGGACTATTTGGGTCTCCTTGAAATCAAATCCGTAAGCGCTGCGATTATGATGATTTTATATTTTTAAAGTTGTAAGACTTAATTTCACTGTGTTGGTAATCATTTTAACAAGGTTCCCACGTTCAAGAACAAGATATTGTCTGGATTTAAACTGGGCTTTTCCATATCTCTTGCCCTGGCTCTTGGGACGTTCGCCGGCTATTGCAGTCACTCCCTTTACTGCTAGCTAATACGAGTATGCAGCAAATGAGGCGTCATTTTGATCTCTGGTACCCACTTACTGCATGAGGATGAATTCGCATTTCAATATGCAGATTCGAGGATCTTAAGTGGTGAGCTTTTCACTTGGAATTAACATTCAAAAGTAGCAAAATCAGGTCGGTTCACATAAAAATTTGATTAATAACAGAATACAAACTTTTAAGGAAAAGCGATGTTGTGTGTAGTGCACGCGCTCACTTCCTTTAAGAGGAAAATATGCACAGATAGAGAGCTAGACCAATTCATCGTGGAAACAGGACATCATGGTTTCAAGTAATGCAGCCTTGCACGGCTCATAGACGAGCTGTACTTGTTTCACTTGAAGGCTCATAGACGAGCTGTACTTGTTTCACTTGAAGTCACAAGTAGTCGTGCCTTGTCCTGTAGTGACTACCAATAGTCATCAGGCCTTCCAACGTCTCTTCACATCAAAAGAACTTGACAAAAAGATATTTGATCATCGGTAGCTCCGTTGATGCTAATGGAGAAATTATAGATCAATAAACAAGTCTTTGAAAATATAGGAATCCAATTAGCAATTACTCGGCAATTCCTCAAATAGGTTGCACCACCTCGTCCCCACCGCACACAACCAGCGAATTCATATCTTAAAGTTACAATTTCAAACTTCTGCTAGTGAGCAGAGTATTCCTTAAACCGCGTAGTGGGACCTCTTAAGTATTGACAACAGAAAGAGTTGGCTTCCTTTTTCCTGTGTATGTTTCCCCCCACTCCTCTTCAATGTCACCTCGACCTTTCCGGCTGCAAAAATCTTTTTCATTTATCCTTCGTATAGCCAGAACTGTTGAAGTTGGGCTTGGAAGCAGCCGGCTCTTCGGCAACATAAGCAATGAGAGATTCATCGTGGCTCCAAGATATCCCCTCCAACCTATCCATTCTGAGATCATTTCAATTTTCTACTGTGTCCTTCTTGGGATACAATATATTGTTGCTGCAAAGAAAGAATAACAACAATAAAATGCAAGAAAACTCAAAAGAGGATCAAGAGAGCGAATGAGCGTGGAGCAGAGAGTGAACCTTGGCGACCGACTAGAGGGCGAATGAGCGCTAGAGCAGAGACGGAGCGAGCGCCGGAGCAGAGAGCGAGCGAGCGCCGGAGTAGGGGCGGCCTTAATGTGCTTCGTTGGCGATGGCGGGGAACAGCCGCTTGACGAACGGCGGAGCAGCGATGTAGAATTTGGGATTCAAAATTTCAAACGTGCAGGCTAGGAGAAGGAAAGAGAGAAGTTCCAAATTTTGTGCATAAAGTTCCTTCGTCTGAGAAGGGAAGAGAAAGGTGCCATGCCGTAATAATGCATTGCAGAGGAGAGAGGGTGGGAAGAAGAGGCTACCGTGCAGGCCAGGCCGAGAGAGAATGGGAAGACTAGGGAGAGCAAAGAGGGAGAAAAATCCTACTTTTGTGCGGTCCAGCGGGGCCACGCCTCTCCACGTGGCGCTTCAGGAGTGGTCGGAGACCTGACGTGGTGGTCCGTGACCGTGACCACCTAATATTTTCTCGGAGGCCACACCTCTATGTGACGCTTCATGATTGTTTTGAGACCATGGGACCACCTAATATTTTCTCGTCCCTTTGCACTTGCAGACCCGTCTGTCCCAAAAACCCACCATGCCTCGCAATTCATGCGAAGTCGGACTCGCAGAGGTGATGAGCATCGACGCCGCCTTGTCGTTGCGGTGGTCCCCACGCCGGCCCCTTTACTACGTCCAGAGCCCCTCCAACCACGATGCCAAGAAGATGTCCTACGGCTCCTACCCCCTCAGGCTCCCCCCCACCCCACCCACCCATACTACCACTGCTCTCCCACCCACCAGTCCCGTGAGTCCACCTCCCGCTTCTCCGCCTCCCTCAAAAAAACCAACTCCTGCCACCTCTATAGCTGCGCATGGCGGAAACCGTCGGAATTCCTCGAATGACCCCGTGCGTGTCAAAATTAGATGTTGAAATTTCAGACTTGCCTGTGAGAGCGTGTTCTCGGAGAGTGTCCCTGCTTCCTAGGCAGAAGGTGGCTGCGAAAGCTTCGACTTGAAAGCTTTCCAATCCTTATCCCATGATCTGTAACTTGAGTTCTCAGCCAGAACATCTATGGACACCTCCTTCCTCTTAATTAGCTCCTCCGCGTACTCCCCAAAACTATTCATGTTCCCCAAAAGCAGTTCCAACTTATTCCGGTCCTTTTCCTCTTTGGCGTCCTTGAGCCAGTCCTTCGCTTCCTCCACTCTCGCCCAAAACAAAGAATCTTGAGTCAAGCTTGCATACCTGCTCCTGCTCCTTTTATTGTTATTTTGTTGTGGTTCTTGCGCCACAACGGCAACCTTCCGATTCCACCATCTGTCCAAAATCTGGAATCTCCTATTCCTTCCATGCTTAATGTAATGTCCCTTCTCCCTGTGCATGCCACGACGGTAATAACGAGCGATTTCCAATGGCTCGGTGAGGATTATATAGAAATGGGACGCATGGTTCCACTTGGATCTGCGGTGGAAATCGTGTGAGAGTTCATTCCGTTCTGCCATGCGTATGACCTCATCCCAGAATGCGCCGAGTCTGAACAGGTTCATGTCGACTGTGGACTCCCTCCTGGATGCTGCAAATTTTTTGAATGTGTCGTAATACCCAAGTTGGTCCTCGGACTCATCGCAGCGTACCTTGTACCACTCAATTTGTGCCCTACAGGGCGTTATCTTAGATAGTCTGACAGCTAGATAAGCATTGTTCAGGTTCGGTGCACGCCCCATGTGCCGAGCCATCTGCAAGCAATCTTTAGCTGGTTCTGAAATATTGTTATCCTGCACAGCGATAAGAACACAACCCACAAAGTGAAGACCAAGAATTTACCATTCAGCAATCACCAGAAAGATGTCTAAGTCTACATCATTCTGCATGCACTCCTACTAGAAAAGATGTCTAAGTCTACATCATTCTGCATGCACTCCTACTAGAGAGTGAAGGAGAGTTCTGCCCCACATCTAAGAGAGTGATTGCTCCAACAAAATCCCTCCACAAAATAAGGGCACTGATAATCTATAATTTTGAGTCGGATTAGGAAGCCAAGAAGATAGTGTCTCGTGTGGATTTGAGAAGCATTTAATTACCTGTGGATCTATTCCTGAGGATTGTAATGCCAAGAAGACACCAGCTTCGTAGCTTGACTCAGAGAGGCCGTTGATGTTCATCCTTTTCAGGAATTGCATAGAAAGTAGTTTTGTATAATAACCATACTTCAGATGATCCTCAAAACACTTAAGATGATCCTCAAAACTGGAAGCTGGAGAGATTGTCTCGAGCATCAAATGCATCATCTTAACAACAGATGTTGTATTATCCAGACAGATCGCTCCCTCTTCTGAACAGAATAGGTAGCTACCCAATGGCCAATACAAACTGTTCTTCGCCCCTCCTGATTGTGCGGCATTTCTAACACAATCCTTGATGTTGCCGAAGAATTCATGGAAATTTTGTTTTCGCAGTTCTTCATCAAATTGGTCTAAAATGGGTGAAGCCATAGCTGTAGGATATGAAACCCTTTTGCTTGACACTAATATTAATTGTAGAGTGCGCAGCTTATAAAATATGCGGAAATATAAGACTCAAAATAAACTCAATAAGCTAATACAAGTAACACACTCAAACTAACTAATACAAGCATACAATCACACTCGGCTATTCTATTTTTCTTCCCTTCTCGATCACGGAGGGATAACTCGCTCACACAGAGCTACTGAGGCTGCAGTGCCTCTCCCTTGAAGTTCACCGTTGCACCTGGTGACTACCTGTTCCGAAGCTCTCACTGCTGGAGGCTTCCCTAAAGCTCACCACGTACTGGCCTGAGGTTCTCCGCCTGCATGTGGCGTGAGTCTCTCTCCCTGGCCTCCCTATTCTGCCTGCGGTGACTTGAGGCTATTAAGCCTCTCTTTGAGGCCTTTCGGCCTGTTTTACATTTGCACTCCCAAGCCCTATTTATAGACATCTTCCACCGCCTGGACTTCACCGCAATTATCTTCAACGTGCAAGAGTTGAAGTTGAACTTTCTTCTCGGCAGTCAAAGATTGTGGGCTGCGTTTCCTTCACGTGCAAGTACTAGCAAAGTTGAACTTTGCTTCTTGCTCCTTGAAGGCTCCAGTAACAAGTATTATTTTAATATGTGCCCATTCTTTTTTTAATCAGCTTGTGGCTTCTTCAAGAACTCTCTTCTTTGGCGGTTTACGAAGTGACGCTGCAGCACACTTCTCTTTGGCTTCTTATTATTATATTAGGTGTTGTACTCCAACACTCTCCCTCAACACCTAATACTCTTCTTCTATAGCATCTTGTATTCATCTTCTTCAATTGCATCTACAACTGCGACTTTCGACTGGGCTTTGCAAAGCTCGGACTTCATCACCTCGATCTCGAGAAGCTCCCCCTTCTTGAGTGCTCCTTTGATGTAGTCCCCGGTCGCTGGCTCTGAGTTCACGATCCTTGATCACTAGCTCTGACACGGTCCCTGGCCGACTAGCTCTGATACCATTTGTAGGATATGAAACCCTTTTGCTTGACACTAATATTAATTGTAGAGTGCGCAGCTTATAAAATATGCGGAAATATAAGACTCAAAATAAACTCAATAAGCTAATACAAGTAACACACTCAAACTAACTAATACAAGCATACAATCACACTCGGCTATTCTATTTTTCTTCCCTTCTCGATCACGGAGGGATAACTCGCTCACACAGAGCTACTGAGGCTGCAGTGCCTCTCCCTTGAAGTTCACCGTTGCACCTGGTGACTACCTGTTCCGAAGCTCTCACTGCTGGAGGCTTCCCTAAAGCTCACCACGTACTGGCCTGAGGTTCTCCGCCTGCATGTGGCGTGAGTCTCTCTCCCTGGCCTCCCTATTCTGCCTGCGGTGACTTGAGGCTATTAAGCCTCTCTTTGAGGCCTTTCGGCCTGTTTTACATTTGCACTCCCAAGCCCTATTTATAGACATCTTCCACCGCCTGGACTTCACCGCAATTATCTTCAACGTGCAAGAGTTGAAGTTGAACTTTTCTTCTCGGCAGTCAAAGATTGTGGGCTGCGTTTCCTTCACGTGCAAGTACTAGCAAAGTTGAACTTTGCTTCTTGCTCCTTGAAGGCTCCAGTAACAAGTATTATTTTAATATGTGCCCATTCTTTTTTAATCAGCTTGTGGCTTCTTCAAGAACTCTCTTCTTTGGCGGTTTACGAAGTGACGCTGCAGCACACTTCTCTTTGGCTTCTTATTATTATATTAGGTGTTGTACTCCAACAATAGCAACTTGCAAAAACTGAAGCAGCAAGTGCAGTTGAGGAGTCAAGGAGGTTAGTGGAGCAAAGAATAGTCTTGGTACTACATCGAGCTTCGAGACAACGTTACAGAAGCTCCCGCCCCATCTTTCTCGGAGAATGGCTCGGGAAAGGGACTTGTTGCCGAGCAAGGGAGTGCCGAAGGTGAGGCAGAGGACTGAGATGGGAGAAGCAATGGGCTGTAGATGCGAGAGGAGCCAAAGAGCAGTGAGAGAGGCGGTTGTTGCTCCAAAGGAATGGCCTGTGAGGATAATCATCTTAAATTTTCCTAGAAATTCCTGAATCTGCACGCAGAAAGCAGCTCAACGCTTGAAGGGCTTCGCTAATTTGCTCTCAGAACGAAAGCAGGAATTGAGGAAAACTTAATACACGCATGACTCAAGGGCAATTTTTGATTAGTTCAAATATGCTGGTATGACTAATGTCAGTGACTTACTATAAAAAACGAAAAGACTGGAGACAATATCAACAACTTATCACTAGAAACTACGATACAATGATGGCTCTGTAGAAAGACTACATCTAGATTTTCAACACATGGCCCGGGAATATGATATATGAAGAACACAAATAACCTAAATTAGTAATTTAATATAGTCCAAGAACTGTCCGATTTATATATCTACTGTACTAGCTTAATCTCTCCAAACAGTCTATAGCAGTCATGCACAATTCAATAAGACTGTATAGCTCTCTGTGACTGGTAAGTTCTACAAAACAATATGGTCCTTCTGAAGAAAAACCTTGATAGTTGATGCATCTTTGTTACTCTCAGATGAATTTGCTTTTTTGCTTTTTAGTGGACGAGAAATCAGTGGTGGGATTTCCAGAGTGAGGGATGGTCAATAGATTTTCAAGAGTTCTTAATTAATTACAGCCTCACATCACCTTCACACATAAGGACTAAGAACTAGTATCTTAATTTGTTTTCTAATTAAATTTTGATTCGTACCAAATCCATTCAAATTAGGAGGATTCGTGGAATTCATGTATTGCTCTATTTGATAACGTTTCTGTTTCTCTATTTTTTTGTTCTTTTGTTCCCTGGAATGGAAAAAAAATAGAAATCAATTTGATAATTTCAAGTAATTTTTCAATTCCCCAAAACAGATCATGGATAGGGAATAAATTTGGAATGGAAACAAGAAATAGAAAAAACATACTTCTTTGTTCCTAAGAACAAACAAAGAAATAAGGTCATTTTAGAAAAACAAGCTCAATCTAATCTAATGTTTGTCTTTACACAATTGATACAAAGTCCAATCTCTTGACCCGATTTGAGTCCCCATTTTTCAGAATAAAATAGAAAATATCAAAATAAAAAAATTCAGAAATTTAGGAAACAATTTAGAAATTAGATTTTGAGTAGTTTTACTAGATTTTAGTGTTAATTCTAATTTAGAATTAGTTTATCATTAAAAAATGAAAATCTTTTGATGAAAATTGGATTCAAAATTGAATAAACTGGATTTTTGAATACCATTTTCTTTTAGAGAAAATACAAGGTCGCAAAAGTTTGGCAACTCCAAGCAATATTTGCTCTTCTTCTTGTAGGTAAAAAAGTCTACGCACCCGTTTATTAATAGCCCAAAAATTTACTATCAACCTCCTCATATTGTGAATTATAAATCAATGTAACTCTTTGCTGCCCCATCCATCTTTGACTTATTATTATGTTGGATTTTCTTAGGCCATCTAAGAATATCTTGATCAATTAAATCACTATAAAAGTTCAGTTTTTTCTAAGCATGAAATGTTAAGTCATCAACGACATTTATATAATTAAATAAAAAAATTGGAAATAGAATTTTTAGAGTCACACCAAATGCATTTATGTTCTTTTTATATTTGAAAATATAAAATTTGCGCAGTTACCAAATGCGTTCTTTTATTTAGAAACTCGTTTAAGGAGCAAAAATAGAAAAAAAAACTATTTCTAAATAGAAATTGTTGCGGAGAAAAAAAATGTTACCAAACACACTCTTAGTAAATAGACATTTTAAAAACAAATTTGTGGTGAGTTTTCCCATATATGGCATTGGAAAAATTAATTCACATTTAATTAAACTAAATAAATACTAATTTTGGTAAAAAGGAATATTGCAATCCGTCAAACTCAACACTCTTTTCTTGTTGTTATCAAGTGCATGGAATGAAATCGCTGTTAAAAGAGAAGAAAAGAAGACTCTGCAAGCCATGCGAGGCAAGAAAATGCAGAGACGTATGCCTTATGAAATACTTTTGAGTCCTGCCACGCAAATGTTTATACATTTTCCTACCAGCCGCCATTTTCTTGGTTCTTTTCTGCTTTGAGTAAAACCGCAGCATTTTGCGCTCTTGAAATGTCGGATTCATGCATGGTAGGTACGGACTAAACAATTTATAAGGCTGATTAATTTATCAGGATGGTGGCTGAAAGCTAAACTGCAATTTCATGGAAGTTGATGATGTTCGACTGATGAAGATGCAATGTAATTATCCAGAAAAAAATAAGGGCTTTGCCAACATAATAATTATCGTGGTACTATGAGAATAATAGAGTAACAGCTTATTGTGAGTTATAAAGTCTTAAAGTAGTGGATTATTCACAATAATTTATAATTATTTATGATTTAACTTTTTATGGGCCATAATAGATTGTCATTTTCACGTTACATTAAATACGACTGTGCACCTGGCTTTGCAAATCTTGTCGTTGGTAAAATTCCAAGAAGAGACGGAGGAATCCGGCGTCCACCTTGACCGTCCCCTCGCTGTCGCTGTCGCTGTCGCACTCCAACAGCGAGAATAGATGCTCGCATCCGCACTTGCCCAGCGCCACCAGGGTCCCACAGCTCGGTTCGTTCCCATTGATCACCTGGACGCCCGAGAACGCCAAGTACCCGACCTCTCCGCGTTGGTCTGCCACGAAGCTCCTCGGTGCGGCAGAGTTTGCGAAGCTGCACAGCCTCCACGACTCATCCAAGAAGGGCGTCGACGCCAGGAAACTCGCCAGCATCTCGCTGCTCTCGAACCTGCATCAGCAAGAAAGCAAGTGGGTGAGAAAGGAGATGACACATTGACATCCCGGCCATAAAAGGGCAATAGAGAGAGTTGGGTTTGTCACGCACGGAGATGATTCGGCCTCCATGGACAGCGCTCGAATCTTTCGTTCTCTGTTTCGAGCAAGGTCTGGCGCTGGGCGTGTTTGCGAAAATGTCTGAATGGGAGTGCATTGTTCCGAGGGTGGAGAACCTATTTATATACGAAGGGATGGCGAACGTGAGAACGACGCGTAAGGAGGGGTGCTGCGATGGTCCTTTGGAGCAACGGGGAGGAAAAAAAAGAGAGCTGACAAGAGACGACTAAAAAGATGGACATTCGTCATTGAATACCTCATAGTCCGCCCGCGGGTGGGGCGCAATTTCTCCGCGAAGAGAGCGAAGCAGTCGAAACGTTCTGATTAAACAATCGTTTGCAACGATCAATTTACTTTTCTATTTTCGATCGAAAATATAAATATAATTCACTATTTTAATAAATTTTTTGTCAGTAAATTAATAAATTCTTCGAATTCACTCTTTAGCAAGACCATGCCATTTGATGGGATAATTACCAAAAATGTGTATAATCCAATTTAATTTTCAACCTTTTTTTTTTTTTTTGGCCAATTGAGTCTAAAATCTTTTCATTTGTGTTAATTCGGTTCATTCGGATTTTGGGTAATCGACGCTAACGTAAACAATTATTAATAATTTTTAATATTTCTTTGATTTTTTTTTTTATGTTTTTCCTTCTTCTTTTTTGCTTTCTCTTTTTTTTCCCCTTCCCTTCCTTCTTCCTCCAATCAAAAGGGAAGCAAAAACAAAATTGAAAAAAAATTAAAATATTATTAAAAATTGTTCACACTAACGCCAATCGCACCATGTAAGATGACCAATGTCCACATTGGCACTAGCAGGCCAAAATTTGCTGAATAAACTGAATTGACATAAATATAAAAGTTTAATGACTAAATTGGTAAAAAGAAAAAAAGTTTAGGACCTTGCCAATAAGTTTATGACTATTTTTAGTAATTTTCCCACTCTTCAATGTACACCACACCGATATTTGAATTTTTTTAACAAGTTGTATGCAAATTATCTTGCATCGTTTAAGAGATTCTTAAGCAAGCAACACCATGGGATTTCCTTACGGTATCATGACAACGTGACTGTATGATTAAGGAGAGGTGATGTTAATAGTAAAGGCTTTGGTATAGCAAGTGGCATCTGGTAAAGCGAAATTATAGCGATGCGGAAACAAAACACTAAAGAATAAAAAAAGAAAAAAAGAAATCAAATAGAAAAGACAACTAGGCTCTTCTCTATATAATTGAGGGCGAGGATAAATAATTTTTCATCACCAAAATGAGTTGAAACTCATTTTGCAACCTTCGCAAGAGACCGATGTATCTTCTGTGGGGGCCAAGTTTTTAAGACATGTTGAAAAACAGTAATTATTTGTTTCTTTTAAACCAACAAAACTAGAAAGAATTTAATATTATACAATAATATCACCAAATATTGGAGAACAATATACTCATACCAAATTTACCCCAAACTAATTTTCATATCACAAAAAATCCCAAACGTATACCAATTTGGAGTTTCTTTATGATACAGATTTTAGTTTCGGGAAAATATGGCTTTGAGATTTTTTATGACACAAAAATTAGTTTGGCTTAAATGTGGTATGAGCGTACCGATTTCGAATATCAAAATCCGCAACTTGTTTAATTAATTTAGTGAAGGAGTAGAGACTTTTCCACCTAAACTACACTTTTTATTCCCAGATCTAATGAAATGAGCAGTAGATTCACAAGATATAATTAGTAATGCCAATTGAAGCTCTACTCTATGCGGGAATCTTTCTAAGACACGGGGATATAAGATTTAGATTGTCTCGAGGAGGTTTAATTTGCATGTGCCGATTGGCTATATGAAAAGTTGATTATTAAGGACCAAGTTTTTTGAAAAGCAATTATTACTTTGTTACTTTTAAATCTAGAAAACTGAAAATTTTAATATTCTACATATAATTAAAACAACAGTTGTTTACTTATTTCCTTTATATTGAGAAAACTGAATCCATTTTACACTTGTACATAAGCAAAGATTTTCTTTGCATCAATAAAAAGAATTATATAACTCCTATCTTCGTTTGTTTCCAGGTAAGTTGAAGTCAAGATGGATCGGTCCTTACACCATCACCAAAGTATTCCCATTTGGAGCTATCGAGATTACCAATGAAAATGAGGGGACTTTCAAGGTGAATGCTCATAGGCTCAAGCACTACTCTGGATGAGGTTTTGATGCCCAAACATCTTTTGTCACCTTGGTTCCACCTATTTAAAAGTAACGGAAGAGTTCGGCTGCAAACTATAAAGCAAACGCTTCTTAGGAGGCAACCCAAGTTTCTAGTACTGCTTATAAGGATGCCTACCACTGACTTTCAACTTGAGTGAGCCTTTTGGATACTCAATGGGTAAGTATTGCACTATGGAAGAGACTTAGGGAGGAACTTTGCTATAAAGCGTAGAAAGAGAATCAATAGAAGCTTTGAAGTGTTAAGTGTTTGTGAATTGCATGACTATGATAGTGTAAGCAAATAGATGATATGTCTTGAATCTTATTTAATTCAAATGCTTTGAGAATTGATATGATTATGGGGTGTGTTGAGCTCAAATCCTTTATATCCTATCCTTAGCTAAGCCACATCATAAGCCTTAAAGACCTATTGATTTTTGACTGGGTATTGATTTTCATTAGTAGAGAGAGAACAAAAAAGCAAACCTATGAGACTTGGTTAGTGGATTTTGAGTTTGGGGTATTGCATATCAACTTGATTTATTTGGGTATACATGATTTGAAAAGTCAAGGATCACACGCACACACATACACGGATTGCATGGCTAAGGTTAGATATAGCTTATGTATGGATTTTGGGTTTGATGGGATTTATGTTTTCTTTTAAGTTGTGGTGCCAAATAATTGTGAATGGACGGTGATAATTAGAGATGAGGTTTTTCTACTTCAATTATTTGCTCGAGGACTAGCAAACCTTTAAGTTGGGGGTAATTGATAACTCTATTCTAGATAGAGTATTTTTATTAATTTAAGCTTGATATTTGCTAAGCTTTGATGGATTTTGGGTGAATATATTTGCTATTCATGTAATTTTAATGAATTTTGTAGGAAACACGACTTCCAGATTTATAAGAGATCGTGCTCATCTTTTGCAAAAGACGTGAGGATCAATGTGTAATTTTTCCATGTAATTGTGCTGGATTTGCATATCAGTCCCCGTGCCTCAATATTTTCTAAAATATTCCAGTATCTCTAAAGATATTTCAATATCTTTAAGGATATCTCTATATTTTTAAGAATATTTAAGCAACTTTCAAAATATCTTATCTTGAAGAAAAAGCCAGCCAAGACCAATGGATTTGACCATAATTGACTCTAGGTTCAAAGAAAGTCAAGGTTATGAATCTTAAGAAGATAAACTCCTAATTTGCCAAGGAATCCTATCCAAGATATAATGGAAGGTTGACCTAGGTAGATTTTTGAAGGTTATATAAACCCCTATTGTATTGTATACTTCAGAGGGGGAGAAGGAGCCTTAGAGCTGCCACCAAATTCTGGGTTTTCTTAGTTAGCTTTTATGTTTCTATTTTCTTAGCAGAATTGTCGCATGTCAAGGAGAGAAAGAGGCAAACCTGAATTAATTTGCGACTTAAATTGGTGAATTTGTTTTAATTTAGCATTATGTTTTCTTCAATTTTCGTTGTAAATTTAGCTTTAATTATGTTCTAAATTTGTTAAAGCTACAATGGCTCTTAACCATGATTGATTGATTTTCAAGATTTGTCCATGCAGTATAATTGTTTTGATTGTATCGTTCTCTATCACGATCTTAATGCTTTTAGAAGTTTGGCCAACTTTTAAATGATTTTTGATGTATGCATGATACTGGATAAAAATTGTATGCATGAGAACTAGTGATATTGAACCATGAATTAAATCTAGGTCAACGTACACTAGATTGTTTGTGTGGTTATGGTAGTAGATCTAGGTTGGGATTACTTAGATTAAATCCGGGAATTTCCATAAGAATTTAATGCTTTAAGGTAGTTTAAATTCACCTAAGGTTAGCGTGGGTTAACATATTTAATTAAGGATTATTAGACTGAGGTCGTCTTGCGAAATTTCACCAACACAATTGGAAATTAATTTATTGCATGACAAGTTAATGGAATTGATTATGAGTGGTTAAGTGAAGTTGGATGCTCTAACACTTTATGATCGTGGTTAAAATCTTGAAATTCACCTTGTTAATTTTTGGTTTACTTTGATTAGGTTTATGTCGCAATTTTAATTAACTTTCAAATTCTTTAAAATTGACTCTTTTATAATTCAAACCTTTTTAATTGGTTTAATTCACTTTTTATTTGCCTTTTCGACTTGTTTAGCTAAATATTTGGATTGATCGCTTTCGGTAAGTAATTAGATAATTAGAAACAATTCTCATGGAAATGATACTCACTCATCACTTTATTACTTGTTGATATTGTGCGCTTGCAATTCACTTAACAGTTTCAAAGGTTGTTTTTTTTTTTTTTTTTTTTTGGATGGGGGTTCTATTAATTATATATGTGTCTTTTCAAGATAACCTTTAAAAATTATACTAATTCAATTTTCAACCTTTTCAAAAGGGTTGCATTTGTTTATTTTGCAACTTCTTCCAAATGGATACCCTTATTCATTTTGCAACTTCTTTTGAAGGGATACCTTTGTTTTGTAACCTTTCGCGAAGAGTTGCCTATATTCTTTAATACCAATATATATATATATATATATGTCAATTTTGGATGAATGAGTATGAAATTATTTTTGAGTATTCTTTCCAAAATACAGTCATCTTTTGATTGTTTCTTAGAGAAACCCTAGAGATATACTATAATTACCATCTAGTATTCTCATTTGAAAATTTGTTGTATCATTGAGGATATTTAACGATGATCTTAGCAATATTGTGGGGCAAATAAATCCTTAAAAAAAGTTATATCACCTTTCAAAATCTAATTTGATCACTCTATTGATTTGAGGCTATATTTCCCAACATTTAGTCAGGGAACAGACATCTCATTAAGAAACAAGACACTTGGGAACATAACTACAAAGTAAGAAGTCATTGCAGTTCAAAGGTAAAAAAAGTCTAAGATGGGAGCTTGATTCAAAAAATTTATGGAAACGATCAATGCCCTTAAGATTGATTCAAAAAACAAATGATTCAACCATAGAGACTAAAGTAGCATGTTATGTATGAAAGTAATCAAGATAAATATACCCTATTGTTGCATGTAGGATGGTTCCAATATCACATTCTTTTGCCCAGCATAGTGGCAGCAATTACTATAACTACAGTCATCACAACTATAATGAGAGTAAAATGCCTTCCCCATTTCCTTATCTTCTCATGGCGGGAGTGTCCTCCTGATATCACTAGCATTAAAGCCAAAGTCAAGCAGATCATATATACCATATGGAGCCAGTCTAGATATTTATGCCGCTTCACCCCAAAATAAGCTGATAAAGTTGATCCCGACGACATGACATTCAATGCTAACATCACCATCTCCTCCTTCCTACTCATACTTTTCTCTTGGATCGGTACCTTAGCTTCATCTGGAATGTCCATGGTTACATGTTCTACCTTTCCTTGATTTGTTGTCTTGTGTTTTCCTTCCAGCGGTACTTCTTTGACCTGATCATTTACTCCACCATCAACAACGAAAAAAATGCATAACAAATAGTTGTTGAATATTATTATATGCAAATCTAATACATATTTTGAAGAAGAGGGACATGGGATTGTTTATACCTTATCTTCATCTGAAATGTCCATTATTACATGTTTGTCTTATGTTTGCCTACCTCAGCCATTGGAAGACTTTCCAGCAGTATTTCTTCGACCTGATTATGTACTCCACCGTCAAGAACCAAAGAAATGCATAAAAGAAAAGGGAAAAAAGGGAGAAAACAATGTTAAAAAATGATATTTCATATCTTATTTTATACTTTAAATAATGATCCTCAAACTCAAAACACCAAACCGTTGGCGAGGGTATATCTATCTGAAAATTATTGTTAACTCAATTTTGAACACACGACAAAATATTGCAATCCATGCCGTCAAGCTCAATACTCTTTTTCTTGTTATTGAGGGCACAGAATGAACTCCTGTTAAAAGTTAAAAGAGAACCCCGCTCTGTCGGCCCCCTCAATCTCTGTCCTAGCTCCATCTCTCTCTCTCTGCTTTCCTCAAAACCAAACCCTACTCTCTCCCCCTCTTTCACGATTTCTCTCTTTTTTTACTCTCCCTCGTCCGCCATTTTCCTCCCTTTTCAACTGAGCTGGTGGTCCTGGTATTTATAGGTGAGGAGCCTGGTCGACAGAGGCAGTTTGGCCACTAGATCTTGACACGTCAACTGGCCCTACTTCGGTCGAACAGGAGTCAAGTCCTGTCCAATCTACGCGGTAGGCCTGCTCAGCTGTCCCCTTCGTTGTCACCCAACTGCTTCGCTCCTCCTCTACTCTGCATCTTCTCTGCTTTGCCCTTCTGCTCTGCATATGGCGTCCTTCGCGCGAGCGGGATGTGGAGGAAGAGGGAGGAAGGAGGAGAAGGGGGAAGGGGCCGAGGGCTGGGCTAGAGAAAGCGGAGAAATGGGCCTGGCCTAGGCGAAGGGAAAAGAGAGAAAGAAGAAAAAAGGCTGGGCTTGAGCCCCTTTCTTTTTCAATAATTTATCCAAAATGTAGTAAAATAAAATAAAAATAAAACGTAGTTGATGCACATAAGATTAATGCCTAAGTGACGTGAAAATCCTTTTTCGTCAGGGTTGAACTTGTCCTTAATTTTCTATGCAATTTAATCCTAAATGTTTAGTCAAAATTTAGGTGTCAACATTATAAAATATTGAGCAAGCAAGCAATAAATCGAGGTAATGATTAAGCTTAGGCGACTCTAGAAAAAGGGAAAACTGTCAAAGAAATCTTATGGACCGGTCGGATTTGTTGTCTTGTGTTTGCTGACCTCATACATTGGAGAACTTTGAATGCCCAGCGGTACTTCTTTGACCTGATTAATGTCTAGTGGGAGGATTGGGTTTTCCTTCCAACATATTCTTTTCTCTTTTTTGGGTATTGTATTTTTGGCTTCTATCTCTCCTTCGCCAGATTCCTAAAACAAAAATAGTTGCTGGATATTATTATATGCAAATCTAATATATATTTCTAAGGAGGGGACAAGGGCTTGTTCTATACCTCAGGTTCATGAATGTCCACTCCTACATGTTCTTCCTTTGGTTGATTTGTTGTCTCATGTTTGCTTACTTCAATCGCCGTTAAAGGACTTTTAGGGCGCGTTTGGTAACGTTTCTGTTCAAAAATTGTTTCAAGAAATAGAAATAGAAAAAACTATTTCTGTTCTACAGAATAGTTTTTGAATAGAAGAACACAATTGGGGGTGCATGATAACCAAAATTTACATTTAAAAATAATTTTTCTATTCCGACTGCTTTTTGGAATAAAACTGTTTGATAAACCTCTTTCGGTTTTTCATTTCGGAATAGATTTATTCCGTAAATTGATTTGGAAGAGAAATCGAAATAATTTCTCCCACTAAACCTTAATTTCGGTAAGTCCTCCTTCATCTCCTCTACATCTCTGCCTCCTCCTCCTCCTCCTCCTCCTCCTCCTCCTCCTCTCCTCATTTTATTAAAAATAAAAATAAAAATATTCATTTTATTCATTTAAAAATAAAAATAAATTTATTAAATTTATTAAAAATAATTTATTTTTGATAAATAAAAATAAATTATTTTATTAAAAATAAATTTAATAAATTTATTTTTATTTGCCTTGAGTGTTTTGCCAAATAATTTTTTTTTTATTTTTTATTTTTATTCATTTTAAAATAAATTTATTCGTAAAATAAAATAAAATAGAATAAATAAAATAAATTTATTTTTAAGGATATTTTTATTTTAAAATAAAATGATATTTTTATTTTATTTCTTTATGATTTATTTTATTTTATTTTATTTTATTCTTTATTTTTTTTGTTACTAAATCATTTTTATTTTTTATATTAAAGGTCGTCGGTCGTCGCCATTTCTTTGTCCAAAAGGAAGAAATTTTGTGTTGTTATCAAACGGTTATTTTTGCTTAGAAACTCTTCTAGAAATAGAAATAGAAAAATCTATTTACGTTCTAAACTATTTCTGAATGAATGGTTGTCATGCACGCCATTTTTGGTAGAATCGCACAAAATTTCTATTCCTAAAATAGAAAAAGAACATAAACACATTTGGTAAAGTTGTATAATTTTTTTTTCCTTTTTTCTTTTTTCTTCCTTTTGGCCGGTCGCTGGCCTTGGCCATAGCCGGTGGCCTTGCCCAGCCACGGCGAGATTTGCTGGCCCCCAGCGAGGCCGAGCCTCGTGGTGGCTGGGCGAGGCTCGGCCTTACCTTGGTTGGGTGATCTCAAGCTTGCCCAGATCTGGTGAGGCAAGGCAAGGCTTGACCTCATTAGGGGCCGGCGACGCTTGGCCTCGTTGAGGGTCGGCAACGCTCCGGTGAGGTTGTTGGCGATCGGCCAAAGAAAAAAGAAGAAAAATGAGAAAAAAAAATGCTTATTGGAATTATTCCTGAAAACAAGAAACAAGTTTTCTCTACTTCTTGTTTTTATTCCAAATCTATTCTTAGGAACAAAAGTGTAAACTAATGCGTTTCTGTATTATTTTTATTCCCCAGAACAAAAGAACAAAAATTTATGTTCCGAGGAACATAAACAGATTTAAACAAATGGCCCCAGGGCCGCGCATGATAATGCTTACATTGGATAAGGGTTTTTTTTTTTTTTTTTTAAATAGTTCTTTTCTATTTTTATTTCGGGAAACAATTTTTGAGTAAAATAAGGTATTTGATAATTATACAAAATTTCTACTCTAGAAATAGAAAAAGAATAAAAATGCATTTGGTATGAAACAATTGTTTTTTTGTATTTATTCATTTTTATTCTTGCTCACAGATCGTTGACCGTCGGCCGCCGTCGCCCATCGCCGCCTACCGCCGTCACTGCACGATCGCTGGCCGCTGACTGTCACCATCGACCGCCACCACACAACCCATTGGTCGCCGCCGACCACCGGAGGCAAACGGAAGGCTGTGGGAGGTGGCGGCCGATGGGCTGTGCGGTGGCGGTCGACGATAATGGTCGGTGGCTGACGGTCGTGCAGCGGCGACGGCGACAACGGACGGAGGCAGCGGCATCAAGCAGATGGAGGTGGTCGTGGCAAGAGAGAGGAACAAAAGAAAAATAAAAAAATAAATTGGCTTATTTCTAAAAATTGTTCCAAGGAACAAGAAACTACTTTTTTTTTTTTTGTTTCTATTCCAAAACTGTTATCGGGAACAAAAAAATAGAGAAATTGTTCTCAGAAATAAAAGTTTTACCAAACGGATTTCTATTCTTTTGGGATTTCTGTTCTTTTTTTGTTCCAAGGAACAAAAGAACAAAAATAGAGAGAAACAGAAACGTTGTCATGCAGACCCTTAATGTCATATGTTTCTTTGACTTGATTATCAATCCATCGTCAAAAGAAAAAAAAAAAAAACACAAAAAACAAGAAGGAAAAAATGGAGTAAACAATATTAAAAAAATGATATTTCATATCTTATTTTATACTTAAAAAATCACCATCAAACTCAAAACACCAAACCGGTTGGTGAGGACGTAATATATCTATCTGAAAAATATTGTTAGCTCAATTTCGGACACACTACAAAATATTGCAATCCCATGCCGTCAAACTCAACACTCTTTTTCTTGTTGTAATGAAGTGCACAGGGAGTTCTCAACACTCTTTTATTGTTGTTATGAAGTGCAGAATGAATTCTCTCTTAAAAGTTAAAAAGAAAACCCCACTCTCTATTGGTCCTCTCAATCTCCGTCCTAGCTCCCTCTCTCTCTCGGCCTTCCTCAAAACCGAACCCTGCTCTCTCCCCCCTTTCACGATTTCTCCCTTTTTTCCTCTCCCTCATCCGCCATTTCCCCCTTTTTTCAACCTAGCTCGTGGCCTTGGTATTTATAGGCGAGGAGCTTGGCCAGCCGACTGGCCCTGCTTTGGCTGAACCGGGATCAAGTCCCTGTCCAATCTGCGCGACAAGCCTGCTCAGCCGTCCCCTTTGTTGTCGCCCAACTGCTCCGCTCCTCCTCTACTCTGCGCTTGCTTTGCTCCTTTACTCTACATACGGCGTCCTTCGCGTGCGCCAGATGCAGAGGAAGGGGGAGGAAGAGGAGAAAGGGAAAGGGGCCGAGGCGAAGAGGAAAGAAAAAAAGAAGAAAGGGGTTGGGCTTCAGCCCTTTTCTTCTTTTCAAATCCATCCGAAATGCAATAAAATAAGGGAAAATAAAATAAAAATAACACTTAAATGATGCAAATAATATTAATGCCTGTGTGATGTGAAAATCCTTCTTTGAGTAGGATTAGGAAGCCAAGAAGATAGTATCCCGTGTGGATTTGAGAAGCAATTGATTACCGGTGGATCTATTCCAGAGGATGGTAATGCCAATGAGACACCAGCTTTGTAGCTTGACTCGGAGAGGCTGTTGATGTTTATTCTTTCCTGGAATTGCAAAGAAAGTAATTTTGTATAATAATCATACTTCAGATGATCCTGAAAACACTTCAGACGATCCTCAAAACTGGAAGCTTGAGAGACTGTCTCGAGCATCAAATGCATCATCTTTACAATAGACACCGCATTATCCAGGCAGATCGCTCCCTCTTTTTAACAGAATAGGTAGCTACCCAATGGCCAATACAAACTATTCTTTGCCCCTCCTTCTGATTGTGCGGCATCTTTAACGCAATCCTTGATGTTGCCGAAGAATTCATCAAAATTTTGTTTTCGCAGTTCTTCAACAAACTGGTCTAAATTGGGTGAAGCCATAGCGACTTGCCAAAACCAATGCAGCAAATGCAGTTGAGGAGTCAAGGAGGTTAGTGGAGTGAAGAACAGTCTTGGTACCACATCGAGCTTCGACACAACGTTACAGAAGCTCCCACCCCATCTTTTTCAGAGAATGGCTTGGGAAAGGGACTCGTTGCCAAGCAAGGGAGTGCCAAAGGTGACGCAGAGGACTGAGAAGGGAGAAGCAATGGGCTGGAGAACGGTGAGGAGCCGAATAGTAGTGAGAGAGGCCGTTGTTGCTCCAAAGGAATGGCCAGTGAGGACAATCATCTTAAATTTTTTTAGAAATTCCTAAATCTGCATGCAGAAAGCAGCTCAACGCTTGAAGGGTTTCGCATATTTTGCTCTCAGAACGAAAGCAAGAATTGAGGAAAACTTAATGCGTGACTCAAGGGAAACTTTTGGTTAGTTCGAATGCTGGTACGACTAATGTCAATGACTTTCCAAAATTAAGAAGAAGAAGAAGAAGAAGAAGAAGAAGAAGAAGAAGAAGAAGAAGAAGAAGACTGGAGACAATATCAATAGTTTATTACTAGAAACTACAATACAATTATGGCTCTGTAGAAAGACTACATCTAGATTTTCAACACATGACCCGGGAATATGATATATGAGGAACACAAATAATCTAAACTAGTAATTTAATACAATCCAAGAACTGTTCGATTTATATATCTATTGTATGAGCTTAATCTCTCAAAACAGTTTCCAGCAGTCATGCACAGTTATGTAAGACTGTCCAGCTATTTGTAATTTGGTAAGTTCAACAAAACGAATATGGTTCTTCTGAAGAAAACCTTGATAGTTAATGCGTCTCTGTTGCTCTCAGATGAATTAGTTCTTTTGCTTTCTAGTGGACGAGAAATCAGTAGCAGGATTTCCAGAATAAGGGATGGTCAATAGATTTTCAAAAGTTCTTAATTAATTACACCCTCACATCACCTTCACATATAAGGGTTAAGAACTAGTATCCTAATTTGCTTTCTATGTAAATTTTAAATCCTACCAAATCCATTCAAATTAGGAGGAGGATTTGTGGAATTCGTGTAATTCGTGTAATTTGCAGTGACTTTTTCTATATTTGGCCTTGAAAAACTAAGTCACATTAAATTTAAATAAATATTGACTTCAGTTAAAAAGGAACGTTGCAATCTCATGCTATCAAACTCATCGCTCTTTTCTCGTTGTTATCAAGTGCATGGAATGAACTCACTGTTAAAAGAGAAGAAAAGAAGACCTGCAAGCAAGGACTGCCGAGGCAAGAAAATGCAGAGACGCTACCTTACGAAGTACTGTAGACTTAAGTCTGCCGTGCAAGCGTTTACACATTTCCTACCAACCGCCCTTATCGGGGTTCTTTTCTGCTTAAAATAAAATAAAACCGCGGCTTTTTGCGCTTTTAAAATGTCGTATTCACATGTAGTAGGTCCGAACTAAACTATCCAATTCATGAAAGCTAAACCATAATCTCGTGGAAGTCGATAATGCTCGACCGACAGAAGATGTGACAAAAATTACCCAGAAAAGAACAAAAGTCGTGTATTCGGACTACTAAGTCAAAGTCGGAAAAGGGCAAAACGACTGTGCACCTGGTTTTGGAAATCCTGTTGCTGGTAAAACCCCAGGAAGAGACGGACGAATCCGGTGTCCACATTGACCGTCCCCTCGCCGTTGCCGTCACACTTCAATGGCAAGAACAGATCCTCACATCCGCCCTCGCCCAGCGACATCCCGCAGCTCGGCTCGGACCTGTCAATCTCCTGGACGCCTGAGAATGCCAGGTACCCAACCTCTCCGCATTGGTCCACCACGAAGCTGCTCAGAGCGGTGGAGTTCGCGAGGCTGCACAGCCTCCACGACTCCTCCAAGAAGGGCGTCGACACCAGGAAACTCGCCAGCATCTCGCTGCTCTCGAACCTGCATCAGTAAACACAACTGGGTGAGAAAGGAGGCACTTCGACATCGGGTGATAAAAGGGCAACAGAGAGAGTTGGGTTTTGTCACGCACAGTGATGACTCGGCCTCCATGGAGAGTGCTTGAGTCTTTTGTTCTCTGTTTCGAGCAGGAAGGTCTGGCCTTGGGTGTGTTTGTGAAAATGTCTGAATGGGAGTGGATCGCTCTGAGAGGCGAGAGCAGCTATATGGCAGAATGGTGGGCCGGCGAACTGACGCCTAAGATGGGATTGCTCGTCACAGCGACGGTTCCTTTGCAGATATGTCAAAGAAAAGGAGTTGAATGTAAATGACTTTCTGAGAAGAAGATGAAGGACGGTCAACGGTCAATTACTATGTTATCATGGGGCAATTGCTCTGTTCTTTGATGGCCTTTTCGTAGGAAAGATATGCAGCCACCTCTCAGAGAACATTCACGAAACTTCCTAAGGTTTAAAAATCAAAATAAACAAGGGTTAATATCACGAAGAATCTTGACAAATTTACTTATAATTAATTATTTGACCACCAAAAACTTTAAATTGGTACACCTATGACAACTTTGCCCCCCCACTACGTTCCGTTAAATTTTCCCATTAAATTGTTAAGTTAGATGACACGTGACAATTGACAGATATACCAATTTAGGATTTTACCCTTCGTTCATCACAAGTATACCAACGGAAACTAATTGTCAAAAATGTACTAGTTTATTTAATTAATGCATGATGCAGGTTGTGATAAAGTACAGCTAAGTTCAGATACACACTATAATCTGACTACAAAGTGCGTCCAAACTTCTCTAAGACGCCATGGAAACTATACTTCTGTGTTTAGTCCTACTTTTAAAACAATAAAAGAGGTCCATCCGCACATCGTATGACCGTAAATCATCTTGAAAATGGCCAAACAAGCACATTAAAAAATTTCTTTTCCTTTTCTTTTTTTTTTGGTGGTGCAAAGTAAACCTTAGTAAAAGGAGATTAACCTACAAAGGGACAAGAAATGAGAAGAAACATTGAAAGACCGTGGCTATTTCATATTAAATCTTTCCATTCCTAGATATGATCCCAAGGAGCATCTTTTCAAAAAAATTGGGAAAGAGTATACTAATTTGCTTTTGCAAAAATACTTGGACCATGGCAATACATCGTCAATTTCCCTTTTCAAATAATATAGACATAAGTAAGAAGACATACTCGACCTTCGATTCAACATCAGGGAGCTAATTACCTCAGAAATGCTACAAAAGAAAAATGTAAAATGTAGATGAAAGATCCTTACATCTGGTTTAAGCACCCCACCACATTTTTGGCAAGTAGGGGACTGTAAAATCCTCCCCCTAGAATTTCTCATCTATCTCAATGTCACCATCAGGCCTCCCCTTCATACCAAAGCTCTTGTCTGAACCACGGTTTCCATTATCCAAACTTTCTATTGCAGCCGCCCACTATAGCAAAACAATCACCTCAGCTAAACTTTTTCCTCCAATTTCTGAAAATGTCATAAAATTTATACATTTACCTGTCAACATTTTGGGTAATCATAAAATCTATTTGACCAGCCTTTTCTAGTGACGCAAGGGCATAATGAGCTGCGCTAGGCTGTGCTGCAATAAAACTTCTCCATCCAGCATAGCTCCTTGCCCAATATCGCCTATGGGCCAGTTTAGAACGAACAAATTCCTAATGAAATAAAGTCAAAAAATGAGAGCTGCTGAAGATCTTAGGCACAGTTAGACACTTAAAAAGATGAAAACAACAGAGAAGCCCCAAGAAGAAACTGAAAAGATCTTATTAAAGCAAGAACTGATAACAGGTCTTCTCCATATGCAAAGTCAGCTAACTACAACACATTATTGTACTTTCCATGGTATCATATCATTTATAACAACCGAAATCCAACAAACTTCCTTGAATGTCCTCCCTTATTTTCTTAGGCATGACCCCAATCCTGATTTTATGCTACTTCCACAGACACATTCTAATTGAAGTATCCCAAAGACATTCACAAGACAAAAATGTTCCCTGTGGAATATGCTCTTTCAATTAAATAAGCTGGCCTCCAATTCTCACCACCTATTTTATTTCTGCCTCTTCCTTATCCAAAATTTGTATATATGTACTGGAGGACCCTTCAATTTCAAATTTATCCTCCATATTTGCTTCATCTATTCATAATAAGTAGAGTGTTGCTATTTACATAATGAAATCAATAAACCAAAAAAAAAAAAAAAAAGAGAGAGAGAGGGAGGGAGGGAGAAAAAGCGAAGCTGCAAATTCCAGCACGTGCCTTCAGATCACCTGATGGGTAATTGGCCTGAAACCCGTGCTATAAGCCCCATTTGGACTGCAAAAAACAAATAAAAGTTGGAAGGGTTTGTCTTAGCTATGAAAGAACCAGTCAACATATATACAATGGAGACAAAATTACAAATTGTCACATTCGGCATGAAAGCTTAACATGAGAGTGCAATCATACAAACATGACCACATATGCTGAAAATACATTTAAACCACAAGGTTATGCAGAGTGCATTCCTTGAAGACTAGTGTTAGGCATGAAAAATGATGCAGCATCACAGCAAGATCTCTCTTCCAGTTCTTCCCAGTCACTTAATTATCCAAATTGAAAGATATAGAATAGCCATGAAACCATACTCAAATCATCTTTGATATAAATAGTTTAAAACAAATTAATGAGCAGAGTGGCTGTTATATCTCAAATCATCCAGAATGAAATATCTCCACCCATTAGTGACTTCTATCCATTGAAATGTCCGCTATATGTAAAATATCATTCTAAACATTAACAAAAGAACCTTCTATAATCGGGAATACCATACTCCGCGCTCATTCCAGCTCCAGTCAAAACCACAAGCTTCGTACTGCAAGTCAATTTAGAAACATAGGTCAGCAACATGAATTTAGTCATGGAACAAGACACTTGGGAACATAACTAAAAGTAAGTTGTCATCGCAGGCAAAGGGTAAAAAAAATTCTAGATAGAACCTTGAATTAAAAAAACCAAAGAATCAGTATCCTTAAGGCTTGGAGGATCTGAATCAGCCACCATCTTCTTGTCCCTTGGGTGGTGCTTTCTCCAGATTCCCCAGAGAAACCCCAGGGACCGATATGCAGGCATTTATGTGAACCGACCTTGCGAAAATGACCCTCCCAGCTCTCACACAAAGGTTCGAAACCTTATCATAATCACACAAAGCCTCTACAAAAAAACCCGAAAGCCGCTCATGAGCGCGACAACGTCAATCAAATGCTAATCTAGCTCACGACGAATGACTCAAAACTGGACCGAAACACGGAAAACACTTGCCAACAATTTGTTGGGGTTTCATGAATCATGTATAAGAAAAATTAACAAAAAGAACGCAGCGGAAACAAAGAAATATTTTATACATGATTCTCCTAAGGCATTGTTCGTGCGTTTTAATAAAAAATCTTAACATAAAAGGGAATTAAACGAATTACCTCTCGAAGCGCGCTTTGAAACAAGTCGGTTCGGATGTTCAACAGTTCGAGTCCCACAAGCGTCGGACCTCTAGTTCAAACACACCAACAACGAACGTCAAACGGAAAAGAGAACTTTCGGATATTTACCACGATGATCGTGCTAGCAATCACGTGGAAACAATCCGTCGTATTCTTGATGTATAATAGTCACGGCCTAAACGAGATAACGCTCTTCTTTCTTGTGTCTCAAAGACACAAGAACACGCACACAATTTGCTCTCTGTTTTCAGCAAAGCATCACACTTGTATGTCTCTAAAAATACAAGACGCACGCCCACAGAAAATCTCTCTACGTTGCAATCTTTTTGCAGCCTTTTTTTTAAATATTTATACATGAATCAGCAACGATTGCCGATCGTGGGATCAGCAACCGTTGCTGATCCTCATTCTCATGCACGATCGAGCACGATCGTGCATGAACGGAACGGTTAGCAACCGCTGACCGTTTATGCACGAATTCGTGCGTGCATGTGCAAGTATTCGTGTGAAGTGGTCAGCAAAAATTGCTGACCATTTCCACTTTAATTAATCAATCAATTAATTAATAATTAATCAATTCCCTTAAAAAAATAAAAAATAACATAACCCTTATATGTACAATTGGGGTACGTCAACATATATTCACTTCGGACATGCGTCTGCATCATATGTAAGTAGGCTCATGACTATAATACAAATTAAATTAAATCTCATTTAATTTAATTTCAAATCGACTCAATTCGATTGTAGTAATTGCAAACACATTTGCAATTATATTTCTCTCTTGTTCCACGTTATCCTAATTGTTTATGGTGTATGACATCCCTAGGTTCATCACTAAGCTGGTAGTGAGACCTGTATAGTACTCCCACAAGAATTAATTGTCCCAATTAATCTTTGGGTCTTACAAGCCATGATTGACGTCTAGCAATATGTCATGGCTACCCAGATAGTGTGAATATTTTAAAAACATAATGAACATGTCAGCTTTGATTACAGTGTAATTCAATCCCTCTGTCTTACTATATCTCGATTAAACAAAGACCATGGAATATTAGTTACAACCCCGGCCGAAGATTTCAATACAGTGTCACAATTAGATCGCATAGGACATCATTATCATACCTTACATATAACAAGGAGACAGATTGCATATTGCGCACACGTGTAACTTCATATATGAACAAACTATGACCATCAGGTATAAAGACGGATCAACGACCCAGCATTATGTGCACCCGTGAACCATAATTGTTCAATACACAAGTTAACACTGTGCCTCAGGTCTAAGGATTATTTACACAAGAACAAAGCATGAACAATTAGACATTGACCACGCTAAAAGCTTTCATGTCGCTGATCGTTCCATATGCGTCACGTTCAGTGAATTTGTCTAATACAAACACATGTGTTCTAACTCAGGCATCATAATACCCAATGCCATGTGACTCATCATTCCCTTAATTATCCAATACTTAATGGCGAAGTTAAGAACACACCGGTCTCAACAGGATTATTAATATCCACTCAATAATCCATCGACCGAGAACGATTTAAAGATTCAGTCTAACTATGAACTCGTCGCATATATTCTTGATGTCTCAAGAATTGGTCTAGTTGCAACTGATCTTATGGAATCATTCATCAGTATAAAATAATTGGACAAATGAATGAATACGTCATTGCCATTAATTAAATAATAATAATGAAAATACAACTGAAATCCCTAATATGTAACTATTACATAGCAGCTTTAGGGCATACATTTAACACAATTGACCTCCCAGCATTTCCCTCAAGCCCGTAAAAGTCTGTACATGCAAAAATGCGAATAATCAATCAAAGGACCCACAAACGACGCCAAATTGCCAACCCACATCTAAAAGCAGAGGTTTTTCCACGAATTCGAAGACAATAGACCGAAAACAGAGCACTCCAAAGAAACCCAGATGACACGTTGAACTAAGTATGCATTCAATCACAGAGAGAGAGAGAGAGAGAGAGAGAGAGAGAGAGGGTTACGTGAAGGAAGGAGGAATGAGAAAGTGAACGGAGGAGGGTGATCGCCATTAGAGAGATTGACGCAGGTGGTCTGCGAAGAAGAAGAGTCGGAGTTTTTGAGAGAGAGAGAGGCTTTGAGCGCATCGGCGACCGGCTCAAATAAGCCATTCGCAACGGGAGGCCACGTTCCATAGCTTTGCATCCTTGAAAATTCAGATCTAACTCCGTTATAAGAGTCTACTCAACGTTTCGCATCTATATCATATTCATATCTATATACATATACCATGAATACTCATATTAATCGAAAAGGTAAATGGCGACCGCATGTATTTCCCACATGCCCGCCTTTTAATTAATCTGGCAAAAGTTTATAGATCGCTCTTGCTCTTAATTTAGGTCGAAAATTTCCCATGTATAATAAGAGTTAGTGAGTTCAAAGTTTTAGTAAGTTTTGCAATAACGATTAGCCACTTGTAAAACCATGAGAAAAAGTAGGTAATTAGTAAGTTATAAGTAAAACTATGTTGGAAAAACAATAGCTGTCTATTTTTTTTATTACTTACTAACGCTTGTTGAAGATTTACCAACACAAAAATAATCAATTATTTTTTAGCACAAAACAACATTGATTGCTAGGAAGGGCCTACAAGCCCTCACCAGCAACTAGCGAGGGCTGTGACCCTCATAGTCTGCCAGCGAGGCGACCCTTGCCTGAGGCTTTTACAGGCAGCCTTGCCGGCTACTAGAGAGGGCAAGGTCGTCCCCTTGCCCACATGAGGTCGTCCTCGCCTGTGGTCAGTGAGGGTGGCGAGGGCAAGCAACACCCGTCCGGCAGTCTTCAAGCTTTGGCCACTAGCAAAGAAGTAAGAAAAAAATCAAAAAAGGAAAAAATAAAAAAGGTAAATGAATGTACTATTTCGAGTCAAAAAGCCAAATCCTTTTTTGAAAGTGATGTAATCACTTCAGATTTTCTTTACAAAAAAAAAACAAAATGAAAGAACTTGAGGCGTTTGTTTAAAACGCGTTTAGTAACGATTCTGTTCCTAGGAACAAATTCTGATCATAAATGATTATTTTTTATTCTGTTCCTGGAAACTGATTCTGAGTAAAAGAACGCGTTTGGTAACTGTACAAAATTTTTTATTCTGGAATATAATTGCATTTGGTACCGTGTTCATTAATTCTATTCAAAATCAATTTATTTTAATTTTTAAATAATTTTTTATAATTTTTCCTTTTCTCCTTTTACTTTTTATTTTTTTATGTTTTATTTTTTATTTTTTTCTTTTATTTTTTATTTTTTCTCCTATTCTTCTTTTTTTCTTCTTATTCTTTTTATTCTTTTTTTCTTCTCCTATTCTTCTTCTTCTTTTTTTTTTTTTTTTTTTTTTTCTCCTATTCTTCTTTTTCTTTTTCTTCTTTTTTCTTTTTTTTTTTCATTTTTTTTAGGCCGGACGAGAGCCTCTGGCGAGCTCGTCAGACCAGTTGCCGGCGACCGGTGGCGACCGACAGCGGCGGATGGCGGCGGGCGGCATCGGACAGCAGCATGCGGTAATCGCGGAATGACAGTCGATGAAGAAGAAAAAAAGAGAAGAAGAAGAGAAGAAGAAGAGTTTTGATTCTCAATTTTGTTCCCAAAACAAGAATCAACTTTTTTTTTATTCTTGATTCTCTTCCCAATCTGTTTCCAGGAACAAATTTGGTCCCGGGAACAAAATTTTACCAAATTTTTGTCCCAAATTAATTCTGAGAACAAAAAATTAAAATCAAGTACTGTTTGGATAGTTACTAAACAGGCCCTTAGAGTTTTTATTGCAATAAATGCAGCTTCACCAATTTGACATTTCCTTATTCCGCAGGTTCTTACATTTCACTGCAAAACAAAACAAAAAGGAGTAAGAAGTTTTCTCTTCCCCCGGTATCTCGTGTACAAACTGAAGAGTACCCGAAGATGTCTCGAGCATCCTTTGAACTACGTAGAGTCTCAGTTCAGAGAGAGAGGGCGTGTTGCTGAACATGCCGTACGATAATACAATTGTAGGATTAAGCATCCTTTGAACTACGTACATCAATACTTTTTGGCACGGACCAATAATCAAATTCATCTGTAGTGTTGCTGCAACAAATAAATGGAGCTTCTTTTTTTTTTTTTTTTGGTGTAACTATGTGAATATCATTAACCAAACGTGGTACAAAAACTTGAGGAATCCCCTAACATTTGAAAGAGACAATTATAAAATAACATGGATAACCAATAAAAACATTTGCTTGGAAAGGCTATACTGTTGGTAGAGTGAAGCCCCACCTCCTACAAACTTTTGAATCTTAGCCAACGGCCGATGAGGCTCAGTCGACTCGTGTTAAAACCGTTTGCGATTGCGTTCCATCCAGACGCAATATATAAGGAGTCTCGCCTCCAAGTTTTTGCCCTTGAAAAGCTTCCCCATATGACATATACTCATTCTGCAGTTGTCTGCGTTGAAGATGATTACACCGGAGTCAATGATCTCCACATAAACAATGATGAATGTCATTAATTTTTCTTTAATCGCAATCCATTCTGTCTGGAATGGAAGCAGAAGGTGGCTGCGGAAGCGTCAACTTGAAAGCTTTCCAATCCTTATCCCATGATTTGTAACTTGAGTTCTTAGCCAGAACATCTTCGGACACTTCCTTCCTATCAATTAGCTTCTTTGCATACTTCTCGAAACCGTTCATGTTCTCCAATAGCGGTTTCCACTTATTTGGGTCCCTTTCCTCTTTCATGATCTCGAGCCAGTCCTTCGCTTCCTCCACCTTTGCCCAAAACAAAGAATCTTGAGTCAAGCTTGCATACCTGCTTCGGCTCCTTCGATTGTTATTTTGTTGTGGTTCTTGCGCCACAGCAGCAAACCTTTGAATCCACCATCTGTCAAAAATCTGGAATCTCCTATTTCTTCCATGCTTGATGTAATGCCCCTTCTCCTTGTGCATGCCATGACGGTAATAACGAGCGATTTCCAATGGCTCGGCAAGGAGCATATAGAAATGGGACGCATTGTTCCACTTGGAGCTGCGGTGGAAATCGTGCGAGAGTTTGTTCTGTTCTGCCATTTCTATAACTCCATCCCAGAATGCGGCAAGTCTGTACAGGTTCATGTTGACTGTGGACTCCCTCCTGGATGCTGCAAATCTCTTGAATGTGTCGTAGTAACCAAGTTGATCCAAGGACTCATCGCAGCGTAACTTGTACCACTCAAGTTGTGCCCTGCAGGGCGTTATCTTAGATAGTTTAAGAGCTAGATAAGCATTGTTCAGGTTCGGTGCACGTCCCATGTGCCGAGCCATCTGCAGGCAATCTCTAGCTGGTTTCGAAATATTGTTATCCTGCAAAGTGATAAGAACACAACCCACAAAGAGAAGACTAAAAACTTGTCATTCAGCGATCACCAAAAATATGTCTTAAGACTTTACCAAAAAAATAAAAATAAATATATATATATATATATATATATATATATATATATATGTCTAAGTCTACATCATTCCGCATGCGCTTGGATTAGAGAGTGAAGGAGAGTTCTGCCCCACATATCAGAGTGACTGTTCCAAGAAAATCCTTCCACCAAATAAGGGCTCTGATAGACTATGCTTTTGAGTCGGATCAGGAACCCGAGAAGATAGTGTCTCGTGTGAATTTGAGGGGCATTTAATTACCTGTGGATCTATTCCTGAGGATTGTAATGTCAAGAAGACACCAGCTTCATAGCTTGACTCGGAGAGGCCGTTGATGTTTATTTTCTTCAGGAATTGCAAAGAAAGCAGTTTTGTATAATAACCATACTTCATATGATCCTGAAAAAACTTCAGATGATCCTCAAAACAGGAAGCTGGAGAGACTGCCTCAAGCATCAAATGCATCATCTTAACAACAGATGCCGCATTATCCAGGCAGATTGCTCCCTCTTCTGAACAGAATAGGTAGGTACCCAATGGCCAATACAAACTGTTCTTCGCCCCTCCTTCTGATTGTGCAGCATCTCTAACACAATCCTTGATGTTGCCGAAAAATTCATCAAAATTTTGTTTTCGCAATTCTTCAACAAACTGGTCCAAAATGGGTGAAGCCATAGCGACTTGCCAAAACTGAAGCAGCAAGTCCAGTTGAGGAGTCAAGGAGGTTAGTGGAGCGAAGAACAGTCTTGGTACTACATCGAGCTTTGAGACAACGTTACAGAAGCTCCCGCCCCATCTTTCTCGGAGAATGGCTTGGCAAAGGGACTCGTTGCCGAGCAAGGGAGTGCCGAAGGTGACGCAGAGGACTGAGATGGGAGAAACAATAGGCTGTAGATGGGAGAGGAGCCAAAGAGCAGTGAGAGAGGCGGTTGTTGCTCCATAGGAATGGCCAGTAAGGATAATCATCTTAAATTTTCCTAGAAATTCCTGAATCTGCACGCAGAAAGCAGCTCAACGCTTGAAGGGTCTCGCGTATTTTGCTCTCAGAACGAAAGCAGGAAGTGACGAAAACTTAATACATGCAGGACTAAAGGGCAATTTTTAATTATTTCAAATAAGCTGGTATGACTAATGTCAGTGACTTCCTAAAATAAAGCAAAGACTGGAGACAATATCAACAGTTTATCACTAGAAACTACGATACAATAATGGCTCTAAGACTACATCTAGATTTTCAACACATGGCCCAGGAACATGATATATGAAGAACAGAAATAACCTAAATTAGTATTTTAATATAGTCTAAGAACTGTCCGATTTATATATCTATTGCCAGCTTAATCTCTCAAAACAATCTACAGCAGTCATGCACAATTCAATAAGACTGTCCAGCTCTTTGTGACTGGTAAGTTCTACAAAACAATATGGTTTTTCTCAAGAAAAATCTCGATAGTTCATGCTCTCTGTTGCTCTCAGATGAATTTGCTTTTTTGCTTTCTAGTGGACGAGAAATCAGTAGCAGGATTTCTAGAATGAGGGGTGGTCAATAGATTTTCAAGAGTTCTTAATTAATTGCAGCCTGACATTACCTTCACACATAAGGATTAAGAACTAGTATCTTAATTTGCTTTCTATGTAAACTTTGAATCCTACCAAATCCATTCAAATTAGGAGGATTTGTGGTATTCGTAGATTGCTCTATTTGGTAAACTTTTTGTTCCTCTATTTTTGTTCTTTTGTTCCAGAACTGGAAAAAAACGAAAAAAGAAAAAAAGAAATACACTTGATATCGTTAGCTAATTTTTTAATTCTCCAAAACAGATCATGGATAAATAATAGATTTGAATTGAAACAAGAAGTGGAAAAAAACTTACTCCTTTTTTCCTAAGAACAAAAAGAGACATGATGTTATCTTAGAAAAATAAGCTCAACCTAATCTAATGCTCATCTTTACACAATGTACACAAAGTCCAGTCTCCTAACCCTAATCTGAGTCCCCCTTTTCTAGAATAAAAATAAAAAATTCAGAAACTTAGGAAAAAGTCTAGAAATTAGATTTAAGTAGTTTTACTAGATTTTGATGAAAATTTGATTCAAAATTGAATAAACTATTAGGTTTTACTATGTGGATTTTTTAATACCATTTTTTTTTAGAGAAAGATGCTAGGTCGCAAAAGCTCGGCAACTTCGAGCAATATTTGCTCTTCTTCTTGTAGAAAAAAAGTCTATGCATTTGTCTATTGTAACGCCCAAAGATTTACTATCAACCTCCTCATATTGTGAATTATAAACCGGTGTGACTCTTTGCTGCCCCATCCATCTTGCACTAATTATGTTGGATTTTCGTATACTATCATAGAATATATTGATCAATCAAATCATTATAAAAGTCCACTTTTATCTAAACATGAAAATGTTAAGTCATCGCCGACATTTTTAGAATTAAATGAAAAAAAAATGGGAATAAAATTTGTTAGGGTCATACCAAATACATTTATGTTCTTTTTCTATTCCGAGAATAGAAAAATTGTGCAGTTATCAAATGCCTTTTTTTACTCGGGAACTCATTTAAGGAGTAAAAATAAAAATAAAAAACTATATTTTAACAAAAATGTTACCAAACACACATTTAGCAAATAAACATTTTGAAAACAAATTTAAGATGAGTTTTCCCAGATAAGGCCTTGAAAAATTAATTCATATTTGATTAAACTAAATAAATATTAACTTTGGTAAAAAGGAATATTGCAATCCCATGCTATCAAACCCAACGCTCTTTTATCGTTGTTATCAAGTGCATGGAATGAACTCCCTGTCAAAAGAGAAGAAAAGAAGACTCTGCAAGCAATGCGAGGCAAGAAAATGCAGAGACGCATGCCTCATGAAATACTTTCAAGTCTTGCCACGCAAACGTTTATATATTTTCCTATCAACCGCCATTTTCTTGGTTTTGTTCTGCTTTGAACATACACTAAAACCGCAGCATTTTGCGCTCTTGAAATTTTACTCATATATGGTAGGTATGGACTAAACAATCCAAATTAGGAATCGCAAGATGGGTCAAAGTCCATGGGCCGATTAATTTAATTAGGATGGTGGGTGAAAGCTAAACCGCAATTTCGTGGAAGTTGATGATGTTCGACATATGAAGATGCAACATAATTATTCGGAAAAGTGGGCTTCATAATAACTTATCATTATTTATGATTAAAAATAAATTATTATTTTCACGGTACATTAAAAATTATCACGCAGTTATTCTCTATCGTATAGTTAAGACTCCTGAGTGGAAGTCAAACAAGGCAAAAATGACCGTGCACCTGGCGTTGGAAATCCCGTCGCTGGTGAAATTCCAGGAAGAGACGGAGGAATCCGGCGTCCACCTTGACCGTCCCCTTGCTATCGCCGTCGCACTCCAACAGCGAGAACAGATGCTCGCATCTGAACTCGTCCAGCGCCACCAGGGTCCCGCAGCTCGGTTCGCTCCTGTCGATCACCTGGAAACCCGAGAACGCCAGGTACCCGATCTCTCCGTGTTGGTCTGCCACGAAGCTCCTCGGCGCAGCAGAGTTCGCGAAGCTGCACAGCCTCCACGACTCTTCCAAGAAGGGCGTCGACGCCAGGAAACTCGCCAGCATCTCGCTGCTCTCGAACCTGCATCAGCAAAAAAGCAAGTGGGTGAGAAAGGAGACTTAACACTTTGACATCCGGCAATAAAAGGGCAATAGACAGAGTTGGGGTTTATCACGCACGGAGACGATTCGACCTCCATGGAGAGTGCTCGAGTCTTTCGTTCTCTGTTTCGAGCAAGAAACAGAGAACATATTCATCCATTTTAAAGGGATAAGAAGGATACAATAATGATTTTTCTTTGAAGACGCGGGGAATTAAATAAGTTGACGGGAGACGACGACGTAGACTTTTCCGGGGGGGAGGGGGAGAGTCAAGTCAGCAAAGCAATCGAAACGCCGGGGGAGAAGGGGAAGGAGAGAATGTCTGATTGGGAGTTGTTTAATCCGAGAGTTGAAAGGCATGGCGGGCGGGACGCGTTAAGGAAGGCAGCGGCGATGGTTCTTCGGAGCTACGGGGAAAACACGACAATTGACTGGGGGCGACTAAGGAGATGAAGACATTCGACTTTGAATACTTTATAGTCGGAAGGGGAATTGCGCGGTTCTTTTAATGGTCTTTTCCTAGGAAAAGATAGGCGGACCGCATCCCGGCGAAGCGCCAGCGAAGCAAACGAAACGTTCTGATTAAACAAACGTTTGCAACAATCATTTCTAATTTCGACTGAAAAAATAAATATAATACACTCTTCTAATAAATTTTTTGCCAATAAATTCAAATTCACTCTTTAACAAGACCATGGCATTTTATGGTAGAATTACCAAAAATGTCTATAATCCAATTTAATCTTCAACCTTTTTTTTTTGGAACAATTAAGCCTTAATTTTTTTTTCATTTGAGCTAATTCAGTCTATTGAACCAATTTTAGCTAGTTAACACTAACATAGATAATTTTGATGATATTTTTATTTTTTTATTTTTATTTTTTTGCTTTCTCTTTTTTTCCCTTCCCTTCCTTCTCCCTCCAACCACAAGGGAAGAAAAAAAATTGTAAAAAATTAAAATATTGTTAAAAATTGTTCACATTAATGCCAATTGACTCATGTGAGACGACCAACATTCACCTTAGCACTAGCTGGCCAAAATTGGGTGAATGGATTGAATTGGTATAAATACAAAAGTTTTATAACTCAATTGGAAAAAAAAATAATAATAAAGTTTAGGATTCTGCCAATAAGTTTATGATTCTTTTTAGTAATTTTCTCACTCTTTAATATATATATATATATCACAATGATCCTTGAATTTTTTGAACAAATTGTATGCAAATTGTCTTACATTGTTTAAGATATTTTGAAGTAAGCAACTCATGAGATTTCATTACAGTATCATGACAACGTGATGGTATGATTAAGGAGAGGTGATGCTAATGGTAAAGTCTTTGGTATTGCAAGTGGCAAGCGAAATTATACAAATGGCGACGCTGAAAGAGATTAAATATTTGGATAAGCTCAAAGTGGGACATCAGTGGAACAATGAGCTGCAAATGGATCAGGACGAAGACTTTGTCTACGAATATGCGTTGTGCATAGCTTTTGTCACAATATTTAATTAGTCCCTGCTTTTTTTAGTATCAACAGAATCTCCCCCCGAATTATTAAACGTTTATGTCAATAAAACGCTAAAAAAATACAAAAGAGGAAAAAGAAAAAGAGAAAAAGAAAGCAAACAGACAAGATGACTAGGCTCTTCTCTATAAAATTGAGGGCGAGGATAACTAATTTTCCATCGCCAAAACTTAGGCCCAGAATCGGCCCATGCCGGGCCTGGCCCAGAAGAAATAATCGGCCATGCCAGGCACAGCCCCTTGTCTCCCATGCCCGTGATAGGAGGCCTACCTTGGCTTGGGCCGGGCCGAATTCCCTTTCTATTGTCTTTTTGCAGATTTGACTAGTACTTTTTCGGGACGCATAACATTCACAACCACTTGAGGCGACTGCAAAGTTTCTTATCTTTCTCTGAATTCATCGTCATTAGCAATCACATATTGCGAATCTGCAGCTCTTTCCTTAGATTATGAGAGAGTATAGAATTTTCCATCAAAGCTGCACATTTTGTTCCTAAGATCAAATATATCGAGCCCCAAGCTCTCAATCTATGTAGAGATTTCTCTCTAAGACATATGGATATGAGATCTAGTTGGTTTGTGGAGCTTTAATTGCAATAGAATAGGCTCATCAAGTGAGTGGGTCAGGTCGGGTTGAAAACGGTTTGGTTCAAATTGACCCAATTAGACAATATAGAAATTGGCAAGATATACCTAATCTGGACCTAACATATACTCAACCCACTTCAAGCTCCAATTCTTAACAATTTTCTCCTTAAATTGTTTTTTCTAAAGAGTGAGCAACTCTGTGGAACGATTCGCTGAGTTGGTGAGGGAGCTTAAGTGCTCAAGTCAAGTCCTAGGATAGGAATTTGTGCGGCACTTGAACAACATGGAGATGCGGGTGGGCGCCACGTTAATGGACAAGGACACCTATATGAACAAGTTTTGGATTTGGATATGAAACGGGGAGAGTGAAGGTGCCTATAAATAATTTTTTTTTCCACCTATATAATTTTATCTAGTGTGAGTTGCGGACATTATCGTGGATGTTCATTTATGACTTTGCAAAACCATAAGTCATTAGATTGATTACCTGTTCTTTATGCTTGGTATTAGACAAAGTAAACCTCCTTACTTACGTAACTTGCGCCCTAAGACATCAATAATTTTGGCCAACATAATTATAGATTGAAAACAAAATTCCATAAGAATAAAATTTTCAATTATCCATGTATAGCTGCTAATAAACTAGAAGTGTGTAAAACAGACTGCTCGAATCAAAAATTGTTGAGACTGAGCCAGGTCGATCAGTTTGATCCGGTTAATCGGTTCTCATTGCCTAAAAATGGAACTAGTGTTCGGGTGGTCCAGTCCTAATTCCAAGAGGAAGCCAGACCAAACGGACTACACATACTCTTTTTTTTTTTTATTATTTCTTAAACAAATAAAAGTAATCAATTTTTTTTTTTTTTTTCTAATTTCTTCATAACATATAGCATCAAGTAATGAAAAAAAGTAACCATTTTTATTGGATCGGACCAGACCGATAGTTTGGTAAAAAAAAAAAAAAAAAAAAGAGGAGCAAGGAAAATCCCTTATGAAAAGCCAACGCAATTATTTACATTTCGTTACTTTTTGTTCATTCCCCGTATTCAGATTTTTATCGCATTCACCTTTGCATCTTCAAAAGCTAATACGGCTTTTGTTATCTCCGTAGGCGATGTAAGTATCTGCATCTTGATGGTTACATACATTAGCACTTGGATAAATTCATCTCCGCTTCAAGCATTGATAGAATTGTCCTTCAAGTTCTTTTGGATCTATAATTTGTGAAAGTGAACTTGATATTTTCAATGTCGCCCTTTCCTAGCTCCTTTTTTTTTTTTTTTAACCTTTCGTTTTCTTATCCCTTTTTTTAGTTTTCAAAACCAGGCACCACCAAGACACAGCCCGTCCAGCCACCATCCGTCCATTGTCGCGCCCCTGTTGTCATCACCAACCCGTGCACGAGCCATCACACAATTCATGGCCATAGAACTATGTATGTTCATACCCTCAGAGCGGTAAGATTGGTAGATGAATAAGTTAAATTCACAATCCAGTCTATGGATCATAGGATATGCCAAGACCATAGGCCGATCGAGTTATCACGAGGGTGAGTGAAAGCTAAACCGTAATTTCGTGGAAGTTGATGATGTTCGACTGATGAAGACGTAACGCAATTACCCAGAAAAGAACAAAAGTCACGTAAAGGCAGTCTTCCAAGTTGAAGTCAAAAAAGCAAAAGGGGCCGCGTACCTGCTTTTGGAAATCCTGTCGCTGGTAAAGTTCCAGGAAGAGACAGAGGAATCCCACGTCCGCCTCGACAACCCCCTTGCCGTCGCCGTCGCACCTTAACGGCGAGAACAGATGCTCCATCGGTACTCGCCCAGCTCCATCAGGGTCCTGCAGCTCGGCTCGGACCTGTCGATCACCTGGACGCCCGAGAGCGCCTGGTACCCGACCTCAGCCCGTCGGTCCGCCACGAAGCTCCTCGGAGCGGCGGAGTTCGCGAAGCTGCACAACCTCCACGACTCCTCCAAGAAGGGCGTCGACGCCAGGAAACTCGCCAGCATCTCGCTGCTCTCAAACCTGCATCAGTAAACGCAATTGGGTGAGAAAGGAGACGACCCTTTGACATCTGGCGACAAAAGGGCAATGGAGAGTTGGGTTTATCACGCACGGAGACGACTCGGCCT